>OX592707.1:3750000-5000000 GCA_951361185.1 Ochropacha duplaris | reverse complement strand
TGTAAGGAATATAATATTTATAATACACGCACGCACAGACGCGTCGAGTAGCACTTAGGATCATACGGCTTAAAAACTTAGCAGTCAACATGTTAAAAATTTAACATTTTGAGTGTGTGAAACACAGCAAATGCAATACTCACACTTCCGGGGTCCCTTATAACTGAAGCAGTGAGACCAGCAGCGCTGGAACCTTTCCCTGACGTGTATACGCCTATTGGAGCGACCTTCTCCACAAACTTTAATAGCTGTGACTTGGCTGTACCAGGGTCACCGAGGAGCAAAATGTTGATGTCACCTCGACGAGTTAGACCGTCAGGAAGTCGCTTGCGTGATCCTGTCAAGGATCATTCATATAAATTGTTGCCCTAAAAGTGGAAAAATACTAATCCAAAAAGAGTGTCAGTAGAGCCTTTATGTTGTGTTTCGCCGCGGTATCCGACGTCACTGCCACTGAGCTATCATCGCCTTAAACTATAAAGAACTATTACTTACCTCCAAATAACATACAAGCAATAGCTTTCTTCATATCGACAACACCAAATACACTGGGTGCTATGGACTTGGCGAGTCTGTCATAAATGTCGGGTGATGCTGCGAGCCTACGGAATTGTTCTTCTTCTTCAGCGGTGAAAGGTTTGAGTCCTCCAGTGACACCCTCCTCGGCTGTAAGGCCCACTGCGCGGAGGTACGACGAACGGACACCGACTGACCCTTTGTCTCGCCCTTCTCTCTATACGATAGTTATATAGGATGTTGTTAGAAACGTTAAATTTAATGTAACTGCCAAAATTCCTTGCCGTGTAGGTATATAAACAAAATAAGATCATGAAAAACATGCTTGTGTTTGACTGCAATCTCACAATAGCAAGTGATGATGTGGCCGAAAGTTGTATGCACACAAAGCCTAAATGGGAACTGGCTCTCAAGTGCAGCTGTCGGAACACACAGATAGGTGTTGAGCGACAGATTTTTAACTTGGGGGTGGCAGCTATCCAGTTGAGTACTATAAAGTACCCTACCACCGTACTATGATTTCCTCACGATGTTTTCGAAAGCTCAAGCTTATTGTCGGATTCAAACCCACGACCTTTGCCCCGGTTTCCGACGTCACTACCACAGAGCTATCATCGCCCATAAATTAGAAAACTAACTTGTCGATGCTGGCGGTAGGTTCTTCCGATGCGATGACAATTTTAAATGGGGGATCCATAAAGCAATAAGATACGGTTAAGAAAAAAAAGGATAACTTACTCCAATTTTCTGTATCTTCTTGATGGAGTAGATGCCGAGAATGGTGACCCTCGCGCCAGGGGCCACGCGCTCACACAGTATGCGGTCACAGTACACAGTCAAGTGCCGCGGCATCTCTCCCTGGGGTATACTTTCAGGTGCTTCTTGCAGTTTAAGGACCTGTGTTGACATATTTTTATGACAATAATACATTTATTTTCAGACGTCATTTTAGTTGCTTTAAAATAGAAACTAAAATCATATTGTTTTTATTGAAAACTGTGAAACATATTGAGTTATTATGTTCCTATAAACTAGCTGTCCCTCATGGTTTTATCCGCGCTCCTGTAATATCCGCAAAATAGCATGATGTTTATAGCCTTCCTCGATAAATGGGCTATCTGACACTAAATAGTTCCTGAGATTAGCGCATTCAAACAAAACTCTTCAGCTTAAAATGAAAATAAAAAGAGCAATACCAGTTCATCATACAGTGCCATTGTAAAATTATCAACTAAACAAATAATTTGGTTATGAATATAATTACCTGATAGTCAATACACTTGCATTTGTCTGGAATGATGAAGTAAGGATCTAGGGGGCACTTAGGTCGGCCAGCTTGTTCCCTGGAATCATTAATTACCCTCTCAGCAACTATATCTCTTACTCACATTCATGGGATAAACAATATTTTATGCCAATCCTTGTAGTAGTTACTATATAATATAACAAATTAAGTCTTTATTCTTTCTCGTATTTGGATGAAATTGATTTTCAATTGACAAAACGATTTGGTAATTTAGCAGTTAAAACATTAAGTAAGTCTTTTTTATTATATTAGTAACACTTTACCATAATTTGTGTTAGTTTCGAAAACTGGTACATGGCCTGGTGATGGAATTTTTGGTAATTGTATTTTATCTATAAATTTTAGCACTATTTCACCTCATAAATTGGTAATTATAAGTAATGTGAAAAGCACATAAAACCTGCAGGAAATGGTTAAAAAATACATGCATTAGTCATATTTGGGTACCTTTTGAAGGGTATCATTAGACTATATTATGTATGAACTTACGTGTTGCATTTCCTGGGCATGACATAACCTTCCAAGCCAGGTTTCACTGGCAGGTTTGGTATTACATTCCGACATGAACGACATTGTATTGATATTTTCGTAGCCTTTGCCTTGATCCCAGATGCTGATATTACAATGCCAGGTATTTTGACAAGACGTGATACTGTGTCTGACTGAAATTAAGTTTTTGTTTCAAATATATAAATTCCAAATTTTATTGTTTTTTTTGTCACCTTAGTAAACTTAACATTAAATGTATGGGGTACTTTTGAGTAGAGATGCTGTGGTTACTTTTCTTTAATATTCAACACTATTATAATATATAATTTTTTCATAGTATATCCCCATAGCATATAGTTTTATTTCCTATTCATATAGTGTTATCAAAGAATTGATATGATGTTAAATTAATATTGTAAATAAGTCAACTATTTTGGACATTTCAACTATTGATTTAAGTTTTTATTAGAAAGGGTTCCCATCTTTATATTTCACCAATAAAGTAAAAAATTTTGCACATGGATTAATAATTATAACTATACACGGATATAAATCTCAATTAAAATAGGGGACTGCAGGCGAAACTGCAGAAGGTAGTAGTTACAAAATATGTATTTATTTTATTTTATTAGTTGGTTTGCATAATTTTAGATTCAATTGTTATCTTACTGTTTAAGTGGGACGGCCGTACCACTTAAGAACCAACAGGTACATAATAATAAATTCTGTCTCATTTTTGCCTACATTCCCGGAATAACTATACATAAAAAAATATGAAAATGGCCCATGTCAGTCTTTAGCCCACTAACTATCTTTATGCAAATTCTTGTTGATCCACCAACAAACACACTTTCATATATTTTTTTTAAATAATAAATAAATATCCTCGGGCATTTTTCACACACGGCTATCTGATCCCAAACTAAGCAGAGTTTGTACTATGGAAACCAGATGACTGATATACTACATATACTACTTTTTTTTTAAAAATACATACTTAAATAGATAATTACACCCAGACTCAGGACAAACAGACATGTTCATGCACACAAATGTCTGTCCTGGATGGGAATCGACCCACGACCTGCGGCGTGATAGGCAGTGTGTTAACCAACCACGCCAACCGGCCCGTCATTATTAATTAATCTCGATGTCATTAATGTCAATATTAATTATCACCTGACAATGTAATCTATAGGAGTTATAATTTAGGACTGTAGTTGGACTTTAATATTTAGTAAATAACAAAAAAAAAATACTTACTTTAAGTTCTCTTAAATTAGAAGCATGGGCATCAGATGACAGTAACACTTGTATATCTTCAACTTTTTCTTCACCTTCTGGTCTTGGAGCAGTCAATTCATCCGCTAACTAAAAAAGTACATTATAAATTATAATAATAGGTACAGATGTCCCAGGAAAACAATAAGGTAACAATAGAATCTAGTATGTAAGCTATTCAAGTTATTAATTAAGCTTGTTTGCCACCTAGTGGTATAAAACAAACTGATGAAAGATAACTAACTAACAAAATCTAAAAATTTTATAACTGGTAATTATAATGTAACAAACAACCTCTAATCCTAAACATTCCTTTTCTATTCCCTAATGGACTTGGGTAAAAATAGAAAAAAAAATGTTTAGCAATATAATTTATACTCAATCTAGTTTTCTTTTTTGGGTTGGGGGTCAATTGTACATTGGGCTCAATTATACTTAAGGATTTTTTTCTCGAAAACTGTGCGTTATCACGTCAAAAGCCTTGGAAAGTTCTCAATACAAAGAGTACTACACGAAAAAAAATAAGTGAAGCCCCAAATCAGCGAGTGCTATTGTACAGTGCTTCCATACATTGTCTTTTGAAAAATAATTATAAATACCTCTTTGGCCGCTTCTTCCAAAATAGGCAAATGTTCAGTAGGCTTTTTATACAGTTTCTCAGCAAGAACTTCATCGAAACTCGATAAATCTTCAATGTTTACCTCGACCCAATATTGACACAAATTGTAGTTGCGTTTGAGAGCATCTCTGAAAACAGAAGAAGCATTTAAGTAAAAGAGTGTATTGGGATAAGAGAGGCATTGTTGAAAATAAAATAAATTAAAATTATAACAAACATACCGGTATTTAAAATTAAAATTGCCGGTGTGGAACTGGCGAATAAATTCTTTAAATTTTTTCTTTACAGCTTGTAGGTTAATTTGATCTTGCGATTCATTTTCTTCAACACCAAAATTATCGGAAAAGAAAACACCAGGATCATCGAAACCCTCCATTTAAAACGAATTTAAGACTAGAGAATTGGGTAAAAAATATTTGAAAGATATTTTTAGCGATATTTCTCAAGTAAATCCACTTCAGAGTTCACCCATAACAAACAACACAATCACAGAATTCACAGACGAAGAAATGTATGTATAAGAAATTACGTCGTATATCACTTCGGTCAAAGCTAATTCGTTACAAATTAGCTTATACTAATTCATAATTTACAAAGAAAATTAAATTACAACATACAAGCAAACTTATTTTGAGCGCGAAAATATTTGTCACTGTCAGTCAGTGTCAGTCAGTAGTGAGTGTCAGTCAAGACCAAAGATAATATAACTTGTTTTTTAAAGGTTTTTGGCTTGGGCCTTGGTATGACTTTTAAGCCAGTTGTTCAGTTTTCATTTCATCTTTTATGGTATAGTCCTTTGGTACAAAGTAAGGCCTCGTCCATACAAATCAGGTCAGGTTTTGTTGAAATTGGTGGCCGTTCCACTAAAACTTTTCAAATACTTCTTGGGCCAACTGGAAAGGTCACGTTACACGCTTTTATTTAATTTTACTTCACTAGGCTGGTTTAATTTAATAATCAAAGTTCACTAGTGAACATTTTTTTTTGTTTCGTTTGGCTTCACACGGCTCATGTATTTCGCCATTATCAAGTAGTATCTATATATAATATTCTTCTTATTTGTTATATAGTCACAATACATCACATTCAAAAAAGGCTAGTAGTCCTCGTCCGTACAAGTCCAGTCAGGTTTTAGTGAAATTGGGGACTGTTCCACTAAAACTTTTCACGGACTTTTTGGACTTCAATTCACTTGTGCACTTAGATTGATCTTTATTGGACAAAACACCACCGGTATTATTCAAAAAAACTCAAAATTCACAATTTAATGAAGATAAAAAAAATACGAAAACGAACTTCACTCTGACGGAACAAAAATTCCCGTCAAAAAGTCCTCTAATCCCTTGCCTATCCCAGGTTTAATAAAAAAAGTTTGGATATCAAAGAGACTGTAAGTTGAATTTTGGCACGAAATTCAAATAAAAATAAAAGTGGTCCTTCTGTTGTCATGGCAGCGTAATTTAATTTAATAATACGGGTGTTTGTTGTTTCATCGAACGCAACTTCAAACGGAAAACAAAACTGAAAAAGTTTATCTTTCTTTGGTAGAGATCAAGTAGAGATCTTTTGAAGAACAATTAAAGAAGTTATTATACAATTATGCTTACGACAGCGAAAAGTAACCAGTGGTGGTGAATCAAAAACAGATTATTTGAACAACCATCATGGGTGATGTAAGTTTGTGTAAACTTTGTTCCAAGTCCAAGTCCATCAGTAATCATCAGCGATACCTAAGTATAAACAAAGCATACGGAAACGGAGCTAGGTCGGAGACTTAGGTGAAATCATGTCTCATGGCCATTCCTCAGCTCTTGCGACGCGGTCAATCTAATGCTCATTAGGTATCTATAAAGGTGTTCAGATATTTGGGACCTGGTGGGATATGGGAGTATTGGACTGACGAACCACCATGATAGATATCTTTTCACTGACCTTCCAAATCTTACTGGTTTCTCTACTGGGAAAATAATCACTTAATTTTTGTTGGTTACTTAGTTAGGTACTTCATTGGTCAAATAAGACAGTGAAAGTGACTTATTGGACAATCTATTATCTGATAACAGCTCTTCACAATATAGACATACACACTGCAGGTAGGTATCTACTTGTGCAAACTTTTCTACCCTTTAAACGACACGGAATTTTTCAAGGAGGTATAAAATACTGAGAGTCATGCACCTGCTTTCCAGTGGTTGATGCCAATTTGTTTTATAACACTAACTGACAAACAAGTATTTGATGGCAAGTGGTTATAGTAGCCTATAGTGGCTTGCAACACCAGGGGTATCACAATATGTGAGCTGTGATACTGACACTATTGTGAGTTGCGACATTGCAATAATCTAATCACACGCATAAAGAACCTCATACCCCTTCCTCCCTAAGGAAAAACATGTTGAGGTGCTGATGGTGGGTACTCCTTCTACAACCAGAGCATCCGCGGTAGGAAACTCATTTGAAATTGCACGCACAGTGCAAGACCAATTTGGTTCCAATGTGTGAGGATGAGCTGCATGTTAATTTTGGGAACAGTGATGGTAGAAAGTAGATACAGGCATAGTTTTCTTTAATTAGCCCATAACACAATCATTTGCAGAAAAATGACGATGTTGATACTCGGCTTGAGTTTATGTCCGAATATTTATTAAAGTCTCTCAAACAGAAAGTCGATAAATGGACCAAATTCATCACTGGAGATGATAGGGTGAGTCTTTATTTAATTCTAGATCATACTTGCACTTAAAGGTCAATTCTGCTGACTAAACCAACATTAAGCTGAAAATCTGTCGTAAAGAAATATAAATGATTACAACAAAAAACATACTATTATAAATAAGTCAGTACCTCTATTAGACGGTACATAACATATTATACCTCCTCTTCTAGTCGTTGGTTCACTGCTGAGCATCGTGATGTTCCCGCTCTTTCTCACGACACAGTCGCTTTCACTGCTCTTGGTCTTTGGCGTGGTGTAGGGCATCTGTGATCTTTGTGTCCAGTGGTTTGGACACCTAGTCGGACCATCTTATTGGGCTGCGTCTCCTAGGTCTCTTTCCTTCCAGCTTTAGCACCATTAGCTTCTCTAGATTTTCGGGCAATGTGACCGAAGTATTGCAGCACTCTCTGAGGCAGATACGCTTCAAAGTCTGTGATATTTTTAGATTTTTAAGGATCGAGACATTTGTCCTGACATCCAAGAAATGCGTAGCATGCGCCGCCAGCACCAGATTTCAAAGTCATTCATACGACTTCGATCTGCAGCTTTTACGGCTCAAAACTCTGCGCCATATAGGAAAACGGGAATTACCAAAGTACTGACGATGTATATTTTGGTCCTCTTGAATATGTTTAGGTCTTTCTATACTTTGTTTAGTTGCGGTCATCGCTAGTTTCGCCATTCCAATTTGTCGTCTGATTTCTCCTACTTCCACCTTTGCTGGATATAATATGCTCGAGTCTAAATATATGAACTCTTTCACTGCACTTGCATATAACTTGTATCTACCTTCCTACCTACATGTAGGTAAATAGTTTTCTTAACTAGAAGCTAAAAAAAAGATCTTCCACGCCCACTATGATTGAGGTTGCAGATAATCTTTCTGGATTATTAGAAACTAGCCGTCCCCCGCGGTTTCACTCGCGTTCCCGAGGGATCTTATATTTTCCCGGGATAAAAAGTATCCTATATATATGCTATTGCAGTATACGAGCTACCTATGTGCCAAGTTTCATTAAAATCCATAAAGTAGTTTTTGCGTGAAAGAGTAACAAACATCTACACACCCAAACATACTTTCGCATTTATAATATTAAGTAGGATACCTACCATATTTACGTTAGGACCCGTTAGGTTATGAAAAGGAAAATCATAAACCGGCCTTTGCTATCGCGCAGCTTGGTGAAAATAAAAGCAGTCTAAATATGTTAGTGTTAGCCTCAATCATGACAAATAAAGCAATAGTTATTTGTTCAACAGTGGTTCAACAAGTGAGCAGTTATTTTTTTTATGCGAGTGCTGACTTTAAATTACCTACCGGCTACCTAGTCTAGAATTGAATCAAGTCGGAAACCCGAATGCACGCATTTCATACTAATTTGCTAAATACCGCACACTTTCTTATATTTTCGTACGGAAATAAATTGCTCGACCGAAATGAAATTGGTCCAATCAAACAAACAAAAAATCTATTTTTTCCTCTTTTTAATAAATAAAATAAAAGAAGGCAGAGTACCGACCTAGTAGTAGAGAGTAGGTACATTCAGATTAGGAACTCTTTAAATAATTACCTAGTAGGTAAAATTATTGCATGTTTATGATTTCAGCATATTTTGTTCAGATGGTTTGATACTCCAAAATATGAGATAATTGTGTTTCGTATGAACACGGCCGGGCTACTCACATGCGCCTTACAGTTCCCACCAATAAGTCGTGGGAAATCAGTATATTTTTTGAGGAATATAGAGGACAAGTTAACTCAAAAAGACTTCCGTAAGGTATGAGAATAGATAGGTTCTATCCTAACATAAGTAATACTAACCTTTGGTGATCTCAGACGGAAGTAGGTATATATTATGTAGGCGGAGGCCTACCAGACGATCTTTTTTAGGGTGAAATTATGATAGAGTAGCTGCTGTCAGTTGCATCATCCGCATATACTACAGAAAATGGCCAAAAGTTGTGTTTCCCGCGGGAAAAGATGGTTATGGCAGGCAACTACTTAGGAAAGAGTTTTCAGAAACAGTAGTTTCGGAGAATAAAATTAGCGTATGCTACTTTTTATGGGTAGACTATTATTCATTCTTTCTGATGCTTTATAGACCGTGACCATTGGCGAAATATCATCAAATGTACTAATGGACCTCACTGTTATGGCGGATGAGTTGATTGGCCCTCTACTGTGCAATCCAGAAAATCAAAAGGGATGGCCTAAGATTGTACGGCACGACATGACGAGGCATATAAATGATTTGAGAAATTTGATGTACCAGGTTTAGTATCTACTACCACGATTCTATTTCACATTCAATTCTATTTCATAGTGTATACATATATTATGTATGTAATTCAGTACCATCTAATTCGTAGCTCTAGTTCATTTGATACTAAATTGTCATACCAGTAACCATTAAAAAGTTTAATTGTAGGTAGATATAATTATTGGTTTTCACAGCTTAAAGGAGAAATGTCCAGTCAAGTCATGCTTCCAATGCCGGCCGGAGTCGAAAATATTTATCAAGCTGAAGGCAAACTACGAGAAAGGTAAAAAAAAATTACTACGCAGTGATCATCTTATGAAATGTGTGTCGTGGGATGCCTACTAACTTAATAATTTCTACCCACTACTAACACGCGAGACCTACTTGCCAGACGATTACTATTATTGCCTTCTCCACTAGTATAGGTATGAGAGAACGTGAAAGTTTCCTGAAGACAAAACCTTTTTTTACAGTGACGGAGAAGACGTGGACTTACATTTAAAGACGAACATAGAAGGCGCTGTAATAAAATGGGCTCAACAAGTTCATGATTTATTACAAGAGGATTCGTACATTGGTAATATTGAATATTTGTATAGATTCACGATAGAACATAGGTAATAGGTACATGTGTTATTGAGTGTGTTTATCAATGTGCCAAGTGTTGGACCGCGGTACGGATCCGGACCGCCGAGTTATCTTGTGCGACCCTTTGGTAACAGTACAATATATGTTATAACAGAAACGTCATCTTTTTAGTTGAATTCTCTACTATAAATTAAGTTGTTCTTATAGGTATATACTTAACTTACATCCTCGTTAATCACGATATCTCAGGAACTATAGTAGGATTAATTGATAGCCGTGGCTTAGGATCCGGTACCCCAACATAAACTTTTAGAATAAAGACCATTATGGTTTTGTTAAAAACTTGTTTGCCCTAAAATTTGTAAACAAAACACACGCCATTTATTAATTTTAAGGAGACTATGCTCACCTCCATCGTAGTCCAGATTATAACAGATTTGTATGGTTATGTGGCGTTTTTTCTACCGGTCCATCTGTCTGTCTATCTATACCTACATCAGTCTGTTCTTTGTCTGAAATTAGTAATATTGTTTACACTGTTTGTGTTTTTCAGCATTCAAAAGAACAAAGTTCCCTTTACCCATTGCGGACGTGGAATTCTACTCGCACCGTCTGAAGAATCTGGAGGGTATTTACTCTCAATTACGTGATCCTCGAGTGAAGCGAATGGCGCACTATCTCGAAGATACCAATAGCGTTTATTTGAGCTGTTTTAAATCCATGCTTACTAACGTTGTTGCTGGTAAGTTTGCAGGATAAATACCATGTTTTGTGTGACTACTGTTTATCTTCGAATCTGCTCATCAATTTCATAGGGGTTCTTATCATACGTACGTTATTATTAGGTAGGTAGGTATATGTTGCTTTCTCAGCAGTCCCGTTAATATTATGACTGCCGAGCTGGTTCTGAAATACAATTTCTACATTACTTACATAATGAAATATTTATAATTATACCTACAAGAAAATTAAGAAATATTGAAACTTACCTACATCTGATATTGCTATTACTTATGGTTTTACCATTAAAAAAAGAAGAATAAACTGCATATAACGACAATAAAACAATGAATATGCGTATCGGCTTGTTTCGCCGCTGTCAAATTCTGAAATCGTATAAATGTCCCGCTTTTCATCGTGAAAATCAGACCATCCGCAGATAGCCCTTCTCTTTTAACGTATCTATGGTAGCAGTAATTATTAGTGATCCAAATGATTGTTCTTGCGAGTCTTGTGACATGAAAATATCACCAAAATAAATTTAAACTACTATCTGATGAAATCAGTAGGTTAACCATGATGTCTGCATTTTCAGCCATAGTAGAATGTCGAGACATTTACGTATATCAGAAACCCTTGAATTTCCATTTCGAGACGTTTGAAGCCACTGATTTTGCTGACGCTAAGCCATTAATTAGACCCATGTTTCATTGTATCGGCCTATTGTGGGGCAACTCAAGGTATTACTGCAGTGTGGAGAAACTTATACGTGAGTCTATTTTGAACGATTACTGATTTACAATCTAGTACAGTATTTGAGTCACTTTCTAACGACAAGCATTCAATGGTTGTTGACCGCGAGAACTTTCAAATAACGTGTTTGATGGTATCAACCTTACCTTAGATATAGATACACTTTATATGCAACATTTATGGCTATACCTACACTTACTTTTTGTGATGTTTTCAGCACTTTTAAGAGAAGTATGCAATCTAGTGATAATGCAGTGCACCAACTCTATCGACCCCGCCTCTATATTTCAAGGAGAAGCCGACGAGCAGTTGATCAAGCTCAGGAAAGCTATGAATATTCTCAACCATTTTATGTGAGTTGCCAACATTTTCCTATACTTAGTACTTATATCATACTTTGTTGTCCGTCTGCAACACCCTTTTCTCTGGGACGCGTGGAAGTATAATGTTGAAATTAATATCAAATATAAAACCTAGGAGTCTGCAAACCCTAGGAGTATTAAAAAATGCTCCGTTTATGCCGCATATTTCCGCATAAGTCCCGTTGACCTAGAACCATGAAATTTGGCAAGAAGTAGTTAGCACAAATAAATCCGAAAAATTGCAACGAAATCCGAAAAAAAAAACAACGATTTTTTTATTTTGGATAAGCTTGTATTTGACCACAATCTCACCATGGTATGTGATGATGAGGCCGAAGGTGGCAAGCACACAAAGCCTAGATGGGAACTGGCTCTCAAGTGCAGCTGTCGGAACACACCGATAGGTGCTTGGCGACAGATTATCAACTTGAGGGTGGTAGCCAGCCAGTCGAGAATTACAAAGTACCCTACCACCGTGTTATGGTTTCCTCACGATGTTTTCCTTCACCGAAAGCTCAAGCTCACTGTAGGATACAAATCCACGACCTTCGCCGCGGTATCCGCCGTCACTACCACTAAACTATCATCGCTTTTAAAATCGAAAAAAAATTACGTACGGAACTCTCGGTGCGCGAGTCCGACTCGTACTTGACCGGTTTTTGTTAAAAGGCACGTTGGGATGTCAGGAAAGCATAGAATGCGTTTCCAATGTTGATTGGATGTTATGTATATGCGTATAGCATAGCGTAGTAACAGGTATATTCTAGAGTAATATTTTACCCATTAGAGTTCCTCATTGTGCTCATGTTGTTATTACAGTGAGACATATGAAATGAACCGTGATAAGGTGCATACTTTTTTTCCTTCGGGTGTAATGCCGGTGCGCTGGTCGTTCGACTTTGACCGCGTATTTATGCGCTTCAACATATACATGAAGAAACTCCGAATGATTGAGTCAATCGTAGATGCTACTGTCGAAATACTCAAGTTGGAGAAAGTGGAATTTTGTGGCTTGAGAGGCAAGATTTTGAGTACCGAGTGCATGAAGGTATGGTTTTCAGAATCTCGTGAGTTGAATAATATAGTTACATACAGGTTACCAGATATACTTTCAGAGGTGAAAGTACCCATTAATATAAACTTAATCAATGGGACAGCAAAAATAAATTCAACCTTACCATAAGATCAACCTTGCTCGATCAAAATAATATTCTTCCATTGGTAATTAAACGACACCTTTAAATATTCAATTCAATCTACCCAGGTACTAGACGAATACACATTAAAATACCAACATCTGGGCAACATTACTTACGATCCGGCAGACCCGGAGGACACTCATTTCCAGCATGACTATGTGCAGCACATGGGCGTACTCGAGGATGTCGATCGACGGCTTGCTTCACTCTTTTCTCAAGGACTTGACGAGTGTCACAACTTAGAACATTTCTTCAAGGTATTATGGCCCTTCTTATGCAATAGAATTAAGTAGAATTTTCAGAATGTCTTGCGCTCTGGAATAGAGCTGAATCCGTGTCCAATCTGATGTCCCAAGATTTATGAAATAATTAAATTTTCAGTTCTTCCAAATAGTGGGAGATTTGTACCACCGATCTGTAATAAAGAATGAGCTGAAGCCCAAAGTGTCGAGACTTCTTGACTTCATGCATTCAAACCTTGATGCTGTAAAGGAGATATTTGACGAAGAGATGTCGGTGAGACTTTTTGTATTGCATATAAAATATAGACATTTTAAATTTTCTTTTCAACGTAAATAGTCTCCATCAAAATTGGTCACGAATATGTTCCCGTACATGATAAACATAAATTAATGTCAGCCTTAAACATTTTCTATAATTTAGCTATGGTTGTAAGAAAGAGATTTGGTAAGTTTAAAAATAGTTCGCAATAAACAGAATCAGCATATTTTCTGTGTTGCTATTATACTATAAACAAACAAAACAAAATTCTTAGTTTAGAATCTTGTTAGAGACCAACAAACGTTACAAATAGACGTTTATACCGGAACGAAATCAGTACTCCGATTCAAGTATTACCCCTGGGCATGCTCACTGTTTATTATTATATCGATTTAAAATACGAAGATTGCAGAGACGCATATCTTAAATTATATAAAATAAAAATAAAAAGATAATAAGAAAAATTATATTACTGTATTTTTACAAATATATTTTACATGCTTTTGTAGAAAATGACAAAGGGCCCGGAAAGGCCCATGGTTGATCCATATCTGCCTCCAGTTGCGGGTATGCTCTGGTGGATCAACAAGATGCGCAGAAGGATTCAATCACCCATGGAGGATTTCATCATGTTTGAAGATCCGTACGTTAAAACTTATAAATAGACATTTAATTTTAATGAAAATGTTAGGCCTAATTCCTGGTCACTTTCTATCTCTACGATTCTATGGTACCTAAATGTTCTGCATAGTTTGGGATTAACTGGCTGTGGGAACAATGTCCCAGGATATTTATTTATTTATTGTAGTAACGACGATTTTTGTTAATATCATAATACCATACCAGGATAATAGAAACGGAGTACGCAGTGTACATGAAGCAGAAACACAATGAAATGCTCGGTTACATGAACGTGCTGGAGGACAGACAGTTCAAACAATGGAGCGCCACCGTGTCGCCCACCTGTAAGACGCACCTGGCGAAAAATCTTATTTACAGAGACCCACCGTTTGTTAGGAACAATTTCAGTCCTGAGGTAACGTTCTATTATGTAGAAGTTAGTTATAATGAATGGGAACACTATCATTATGCAATTGAAAATGCTGCTTTGTTTTTCAGCTGGTAATGTTGCTACGAGAAATACGCTACATGAAGTATTTGGACAAGCAAGGTATACCACAAGAAGGACTCGACTTGTACGCAAGAAATGAAAAGTTGCAGGTAATTATTATGTACTTAATTTAAAGTTCCGTAGCCAAATAAATAAGTGGAACCCTTATAATTTCCTGTCCATATGTCAGTCCGTCTGCATGTCACAGAAGTTTTATTACCGCTAGACAAAGGTGCAGAAAAAAAAAATCGGAAAATGTTGATAAACTGCAAAAATTATAGTTTCCGCACTGCACTCTAGACCATAACTTTTCATACGAACTTTTCGTACTCTATACTTTTTATACGAAAATTAGTTTTTCACCTCTTCAGCACGAAAAGGGTGCTTTTGGTATGTTAAAAATATTTTAGTGTTGGATAGCCCATTTACCGAGGAAGTTATGGGCTATATAACATGCTATGTTGCAAAAGTCCCACGGGAAGGCGGGTGAAATTAGTAATATTACTAGAAATAATATTGTATAGTACGACATGAATCGTCTGAACCGCGCTATATGGTGGTACAACGCGATCCGTGAGGGCAGCCACGAGACAGAGGTGGCGCTCATAGAGAAGGAGATCTCTGCCATCGACCAGCTGCTCGGCCGAGGTGTGGAGGAGCTCACCTGGAACGATGACTGTAAGTAATTATTCTTCGCCCACCTATCTGCCCCTTAAGTTTGTCGTACTACTTACCGGACACACTGTATAGACTCCAACAGTAAGGTACATTGTTAGAAGGTCGACAACATATTAGAATCCCTCCACCAGGGGGCCCCTGGTATTGGTAATGTGTTCCGTGCTGTGCTCTATAGGTGACGTTTTTCACTTACTATCAAGTGACCCGTCTCCCTGGTTGTCACTTGTGGTATAAACACTGTTACAGTCACTGACTGGATGGCAGAAGTGTATACTGCGATCAACACGCTCCAAGAACGCGTGCTAACCGCACAGAACAACGTAAAGCGCGGGTTGGCTAACATAGCATCATGGGGAGATAAGCCGCTTCACAATCGCAAGGATAACCCCGACAAGATGGAACTGCTGGCCGTCAATGAACGACATAGCAGATTTGTAAAGAGGTTTGTTAAATTATTTTCGAAGAGGAATTGAATATCTACAGTGCTTATTATTATTTCCAAAAATGGTGAGTTACCGCGTCGTCTCCGGGGTGCAAGGTGCTACATAATATTATGTACATATGTTTATGAACTAGAATTATAATAATATTAAGTTTTTTTTTATAACAAGTATGAAGATGTGAAGAATGGAAGTTACACTTCTGACGACTTCGACGGTAGCGAATCTTAACTGTCAAACAACCTAAGTTATTACATTTATTTTACAGGCGTAACCTAATCCTCGAGAGTCACGCTGAATTCAAAGATATTCTAAGTGATAACTATAAGCTGTTTTTTAATATTCAAGAGGAAGAAGAGGTATATAATATGCAGTGCTTTAAAAATATGTACATATATATCTTTTATGATAGTAGAAAAGTAGTTTAGAGTTAGTCGTATAGTGTAAAAGTAGTTATAATTTAGTTTTTCTCCCTAGTCTGACGACGAAGAAGAAGAATTGGAAGAGGTTGATGAAACTACTCTTGACGATGATGAGAAGGCTGCGCGAGCTCTCAAACTACAAGAGATTATGGCGCATCGTGAAGAGAAACGTATTGAAAGAGAAGAAAGAGAACAGGAGAAAGCAGAAGCTAATCAAATTAAGTTTGAGAGAAGAGAGGCTAGAAGAGTAAAGAGAGAGGCGAAAATAGCGGAGAAATCCGAGCGACAAGCGCTCAGAGATGCAGGTTGATAATGTTTGTTTGTTGAGTGTATATTAATTAATGGGTTAGTTTTGTTCTTGCTATGGGTGATAAATTTCTGACTCCAATTTTACATACTACCTATAAATGTTTAAAATAATGGTTCGAAAAGGTCATCTTAGTCTTTAAGAGCTCGTGCACATGACCTGGGATAGAATCACAATATGTGTTTTTATTCACACTATGCTTTAATATTTGTTATTACTTTTAGGCGAAGAGGTAGATTCGCCAGCAGAAGATGAAGAGGAGGTATTAGATCCGGAGGAACTGGCCGATATCGAGGCTGAACGGATTGAGATGGAGGAAGAAGCGTTCAGAGCCGCGCGCTGGCCCGATTATGTTAAATATGTTGATTCACTCGTAAGTAAGCCCATCCTATGTAAAAAAAAAGTTATGTTAACTGACTAGACTCTTAATATTGAACGTTCATACCTTTGATAAATAAGTGATTTTAGTTTATCTAATCTTCATTTTAAACCAAAGGTAGTTATCTAGTTGCGTAGAATTAAACGTTATTTAAATGAGATCGTCGATACGCATCAAATAGTAAGACTGGATAGATGCTGATTGGATAAATAAAATAGTTACCCAATTACCTATAAGTTACAATAATAACCTATCTATACCTACCTAATTATTTATTTTGCTATGCAGCCATTATTTACGTGAAATTGCACTAAATTGATAGATACTTCAAGATTATTCGCGCAGATACGAAATTTGTTATCTCATGCATAATTTTTTTGTTCGAGTCAGTATATTTTTTCTCGATTGTCCCTAGTAGACAAGATTTATTCACCGGTAGATGCATGAGAACGGCAATTCTCAAGTACATCAGCAACACGCATGAGTATTTTATATTTTTGTTTCTACCTTTATCAGAGTTAAATAAATCTCTCGCTATGACACATTAGAAACCCGGATTCCTTCTAGGCTCTGGGTGCTTACCACTTTCGGCAACATCATGACTTACATAGTATATTAGACAGACGTCAGAGCTTCTTCACTCTTTGTACACTGTTTTTGCCAACCAGCAAATCATCTGGTTTTCAGGTATCCCGCCAAGTAATGAAAGCAGTGCAATCTAGCTTAGATTTATTCGAGAAACAAACCGATTTAGAGAAAGGGCCAAGAGTTGCGTTTATGGAAGTTATAGTTGAATTGAAGGATCCTGGTAAGATGTAATGTTTATGATAAATAAATAAATGTTATTTGAATATTGGAAAAAATCCAAACATAAATTATATTATTATCTTCAAATTAATACAATTTTTTTTCAGATATATTTTTCTCACCTTCACTGGATATAGACGATGAAGGTGGCTTATATGATACACTGAATGAAATGATGAAAGACATGTTCTTGCAGGCGACGCTATTCCCTAGAATTGATGCAATCGTGCCGATAGCTTCATATGAAGGTAATTAAATTGAGTTAATATCTTTTCTTTTTGCTTTTTTGTGAATTTTAGGCCCTTATTAATTTAGAAGACGGGCGGAAGCGCAGATGGTGACCACTGTGGGGTTTTAGCCAGTAAGAGTCTGGCATAACCCGGTCGCTGCCCCCCTTGAGCGATCGGGTATCCTATGAGGATTTCCCCACGTTAAAAAAAGTCCCTTATTTAACTTAGAAGACGGGTACAAAATATTGGTACATTGTGTTAAGAGTCTGTTACCAATGGTTTGTGAATATGGGCATTAGTGGAATAGCTGAGTAGATTTCAACAAAGTTTTTTTAAATCGCGGTTCCAAAATTAATATCACGGAAAAAAGTAGTTCAAATAGAAGACTACATCCAACCGCAGTATGAAGGAACATCCTACTTATCCTGTATGCGCTTTAATAATTCCAGATGATCTAGTAAGTGAAGATGTAATGATCGATCTTTATCACGAAATATTAAGGAGAGTTGAAAACAGTATCAAAGACGTGGTTCAGTATGCTTCGGTGAGTTTGCATCACCTGTTGACATTGATTTATTTATATTTAGCGTATTTGCTATTCCATAACTACTTGTTATTTTTTAAATAGAAATATGAGAAATACACACCTCTATGGATGGAAGACAGACAAGAGGTTTTAGCCGCTTTTCTGAAGTATGGCCGAGCTATACCACCAGAGGAGTTCGATAAATACAAATTCGAAAATGGATGCGACCCACCAGAAGTCAAACCAAACTTAGAACAGTATCAAAATGAAGTGAGATTTTTTTCTGTTGTTTACATACTAAACTCATTTTAATACAGAAAAATATTCGTGATCAATTTTGTTTGACAGGACTAGATTTCATATACCATAGTTAAACTATTTTTATAATATATAGAAAAACACTAGCTTTTGCCCACAACTCCGTCCGCGTGGAATTAGTAATTTGCGTAGCTTATTTTTTATCCAATCTGCTTTTTAGGGTTCCGTACAAAAAATACTGACCTTTATAGGACCACTCGTGCGTCTGTCTATCCGGACATGTCACAGACATTTGCTCCGAATCTATTGGTCCAAATCAGGTGAAATTTGGTAGGATGGTGTCCTAAACACAGATGTGCAAAGTAAATATTTTTCGGGGAACAAATTAGGAAATTTAAAAAAAAGGTTTTGCAAACCTTACTGTGTCATATATCAAATGAAAGGGCTCGTTTTTTTAACCTTAACCTTAAATATACATTTGTTATTATTGTAAAATAAACAGTTTTGATTTTATTTTATTGAAAGAAGACGAAAATTGACCATTCCCCCTGATCTCCGAAACTATAGAGCCTAAAATTTTGAAAAAAAAACACAAAATATAGTTCATTGCTCGTAGAATACTGGAAAATCTATAAGAATTCTATCAATTTGAAAATAAGGTGGTAAACTCAATTACTTTTTTCAACGTATTATCACTCACTGACTTTGGCATTGTACCGTACAATTTGTACGGAACCCTGTCCACGCGAGTTAAGACAGACAGTCATAAATCAGTTCATCGGTTATTGATTCCCCATACAAACTTTCACCCCCCTTTTCACTTCCTTAAGGGGTGATTTCTGGGAGCTGTTATCCCATCCTATGTTCTTTCCCGAGATTCAAACTATCCCTATACCAAATTTCACCTTAATCGGTTCGGCGGTTTAAGCGTGAAGAGGTAACATACAGACAGACAGTCAGAAATTAGTTCAGCGGTAATTGATTTCCCATACAAACATCCACCCCCCTTTTCACCCCCTTAAAGGGTGATTTCGAGGATAAAAACTATCCTATGTTTTTTCCCGGGACTCAAACTATTCCTATACCAATTTTCATCTAAATCGGTTCGGTGGTTTAAGCGTGAACGCGCATTTATAATATTAGTAAGTATGGATATGGATAGGTAGGTATACCTAGTGAGACTAAATAACTTTATTTATAAATAACATAAGTGGCACCGTTTTATTATGTTATGGTACAAACGTTTGGGTAAATTGATGGCGCATATTGTTTATTGTGCAAATTAGAATCATCAGATTGTCTTATTCGTTTACAAGAGGTATGCTATACAATTTTCGTATTAGTTTGTATTGCACCTGCAGTTGAAGACTTACTTTTATACTTTTTACTTCTCCAGATTAATAGATACAATGCAATGTATGATGAAGTAGCAGCCCTACCATCAGAGTACCTCTGCAATGGCTGGTTGAAAATGGACCTCAAACGACTAAACCAGGCTATCATGAATATAATTTGCAAGTGGAGTAACCTTTTCAAACAGAACTTGAAAGATCACGTACAAACTAGGTGAGGAAAAAAAAACCGTTTATCGCCCCAATAGGAACATGAATTTTTTTAATACCAATATAATCTTAGTTTGGGTTTACTCAACAGAGATATCATCTCAATAACCGCAATGCTAGATTAGGATAAATTAACCATTTCTATAAGGAAATAAACAAAAAATTATAACCTTCTCTAAAGTTATGAAAAAAAAATATAATTAAACACATTCGGAAGTACCTCCCGAACCTGCAACTATATATTTTAAGAATCGTAGTCCTTCAACACTAATTCGGTATATTTCGAAAAATTTCAAATGGACCAGTAAACATTTTTTTTATTTAAATTAGCTGTGCAAGTTAAGAAGCTGTTGATTTTTCATTTTTTAGATTATATACATTAATTGTATTTAAATAAAATAGAATATAGGTACTCAAATAAGTAACAATGAAATACATATTATTATTTAATTATTATAATTTTTGATGTAATTGTATAATTTCAAGCTTGAACGACTTAGAGAAATTCATCGCATACGCCTCAAAAGAGTTAACAGTAGAGCTAACTGATGATGATTACGAAGGCTTGTTGACTGTGATGAATGTGCTCAATGAAGTTCGTGCCAAGATAGATGCCGGCACCGATCAAATGTTCGAGCCGCTAAGGGATATTATCGACGTACTCAAGGAGTATGGAGTGGACTTCCCCGAGGAAACTTATGAACAGGTAACTAATTCACCTATTTGTAACCAGCTGGAAGATAAAATTTTATTAGTTGATGAAACTTCACTTGTGTAATTGTTCGAAATTTAAACGATCCCTCAATCGGTCTCTCAAACCTATTAAGGCAAATAAATATACATCTTTATTTTTTGTCTTCGCTTGCAAATGGGTTGCAGCTGGAAAGGTATCACCAGTATTCTGTGTACACTTTGGTAAGTAAATAAGATATGAGTAAACTAAATTTATTTGCATGTGTGTGAGATACATTTTGAGATTATGCTCGGTTTGTTATTTTTCGTATTAATGATATCCGTCGGCTGACAAATTTGTATATCTCGTTTCCTCTTCATATTTTAATATCATTCACCCTTAGGTAAAAAGAAGATGACCAAATCTCTACAAAGTCTACCTCCTTACTCGGCATCATAAAAAATGACATACAAATTTGCACCCCAAAGGATATTTTAATGGTGTAAGGGAGTGATCCCTTAGCCTAGCGTCCTGTTATGAAATATGGAGCCGAGATGTGAACACTCACAATTCGGCTCAGCGAGTTAAGGAGCGGGCTATGCTCGGAGTCTCTCTTAAGGATCGCATCCGAAATGATGTGATCCGACAGAGAACTAAACTCATCGATAGCTCAAAGGATTAGTAAGCTGAAGTGGCAGTGGGCTGGTCATATTTACCGTAGAACCGATAACCGTTGGGGTAGACGTGTTCTTGAGTGGTGACCGTGATTCGTTAAACGTAGTCTAGGGCGCCCTCCAGTTAGGTGTAGCGACGACATGGTGGCGGTTGGAAAAGAATAGCCGAAGATATAGGGCTCAGTGGCGCGCCTTGGGAGAGGCCTATGTCCAGCAGTGGACTAATGCGGGCTGATGATGACTCAACATTTATGAAATGTAACCTTGTTGAGTTTCTTGCCGGTTCCTCTCAGTTGAAGGCTGACTTCCGAACCGGTGGTAACTTCTGTAATTCGACCTTCATAAGTGCCCTTCTTGGGCCTAAACTGAATCAATGGTTTTGACTTTGACTTTGAATTATAAACAATTCATACTAACAAAAACCCCTTTAAAGGTAGAATTTCCAAAAACCCCGCCTTAATGCTCGCCTCTACTATAAAAGGACTCGGAATAGGATTTCTTCATATCAGGCACTCAGAAATATTGTTTTTAATACTGTTTTGTGTGTACAAAAATATATCGTAAGTATAATTTAGATTCTGTTAATGTAGCTGGACGTATTACCAGAGAGGTGGCGCAATCTGGTGAAGCTGGCGACGGTGATGAAGAACAATGTGGCACCATTGCAAGCCGCGCAGGCCGCGCTTATCGCCAAGCGCGTTGCGCTTATCAACCTGCGGCTCACCATGTACCGGGATAACTTCAAATCGAAGGATGTTAGTCTTTGCACATTATGTTGACGATATTTAAACAAAAGCACCAGGCTATAAAAGTATTATACAGTCTATTTTTTATTTTAATAAAAAACACAGTTAATGGCGGTTTTTAACATGTAGCTGTGGATTTACCACCAACTCTTATTGAGCCTCACTCGGCTTGAACTGAATTATCTTAGTGTCAAAAGACGTCAGAATGTATGGACAAACGGGGCAATTGACAGAAAAACAATGAAATTTAGGTAAAGTTGAACCGCAATTAGAGTTGGTGGTAGGGCTAGAAAATTATAATTGCTTTAGTGCAACCATCAGTATAATATCATTATTTTAACCATCGAAAAAGGACTCTCATGTTATTTGGATAATTATTCTGCATTGAGGAGACAATCAATGAGGAGAGTTTCAATGTCAGTCTTATTTTTTGCATTGCTAAGTATAGTTCGTAACTTATTGAATTAATACAGATGTTCCTGGTGTCATGCAAGGAGCCTTATCGTCAAATTGATATAGTTCACATAGAGTTACTCAGCTTTGAAAATATTGTCGATGGTCTGAAGAGGTCGTGTTCCCTGTTCGATATACAACCCCCCGATGAGAAGAATCTGAAACAGTATCGTAGAGAATTGAAGCTGCTCAAGGTACCAGTAGTTATTGTCTGTGTGATATTCTTAATTTTCTGATATGGTATAATCAGTGGACTTTTGGGTAATATAACAGCTCCCTTGAGTATAATTTCGAATACTTTTATGAGAGTTGATTTTTAATGTCCATCAATAGCACCAGTGGAATTCACTGTAATAAAATTAAAAACATTTAAATTAAAGCTTTAATAACTTTTTATTAGCAATTGTGGGATTGCTATTATTTAGTGATGGATACAATCGAGTTTTGGAAGAAATCCCCATGGAAAAAGATCGACGCAGACGGAATGGACCAGGAGTGTAAGCGGTTCACAAAAGAACTACGACAATTAGACAAGGATATGAGAACATGGTAAAATTCTCTCATAATAAAATTGGGTATTAGGATTAAAATAAAAAACGAATAGTTTACCCAAAATTTTGTACCTGCACCTTTTAGGGATCCGTATTTGGTAATAGAAGCGACAATTAAGAACCTGATGACATCATTACGTGCTGTCACTGATCTGCAGAACCCAGCAATTAAAGACAGACATTGGGTTGAGTTGATGATGGCCACCAAGGTAACTGCCACTATATTGTGGTTATTCTTAGTTTTTGTACATAGTTATAAATTAGTGCTTAATTTTTGATTTTCCATTTAGATAGCTGTTCATTCGAAAATCATGTCCATCGTTACAAATCAGGTTCATTCTAAACCATACGTAGAAATTCATGGGTTGAGTCATGCGTCTGTAGTGGAGATATTAGAAGATTTCAAATCTTTGGACAAAGCCGAAGACACATCGTACACAGGAAAAGCAATCGCGGAATATGAAAAATATTTCCAATTGCAAGATTTCAGAAGGTCAAAGCTGCAAGAATGCCACAGTAGGAGTAACTTTAAAAGGTTAAATAGATCATATTCATTGCAAGAGTTGAAGGAAAATGGGTTGCGTTTGATGACAGTGCCTAAAAGTACATCGCAGAAGAAGTTTTGTGAACAAGCGTTGATATTATCAGAGTTTATATTGTAGATATCATGGGTTTTTCATGTAAATAGCATAAAATAGTGTGTACATATACATATTTAGACGTTACTCCTCAACCGAAATGCAAAGGTAATATCATCAACCATTATTGATTAAATTTTGAACTTTTTGATTTACAAGCACTTTTTGTTTCATAATACTATTTATCCCATTACGCTACTACGATAAATGTACATGATTTGATTGTGTCAAAAAATATTGACACTCTTCTATAACTGGTCCAGGTTAAGTTCAACATAGATGATGATACGACTCTGGCAGATCTATTGGCTCTTAATCTCCACAAATACGAGGAGGAGGTGAAAACCATTGTTGATAAATCTGTTAAGGAGGCTGCTATGGAAAAGACTCTCAGGTATTTAGATAACAAGTACCTATTAAGAACGAAATAAACTGAAATCGTTTTTTTTATATAGTTGAAACCCTTAGTCATAGCTAGCACGGTAGCTACGTAATACGTAAAAGCGAAATACCTCGCACTTCATCACAATGTCTCCGGAACGATTTAAGGATACTTAAATGAAGAGAGGGGAAACCTAGGAAACTTTATCCTAGTTACGCGGGTGGTTATGATTGCCATAGTAAAAGTTCTGCTTAGTTTGGGATCAGATGACTGAGTGTGTAAAATTTCGTAGAATATATTTTTTTTTGATAATATTGATTTCAACTTTTTAAGGGAATTGGAAGCGACATGGGCTATTATGGAATTCGACTATTTAAAACACGATCGAACTGGAATAAAATTACCAAAAGCGAGCGAGGAGCTTGTAGAAACTTTAGAGGATAATCAGGTAGTTTAAAAGATAATAAAATATTTTAAATAGTTGCGTCCAATTACTTCAGGAAATAAAAACATTTAATTGTTTAATTTTACAGAATCAAGTACAAAATATGATGTCTTCGAAGTTCATTGGTTTCTACGAAGAGGAAGTAACGGCGTGGCAAAAGAAACTCGGTACCGCTGATGCAGTGATTGCATTATGGTTTGAAGTGCAGCGCAAGTGGCAGTATCTCGAAAGCATATTTGTTGGTTCCGATGATATTAGATCACAGTTACCTGAGGATTCTAAGAGATTTGATAATGTTGATAAAACATTCAAGGTTTGTATATACCTATAGGTAAACGTTTTTAATGATTCCGAAGAAATAAGTGCATACTTTAGTACAACCAGGCTTCATAATATTTAACTGTAAATATGGAACTGCACTGATGTTTCACTGTAAATATTTTTGGGATTCGTTAGGATATGGGTACTAACCTAATATTTATATAATAATAGGTATGAATATATTTTTCTGTTCGTGTGTATCATGTGTATGTTACTGAACTTCTAAACGGCTTGACGGATTTAGATGTTATTTTTGCGTGTGGTCAAGTTGATTCGAGAACGGTTTAGATTTACAATTAGACCCAGTGGCGCTGCAATTGGGTTATAGGTATTTTTTTTATGTTCAGGGCAGGAGTACGTCTGTCAGGCCAAGTAGTATATACAGGTGTAATCACAGGGGTAATCGTTAAGTGTGTCCAGGCGATTATTCCGTAACTATTACAGATATAAAAAAAAACTGATATCCAAAGTACGTCACCTAATCAGTAAAATGACATCAATAACTTTGTTTTAATCAAACGAATATCTAAAATTTTGACATTAAACACTCCCATACATTTAGTATGAGATTAGTAGAAAGGTTAGTTTCCTTATTTTTTGATATCTGTAATAGTTACGGAATAATTGCCTGGACACACTTAACGATTACATCCTGTATATATATAAATATTTGAGTTATTTTCAGGAACTGTTAAGAGATATAGGTATAACCCCAAATGTTATCCAAGCTACAAATAAACCAGGCCTCTTGGATAATCTTGAAGAGCTAATGAAAGCATTGAATCTTTGCGAGAAGGCTCTCAATGATTACCTAGAAACCAAGCGGTTGGCTTACCCCCGATTTTACTTCGTGTCTTCGGCCGATTTACTTGGTAAACATTTGTTAATTCTCTACCACTCTATAGGAATTGATATTAACATTTTGGATAAAATAAAATAAACAATTTCATTTCATTTCAATTTAAATTTCATTTCATTTCACACCCTTGAGTCACAATACCGTATGTATGGAAACCTTTTTTCAACATATAGTGATACCGCGGGGCTAGCAGATTTTGATCAGTACATGAATGCAATCTAAATGATACTTTTGATTTCATAATGTCAGGTCAAAAAAACAGAGTTGTTCAATTACTAAACACATAAGACACTACTTTTGATTTATCTAAAATCTAACAGATATTCTATCTAACGGAAACAACCCACCGGCCGTGAGCCGTCACCTCACAAAACTGTACGACAATCTCGCTAAGCTGGTGTTCCCATCGCCTACCAGCAAGCATGCTTTCGAGATGATATCCAAGGAGAACGAGGAGCATGTACCTTTTAAGGCGCCGTGCTGCGATTGTTCTGGAAAGGTAATTAGAATTTTACATTTCGACATAGGTATACTTACTACTTGAGGGGCAACCCTGATGATTTCGGTGGTAGACGCTGATATTTGAGGGATTTGGGATAGTAAGGGAACTTGAGGTATCAAAGGTAATTGTTGTTGTAGTTTAGGAGTAGGTACTAAGAGTACTTAGGGTATCAGGGTACTAGGGACTATCATAACAAGTCGACGTCTAACGCAAAATGGTACTTTCAGGTCTAATGTAATAAATATATTTGGGTAATTTCTTCAACTACAGGTGGAATTATGGCTGAACCGCGTAACAGAATGCATGCGGTATACTCTGCGAGATATATTCGAGCACAGCGTGAAGTCGTACGAAGACAAGCCTCGCGAGGAGTGGGTGTTTGACTGGCCGGCGCAACCTGCACTTGTCGGCACTCAAATCTGGTGGACCACCGAGACCAACCAGGCCTTCGAGAAGCTGGAGGAAGGTACGTTATGTCAGACATGGATTTATAATAGGAGTGTATTTTGAGGTTTCCATACCCAGTGTTCGAAAGGAACTCTACCTCTCAAATTTACCTTTATATGTCACCAATCACACATTGACGTTTATTGAAATTTAAAGTTGACCCATGCGACGATGTTAACATAATTTATGATTAACGCATGCCTAGAGTAACATAATCCATATTTGTATCTGTCCGATACAAAATATTTGTGTATGTATATCATGCGAGGGAATACAGGTGATTTAGAGTGTAGTGAGTTATCGATAAACTATTATAGTTATGATACACTACACTGGACGTTCCCAAATTACCTAATAGTTTCTAATAAAATAAATATAAATAGGTTAGAATATATCAGCCATAAATATTTTTTTTGTATAAATATGTACTAATTACCAGGATATGAAAATGCTCTCAGAGATTATCAAAAGAAACAGATAGCTCAACTTAATTCACTCATCGTATTATTACTGGGTGATTTGACTGTTGGCGACAGACAGAAGATCATGACCATTTGTACAATCGATGTGCATTCGAGAGATGTGGTTGCTAAACTCATCATTGCTAAAGTGGAGAACTCTAATGCCTTCCAGTGGCAAAGTCAGTTAAGGTAATGTTAATAATTTGGAAAAAAGTAGGTATGTATGTAGTTAATATTATGGAAATAAATCTCACAATACCTTATAACTTTTTCACCATTTCCAGGCATCGGTGGGACAATAATGTGAACAATTGTTTTGCTAACATTTGCGATGCCCAGTTCCTCTATGACTACGAATACTTGGGGAATACTCCTCGTCTCGTCATCACTCCATTGACTGATCGCTGCTATATCACATTGACTCAGGTAAAACAGAAAAACAAAAATCTGTATTTTTTTTAATGGGTAGGGTTGACCAATTTCCAAAGTATAGGGAAAGGAAACAAAATTAAATGTTGTATGTAGTCACGGTGTAAATAGTGTTTATGAATATTTGGTAAAATTTATAATTTTTCATTAAATTGAAACACTTTTTAGAGTCTCCATTTGGTAATGGGTGGCGCCCCGGCCGGGCCTGCTGGTACAGGCAAAACTGAAACAACCAAAGACTTGGGACGAGCTCTCGGCATAATGGTGTACGTGTTCAACTGTTCCGAACAAATGGACTATAAGTCTTGTGGAAACATTTATAAAGGTTTATACTACGTTCAAATTAGTCTAACACATAATTGATAAAGATATTTTCATCAGTGAAATTCTTCCCCTTAACAATAATTAAACAAAAGAAGTTTACACGATACCACAATGTTGTTGTTGATGTTGTTTATGTTATGGCTCCGGTATAAAAATATATAGATCCTCCAAACGTTAATACAATGTATTTTTATTTTATGTAATAGGTCTAGCCCAAACAGGCGCGTGGGGTTGCTTCGACGAGTTCAACAGGATTTCAGTAGAAGTGTTGTCCGTGGTATCAGTCCAGGTGAAGAGCGTACTCGATGCCATTAAGGCGAAGAAAAAGAAATTCGACTTCATGGGAGAGTTTATAACACTTATCCCGACGATTGGTATGTTCATTACCATGAATCCAGGATACGCTGGGCGAACGGAGCTGCCAGAAAATTTGAAGGCTCTATTCAGGTTGTTTATCCACTTTTTTAATAAACAATAAAATTTTAATGTCTAGAAAGAGTGAAGCGTGTTATATCAAATCATGTATATTTGATATAACACGCGACACTGAATTATTCATAGACTAGTTTTCCGCCCGCAGCTTCGCCCGCGTGGGCTACACGATTTTGACTGATTCGTTTTTTCCAGTTCTAGCGGGATATTTCAAATTACCCAAACATAGCTTGTACCCGCGTCTTTTCTTGCGTAGAACACAAAATTAGCTCAACTTTATTATTTAGGCCCTTGAATTTTATTCTCGCGTCCGTAGTTTATTTGCGATTACTCCTAAGATGTTCGTTTAAATTATATGGTATGTTATCCTTGAGAGATAGATATATACCATCGCGGATTTTTCTGTAGACCTTTATAAGATACACAATTCTACCATACATCATTTTGTTATATCTCAAAGGGTCCTAGGCAGCGTTTTCGTTGAAAGCTCACAGACAGCTTATTTTTTTCCGACACCTCCAACAAATATCATTATATTTTATTTAGCCAATGTATACAAAAACTTGACAAATTATATATGAAAACCTTCCTCTAAAATCAAAATCACTATCTATTAAAAAAATCAGCTTCAAAATCCGTTGCGTAGTTTTAAAGATTTAAGCATACATAGAGACGGACAGACAGCGACAGCGACTTTGTTTTATATATGCATAAGAGTATTGTTGTACACTCCTGCCATTTATCTATGAGTATGCAAGGGATGGTAGTCCATAGCCTTAATTAAAAAAATACAGAAGACTTATGGGAATTGTCAGTAACGATTTTAAAATCAATAATAACAGTAATTGCACCTATTTTATCGGATATTTTCAATGAATGTATTGATCAGGGTTCTTTTTCTGACCTAATGAAGTATAGTAAAATAGTGCCAATATTTAAATCAGGCTGTAAAGATAATCCTTCTGATTATAGACCGGTATCTGTGCTTCCTGCACTTAGTAAAATCTTTGAAAAACTGTTGCTTAATCAAATGTTAGGTCATTTCAATAGTTGTGAGATACTGCATGGTCATCAGTTCGGTTTCACGAAGGGGAGATCTATATCAGATGCGGCAGCAAAATTATTGAAGCACATCTATGAAGCCTGGGAAAACTCACAGGATGCCATAGGCATTTTTTGTGATCTATCTAAGGCGTTTGACTGCGTCGACCACCGTACTCTGCTCCTAAAGCTTAATTATTATGGTATTCGTGGAACTGCTCATGAACTTGTTTTGTCTTATTTAACTAATCGCCAACAAAAGGTACGAGTGAAGGTACAACATCCAATGGTTCTGTAGTCAAAATGGGGGTACCTCAAGGTTCCATACTTGGGCCATTTCTATTTCTAGTATATATTAATGACTTACCGTCGGTCGTAAATGGTCTCTCAGATGTAGTCTTGTTTGTTGACGATACTTTATTCATTTTTAAAGTAGATAGAAAAGACAAAGAACTTACTAGAGTAAATGATACTTTGTCAATAGTTTCTAAATGGTATGCTGTAAATAATCTTTTATTAAACTCTAAGAAAACAAAATGCTTAAGATTTTCTCTTCCAAACGTACCGCAAGTAGACAGTAGGGTATTAATAGATGACAGCAGCCTGGGACTAGTTGATAAATCTGTATTTTTGGGTATAACACTTGATAATAAACTACAATGGGGTTCTCATGTACAATCTTTAGCTAGTAAATTAAGTACTGCTGTATTTGCTGTTAAAAAAATCAGACAATTGACGAATGTTGAGACGGCCAGATTAGTTTATTTTGCATATTTCCATAGACTTTTATCATATTGCGTTTTACTGTGGGGAGCTGCTGCAGATATTGAAACAATTTTTGTATTACAAAAAAGAGCCATTCATGCAATCTACAGTATGGGTCCACGTGAATCATTAATGGAAATATTTAAGGAAATAAACGTAATGACTTTACCTTCACTGTATATATATATATGAAAATATTATGTTCATTCGAAAAAATGGAGACTTGTATAAATCAAATGTAGAGATTCATAATTTCAATACAAGACAAAAGATAAATTAGTTGTTCCGTATTTTAGATTATCTAGAGTTAAAAAGTCATTTCTTGGGAATACTGTTCACTTTTATAATAAATTACCAGCATCTGTTACCAAGATGACTGATTCTAGATTCAAATCGTACATATAAAAAAGATTTGAAAGAAAAAGCTTATTACAAGGTAGCCCAATATATTAAATAAATAAAATACTTTATTTCAACAACTTATCACTTGTACACATCTGGTTTAGGAATCCCCCTTTAAGCAAGAGTGTGCTTGTGATAGGAGATGCCGCTCTTCCATAGCCATTGATTTTAGTTAGTAGTTAGTAATAAGTAAATATCCATGTGACGTAAAAATTAATAAAAATCAAATATATAAAATTCTCGTGTCACAGTTTTCGTTGCCATACTCCTCCGAAACGGCTTAACCGATTTTGATGAAATTTTTTGTGCTTATCCGGTATCTATGAGAATCGGCCAACATCTATTTTTCATCCCCCTAAATGTTAGGGGTAGTCCACCCCTAAATTTTTTATTTTATTTTTGAGACAAAATTTCTAATTTCTATTTTTTTATGAAACAACATACAAAAATACATACAATCCCCAATTTTCACCCTTCTACGATCAACCCTTATTTTTTAATAGCCATTTTAGTAATTTGAGTAATCGGTCAAGCCGTTTCGGAGGAGTATGGTAACAGGACCGATTTGGATGAAATTTTGTGTGTGTATTTCAATGGGTTCCTCGATGATTTGAAAACAAAATTACCCTACGATAATATCTTGGGATCAGAGGATGATGTGTCACATCAGCCTCCACTAACATAGAAAGACTATACATTATAGTATTGCTATGAAATCGTTTGTACGATGAGTTCAATTTCATTATAGTTTTTAGACTTAAGCCATTCAGTTAGCGTTTTTTTACAGTCAAAATATGACATGGGGTATTCTTAGTTCATTGTTTATGAGATTGTACAAGCGAGACGATTGTCGAGCAAATTGCCTATCAGCGAATTTTGTATTGACTTTGTCTGAAGGAGCAACTAAATTATTCCTTCTACCTTTTGTTCTCTCCACTTCATTAGACAGACTCCAGACATTTATGTTTTTTTAGAATTAGTTGAAGTACATAAAGTTTTCTTACAGTCAGAAAATTGGCAGTAGAGTTACAGCTCCTCCGTGGGAAACCTGAACGGTTTAAAGAACATGACCTTTAGCAATGATCTCTGCGCTCTCTCTACCTCAATAAATTTAGATTTAACTGATCCGCCCCAGATCGGTAAGCAGTATATTAGGACAGATTGAGCCAATGAGATGTAAATTTGCTGCATCAGGTTTTTTGTGGCAACGTGTCGTAAAGTTTTAAATGTCCAAATTAGTTTTCGAACTCTGTTCATTATAAGTTCAGTATGCATATGCCAAGACAGCCGCTGGTCCAACACTATACCTAGGTATTTGGTATGCGGTACTTTATTTATTTTTGTGCATGAGCATTGAGAAATTGAGGGGTTAGGGCATGTGTGGATTTTAATTTGGAACTCTGATGAAGGTTGGGTACGATCGTACATAGTGAAGCAGATGTAATTTGTCTGTGACGTATTTAAAGTTAATAAATTAGAGTTGAGCCAGGCAGCTATCACGCTCCTGATCCCGTAGCCCCGCCACTATGGCGTGAGAAGGAACACCGGGGTGGTTTTAGTGGGTAAAAATCCCACATAACCCGGTCACGTCCCCCATTGTGACCGGGTATCTTTCTGAAGATTTCCACCTCGTGAAAAAAAAAAAAAAAAAAAAAAAAAAAAAAAAAAAAAAAGGCAGCTATCACGCTCAAACCAGTCTCAAAAGATCTCTGAACACAATCCCAAGTTTTCCCTGCGAATACAACAGCAGTATCATCCCTTTGTGAGCGAAACATTACATTCGCAAAATATTACATTCGCAAAATATTATATTCGCAATCTATTACATTTGCAATCTATTACATTCGCTAAACATTTCATTTTGGACAGTCACTGCCAAAATAAAAAAAAAAAGATACATAAATAAATAATGATTTAGTCACCACTTTCAAGCTTACCTATAAATTACGTATATTCATATAATCCAATAGGTAACAAATGCAATGGATTATTGTGCAAATAAAGTTTGTTTACAAATAGACAGCAAACTCTTTACTTCCCTACAAAAAATATCAGGCAGTTCAAGATGTAAAATAGGTATTATCGTTTAAACTGTAAAACCTACGTCTAATTATTAAATAATGTCTGAAGATAATAGTCTATTGCCCGTGGTCCTACTGCGTGGTCCTACTGGTAGGACCATGGGCACTACGGACAAGTAACAGTGCCCGTAGTTCTGTATTTTTTTTCGTCATTCTACCTCTATTCTATTATTGTTGAAGATAAATATAGGTTATAGGTTTTTTTTAAGAGCGAAAAAAATCGGATTTTTTGTGTAAATGTCTTAGATTAAAGCTAGTTTTTGATTTTTCATTTACATTTTTTTTCGTCTTCACTGTTAGTAGGACCATTGCCCATACAAAATAATGATGTTTTTGTTGCAGTCCTACTAATAGAACTACGGGCAAAAATAATTGCCCGTGGTCCTACCAGTAGGACCACGCAGTAGGAACACGGGCAACAAATGGTCTAATTCAGTTTATTTTTCGGTTTTTATTCCTACATTAATTGTCATTGAAGTCGTTTTAATTTTTTTATAAAAAGTTTTTTGGTACTGTGTTTGATTGTACTTTTATTATTTAGCGAATTGTCATATTTTACGAATGTAATATTTTGCGAATGTAATGTTTCGCTCATAAAGGGTATCATCCGCGTATGAGAAAACGTGCGCACCCCCAATTTTCAAGTTGCAAAGATTGTTTATAAATAAATAAATAAATATCCTCGGACATTTTTCACACACGGCTATCTGATCCCAAGCTAAGCAGAGCTTGTAATATGGAAACCAGATGACTGATATAATACATAGACTACTTTTTTTTGTTGTAAATACATACTTAAATAGATAATTACACCCAGACTCAGGACAAACAGACATGTTCATGCACACAAATGTCTGTCCTGGATGGGAATCGAACCCACGACCTGCAGCGTGATAGGCAGTGTGTTAACCAACCACGCCAACCGGCCCGTCAAAATAGGAATAGTGTTGGGCCTAAGACGCTCCCTTGCGGCACGCCATACGTAATAGTTTCCTCTGAACTAGCAACTTCGCCAATTTTGACCCTATGTTTACGATTGTGGAGGTAATCTTTAAACAGCTGAAGGGCTGATCTTCTTATGCCTATACCATATTGAGGATAAAGATGTCTGGAAGTAGCTGCACTCTGTACAAATACCTACACATTGTTTTTTTTTTACTGATAATTACCATTTTTTTTAATACGCTGTTATTAGCTTGGTATTTTTTGTTTTAGTTTACTATGTAGGTAACTAATGCGGGTTATAATTTAATAATATATATATATATATATAATGTATTTTTGTATTACTTTAAGAATAAAATTGTTAAACATTTGAAAAAAAAAAGCCAATATAGTCAGATGGTCCAAAAATATTTAAAAATTGTAACCTTGCTGAGTTTCTTGCCGGTTCTTCTCAGTTGAGGGCTGACTTCCGAACCGGTGGTAACTTCTGTAATTCGACCTTCATAAGTGCCCTTCTAGGGCCTAAACTGAATAAATGGTTTTGAATTTTGACTTTGACCTATAATTTTCCCACAATAGTAATAATAATCTGGAAAAAATAGCAAAATGTTGGATTTGAAATGATTGGATCGACTACTTTCAGTCTATGACATTAGATAATTTAATTCCTCGAATACGAATCTTAAGCCTCTCATAAAAGCACTGATGCATAAAAACAACTCTAGAACCATGAAAGTATCTGTTTGGGGTTTGTCTTCACATTTTTAGGTACTTCTAAAATTATGTGTCACCTGTTAATGAGCCGTCTTACGTTGCCGTCTTTATTTAATTCACAGGCCATGTGCTATGGTGGTTCCGGATTTTGAGTTGATTTGCGAGATCATGTTAGTAGCAGAAGGCTTCCAGGATGCGCGTCTTTTGGCCCGCAAGTTCATCACGTTGTATATGCTGTGTCGAGAGCTGCTCTCTAAACAAGACCATTATGATTGGGGCTTGAGAGCTATCAAATCTGTACTCGTCGTCGCTGGTTCTTTGAAGGTACCATCGCCGTTTAAGACGACTTTTGTCCTATGTCACACATACGTTTATTCTAATTGTTGAAATATAACGTTTGTATCTCTTATTCTCAGCGAGGTGACCGACTAAGACCCGAAGACCAAGTGTTAATGAGAGCATTGCGAGACTTCAATATACCTAAAATCGTAACTGACGATACGCCCGTGTTCATGGGCCTTATTGGAGACCTGTTTCCCGCACTAGACGTGCCCAGGAAAAGGGACATGGAATTTGAAAAACACTTAGTGGATGGTGCAATATCTTTGAAACTACAACCTGAACCTGGATTTATTCTGAAGGTATGTTTATATCTGAATTAGTCCATAAAATAATCATTTCGTGCCCATAAATTAAATGGAGAGCTGTACTAACATATCAGACTCATTCTGCTTTCTTAATATCAATTGCATATGTAAATGATGTATTTTTCTATGACGCTTGGACTACAAGAAATACCACCCGGAGAATATTCATGTACAGGGTATCCGGTAAGTAGTACGACAAACTTAAGTAAGGGGGAGATAGGTGGGCGGGTCACCTACCAAATATACAAAATGACCTTAGTAAAAGTGTCACCCATAAGTTTATCTTACCGGACATCCTGTATACATGAACATACAGATTTTAACATTGGAATCACCTTTGTTCATCGGTAATTGCCAGTTCTTCCACAAACTAATGCGTGAAGCGGTTCGGGGGTCGCCATATCAAAACGATATCTACAAATAACTAGGAATAATATCTTTTTTGCTGATTTTAGAATTTGATTTCAGATGGTCCAATTAGTTGAACTGTTTGCCGTACGACACTCCGTATTTATAGACGGGTACGCTGGCACCGGAAAATCAATGGTGTGGCAGTGTTTGAACAGAACTTACTCTCTATTGAAACTGAAACCATTTTACAATGACTTAGATCCCAAAGCGGTGACTAACGACGAGTTGTTTGGAATCATAAATCCGGCGACGAGAGAGTGGAAGGATGGTCTGTTCTCGACTATTATGAGAGATATGGCTAATATGCCAGGTGATGGCCCGAAGTGGATTGTACTCGATGGAGACATTGACCCTATGTGGATTGAAAGTTTAAATACCTTGATGGACGATAATAAAGTAAGAAAAGTTAATATAAAACAGTTTTATTAATTTACATATTGTAAATATATGCTTATTTGAATGTTTGTTGATATCAAGAATAATGGAATATACCTGGATGCCTTTTTAAATCTATTTTTTTTATTCTGGATAAGCTTGTGTTTGACCACAATCTCACCATGGTAAGTAATGATGTGGCCGAAGGTGGTAAGCACACAAAGCCTAGATGGGAACTGGCTCTCAAGTGCAGCTGTCAGAACACACCGATATGTGCTTGGCGACAGATTTTTAACTTGAGTGGTAGCCAGCCAGTCGGGTACTTCAAAGTACCCTACCACCGTGCACTTGAAATAGTGATTGTAAAGTAGAAATTTGTACAAAAGTTGCAGCATGGTAGCAACAAGAGAGTATGGTTCCTTTTGTTGCGAGTGCTGAGTTTGATACCCGAGCAAGCAAAAGCTTATGATAAGTAAGATTTGAGATTTTTTTTTTTTTTTTTTTTTTTTTTTTTTTTATGTCACAAGTGACAACGAGGCAGGCGGGTCACTTGATGGTAAGTGACAACCGTCGCCTATAGACATTGGCAATACCAGGGGATTGCTAATGTGTTGTACACCTTATTAAGGCGAACTGGCTCTCAAGTGCAATTGCCGGAACACACCAACAGGTGCTTGGCGACAGATTTTCAACTTGAGGGTGGTAGCCAGCCAGTCGAGTACTACAAAGTACCCTACCACCGTGCTGTGGTTTCCTCACGATGTTTTCCTTCACCGAAAGCTCAAGCTCATTGTAAGGATTCGAACCCACGACCTTCGCCGCGGTATCCGACGTCACTTACCACTGAGCTATCATCGCCTTAGTGTAGTACCTATTCAAAGTTTTTCATCACACTAGCAAGAAAATACAAGATAAGAGAAACGATATTTTTGAGTCAATTAAGTCACATTTTAATAATCAATTTCCAGTTTATACTAATAATAATGTATACGTGTCTATCTAAACTAATATAAAGAGAAAATAATAGAAATATTTTTTTTTTATATTTGTTTGTAATAGATAAACATAAAAAATACTTGAACGATTACAAAAAATTTTCACCTATAGAAAGCTACATTATCATCGAGTAACATGGGCTATATTTTATTTTATATCCCTCAGGAACGCGCTTAAAACCGCGGGGCGGAAAGCTAGTTTGATGATCATTTGCTTACATTCCATAATATGAGAGTTGTGGTTAATTGATTGATTAGTTGTACAAATAACAATTTAATTTACTTGTGATATAAGGTTCTAACCCTGGCGAGTAACGAACGCATTGCTCTAACAAAGTCCATGCGACTGTTATTCGAGATATCCAACTTGCGAACCGCAACACCAGCGACTGTGTCCCGCGCTGGTATTCTCTACATCAACCCTCAGGATTTGGGCTGGAATCCGTAAGTAACACGAATTCCACATTTATAATATGCTGCTTTTGATCAATTCCATTACAAATTGCCAATCCTGAATCCTTGATAGATACGTTGGGTCTGCCCAGCGGACATTTATGTCCGCCTGAACAATTAGGTAAATGCGATAACAAAAAAACTTGAGAGGTGTCAAGGGACACCCGGATGGAACGAAGTTATATAAGTTATATAAGTCGAGAGAGTATAGATATATATAAAAAAAATTATATATATATATGTATATTAGATTAGATTAGAACTATAAATAATATAATTATTTTATTTACAACAAATGTACAAAATATACAAGCAAATGTACAATTATAATATATAAAAAAACTTCTTCGAGGCTGCCGCTGCTGCCGATCTGCAAGGTTCCCAGAAGGCTGGCAGCGTTTCCTCTTTGGATGGCCAAGCTGATGCGTTGGCGGAAAAAGCTAGAATTATTATATTAGAAATGAAAAAAAAAAAAACATTTCTATTTATATATATATATTTATAAATAGAAATGAAAATATCTGGCTTGCTGTCTATAAGAGAGAGGGAGAGAGAGAGAAAGACAGGTCAACGCACTTTTGACACTAAAAGTGTCGTGATAATTTTTCGTAAGAATTTTTTCCGTCTAGCCCCCTTTCACAACGCGCGATAAGGAACTTCGAATTAAGAATAATAAAAATAGAAAATCTTGCTCATTCCACAACCTATTAACCGAGTTAGGAATCTCCATTGAAACCCCAAAGTAATAAAAACATTCTGAGACTAAGCAGAGCTTGTAAACCAAGTGTAGGTACTTACACTGCTAAATCCATAGTCATGTAGATCCAGATTACAACCAGACTCAGGACAGACAGAAAATTGACAGACATGTATGCACAATGTTCAAAGGCACTTATGAAGGTCGAGGTACAGATGTTAGCACCGGTTCGGAAGTCAGTCTTCAACTGAGAAGATGCCAACCGACCCTTTGGAAGCAGTGCAAGACCATTTGGGTTTGGACCAAATGGTCCCTACATTTGATGCAGACATGAAGACAGCACAGAGCCTTATAGTCCTAGACTGACGTTTATGCCCATGCTATCTAAAGCCTATAACCTTCGTAAAAAGACCCCTTAGACATTAGTAATAGTAGTAGATCACTTCTCCAAAGACTAAGCGCATAATAAAAGTTCAGCATTAGGTACAGCGCATTTTTAATCTGCAGGTTTGTTGCATCTTGGATAGACTCAAATCGAGACGACGAATCTGAAAAAGCAATGCTTACCATTATGTTTGACAAATATATCCCACCTCTATTGGAATCGTGCAAGAAGTATAAGAAAATCACGCCTCTAACGGAACTGCAACAAATACAACTCACATGTTACCTATTAGAGTGCTTTTTGAATAAGTCCTTGCTGCCCAGCGATTGTCCAAAAGAATGGTAAGATTATGATAGTATTGTTTAATTGTTTTTATAACTTCTATTTCCTGCAGGTTGTGGTTCGCAGATGTTTAGTTAAAAGCGTTTTGTTTTGTAGCTTCGCCTTGCTACCACGGACGAAACATGTATTTCATAATTACCAACTCGTATTTTAACGTGTCCCTTCTGGCTGACGAAAAGATTCAAATATGATGAAAACAAAACAGTTTGACATAGGCCTCCGACATTGTGGCATAAAAACGTCGACTCTCGTCACTAGTACAGGGTAGGTACATCTCCATCGCGGTACAGAAGTGTGGCAGCCAAACAGCCCCGGATCTATGATTTTTTCGAGAATAATAAGAACCATTAATATAGCACTCTTCTTTCTATAATTTTTCCAAACAAAAATATGATGATTCTTGCGCCCCTTAAAACTGCCGCCCGGGGCAGGTACCCCGGTTTGTATTGGTCTTAAAACTGACATTTAATTAAACAATTTTCACAGGTATGAAATCTACTTCGTATTCTCAATTATATGGGGCTTCGGCTCAGCATTGTTCCAAGATCAATTAGTGGATTGGCGTAATGAATTCAGCAAATGGTTTTTGAACGAGTTCAAACAGATCAAGTTTCCGTCCTCCGGAACCGTGTTCAGTTTCTTCATAGATCCGGAAACTAAGAAGTTTTTGCCTTGGTCCGAGAAGGTGGAATCTTTTGAGTTAGATCCAGATCTACCGTTACAGGTTCGTGGGATGTAAACAAAAGCTACTTACTACTACCATTCCGCGCTTAATCATATTATAAAAATAATTTTATATCCCATTGGTTGTGCCCAAGCAAAATTAATGTTGTTTGTTACAGTCCTGCTTAGTTTCAACATCGGAGACGACTCGAATTAGATTTTTTATGGATCTACTCATAGCTAAGGAGAAGCCAGTGATGTTAGTGGGCAGCGCCGGCAGTGGAAAGACTGTGAGCGTCGCTGCCAAACTGAATTCCTTGCCAGACTCCTATGCCATTACAAATGTACCCTTTAACTTTTACACTACATCAGGTTAGTGAGTAAAAGTCGTAACTTGATACGATTGAAGAGTATTTTACATTAAATATTTTAAAGTAAAATATCTGCAGCTTATTCACATGAACCTACGCACAAACAGCCAGCATTATGAATAGCAAAATTGATCAGATTTTTTTTAATGATTTAAGTATGTGATCTTTTTTTATGTCATTAGTTTGACAAACAGGCATATGGTCCACCTGATGGTAACCGCCGCCTATGGACATTTGCAATACCAGTTTAAGTGCGATGTGTTGCCGACCTTAAAGATCATTTAAAAATCGTGATATTTTTGTTATTCCCGTCATATTTGCGGTGGTTGATTATACCTACCATTAATAAAACTGGAATATAATGAGTGTATAATTGTAGTCGCTGGCGCAATATAGGTACGCTGGAATGTCTAAAGATATTGATAAATGTTGGTAAATCCACAAAATACATAAAGTTTCTTCTCAATTGTCTCGCCCTGATGAGTATTTTATTATAGTATACTATATTAACCTTCGGCTATAGCTAATTCTTCTATAGAAAAACATTGAGAAGCTACACGTATTTGTCAGAGGGTATTTGCACTATCTGTTGGCTACCTTGGCGATAGATATGATACTCATACTAGCGTCTCTGGATTATATGTGAACGATCTTTCATCTGCGTTTTTATCATCATTTCTGTTGGTATTATTTGATTTTACATTGCAAAAATGAATCCGTTTTATTTTCATAGTACTGGAAACACAGGTACTAAACGATTATTATAAAAACAATGGTTGCCCTTAGTTATTCTCTTACTTCGATCATCGCTGTGCTAGGAACAAGACAAACCTTCATCGTGGTTATATTTCATTTTGAATATACCTACCTACAAGTCACTTTATATAAAAATCAATCTGCATTTTCATTCTCGCCACAATCCTATATCCTATAGGTTATGGGCCCAGTCTTGCTTTTATAAAGAATTGTGATCAGGTGAGTATTTAATATTTAATTTGACTATTTGTAAAACCACGTGGCTGTAACCATCATGGATAATTTGAAGACCAAGCGAAATATAAAACCTTTCAACGGTGAAAAATACAGCGTGTGGAAGTTTCGAATTCGCGCATTGCTTACCGAGATGGAGGTTATCAAAGTTATCGACGAGGAGCCTATAATACGGTTGGAAGCTTGGGAGAAGAACAATCGGATAGCGAAGAGTGTAATCGTCGAATATTTAGCAGACTCTTTCCTTGGTTTTGCAAAAGAAGATTTCACAGCAAGAGAAATCGTAAAGAACTTGGACGAATTGTATGAAAGAAAAAGTCTGGCGACTCAATTGGCGATACGGAAGAAACTGCTGGGTTTGAAGCTTCAAGGCGACACTCCGTTGGTCAAGCATTTCACAATTTTTGACGATCTCATTGCAGAGCTACTAGCGGCTGGCGCAAAGTTGGAAGAAACCGACAAAGTAGCTCACTTGCTTCTTTCGTTACCGAGTTCATACGACGGTGTAATAACGGCAATTGAAACTTCTATCTGAAGACAATTTGACCTTAGCCTTCGTCAAGACAAGGTTATTGGACCACGAGGTTAAATTGAGAAATGAGGGTAGTGACACAGTCAATAAAATTCTTCACGTCGAATATAAAGCTCAAAACTTCAACGGAAGAAAAATAGAAAATACTAAGCCTCATAGCTATCAGCAGAAGTTCAAGGCAAAGAAGAAATCCTTCATCAAATGCTACCATTGTGGACGTAAAGGTCATGTGAAAAATGATTGTTACCATTTTAAACGGATGAATCAACCCAATAAACAGAAACCTACAGACCGGCCCCGAACTGTTCAAGCAGTGGAGCTAACTGAGGGAGCGACCTGTTCAAATAAAGCTTCCGGTTTTGCATTCATGTCCGGAAATTATGAAGGTGGCGCAGAAGGACACCAAATAACTTTCCTGCTAGATTCCGGAGCATCTGATCACATAATTAACAGGGAAGATCTTTTCTTAACCTACACAGATTTAAATATACCGTTAAAAATTTCAGTTGCTAAACACGGTGAGTTTATTACAGCTACCAAAAGAGGCACTTTACAAGTAACCAGCAACACCGGCATCCATGGTATTCTAGAGGACGTTTTGTTCTGTCGTGAAGTACCGTACAACCTACTATCGGTAACAAAGATGCAGCGTGCTGGGTTGACAATCACCTTCGATCAAAACGGAACAAATATCAGTAAGGACGGTAAAATACTGATGCAAGGTAAGGTAGTCAATAATTTAATATCTGTTGATTTTGAAGTTAATCGATCTGTTTCTCAAGTGTGCAGTGTCTCAAGTAGTGATAAAAATAATTACGATTTGTGGCATCAACGGTTAGGTCATATTAATAAGCAAAAGTTTTTAGAGTTGAAAAATAACCGGATGATTGATGACGTAAGCTTGATTGAAGTAGTATCGCCTGACAACAAACTGTGCGAAGCTTGCATAAACGGAAAACAGACACGATTACCATTCAACACTTCGAAAGATAAAAGTTATATTAAGCGACCGTTATTTGTTGTGCACACTGATGTGTGTGGGCCAATCACTCCATCTACAATCGACAATAAGAATTATTTTGTTTTGTTTGTTGATCAATTTACTCATTACTGTGTTGCATACTTGATATCATATAAATCGGATGTGTTCTCGGCTTTTAAAGATTTTGTGGCAAAAAGTGAGACCAAATTCAATTTAAAATTGGTTAATTTGTACTGTGACAATGGTCGGGAATATTTGTCTACTGAAATGAAAGATTATTGCGTTTCTAAAGGAATTTCATATCATTTTACTATTCCGAGAACACCACAACAAAATGGAGTTTCAGAGCGTATGGTTAGGACAATCACAGAAAAAGCCCGAGCTATGATCAGTGGTGCTAAATTATCTAAGTGTTTTTGGGGTGAGGCAGTTTTAACTGCAGTATACTTAATAAATATAACACCTACCCGCGTTTTGAAACAATCTCAAACTCCATTTGAACTGTGGCACGATAAAAAACCTGCTATAAAGTATTTAAAGGTTTTTGGTTCTACCGTCTATGTGCATAATAAAACCAGTAAAACTAAATTCGATAAAAAGTCATGGAAGGGTATTATGGTAGGGTATGTGCCGAATGGCTATAAGGTATGGAACACAAAGCGCGATAAATATGAAAATGTTAGGGATGTGATAGTAGATGAGGTTAATTTCTTACAGTCGAGACCGGCTTTAAGAATTGAAGGAAATGAATTGGAACATTTCCATGACAAAACTGATAATAGTATTGACGTGGCGCCAAAATCAGTGTTAATAAAACCTCAAAGTAGTGACATTCCTAAATCTGATGGTTCAAGTTCAATTGAATCAAAATCAGATAATACAATATTAAATGATTCAGAATCGGATAGGTCAAAATCTGATGAATCAGTCTGCTGTAGTAAAATTCGTAAGTTGATTGAAATTAATGATTCAAATAATATGTCAAAATCAAACGTTGATCACAAAACAAATTCAAGTGGAACTTGTTCTGATATTAGTACTGATGATTCGTGTCGATTGAGAAGGAGTTCTAGGCTCAAAGGTCGTCCTCCTGTATCTTATAATGAAATTGATGTTTTATTGTGTGCTGAATCAATTAATTGCAAAGTACCTACTTCATTTAATGAAATTAAAAATCTGGATGATAGAACTCTATGGGAAGGTGCGATCAAGGATGAGCTAAATTCACTTTTAGCTAATGATACTTGGACTTTAGTACCTAAACCTAGTGATAAAAACATAGTCGATTGTAAATGGATTTTTAGTATTAAAAATGATGAGTTTGGCAATCCATTACGATATAAGGCACGTCTTGTAGCCAGGGGTTTTAGTCAGGAGTATTTAACTGATTATAATGAAACATTTGCCCCTGTTGCTCGTTTAGCTAGTTTTAGATTTATGATTAGTTTTGCAAATCAATATAATTTATTGGTTCATCATATGGATGTTAAAACCGCATTTTTGAATGGTATTTTAAAAGAAGAAATTTATATGAAAGTACCAGAGGGGGTAGTTAGTAAAGAAGGCTATGTTTATAAATTAAATAAAGCTTTGTACGGACTTAAACAAGCTGCTAGGTGTTGGTTCGAATTATTCGATCAGTGTCTTAAACAAAAAGGGTTTGTAAATTCATCAGTTGATAGATGTATTTATGTTTTGGATAAGGGTGATATTCATAAAAATATTTATATATTGCTATACGTAGATGATTTAGTTATGGTTTGTTATGATCAACTGTCAATTGACAGATTTAAAAGTTATTTAATGAGTAAATTTAAAATGGTAGATTTAAAAGAGATAAAATTATTTCTGGGTATCAAAATTACTCGATATAATGACACTGTAACTTTGGATCAAAGTGCATACATAAAAAGCATTTTAGATAAATTTAGTATGTCTGACTGTAATCCAATAAATACACCTTTAGAAAATAAACCTAATTACGAGTCTCTAAACTTAGATAGCGAATATAATGCACCTTGTCGCAACCTTATTGGGTGTTTGATGTATGTTGAGTTGTGTACCCGTCCTGATATAAGTGTAAGTTTAAATATTTTGAGCAGATACACAAACAAAAATAATAAAGAGTTGTGGCAATGTCTCAAAAGAGTGCTCAGGTATTTGAAGGGTACAATAGATTTAAAACTAACTTACAAAAGGTGTAATAATTTTGATAATATTTTATGTGGGTATGTTGATTCAGATTGGGGTGGTAATGATGTCAATAACAGAAAAAGTACGACGGGTTATTTATTCAAATTATTCAATAGCTGTACAATAACTTGGAATACAAAGAGGCAAATGTCAGTTGCGGCTTCTTCGACTGAGGCTGAATACATGGCATTATTTGAAGCTGTAAAAGAAGCATTATGGCTAAAGTCTCTAGCAATCAGTGTTAAAATTAATATGGATAATCCAATTGCTCTTTTTGAAGACAATAATGGTTGTATAAGTATAGCAAATAACCCTACTAGTCATAAAAGGTCTAAACATATTGACATCAAGTACCATTTCTCCAGAGAACAAGTTGAAAACAATGTAATAAAATTGTTTTATATACCCACAGGTAAACAAATAGCGGATGTGCTGACGAAGCCGCTACCAGCTGTCTCATTTCAAAGGTTTAGAAATGAAATGGGTTTATATTAGCAATAATGAACTATTTATTTTTGTTATGATAATTTATTGATTATGTTTATCACTTATTATATTAAGTTGATTATGATGAAATGGTTTGATTAGGTTTTCCTGGGTTTTCCTAATCCTAGCAACAAATGTTGAACCATATTGTAATTCTCCCAGCAAACACTTTGAAGGTTTATAATGTTCTGGTTATTCAGATATCTATAATTGTAAATATAGAAGGAATTAGTTTCTTGATGATTAATTTTTGAGGGGGCGTGTTGGTATTATTTGATTTTACATTGCAAAAATGAATCCGTTTTATTTTCATAGTACTGGAAACACAGGTACTAAACGATTATTATAAAAACAATGGTTGCCCTTAGTTATTCTCTTACTTCGATCATCGCTGTGCTAGGAACAAGACAAACCTTCATCGTGGTTATATTTCATTTTGAATATACCTACCTACAAGTCACTTTATATAAAAATCAATCTGCATTTTCATTCTCGCCACAATCCTATATCCTATAATTTCTAAATCTGAATTATCCTAAAACTAATTAATAAGATAATTATCACGTTTTAGTAAGTCTAAAAAATTTCGCTTTCCTTTCGTTCTTAGACAAAGACTACTTTTTGATAAGTATTATATCACCTGAAAAATTTGCTCTCCAATTTAACGTAAATTCCAACAGAAATGATGCAGAAAGTACTAGAGAAACCATTGGAAAAGAAATCCGGGCGCAACTTCGGCCCACCGGGAAGCAAGTTCATGATTTACTGCGTGGACGATCTCAACATGCCTGAGGTGGACACTTATGGCACTGTGCAGCCACACACGCTCATCAGACAGTTTATGGATTATAAACACTGGTAAAGTTGCCGTTGGTTTACATATAAATAAATAGTTATACTATGGTGGTAATTGTCTGTTGGATATTATGAGCTTAGTTCGAACTGAAAAAAAAACTATCGAAATTTTACGAAAAAAATGTTTATAGGCGTAATGTTATTTTTAGTGTGTTAACAAACTATCGCCGATTTTATTTTACAAGCTTTATATTAACTTGCAATGTATGTATGTTTTTCCGGGGTGAATCTTGCAACTCAATTTTGAATATCTTTAACCGATTGAGCTGAAATTTTGTATACACGTTTAGTTTAGATGACAATGCATGGTTAGCTGTTTGACGTCATTCTAAATCCAACATGGTGGAACACCTAAGATAGCGGACAATTATTTTATAATGCAATCCTACAATATGGGCATCAAATGAAAGGGCTTGCTGAGAATAACTCAAAAAATAAAGTGACGTCAATCTGAATCCAAAGCTTGTTTTAAAATAAGTTTTATTAACTTATTACTTTTTCCATTGTCTTTAGGTATGACAGGCAGAAGTTGTCATTGAAGGACATATCGAATTGTATGTTCGTAGCGTGCATGAATCCGACAGCTGGTTCCTTCACAATTGACTCTCGTTTACAAAGACATTTCTGCACTTTCGCCGTCAGGTATGTAATTCTGTGACTTGGATGAATGGCCTGTTTTATAAGGGCTGCTTACATAACGATTACTTAATTCATTTAGACCACATTTACTGCTTATCAATTCAGCTTGTGATTCGGTAGGGGCAAGAGTATTTTCTATCTTACAGTCCTATCTGGTTCGGTTCAATTTGAATCCTCTATCTCTCACTTCATTTTCAGTGTCATTCTTATTTCGCCTTTATATTGGCCCACTTAGGGGGATTACTTTTATCCTGAGTAAACTCTTAGGTACTACATTCTCGAACATGGAAGTCTAAGCCTGTTACTAATATGAAATCTGTTAATTAGTTTCCCGGCGATGGACGCGTGTTTCCACATCTATAAGCAAATCCTGTACCAGCACATGGCCAATCCGTTGAATAAGTTTGGTTTGGTGGTACAGCGTTACGCCGAACCACTCGTAACGGCTGCTCTGGCGTTACATAGCAAACTTGCCTCCATCTTTCTACCTACGGCCATCAAGTTCCATTATATCTTCAATTTGAGAGACCTCTCTAATATATTCCAGGTGAGCTTTAACTATGTCTAGTTTTTGATTTGATCATGCAAGCTACCTCTCTACGTTTGATTTGTTTCCTTTAGTTTATTATTTCACATTACACCCCAGAATTTGATAAGCGATACCGAAATGGCAAGTAAATCCCTTCCCGACCAGGAAAATTTTTCTTTTAGTTAGGGATTAGTCTACTTGCGTTTGATATGTATATATGTTTTAGGGAATACTTTTCACAACCGGCGATGCAATAAAACAGCAATCGGAATTGATAAGACTATGGATGCATGAAGCAACACGGGTGTATTCCGACAAGTTGGTAGACTCTACCGATAGTGACACCTTCCAGAAATTAATCGCAGAGGTTATCAAAAAAAATTGTGAAGTAGGTATCAAGGGTTTCATATTCGTAATTATTACATTTATCGTATACAGTAAAAGCTCCTTATTCGCGGTTCCTTTATTCAAGGGATAATTTTGTAACTAGGTATACCCCGCGAATAAGGAGTTTTTACTGTAGGTAGGACCAGGTAGGTATATTAAATATATTGGTACATGGTACAGTAATATAAATATTACGGTATAAATCATATCAATATCAAAATACTTATTGTATATATTATATTTACCTATAAGCACAATTTGGACCACCATAACCCCGCACGAAACCATGGCACGGTGGTTACGTACTTTCTGAGATGTGTGTGACTTATTTCTATAGGTATAAATTTTGTTGAGAAGCGTTGCGAGTTACGTGGCTCATATAAACAGCCAACTTGATAGTCTATCTTGTATCATAAGAGTAATCTGTGTCAGTCGAAATGTCTCATAATTAAAAATACTACATTGAAGAAAAATAAGCGACAGACTGACCGAACAGATTGTAACATTAAAATCAAAATTTTAACTTATGTAAAAATACCTATGTATTTTGCAATAATTTATTTACCGGTTTGGTACGTTGGCATACCTACCACTGGCACTTGAAATAGCTAATTAATAAAAGTATTTTTTTACATGAAATCTCTAATAATAATGTCATGACATAATGTCTAATTTAGATGTCTTAATATGTAGGTATGTGTATTGAACAGTTGAACCTATACTCAACAGGGCCTTTGCGTCCATCTTTAATGATTATGGTTTTATCGTATCCAGGATTTCGATGAAAACGTGGTATTTGAGAAACCGATTATCTACTGCCACTTTGCGGAGGGTATTGGTGATCCTAAATACTTCCCTATCAGGGACTGGCCTCATATCATTAAACTTTTGGACGAGTCACTATCAGGGTATAATGAACTCGTAGCTACAATGAACTTGGTACTGTTTGAGGATGCTATGTTCCATATCTGCAGGTGAGCATATTGTGTTCATAAAATGTTTCGTAGCCTATTTTTATTTAATTTTGAAGTAAGGATACTCGCTATTATACATAGTCTGGCCATAAATACTGTTACAATTAAAAATAAGAAAGATATTACATTTGAATTTGGAATCTGTCATTTTATACGATTGTTCATTGAGTTTTCTAATTTTGGCGCCAATACATTGTACAATATTTTGCGATATTAAAATGGAGTGGGGTGATAAAGAGAACCGAATCGCTGTGATTGCATTACACAAAGTTGGTATGGACCGAAATGCAATTTTTAAAACTCTCCATACGCTTGGTATATGTCAAATGTTTGTGTACCGGGCTATTAATAGGTACAATGAGACCTCCTCTGTTTGTGACAGAAAAAGATCTGGCCGTCCACGTAGTGTTCGTACGAAAAAGGTAGTCAAAGCAGTAAGCATAAGAATTCGAAGAAATCCTGTCCGAAAGCAAAAGATTTTATCTCGGGAGATGAAGATAGCACCCAGAACCATGTCGCGTATTTTAAAAGATGACTTAATAATAGGGTGGTAAAATCGAAACAACTACTGAAGCGGTACGCAAAGGGAGGTCACAGATAATTTTTGTTTACGGATGAGAAAATATTGACAGTTGAGCAACATTTTAACAAACAAAATGACCGTATTTATGCTCAAAGCTGTAAGGAAGCTTCCCAATTAGTCGACAGAGTGCAACGTGGGCATTATCCGACTTCAGTGGTGGTTTGGTGCTATGAAGGAGTGACTGAGCCATATTTTTGTGAAAAAGGTATCAAAACATCGGCACAAGTGTATCAAGATACCATTCTTGCGAAGGTAGTTAAGCCCCTTAACAACACCATGTTCAATAACCAAGTATGGTCCTTCCAACAAGACTCGGCGCCGGGTCATAAAGCTCTTGGTTGGAAGTGAACGTTTCGGACTTCATCAGAGCTGAAGACTGGCCGTCGTCTAGTCCCGATCTTAATCCGCTGGATAATGATTTATGATCAGTTTTAGAGAGTGCAAGTACTTGCTCTAAACGCCATGATAATTTGGAGTCCCTAAAACAATCCATACGATTGGCAGTGAAGAATTTTCCCATGGAAAGAGTGCGTGCTTCTATTGATAACTGGCCTCAACGTTTAAAGGACTGTATTGCAGCCAATGTAGACCACTTCGAACAAGCTTTTTATATTTTAAATTGTTTTATATTTATGTATTAAACTAACACACTGTAAAAGTAATAAATATTATTTGCAATAATTTTTTTTTCTTCTTGACACTATTTATGGCAAGAATAGGTATGATATACTAGCTCTCCCCCGCGGTTTCACCCGCGTTCCCGTGGGATCTTATCTTTTCCTGGGATAAAAATACATCGCAAAACATATACCACAGACTATGACACTCACAAAAAACGTTGCTTTCTATTGGTAAAACAATTTTCCAAATCTATTCAGTAGATCCAAAGATTACCCCCTACAACCTTACAAACTTTACCTCTTTATAATTATTAGTATAGATGATATTACATCTATGCCCTTTAATTACAAAGACCAGACTTATATACATTACTATTAAGTATTATTTGGTATAACTTGACCAATGTTATTTTGTAAGCCTGCTGAGTGAGCAGATATCCTGATATTAAAATGTTTCCAATAAATAGCAATAACTGCCTTGCTTTTAGAATCAACCGTATTCTGGAAGCTCCGCGTGGCAACGCTCTCCTGGTGGGCGTAGGTGGATCTGGCAAGCAGTCGCTATCCAGATTATCCTCCTTCATCTCCTCACTAGAGGTGTTCCAGATACAATTGCGCAAAGGATACAGTATCAACGATTTGAAAGTTGATCTAGGTATTATTAACTGTCTGCTGTGGTTTCACCCGTGTTACCAGAATACAAAAAATCATAATCATAAATATTTAGCTTCAATAGGGAATCCCCAACCTCCCAGGATTGTCTAGTTCATTGGATTGGAATTAATTCTGTAATAGAGGGCGAAATTAATTGACATACAATTTCCGCTGACAACGTCATGTCGGCCGGAAGATGTCCACTGCTGGACAAAGGTTTGGGGGAGCCAAGGAAAAGGAAAAAATTTATCTAACCGTTCAGCGATTTCAAGAGATGAATTAAATTATTTGCTCATTTTAAAGATTTGTGTTGTCGGGGTCTATTAAATTTGTAGTTTTGTAGCCAGACAAGAATTGCAGGACTTATCTTATGTTACGGCTCAGTCCTGCATTGCAATTCTACCAAGATCGGCAGACGATATTTGATCAATTAATTTCGATATCAGCTGGATTATACATAAAAGCTGGTCTGAAGAATATCGGCAACGTGTTCCTGATGACGGATGCACAGGTAGCGGATGAGCGGTTCCTCGTGCTGATCAACGACTTGCTGGCCTCCGGAGAAATTCCAGAGTTGCTTGCTGATGATGAAATAGAGAACATTATTAATGGCGTGCGCGGAGAGGTTAGTATTTTCATTTTTTCACCTGTTAAAACGCGAGAAAAACTTTCAATAAATTGACTTTAATTGTCACAGACAAAAGCATCTGGTGTTCCGGACACTCGTGAGAACTGCTGGAGATTCTTCATCAATCGAGTACGCACAATGCTAAAAGTAAGCCATGTTCTGATAATATAATGAACTCTCAAAAAAATTAAATCACAATATACTTACTACGCTATTTTAAATTTAGCGACCGCAGAAACATTTTTTTTACCCTTATTGAAAAATATACAAACTTATTTTTGTTTTTGATTAATCTTAACGTAAATATAACATGATTTTTTATACATGTTATGGAATCGTACACACTACGTGGTCTAACATTACATGCTCTGGATTTATTTTCAATTCGGCAGCTCAATGTATACTTTGAATATTATAAAGCTGAAGAGTTTCAAAGCGCTAATCTCAGGAACTACTGATTTGAATTGTAACATATTTTTAATTTTGGATACCTAGCCCATTTATCGAGGAAACATCACGCTATGACGGAGCATCATTGAAAAATGTCACAAAAACGTGCAAAATTTATTCCTTTTGAGAGCTTCCGTTGCGTTCGCTGCGTAAACGGTTAAAGTTACACATCAATCATGTGTGACGAAATTGTTCATCTTAAAAAGTTCTATAGTTTATATCCTGGAATAAAGATACTTTTTATGCCGGGAAAACGTAACATCCCACGGGAATACGGGTGAAACCGAGGGGGACAGCTAGTATTTTCTATAAAAATGGTATCTTTAACTAAGACAAGCAATGGTAGATACATATATTTTTGACCATCTTATCGAATGTGCCTCAGGTAGTGCTGTGCTTCTCGCCGGTGGGCGCGACGCTTCGTGTCAGAGCGCGCAAGTTCCCCTCCATCGTAAACTGCACCGCCATCAACTGGTTCCACGAGTGGCCGCGAGAGGCGCTCCGATCTGTCTCCAAACGGTTCATCGCCGAAGTTGAATCTTTACCGGTAATTTCCAATACTTGCATTAAATACAATACCCACAGATGTAACATGGTGTGAATAGACCTAATGCTTTCAATGTTTCTAACATTTTTTGATACGTCTACAGGCTCACTTAGTAGAACCGGTGGCGAACTTCATGTCCCACGTACACCAGAGTGTAAACCAAATGTCGGCGGTATACTTCCAAAATGAACGTAGATATAACTACACGACGCCGAAGACTTTCCTCGAACAGATAGCGCTATACAGTAAACTATTGAATGAAAAATCAAGAAACTTGAAGATGATGATAACTAGGCTGGAAAATGGACTGGAAAAACTTGCTTCCTGTGCTGGTGATGTTGCTGTGTTGAAGGTAAAAATTTACTATGATGATAATGATAATAATAATAAATTTATGTTTGCCTCTACTGAACCCCAACTGAGAAGCTTACTGAATGTTACCGAAGCGTTCAGTAACTGTATCAGGATGGAGTTTGGTGTTGACAAGTGTGCGGTCATGCATGTAAAGCGGGGAAGGATGGTGGAATCTGATGGTATCCAGCTGTCAGATTCCACACAACTAAGATCGCTCTCTGAAACCGAGACCTATAAATACTTGGGTATGTCTCAGGCGCTTGGCATCAATGAGACTGACATGAAACAGTCGTTGCGGGAACGCTTCTTGGGGCGCCTGAAAAAAGTACTGAAAAGTCTTTTGTCAGGCGGAAACAAGGTGCGAGCCTACAACGGTTGGGTCATGCCGGTCTTGATGTACTCTTTTGGCATACTCAAGTGGACTCAGACTGAATTGGACGCCCTGGATAGAAAAGTCCGTACATTGCTGACTGCTTACCGTATGCATCACCCACGATCCTCGGTGATGAGGTTATATATCCCGCGGAAATGTGGTGGTCGAGGCTTTTTAAATGCTAAGACCCTCCATAACCGCGAGGTGTATAACCTCAGGGAGTATTTTCTCCAAGCCGATGAGGGAATGCATGCGGTTGTTGTAGCAGTGGACAAAGGGTTGACTCCTCTATCTTTAGCTAGACAGAATTGGCGCAGGCCTGCTCACATTGGACGATCGCAGGCAGGTATGGCAGGACAAGGAGTTACATGGAAGGTACTATCGGGCACTTCAAGGTCCCGATGTGGACCTTACAGCCTCCGTGGCCTGGCTACAGTTTGGAGATCTTTTCGGGGAAACCGAAGGTTTTGTTTGTGCAATTATGGACGAGGTTGTGATGACGAACAACTACCGGAGATTTATCCTGCGGGATGGCACCGTTGACATATGTCGAGCATGTCATCGCCCTGGTGAATCCCTCAGGCATATAATCTCCGGTTGTTCGCGTCTCGCAAATGGTGAATACTTGCACAGGCACAACCAAGTAGCCAGGATAATCCACCAGCAACTTGCCCTGAAATACCATCTTGTGACATCTGAGGTGCCGTACTACAGGTATGTACCAGAATCTGTTCTTGAAGATGGTCATATCACACTATACTGGGATAGATCTATCATCACTGACAGGACTATTGTAGCCAATAGACCTGACATTGTATTGATAGATCGCCAAGAGCGTCGTGCAATGATTGTCGATGTTACTGTCCCTCATGATGACAACCTTGTGAAGGCGGAGAAAGATAAAGAAATCAAGTATCTTGATCTGGTCCACGAGGTTGTCGACATGTGGGATATTGAAACGGCAGTCATTGTACCAATAGTCGTTTCCGCTCATGGCCTATTGGCAAAGAGCCTCGACAAACACCTTAAGAGGCTCACGTTAGGTGGCTGGATCAAGGGCCAGATTCAGAAGGTAGTACTCCTGGAGACGGCACGCATTCTGAGGAAGTTCCTCTCTTTGGAGTCTTGACCACCGGTAACTTGGACCTTGTTCCCGATGCCGGTTGGTTGCTGTTTTTTATAATTTTAAATATAAATATTGTATTTTATAATTATATTAAATATATATATATATATATTTATATCTTTGAAATTGTAATTAATAAGGTGAAGAAAAGTAAATAAATGGAATAATAATAAACTCACTCTAGTTTACATAGTAATACAGAAGTCTGACAAGCAGGCAGGCGGGTCATCTAATGGTAAATGACTACTGTCGCCTATAGACATTGCAAAACCAGGGGATTGCCAAAGTATAGTCGACTTTATATATAGCTTGAAGGCAACTGCCGAATTACTGATAGGTGCTTGACAGATTTTCAACTTGATGGTAACCAGCAGGTCTAGTACTACAAAATACCCTGCCACCGTGCTATGGTTTCCTTCACCGAAAGCTCAAGCTTATTGTAGAATTGGAATCCACGAACTTCGCCGCTGTATCCGACGTCATTACCACTGAGTTATCATTGCCATAATAGAAAATTTACCTACTCGTATTTTTATGTGCCTACTCGTATTTTTATGTGTAGGTAACATTAGCTGAACAAGAAATTTTACTGAAAGTAAAGAACAAGGCAGCCGAAGAGCTCATTGACGTTGTAGGAGCTGAGAGCGAGAAAGTTTCAAAGGAAAAGGCGTTTGGTGAGTGGCACTAAAATAATACCCTACTAATAATTTGTTCTTATGTAAAATTATTCCTTGACTTCAGTTAAACAAGTACTAAAAGCGTAATAGTAGGTATTGACGAGCTTTAGTGTTACCTACCAATAAAAAACAAGATATTTATTTTTCTGAAAAAAAAAATACGTTTTCATCCACCCATCTCGGAAAGAGTATTTTTGCTCTTCGATATCTGAATGTAAAAGCCGTTATTATCCTCTAGAGGATAAAGTAAATAGAACATCGTGTGCACTAAGTTTGTGAATTCAAATCATCATTAAACCTATTTACTTCTCCCTCCATGGTTCCGAATTTATCATACATCAAAGTCAAAGCCAAAGTCAAAACCATTTATTCAGTTTTGGCCCTAGAAGCGCACATGAAGGTCGAATTAAAGAAGTTACCACCGGTTCGGAAGTCAGCCTTCAACTGAGAAGAACCGGCATGAAACTCAGCAAGGTTACATTTTTTAAATATTTTTGGACCATCTGACTATATTGGCTTTTTTTTTCAAATGTTTAACAATTTTATTCTTAAACTAATACAAAAATACATAAAAAATTATAATTTTGACAAATTAAAAAATGAATGATTTTTTTTTTGCATTTAGTCATTTCCTCGCTAAGGTGGGATGAAAAATTACGTGTTGCACTCGAGTGCAAAGATTTTTCACCTCGTGCTCTTTTCATTCCTTGAAATTGAGCACGCGGTTAATAAACAACTTTACACTCTTGTATAACAAATAACAATTGAATATCGACCTGTGGGCGAACTTTTTTTATACCACTAGTGATAACGAGGCTGGCGCATCACCTTATAGTAAGTGACCAGTCGCCTATAGACATTAGCAATACCAGGGAGATTGCCAATGTGTTGTACACCTTGTTACAATACCTGAAAGGCGAACTATATACTAATGTCTCTAACGTTATAAACAGCTGCCGAGGAAGAAAAAAAGGTCAAAGTTATTGAGGAAGACGTAACCATAAAGGCAAAGATTTGCGCGGACGACTTAGCCAAAGCCGAGCCGGCGTTGATTGCGGCGCAAGAGGCCCTGAATACATTGAATAAGAATAACTTGACAGAGTTGAAGTCTTTTGGTTCACCACCTGATGCGGTCGTTAATGTTACCTCGGCAGTACTTGTCTTGTTTTCGAAGAAAGGGAAGATACCCAAGGATAGGTCATGGAAAGCTTGTAAGGTAGGTAATGTTATTGAACTTATTTTCGATTGTTATTGTATATGGTGACTAATTCTAAACAAATCCTAGCCATAGAATTTCAACTCGAGTTTGGTATAGTAACAACTTTACTATTGAAATAGTTATTTTAAAATAATTTTATTTAATACTTAAAAACGTTATTTCTCAAAATAAAAAAAACTTATATATAGGTAGTTTGAATCACTTGTACATTAGGTGAAAATATTTAAAATCAACATTAATTTATTATGTTATTTTCAGCTCATGATGGCTAAGGTTGATCAGTTCCTGAATGATCTGGTCTACTATGATAAAGAGAACATACACCCTGATGTTGTTAAGGTAAAATGAATAATAATAGGTCTTTACCTATGAAATTTCTGTTCTGCAGTACTGGCCATTTCAAATCAAAATAATTTTTGTTTGGCTAAGAATTTTAATTTCAAATTAATTTTATTTTAAAAACATGGAATTCTTTTTCCAAAAGTAGTCATTTGTTTATTGATTAGTGTTACATTTTCATCGCATTTCAATCTTTTTCGTCATCATGGATACGTAAAAAATTCGAGTAATTATGGAATATGAGTACCGTCGTGGCAGCAAAGCGGCACAAGCGGCACGCAACATCGACGACGTTTACGGAGCTAACACTACAAACCAACGCACCACCTGTTATTGGTTTGCTTGCTTCCGTTCTGAAAATTTCGACCTGAAAAATGAACATCGCGGTCGTCCGAAGACTTTGGTCGACAATGACGAATTAAAGGCGATTGTGGAAGCTGATGATACACAATCTACGGCTGAATTAGCAGCAGCTTTCGACGTTAGCGTCAAAATAATATTGGTCCATTTGCGTCAAATTGGCAAGGTAAAAAAGCTTAACAAATGGGTGCCCCGCAAACTCAATGATCGCCAGCGCGAAGTACGCGTCGAGACGTGCACGCATTGTTACCTTGCACGCATTGTTACCTGCGACGAAAAAATGGATTCTGTTTGATAACCGCAATCGCTCAGCAAATTGGTTGGATCCTGGTTCAGCACCTAAACAATGCCCTAAACGAAAACTTACCCCTAGAAAAGTGATGGTCACTGTTTGGTGGTCTAGCGCCGGTGTGATTCATCACAGCTTCTTACCAAACGGGGTGAGCATTACTGCAGATGTGTACTGTGAAGAACTGAACACAATGATGGAGAAGCTGGCACATCTCCAACCAGCATTGGTCAATCGCTCGTCTCCGCTGCTCCTGCACGACTACGCGCGACCTCATACTGCACAACAGACGGTCTCCAAGTTGCAAGAACTGGGGTTGGAAGCTCTCCGTCATCCGCCCTACACACCAGACCTTGCGCCTACAGACTACTACTTTTTCCAGAATTTGGATAACTTCTTGGCGGGAAAAAAATTCAATACCCGAGAGGCAGTACAAAATGCCTTTGAAGAATTTGTTGCCTCCCGTCCAGCTGATTTCTTTAAAAAGGGCATCAATAAACTGCCACTGCGTTGGCAAAGATGCATTGATTGCATGGGTGATTACTTCGATTAATACAAATAAAAAATACATGAAAAAAAATCGTTTAAATTTTTTCATACAAAACGGCAATTTCATAGGTAATATAAGACCTAATATAAGTACAATAACTGAAATTTTATTAGGTAATTTTATCTGCCACGATGAGGTTTTCGTACCGAAGCTGCTTATATTGCATTTACAACAAAAAAAAAGTTTTATGCTCAGGTGAAACCACGGCGCCGTAACCTAGTTTTTTTATATTTACTCAAGTAGGTAACATCTTTAATACTTTTTAGACACCCCAATTATATTCCAGGCTGTCCAACCATACATCAAGAACCCGGAATTCAATGCGGAGTTCATAATGTCTAAGTCAGCTGCTGCGGCGGGTTTGTGCGCGTGGGTTATCAACATCTACAAGTTTAATGAAGTATACGTGGTTGTGGAGCCCAAGAGGCGCGCCTTGAACGCGGCCAACGCTGAGCTGCAGGCAGCTAGAGACAAGTTATCGTTCCTTACTGATCAAATCAAGGTACGCTTCCTAAATTATTTTGTAATAATTCTACAGAAGATGCAGTAATAAAGATAAGTATTATTTTGTATAGGATCTAGAGGAGAAACTGGAAGTATTGATGAAAGCCTTTCAAGAGGCTGTAAACGAGAAAATGAAGTGTCAAGCGGAAGCTGATGCCACCAATGCTACCATTGATTTGGCCAATAGGCTAGTTAATGGTTTGGCTTCGGAAAAAATTAGGTAATATCTTTATCTTTCTTTAATATATATAAATCTCGTGTCACAATGTTTGTCCTCAATGGACTCCTAAACCACTTAACCGATTATAATAAAATTCGCACACCATGTGCAGTTCGATCCAACTTGAGAGATAGGATAGTTTAAATCTCAAATTATAGTCGCAATTTTAATTTATTGCTAATTATTTGTCTGTTATTATTTGACAGTCGCAATTATCTGTTAACTCCAAATGATTCTAACAGATGTCGATACCTTTCGACTGGGTTGAGTAAGTAATCAATAGATGGCGCTGCTATGGTAAATCTACGAACGTGTCATATAAGCTACATTTTAACAGCATAATTACCACGTGTTGTTGACGCTATAAAATTAATTAAATTTATTTTGTTGTGAACGAAATACCGTATAATTCAGCTAATTATTTGTCTGTTATTATTTGACAGTCGCAATTATCTGTTAACTCCAAATGATTCTAACAGATGTCGATACCTTTCGACTGGGTTGAGTAAGTAATCAATAGATGGTGCTGCTATGGTAAATCTACGAACGTGTCATATAAGCTACATTTTAACAGCATAATTACCACGTGTTGTTGACGCTATAAAATTAATTAAATTTATTTTGTAGTGAACGAAATACCGTATAATTCAATTATTTCCACTTTTTAAATTTTTGGTGTTAGCATAGCCGGCCACGTGTTACTTAGACTGAAGTGTAAATTGCATTCATATTATAATGAAGATAATACAGTGAAATTAATCCTGTTTTTTACTTATTTGTGCTTCATTGATCAAAACTTTATAATTTAATTTGAATATATGTATGTAAGTATTATCACATAATTATAAAATTTTATTAAAATGTCCATAACCATTTTTTATCCTTTACTAAAAAGTGATTATTTACGAAGTGATTTTAAACAATACAGCACAGATATAGAGTAGACCTTGGGAGAGAACATAGGCTATCTTTTATCCCCCCTCCACCACCCCCACTTGCACGATATAACGTGTAGTCCACGCGGGCGAAGCCGCGGGCGGGTCACTAGTATAATTATATGATGTCAAATTGTTCTTGACTTATACCCCAGGATGATTAATTAATAAGTGCTTAATGTACTGTTTCATTTGATAAAAGTCTACAAGATATTCTGTAATGGTTAGATGGTCAGCAACGGTGTTGACGCTAAAGGAATCTGGTGTAATGTTACCGGGTGACGTTCTACTGGCGACGGCGTTTCTGTCGTATGTGGGCTGCTTTATGCGTCGCTATCGCATACAGCTGATGACTGATGACTGGCTCCCTACGCTCGCCAAGTCGAACGTGAGACATTTGTTAAAAACTTCATAATGTTAAAAATTCAATAAAATGAAATATTTATTCATCCAATAACAAATACATAGGCTCTAGTCGAGTCAGACTAGATTAGATCATGTCTAAGTTGAAATAACGCGCCCCACTTCAGCATTTACTTACATAAGCAAACATAAAATATGGACACAATACACAATTGTTGTTTTAATCCAGAATATGATCTACCTGTGTGCCAAGTTTCATCAAAATCTGTTCATTATAGTTTTTGCGTGATTGAGTAACAAATTTCTAAACTTACAAACATTCACATTTGTAATCGTAGTAGGATTATACATACACGGTGTCCCAAAAATAACACGCCAGAATGACACTGGAGCTAGATTGGCTTCAGGTCTATCAGATAATATCAATATGACCTTAGTAAAGGTTTTCTGGTTTTCGAGATATTGCCATTTAAAGAAAAAATACACAATGTTTTAGTCTTTTTTTTCGCCTGTTTTAGCTATAAATAACTTCTAACTTATAGTTTTTTTTCCTAGTTGGTTGAGACAATCAAGTAATCATTTCATTTGAAACTAGTACGCTATGCTAAAAAAATAACTAAGTTGTTTCATTTTAAGTTAATGCGTAAACTTTAACAACAGTTTGACTAAATACTGTGAAAAAAAAATGTATCGGACTGAATCAGCAAAATTATCTTAAAAACTAGCCTATTTAATGTTTTTTCGAAAATGGTATAACATTCGTCCTTTTTTTTGCCAAAATTTTAAAAATTCTAATTTTTGTAATTTTAGTCGTGCTGCTTGGGAAATACTACAGTTAAAGAGCGGCTTTTGTCGCCAAATTACTCATAGAGATATTTTTTTAAAGCTTTAAAGTGGCAATATCTCGAAAACCAGAAAACTTTTACTAAAGTCATGTTGATGTTATCTGATAGACCTGAAGCCAATCTAGCTCCAGTGTCACTCTGGCGTGTTATTTATGGGACAACCTGTATAACTTATAGTATAATTTTCAATACACAAAATTTTATCTTAGCCAAAAATCGATAAGACCGAAAACTTAAACGTCCTATCCATGCTTACGGACGACGCTCAAGTGGCGTGCTGGAACAATGAGGGGCTGCCCTCTGACAGCATGAGCACTGAGAACGCTACAATCCTTACAAGTTCAGCTCGATGGCCACTCATGATCGACCCACAATTGTAAGTCCAATTTGTATTGGAATGTCTAGTTTTATGTAATGTTGCAATAGTTGCTCTGTGAAGGTCGTTCTGAGGATCGAAAGTGCTACTAAATGAAAGCAAATTCTTACAATAGGTACATTGATGTGACTATCTCAACCCCTCTTTTTTTATTTTCCACGAAATCTTGTAGAAGTCTCCGTTTAGTCAGTCTGACTTCTCATCCTAACTTTTTTATGATGCAATTTTTTTCTTAATGTTTATACTTCCATTTTAGACAGGGTATAAAATGGATAAAATCTAAATATGGGGACGCACTGGTAGTGGTCCGCTTGACTCTACGCAACTACTTGGACCGCATTGAGCGCGCGATTAGTAACGGTGACGTGGTGCTGCTGGAAAACATCGGCGAGTCAGTAGATGCGGTACTGGAGCCACTGCTCGGCCGTGTTCTCATACGCAAGGGAAAGGTGGTCAAGGTGGGGCACATGTCAACATATCATAGTGTTTGTGTTTTAAGGGAAAACGCTGGATGTGAGCAGCGCAGGATCGTTCGTTGTAGAAAACTTTGGGGGAGGCCTATGTCCAGAAGTGGACGTCTTTCGATTGAAATGATGATGACGTCAGAAGACTAAGAAGCAAGTAGGCGTGTCACTTGATTGTATCTGATTGACTACAGTCGTCTATTCACATTAGCAGGCAGAGTTACCTTCGCATTTGTAATATTTGGGCCCCACTCCTAGTTTACAAGAAAACCTAAATGGAAAGTTCTTGCGGACACTTCACGCGAGTTTGGCTCGCATTTGACTGTCTTTTTAATAACGATTTCGATGTTCATAGATTGGAGACCGCGAAATCGACTTCCATCCCAATTTCCGCCTTTTATTACAAACGAAACTAGCTAATCCTCACTATCAACCTGAAATGCAAGCTCAGTGTACACTTATCAATTTCACTGTCACTAAAGATGGGTACGTATTTAAATTATTTTGAGTAAACATTCAAACCAACGTAATGGGTCGTAAATTGTCGATTATGTTGCATGCAAACTAAACTTTACTCTCATTGTTTCTCTGAAAACTTTGGCGAATGCCTATATCCAGCAGTGGACGTCTTTCGACTGAAATGATGATTTCTGTGATGTAACAGTTACTATGTCATCAGATGGAAAAAGCTCTAGGGAAAAACACCTGTACTAAATCACCATAAATTTTACCAGGAATCATCCAACTGTTGACGATTAAGAATTTTTCTTTGAAATTTTAATTTAACAGCCTCAACAGGCCATGAAATTCATTTTAAAATCAGTTTTTTTATGATTTTAACCTTACAGTCTAGAAGATCAGCTACTAGGTGAAGTAGTCAAAGCTGAAAGACCTGACTTGGAAACATTAAGATCTAATCTAACAAAGCAACAGAACGATTTCAAAATCACACTGAAATCTTTAGAAGATGATTTGTTAAAGCGTCTATCATCTGCCGGACCGGATATCTTAAGTGATTCAGCGCTTGTGATCAATCTGGAAACTACTAAAAAGACTGCCGCTGATATTGAGATCAAAGTCGAAGAGGGCAAGATTACATCTGTTAAGATTGATGACGCTCGTGAAAAATACAGGTTAGTTGTTATGGGGTTGTAAAGTTATATAACTTTCAATTGTTGCAGTAGTAAAAAATATCTCATTGTGTCAATATGTGCCAATAGGGTTTAATTAGTTAACTGTCTATTTAACTGTTTAGGGATTGCCTAGGGAGGATTACCTAGGGATTGAGTATGTCATAGTCATTTTAGCTAGGGAAAGCATTCGTATTTTGCTTTGTTATCTCCTCTCCTCGATGTTAGTTTACAACAATCTGTAAATCTTGATACTACTCGTACAAACCACTTTGGTATTAAATAATCCTATGCAAAAGTTGTCAATTATTTTATTACGAATATAATCTTCGCAAGGAAAGGATTTTTCAAAATACACCCCCTAAGGGTATAACGGGGGGTCCAAAGTTTGTATGGAGAAGCGGGATCGCGGGTGAAAAGCTAGTGATACAATATTTTTGCAGAACTGCAGCTGCCCGCGCTTCCCTTCTATACTTCATTATGAACGAGATAAGCAAGATTAATCCAATGTACCAGTTTTCGCTCAAAGCCTACAGCGTGGTATTCAAGGACGCGATAATGAAGACTGAACCGAGCGAAGATCTTGAAGGGCGTGTGCGGAACCTACTTGATAGTATCACGTTTTCTGTGTTCGTGTACACAAGTAGGGGACTGTTTGTGAGAGACAAGCTTGTGTTCCTCTTCCTTATTACCTTGCAGGTTTGTACACTTAGATTTATACTTAGATTTACTTATAATATTAACGGATACGTTTTATAATGGTGATGTACAAAACAAAAATTTTACGTGATTCAAATTAGAGCAGCAGTGTTTCGTATTGTATCAATATTGATACCAGCTCTATGAGAGGCTGTGGTAGTTGCATGTCTGTCTGGTGGTGATAGATTGGGAGCAAATAAGAAACAAACAGACGATGTAAGTCGCATAATTTGGATAAATAAAAACAACAGTTTACTGTTTACTGACACTTAAAATCATGTCTAAACAATATTATTTATCACGGATTTTTGTATTAAATACTGACTTGTGACGTCATAAATATTATAATAATAAATCTTTTATTTCAAGTTATTCTACAACTCATATTTGTTAGTACTTACATCTTATTTACTATGTTAGTTGATTATATATAGAGATTACATAAATGATTCAATCACTGTCCAATCTGCTTGCAATCATGCCCAGGATGCTGTTGGCACTGGCCCGCACCCTGCGCACCAGGGATGCGCATCATGCCCAGGATGCTCTTCCACATTACAGCATAAAAGCAATCTACGCGTGCTTCAGCAAACATCCCTGTTGCGCAACAGAAACGGGGCAGCCCCATCAGCACCCTCAATGCATTATTATATTGCACACGAAGGGCGCTGTACGATTTTTGCGTGAAATTAAGCCACAGGCTGCTGGTATAAAATGATGTGCCGTACGCTCTAAATAATGTGATTTTTACATCGCTAGAGGCACGAGCAAACCTGCGGGCAATCATATACGCTCTCACCGACAGCGCCCTTCGCTCTCTTTCCATGTCATCATCATCCTTGAGGTCGGGAGTCAATACGTGTCCAAGATACTTGAACTGGTGCACCCTATTTAAAGGTTCACCATTCAGCATAACCGGCGGTACTACTTCTGGGTATTTCCTCCCGGCCCCAGACACCATGACCACACTCTTCTTCACATTATATACTAGACCATGGGTATATGCATAGTGTTCACAAATAGTCAGCAGTCTCCTAAGGCCGACGCACTGAGTAGCACCATGTCATCCGCATAACTGATATTGTTGACACACACTCCATCAACATGGCAACCGACTCGGGTGCCACTCAGCGCGACGATCAGCTGATCCATGTATAGGTTGAAGAGCGTAGGTGAGCTTAACCCCCCCTGCCTTACCCCGCACTCCAACCCGTACGGCCCAGAATAGGCCCCATCCCAACGAACCCTATAGACCTGATTTCCATACCAGTATATTATGATATTGATAAGTTCAGAAGGTAGTTGAACGTCCTCTAGTTTCTTCCATAAGAAGTCGTAGGAAACCAATTGATATTTATACAAATGGTATTTTTTTTAATACCACAAGTGACAACGAGGCAGGTGGGTCATCTGATGGTAAGTGACTACTCTCGCATAAGCAATATATATAGCAAGGGAGATAGCCAATGTGTTGTATACCTTATTACAATGCATTAAAAGCAAGGCTCTCAAGTGCAATTGCCAGAACACATCAACAGGTGTTTGGCTACAGATTTTCAACTTGAGGGTGGTAGCCAGCCAGTCGAGCACTACAAAGTACCCTACCACCGTGCTGTGGTTTCCTCACGATATTTTCTATCACTGAAAGCTCAAGCTCATTGCAGGATTCGAACCCCGGTTAGTTTGCAACATAAAAATCATAAAAGTATGACTTCATCTAAATGTCATCATTAATCTATTGATATAATTTGTTATTTAGGTACTGCAAGGTGAAGGTAAAGTTGACCCTCAGGAGCTGGACTTCTTACTAAAGTACGCGGTGGCCCCCGAAGTGTCCCCGTATTCGTGGCTCACTAATAATTCTTGGGGTGGTATCGTTGCGCTCGCTAAGATGGATGCTTTCGAAAACTTGGACAAGGACATTGAGGGCGCAAGCAAAAGGTAAGATTACCTTTAGCCCGCTTTTGAGAATTCACATCTGGGCTGAATTTTCACTCAAATATTTTATTTCTGTGTTTAATCCTAACATACAATTGTATTTAACTTTTTTGAGCAATGCCATTGGAATACAAACATTGTTTAAATATTGTAAGGAGCTTTGCCAATAATGTCAATGCCTGTATTTAAAAAGAAACTGGATGATTATTTCGAAATTTGTGTAAATACATTGTGTATAGATCACGGAGAAACCTAGGACACTTTTCATCTCGAGAAGGCCGCGCCTGTCGAACTAGGAACAGTTAGTATGTATGAGTTACAGTCACCAACACAAAGAATTGGATGTAAAGGTTTGTCTAGTTCCAATGAAGGTTTCGTACTTCCACAGATGGCAAAAGTATACAGACGGTGAAGCCCCTGAGAGAGACAAGCTTCCCGGTGAATGGAAGAACAAATCTTCATTACAGCGATTGTGTATCATGCGTGCTTTACGGCCTGACAGAATGTCTTATGCGTCCACGTAAGTTATAAATAAATCGTCAAGTAATCATTTAAAAGGGCTTGTCATCTATATCTTATCTATATAAATCAAAGTTGAGTTAGTTACAGCATTTAAAACTCAAGAACGGCTGGGCCGTTTTTTTAAACGTTATTGCACATAATCATCAATCAACTATGGTCTGTTCAGTTATGACGCGGTGTTTAAGAATGCCATATGTCTAAGTACAATCTATAATAAGGTTCATTATTATTATAATAAATTACTTACTTTAAAAAAATACTTTTTATCACAAAATGAATATCTATATAAATAAAAGAAAGTCGTGTTAGTTACACTATTTATAACTCAAGAACGGCTGAACCGATTTGGCTGAAAATTGATGGGGAGGTAGCTTATAGAACCAGGAATAACACATAGGATTAAAAAATACGAAAATATCTCAAAAAAAAAAGAATAATGAAGAAAATTATTTTTGTCATACATTTTGTTTAGAAAGACTTTTTGACATGTCTCGAGATCGGACTGACAGATGGTTTAGTTTCACAATTGGTGGCGCTGGAATCGGGTTCTAAGTTTTATTTTCAAGGCAGGACAACGTCTGCCGGACCCACTAGTACCTAATAAAATAATAGATTTTACAAAATGCATCAACCTATATAGCGCGTAAAACCGTCGCCTATCGCAGAATTTGCAGATAGATGTGTGAGTGTTGCTTGAGCGACATGAGTGGGTAGGTAGTTGTTTTGTGTAGCTCGCGCTCTTCTGGCTGTCTGTATGCTTTTAGGTAATTAGTATAGATAATAGTAGATTATAGTCTAATCTGTAATTTGTATAGAGGATTGTGCAACTCCCATACAAACCAACATATTGGTTTACGGGAGCCAAGAACCAGTAATATTGTTTATGTTTTTTAATTAAATAAATAAAAAAATAAACTTATTTATCGTCATAACGTCGTACTACTATTAGAACATACAGACCCTAATGCTGCTTTTATTAAAATATGTGCACATCTGTCTAACTTACGATGTAGCGCGTTTTGCGAAGAGAACCTCGGAACGAAGTACGTTGAAGCTCGCACTCCGTCGCTAGAAAAGTCCTTTGAAGAGAGCAATTCCACTACAGCCATGTTCTTTATCCTGTCGCCAGGTGTAGACCCGCTTAAGGTAACTAAATTAAATTAGGTACTTGTCATAATTATTATATCCTTATATTATTCTGTTTTTTATATTAAGGCATTATAATATGAAGTAAAAGAAGCCAAGAATATAGTCATGGTCCAAAAATATTAATAAAAATGTAACCTTGCTGAATTTCTTGCCGGTTCTTCTCAGCTCTATGAGCTTGAACATTCTGTTTTCACGGTAGTACGGCTGTAGGGTACTTTTTAGTATCAGCCCGATTTGCAGGGTTGATATTCAAGTTGAAAATCTGTCGCCATGAACCTATCGGTGTATTCCTGCAGTTGCACTTGACAGTTAGTTTCAATTTAGACTTTGTGTGCTTACGACCTTAGGGTACATCATAATTTATCATGTTGAGATGATAGTCAAAGAACTAAAACATAATCATTCCACTCCGCTAGAGTGTAGTGATCCTAGATAAATAATTTAGACATCTCTCGACACATGGGTAGGTATATCCACAACTTGATTTTTGGCTTGAATTTTTGGCAAACTGTTAAAAAGATATTATAGATAGATATTAGATATTTTCACTATATAAACTTTATTGCACATTAATAGATTTCAAGGAGAATCTTTCATATTGTGTTTTTTTTTCTGGATAAGCTTGTGTTTGACCACAATTTCACCATGGTAAGTGATGATGCGGCCGAAGGTGGTAAGCACACAAAGCCTAGATGGGAATTGAGATTTCAACATGAGGGTGGTAGCCATCCAGTCGGGTACTACAAATTACCCTACCACCGTGCTATGGTTTCCTCAAGATGTTTTCCTTCACCGAAAGCTCAAGCTCATTATAGGATTCGAACCCACGACCTTCGCCGCGGTTCCGTCGTCACTACCACTGAGCTATCATCGACTTAAACGATTTTCAGGACTTGGAAAAATTAGGTCGCAAAATGGGTATTACAACGGATAAGAAGAACTTCCACATCGTGTCATTAGGGCAAGGGCAGGAGATTGTCGCCGAAGAAGCGATGGGCGTCGCTTCTATAAATGGTCACTGGGTCATCCTGCAGAATGTTCACTTGGTGGCCAAGTGGCTTGCGACTTTAGAGAAAAAGATGGAGGAGACGTTTGAAAATCCATTACCTAATTACAGGTAAGAAATCAATGTGCAATATTGTTCCATAAAGTATTGTCCCTTCGGAGAGCCGAGAACGTATCGATGAAAATCACCTCATAAAGCGAGCCGTGTGAATTCATAGAAAAATAATTTCAAAACTTTTGTGTCTAGGTTATTCTTGAGCGCTGAACCGGCTGCTGATCCAGCATACCACATAATTCCACAAGGCATTTTGGAATCCTCCATCAAAATTACTAATGAACCACCTATTGGGATGTGGGCCAATTTACATAAGGTGCGTATCTTTACATAATGTTGCTTTTTTAAAAAAGAGTAATTGCTGAGTTTATTGCCGGCTCTTCTCAGTAAATCTACGAATAAGTAATAAGTCAGGAAATGTAACTCCGTCAAAAAAATGACCCAACAAAAGTCGTGTATGTGGGCGGGGCTTAAAAGTCGTGTTTATTGCGTCATCACTCCGACATTTACTTTGACAGCGAGCACAAATCAAATATTCGCGTAAATTTTCATTGTAAATCATCATTGTGAAGTGGTGCAGGAGCAATACAAGATTAAAATGTTCAGGGATCACTTTTCACTAGTAAGTTGTAGTAGCAAAATTATAAATATATTCAAAGAAAATAGGTTATCAAACCGAGATGGTCAATACTATGCAAAATGAAGTCAGACAATTTTTTACCAAATTTAGATTTTTTTTTCTTGTTGAAAAAAGAAATGTACCTGTACTCACATCGATAAAATTTAAGTACAGTAGGTAATGTATTTTACTTATTTTGTTTTCTTTTAGTTTCCCTGCCATTAAATCTTATTAAATTAATCATTTGTCTTAAACGGAGTCTCCTCAGTTTAAGTGTATTCCGAACCGGTAGTAGAGTCAATTGTAACGTTTATAAGTGCCTTACCAGGGCCTAAACTGAATAAATGAGTTCTGATTTTGATTACCCTTTGGGTACGGAACCCTAATATTTCAAGTTTCTATATTTAAGCCAATCACCAAGCATATCTATTTTAAAACTCTGAAGTGATTGGTATTTTGAATGATAGTCGTTTTGATTTGAAAAGGGCTACTTTTTGAGTGGAATTTGTTCTGAATTAGACTTCCTGACTTATTATTTATTCGTAGCAGTAAATGCAACCTTTCGAACAATGCATTAGAATTTAAAAAAAAAAACAAACATGTGACTATTACAAATACTTGTAATGAGTTCACTTTGATTTTGATTGATTTTATAAAATTCCCGTGTCACAATGTTGGTCCGCGATGAACTTCGGTACTTCTGAACAAAACTTGATGAAACTTAGCACACAAATAAATTATATCTAGAGAGATAGGATATTTTTTATCCCGGGAAAAGATAAGATCCCTCGAGAACGCGGGTGCAAACGTGTGGGACAGCTAGTTAGTTACCTATATAATACCTACCTTTACTTCCTAATGCTGAGCATAGGTCGCCTTACCTTACTTCGGTCCTAGCCTTACGTTATCAGCCAGCCTAGAAAATAGCTAACCTACTAAAAAATAAAATACCAAGCTGTGGATTCCTCAAGATTTTTTCCTTCAGCAAGAGCTCAAGCTCGCGAGTGAACAGATTAATAATAATATGTGACATTCTGCTTTACTGACATTTCAGTCTTTAGACAACTTCAGTCAGGACACACTTGAAATGTGTAGCAAAGAGGCTGAATTCAAATCGGTGTTATTTGCCCTCTGTTATTTCCATGCCGTTGTCGCTGAAAGGCGTAAGTTCGGTCCACAAGGATGGAACAGGTATGTTAGATGGTCAGATTTTTGGCAAATTTTACTGATTCTAATATTGTATGGTTCTATAGAAGTTAGTAGGTACGTGCTTTGCTAGTTTTTGTTTGTATACCACAAGTCACAATCAGGTAGGTGGGTCACCTGATGGTGAATACCGCCGCCTATAGATATTAGCAAGATCAGGGAATTGCTAATGAGTTGTTGACCATTTTTTTAAATTATCTTAAAGGCAACTGGCTCTTAAGTGCAATTGCCGAAACACACCAACAGGTGTTTGGCGGCAGACTTAAGGGTGGTGGCCAGCCAGACGAGTACTACAAAGTACCCTACCACCATTCTGTGGTTTCCTTACGGTGTTTTCCTTCACCAAAAGCTTATAGATTTCACATGTACGAAGAATAAAATACGACGTAATTAATTACGTCGTGTTTTATTTGGTTTCAATAAAAGAGAAACCACTACAGGCCAAATAATAGCATTAGTAATTTACCTACAGAGTATACCCATTCAATTTCGGGGATCTCACAATCTGCGTTTACGTGCTTTATAATTATTTGGAAGCGAACCCTCGCGTGCCTTGGGAGGATTTGCGATACTTGTTCGGAGAGATCATGTACGGAGGGCATATCACTGACGATTGGGACAGAAGGCTATGCAGAACGTTTTTGCTTGAGTATATGCAACCAGAATTGGTGATTATTGTAGAACTCTTTTTTATCGTAAACTTTATTTTAGAAGTAAATAGCGAATAAAATTAATGATCATCAACTTTCTATATCCTTGCTTTTACCGACTGATATAATTTATGAATATGAATGGTGATGGAATATAATGTCTTCATCGCCGGTACTTGTTGCTTGGCTTTCTAATTTTATGTATTCTACTTAAGGTGGATGGTGAACTTCAGTTAGCTCAAGGCTTCATATCGCCCCCTAACTCTGATTATGTCGGCTATCATCAGTATATTGACGATTATTTGCCGGATGAAACCCCATACCTGTACGGCTTACATCCTAACGCCGAGATAGGATATTTGACTACAGTCTCTGAGAGACTATTTAAGGTACGTGGCGTGTATTGATAGTGCAACCCGCGAAGACGCGCCTACTCTTTTTCTGCTGCAAATCGACATACGATACGATTCGATTAGGAAAAAGAGTGGGGCGCGGTTTGTGGATGGCAGTATCTATAGTAAGATAGTGACTTACACTGATTATAAATATAAATATCTTAGTTCCATCGTTGAAAAAAACAATAAAGACCCCATCTTTATGCTCATCAATATTTAGGTACCTACTATGGGACCAAATCTGATATTGCGAAACAACAAAATTTTCATACAAAACTCAATCTCGCTTGAATCGTTTAAATGTTTTCAGGTGGTATTTGAGATGCAACCTCGAGATACAGGTGCACAAGCCGGTGGTGGGGCAACCAAAGAGGAACAGGTTTGACTAGAAAGCCCTTGACTTATTCTTATTATTTATCCTCTTAGTGATAGTGACGACGGATACCGCGGCAAATTTCGTGGGTTTGAATCCTATAATGAGCTTGAGCTTTTGGTGAAGGAAAACATCGTGAGGAAACCACAGCACAGCACGGCGGTAGGGTACTTTACTACTAGAGTACTCAACTGGCTGGCCACCACCCTCAAGTTGAAAATCTGTCGCCAAGCACCTGTTGGTATATACCGGCAGTTGCACTTGAGAGCCAGATCCCAAAGATTTGTTTGCTTACCACCTTCGACATATCATCACTTACCATGGTGAGATTACGGTCAAACACAAGCTTATTCAGAAAGTAAAAAATCCCGCCCTGTTTCATTGTCCCAAGTGCAGTAAAAAATATGCAAAACCTTATGCATGTTTGTTATTCAATCATATCATAATATCCCTCGGGAACATAGGTAAATTTCAGGGCCAAGATCTTATCGTATGTATGTGTTGACACAATTGAACTTCCTCAGGTGCGATACTTGCTAGACGATATCTTGGACAGAGTACCAGAGCAGTTCAACCTGCAGGAGTTGATGGCCAAAGTTGAGGAGTTGACTCCTTTCACCATCGTGGCGATCCAGGAGTGCGAGCGAATGAACAATCTTATGGGGGAGATACGGAGATCCTTGAAGGAGCTCGAACTCGGAATGAAGGTATAAAAATTCTAAACTCCAACTAGATGTAACTTTTTCCGCAGTTAACCGGATGTATTTAAGATCAGTAGCTTTCCGCCCCGCGGTTTCACCCGCGTATCCTTTGAGATTGAATTTCAAAAAATCTTTCTTAATCCTCGTCTACATCTTAAAAACATTGCCAGTGAAAAAAATCTGCATTCTAGGTCTAACACTGGGCGTTGATGAGTCAGTCCTTCTCATTTTTCATACGAAGAAACGAAAATAACTCCCTAACTTTGAACCCCCGTTTCACCCCTTCAGAGGTGGAATTATAGGAAACGCTAAAACACTTATTTCTTTATTTTTATTTGTTAGCCTAAAAACAAAGTTTCATGATTCTAGCTTCAAAAATGTCCGACTTTCATACAAACTATCAACCCCTTTTTCACCCCCTTAAAGGTTGAATTTTGAAAAATCCGTTCTTATTCCTCGGATAAGTTTTAAAAATAACACCTGGGAAAAAAATCTGTTTTCTAGGTCTAAGGGTTTAGGCTGGGCGTTGATAGATCAGTCAGGACTTCTCCTTTTATATATATATAGATCTTAGGATGTTATGTATGTAAAGACTCTGTAATGTCCGAAGACATTAGGAACCGCTGCTTTGTTGAAAGTCTATACTAATATTATAAAGAGGTAAAATTTGTGACGTTGTAGGGGTAAAATCTAGATCTACTGAACCGATTTTGAAAATTTTTATCCTGGGAAAAGATATGATCCCACGGGAATGCGGATGCAACCGCGGGGGACAGTTAGTATCTATCTAATATATTAAATTTTACTTTGTTTATTCGAAGTTCTAGAATATTATATGGTCCTTATGGAAAACACTCGTTACAGGGAGAATTGACTATCAGCAGTGATATGGAAAAACTGATGGACTCACTATTCATGGATAAAGTGCCAGATTCGTGGACTAAGCTCGCATACCCAAGTTTACTGGGTCTCGCCGCTTGGTTCTCCGACCTTTGTCTCAGATTAGTTGAGCTGGAGAATTGGTCTGGGGACTTTAATGTAAGTTTATCACTATTTTAATTATAGGTATACTGAAGCAGTTTTAGGGACAATAGGGACAGGTCGCCTGTGCATTTTTTTTTGTCTTTCTTAAAAAAATAGTTTTTAACCCCTAAAGCCTTTTCTGTAGCTACCCCCAGCAGTGTGGCTTGCCGGGTTTTTCAACCCGCAGTCGTTCCTCACGGCCATCATGCAGCAGACGGCGCGCAAGAACGAGTGGCCGCTCGACAAGATGTGCCTCAACTGTGACGTCACCAAAAGGAATAAACAGGACTTCAAGTATGTCACAATCAATTTTATTTATATTTTTTTTCTTGTAAATAAGCAAGTTTACCACGTACAAAGTTGTGATGATTTTCTATCCTCTTGAATAGTACCACTATTTTTTTTGTCGTTATCAATTTAGGTAGAATAATATATGACGGATAGAGGGTAGGTCAGGATAATAATAATTAATTCGTTTGCACAAATTAACTATGACAACAAGTGTATCGGGCCACGCCAGAGCAAAGACTGACTTTACGGCGATCGCCCCGTCTATTTATAAAGATTACAGAGTGGGGGCATCGAATGACGCGCTCAGTGGCGTTATGTGTAGTTTACAAGATTCCTTCTATCCACGCTAGATGGCGCAGGCGCCTACAGTATAAAATTTAATGCATTATAAAATAGGCTCATAGGTAAAACAAACTATATTAAGAATACAAATATAAAATACACGTGTGTTTATTTACTAAAGTACGTTTATTTTATATCTAGAAAATATGCATATCAATGAAGCTGGTCAAATAATTAAGAACGACCACGAAACTATTTATTAGATTAAACTTATGCAGTCAATGAAGTTGCACAAAAATACAATAATTTACATTATACAAGGCAACTGAATGTTTCCTAGTCTAAAATTAATATTTAGTGGCATGTCCACGGCTCTTAATCACTGCCTTGCAGCGGCGAATCATTGATTCTATAAATTTTTATCATTTTGCAATGGAAAATGAGTTCCATTCTTCTAAAAAAACGTCGTGCAGTGTAGTACAGTTCTCTTAAATTGGCACACTCTCTATTGGATACTCTTTTCTTATCTTCACACCCACGATGTTCAATCTCATTTCAATCCGGGCTGTTAACTGGCCAATCTAAAACACAAACAGATTGTGAGTCAAAGAATTTCTTTACTGAGCTTGCAGTATGCTGTAGGTCATTGTCATGCTGGAATATCCAAGTGACTGGAAGGACGGCTTCAAAATAGGGTAATATTATTTCCTGAAGTATATTTATATACTGGAACTGATCCATGTATCCTTCAATGAGCCTGGCAGGCCCGACTCCATGACCAGAAAAGCACCCCCAGATTTTCACATTTCTAACGCCATTCTTTAATGTTACTTTGGTGAACTTGGGATCGAATGCTTTTTTTGAAGGGCGTCGTACGTATTGCTTTCCATCAGAGCACACCCTGTTTATTTTATTTTCACCAGAAAAAAATAAAATTTTGCCACTTGTCTGACTGTCCAGTTTTCATATCGTCCAGCAAAAGCGATACGGATGCCTACGGTGCAATGTCAACATCAGTACCTTCCTTGCTATCCTTCCAAACAACTTCTCTTCCACCAGAAGTCTTCGAAAGGTGCGTGCCGAAGTTGCAGAGGTGTTGTTTACGCCAAAAAATATTTTTTTTTATCTCATTTGACTCTTTAAAAGGATATTGCTTTGCCAAACGTACGATGTTTCTGTCGTCGCCACGAGATTTTTTCCTCTTTCTAAGCACGCACGGAATATTTGAAGTGGTTTGATATGTGTTAAAATGCTTCACAGCATGGAAACCCATAGTTTTCGAGCATCACAAGTGGTCTGTTATCTTTTTGTAAGACCAGTTCTTCTCACGAAGTTTTATCAAAATTTGTCTTATAGGTTTATCGCAACTTTTATTTTTTCCCATTTTTTGAATAAAGTAAACCCGATTTCAGTGTTTCTAAATAATAAATGGCGCCAAAACTATTAGAAAAAGTTACTTACCACAAAGATTTCTTCATTTAAATTATACTCGTATTTATAACAAATAATATGTATTGTACTGGAACTTAGGTAGTAGTGTTACTAGCTGGTCACAATTAATTATGTGACCAGCTAGTAACACTACTACCTAAGTTCCAGTACTACGTTAAGTATTGTATTTAATTTATCACTCTCTTTTTTTCATTACTCATGGTGTTAAACGAATGTCCAAATGTACGGAAGTATTTTGCGATACCACAAGAAATAAAAGAAAATATATATAATATATTATGAGACATTGTTTGTAAAAAATCTGTTCTATTAATAAACGTTCTTAATTATATGGCCACAACTGTATATTGTATTGGCACAGCCAGTTTTGTATCTGGAGAGGCATATAGTGCTTGCGTAAAATATTGAAAATGGCATAAGTACAAGCGAAAATAAAAAAGGTGGTGTATTAGATCCGGCAATATGCCCCCGTAAGTGGAACTGAGTGCGCCCACTGCAAGTTTATCACTTGCACTCGCCCGGTGTACCTACGCGGGAAACTCGATTCTCGGCAGAGTACGTTTCTTCTTGCAGCGTCTTTTGTGGGCTAATATAACGTAATATAACATAGGTATTTTAGCTTTTCTATAGGAGTGATGTATCTGTTAAGTAGTAACTATTATCTCATGTGTGCCCTTTATATTTTTGTAGCGCTCCACCGCGCGAGGGCGCAAACATTCACGGACTGTACATGGAGGGCGCGCGTTGGGACACGGCGACGGGCGGCATCGTGGAGTCGTACATGATGGAGCTGTTCCCCATGATGCCTGTCATCTTCATCAAAGCCGTCACCCAGGACAAGCAGGAGACGCGCAACGTCTACGAGTGCCCCGTCTATAAAATACGGTCAGACTCTTTTATTGATCACGTGGTTCGCATTCGCTAATATTACTAGCCCTCGACATTTTCTATAAACATTTTCTCGGATAACAACAGTAGATGCTTGGCGGCAGATATGAGTTTGATTGCCTGTTACCGCGTGCTATCAAGTACTCTACCACCATGGGACGTAGCGTAGGGAATCCATACGCTACAATGTTAGCCTTCGACAACTCAAGTTCGTTGCAGGATATTCTTCAAATCCCATTGCTCTCATATCTGAATATTTCTCCTTCATCTAATACTTATAATCAAATTGAGTATGTAATGTCATGTTTACATTGTCGGCTACTATATCTCTTTTTAATAAGTTACGATATAGCTGAAGCTAAGTACCTATACTTATGAAAAGATTGTCGATGTTGACATTAATGTCTATTTCTCCTTTAAAAAGAGTTTTCATCTACAGCTGCCTCCCGTGGCCTATAGCAGTCAGGGATAACGTAGCTTCAGCTTCAGTGTAATTAGATCAGTAGATCCGGAGTTTGTTCCTTTAAACTACCAAATAAAACCTCAAAATAATATTTGTATCATCCCCTTTCTCTCAAAAAGTAGTTTTAAATACAATGCAAGCTTTGTAATAGTTATTTTTACATTTGGCAGCATGCGTGGCCCAACATTTGTGTGGACCTTCAACCTAAAGACAAAAGACAAGCCCACTCGCTGGACCCTCGCTGGAGTCGCTCTACTACTTGGTGTGTGATTGGTTCTTTTCCAGCAGATTCCTAAGGAGACTTATTAGTTTTTATGTAATTTTTGAATGTCAAGTTATTTATTATTCGTTTATAATTGTTGTAATTAACTAATATATGTTTTATTAATATTATTTTATTTATTCAGTGTCCTAGGTACTATCACTCTTGTGTGGATTGATTAATGTTAGTTTTAAATTTTATACAATAAAAATTATACTATTTAATGGCCAATTTTTAATTAAAATTCATCTTATATCTTTCTCAATAGTTTAATATGATATCACTACACTGTTGAGTATTTCGAGAAAACATTTTCGTGCTGACAACAATGAAATCGCGATGTTATTAAATAATAGATGATTCATTATACCTACCTACCTTTCCGAATAAATTAGAACTTGTTTCTTCAATTTGGTCTATAGGTAGAATTAATTAATATTGTTTACAAAACGCACATACACAGGAAGACTATACAATATTATTGTTTTATCGAGAAATCATAATATGACAGGGAATGTTAGATAAATGCTTAATTAATCAAGTTATAATAATATTACTTTCTATACATTAAAAAAATATGCATATAATATCATGTATTGTATACTATCGATAAATTTCTGGACGGCTTCGCTCAGTCTAATCACAAATACTTTTTTCTTACAATTAGTGCTGAAACAAACTACATTAAACGTAAGTTGATATATTTATTTACTTTCGTATTTTTCAATCTGGGAGTGATACTTGCACCGCTTCTGAAAATCTATTACCATCATTTCTAGCTCCTATTCAGGTCAGCCACTTTTCACGCTTTTAGCTTTCATTGCCGCATTAGGCGAAGAGTTATCATTATCTGAAGGAGGCTCCGAGCCCTTGACAGTGAAAGTGACGTAATATCGTTTATTTTTGTCTAATTTCTCAGCGGGTAAAGCTATTAGTTGTTTTTCAGTTCCATGAGTAACCTCCAGAGTAACATGGGCTTTTCCTGTACCAGACGGTGGTTTTGTATTGATTTTGGGTAAAAATCCTTTAGATTTTGAACTTGGACCAGCTGTGCCAGGTTTTGGCATTGTGTGATGGTCCCATTTGTGAGGTACTAAAACATGAAAGACTGTTTTATTTAAAATTGTACAAATGCTAATAAAGGTTAAAAAAATCATACTCACTGTAAGCAGAGCATGGTATTCCAGTGTATGCATGCACCGCATGATAACACCGATGCGTTTTGCTGGTACACAAGCAGGGATTGTCTGGTATAGCGCTCAATTTATATAGTTCACTTTCACCATAATCGAAATCGATTGGTTTTTCTGGTAAATTATCTAAATGTTTCTTGCCACTCTTTTGTAACTTCCTCAGACTCTCGTATAGAAATTTTTCAAAGCTACTAAATGAAAAGTCTGGATTGCTGTACGGGCCTAATCCCACATTAGACAAACTAGACTTATTGTACTCGTCAATTGCTCTTTTCACAAGAACAGCTTCGTTCGTCTTACTAGATCTTATTTGTAACCGTTTAATTTCTAATAAATGTTGAAATATCTTCCTTTCACAGTAATACCTGTGAAATAAACAAGATATCAAAAAACTATTATACACGAGAAAAAAAAACAAGTATTTCACATACGCGACATACCGTCTCATATTTGTTTGAATCCTTTGAGTAACTGATTTCATGTCAACAGCATTTTTATCGCCTGGTTTTCTCACAGGTATTCTACTATCAGATTTTCCAGAATATCGTCCACTTGCATTCCTCTGGTGGTAGTAAGCAGCTAATCGAGGGCTTGTTATGCGTCGTTGGAGTGCTCTAGGGCTCGGTTCAAAACCGGAATCCATTAATCCACTGGACTCGTATCCTCTCTCTGAGTTTTCACTCTTTGATCTAATACTTGTACGACTCTTCGTCCTACCCTTCTTACGAAATCTTTTCCTACGGCCATTAACTTCAGATTGGCTATACAATTCGTTATCACTGACACTGGGAACTCTTCCGTAAATACTACCATCTTTCACTAATTTTCCACCGTCTTTGTCTTCATCTAAAGAACCTTCTAATTTGCTACTTCGTTTCAAAATACCGGGTGTCACATCATTTGGTATCACGTTATCGGAAAGAACTTTATAACTTTCAGTTTCATAAATACTACTTTTTCTACTACTTCCCTGACTTTGATCTTTAGAAGATTTTCTTATGAGTTTTGGTGACGACTGTGATAGTGGCAACTCTACTTCGAATTCTTCTGAAACGCTTTCCATAATAACCTGTTGTACCGCTCGATCATTCGTTGAAACATTTTGATCAATGACAGTTACAAGTCCCTTATCCATAGACTGGACATTTTCAGCACTACTACCAGTTGTCGAAGCATATTCCTTTCTTTTTTCTTCGGAGCTAATGGCATTGCTTTCACTGCTTTCTTGTTTACTTGTGTCACCTTTTAACTGGTCTTGAACTTTATGATCTGCTCCGAATTCTTCGGTATGAACAACTTGTTCTCCCATCAAATGACTATCTGATTTATCAGAATCCTTACTTTCAAAAATTTCATCTTTATTAGCAAAGGATACAACCGGGGAGTTACTTTTTTCTTGAGATTCTGTTTTTTCTAAACTTTCTCCAGATGCGTCTTTACTTTTAGACAATACTTCACCTGGACCAGATAACACTTGAAATGATTTCTTCCTTGTGAGCTCTAAATTAGGGCTAGACATAGTTTCATTTGTTTCTACAATATTATCTGCTGCGTTATCAACATTAGAATCTTTACTTGATTCTTTTTGGTCACTTAAGCCTTCCTTCTCTTCCACATTAGTACTGTCATACATTTTAGATTCTGTTTCACCAGTTTGGGCTTCCTCGTTTTGAGGTTTATCTTCTCCAGCAACTGAAGACTGTTCATCTGCTTTTATCGAATCATTTACAGTCTCAGTTATATCAACTTTACTATTCGTTCCATTTATTGGATCTCTTTCTATTTGCAGTTCTGTAGTGACTCCGGGACTGTCATTATTTTCTACATCTGATTTTATTTCTTCACTTTGTAAATTTTTGTGGGTAACAGACATGTTGGACGTCTCAATAGATACGTTGTTAGAAGAATCAACGGTGACCGTTATTTCTGAGCTACCGTGCTGACTCGATTCCCGCTCCATATGGATTTGAGCTTCAGTAACGATCATATTTGTTTTAACCGATAGAGTATCTGTTTCAGTTTCACTGGGAGCTTTGCTCTTAACTATATGGTTTTCTTCATTATCAGGTATAGGCAAGTCGACAGGACTATTTTCATTAATGACTAATCCAATGTCATTTTTTTCAGTACTTTGTAAATTTTCCATACTCTTATATTTCACCAATTTAACGCTCTGTTTTTCATCATCATTTTCTATATGTATAGAAGTTTTTTTTCCTTTTCGTTTTGTGCTTCGCCTCTCCGTAGATTCAGTACTACTACTCTCAGATGGAGAACTACTCTTTTTTTTACTGCGTTTTCGATGTCGTTTGCTTTTTCTTTTCACTGAATAACTTTCTGAATCCGATGAACTTTCGGAATCAGACCTATTGTGTCGACGATATCTAGAACCACTTCTTTGTTTTCTGGAAGGTTCACTTTTTGATCTTATTTTTTTTGAGCTTCTTTGCTTTCGTCCATGCGAGTCTTCTAGATGATGACCTTCAATTTCGCTATCATACCCATCACTAAAACTTTTCTGACTATGAGTCAAGTCGAGTCTCTTACGACGTTCAAGATATCTATCAGAATATTTATTTTTAGATCTTCTCCTTGAAGCTTTTCTTCTATCTGACGACGATTCGTTAGACGAGTCACTATATTCTATCACTTTTAACCGTTTTTCTTGAAGAGGACTAGAAATTTCTACGACTTCCCTTTTTTCGATTCTTATTCGATCACGCACGTCAATTTTTGTGCTCGTTACTTTTCGCGTTGGTAGAGATGTGATCGGAGCTACATCGATAATAACATCGGTATTGGCAAGTTTGGAAGCAGGTTGGCCGCCATGCATTTGTATATATTTAGCAGTTGATCGATGTCCGCGGCTCGTTGCGCAGTCTAACGGGGTCAAAGGCTCATTCTTTGAAGACCTAGCTACTGGATTGACTTCCGCTCCTCGATCCATAAGTAACCGACAGAGATCAGCATTGTCAGTTGCTGCCGCTATGTGTAGCGGAGTGCGACCTTCGTGATTAGTAGCATTAACTTGTGAAGGTCTGCCATCTAACAGCCATTTAACTAATTCACGTCGTCCCGAAGATACTGCTTCGTGTAACGGTAAATCACCTTTTGAATTTCGTAGCCACAGATTCGCTCCCCTTGCGCCTGGAATTTTCAAAGTAATTATTATTTTCATAATATAAGTAGTAGAATTATTTGACGTATGGAAAACGAACCGAGTATCCGCACGGTTTCTATCTGTCCTTTGGCGGCTGCAGTGTGAGCAGGGCTACGTCCTCGCCTGTCTTGTCGATGAGCGTCGGCTCCGTGTTGCAGAAGAGTGGAGGTGGCGTCGGCGTGTCCAAGAGCCGCTGCGTAATGTAGTGGTGTGCAACCATGTGAGTCTGCTACGTCCACTCGTGCACCACATAAACCAACTAAAGTTTCTAAAGCTTCAGTATGACCACGGGCTGCGGCACAATGTAAGGCGGTGAGGCCATCCCTGAAAAAACCGATTGTTAGCTTATGTCAGGATCCAATTGAGACTTAGGTAGTCTTAATTGTAACCTGACCTTTCACCCGTAATTTTATGTAACCTCACCTTTTTTAATAATTTTATCTATCGCTACAATTTTTTTTAAATCAGGTAGTTCCTTATATTGGCGCGGAAACTTTTAAAAAACCTCTTCAGCTTTATAACTATTATTAGCATACATGTTTACCTATCAGCATCGTCAACCTTAGCCCCTGCCTGGTGCAGAGCCAATACAGCGGCAGCAGACCCAGCTGACGCTGCCCACAATAACGGCGTTCTTCCATCAGCGTCTCTGACGTCAACTCTTGCACCGCCTTCTCTAACTAATGCTCGCAAAACTTCCAGCGCAGCCCCTCTCGACTACAAAAAACAAGTGTCCGTTAGACGTATACGTGTAGTAGTTTTCAAAATTGGGTTACATTCACTTTGATTATTAATCAGGAGAAGCTAGTGTATCTATCTATCATCTTAATTTTATATAGACTTCAATACGGCCAATAAAAAACCCCGTACCTAAGTATATTTTTTATTAAGGCATATTTATTTGCATGTGAAGTTATATGAATAGAAAATATTCACTATCAACTGATAGTACCTATATTTGGTGATCAATGTATTGTAAACTATTCATGTGAAAATTGTTTTGATCAATAAATAACTGGTAGTGTACAAGGACTTGCTATGTTAATTGTACGTAACAGGAAAAGTAGCGATGAATTTTGCATTTCGCCTAACGCCGAATGTAAATGAATGCATTACCCTTGACTTTAAACTTGGATAAATAACAACAAACTGTAACAAAAACCTTCCTATGTAATGTTATGAATACCTGCAGTGTTTCTACAATTTTTAATGTCATAATAAGTAATTCTTTTATGTAGGTATAGGTTAGGTAATGCCTAATCGTTTTGTTATCCTTTTAAATCGACGACACCAACAGTTTCAGTAGTGTATAAACACACTGCATTTTTTACACTGTGGAAATAGGTATGTAACCTGATGGTCTGTAGCTGCGGGCGCCCCACACATTTGCGCGGCGTAATGTAGAGGAAAACCTCCGTGCTGATCAGGAGTCGCTGCGTCTGCTCCAACTGCCAGGACCGCTCGCAGCGCTCCCACTTCACCACACACTGCCGTCAAACAAATGTATCTATTACATAACACCAATTCAAGTGACAACAATGTGTGACGACAAGAAGTGATTGACGTTGAGTAGTAGCGATAAAGAGTCCAATATTCTTATAACGAAGTAGAGATAAACGCCAATCAACAAAGTAAATAGCTGTACCTAGATGAAGTTAGACAATGAAACTAAATATTGTATCGGTATTCAGAAGAAGAAATTATGAAAAGTTGTTCAGCATGATATATTATGTAATAGAAACCTATATACAATAACCTCCTCCTTTTTTGAAGTCGTTGCGACAGTGCGAAGGGAATGCGACATTCTCTTATTCTATTTTCTAGTCTAGGTGGTTGGAGAATCGATTTGGAAAAATTTTAATCGAAAACAAATAATGAAAATAGAAAAAAGTATGATTGGTTTCACGGCATGTGATATGATGCTGGATGAACTTTTCCTTTATCATTTCATTTGTCTTATCATGGTTATTTATTGTTAACATAGCTCTAAAATTTATACCTATAAACTATCTATCTTTTCGTCCAAGCTATCTATCTATAAACCAGGTAATCTGAAAATAAGAGCACTATCATTATTATTCTATGAAGTAGGGAAAGCAAGGCAAAACGGCACGCTTCAGGGAAATTATCATATTAAAATAATCAACAGCTTTATTTATGAAAAACTCTTATCGTGTATTTATAATTATATAAGGATTTATTATTCTACAATATTTAGTCAAAATCAAAAACTCATTTATTCAGTTTAGGTCCTGGTAAGGCACTTATGAACGTTACAATTGACTCTACCACCGGTTCGGAATACACTTAAACTGAGAAGACTCCGGCAAGAAACTCAGCAAGACAATTTTTTTTCAGCAGTGGATCTTTCTTAAATTTATTTACATTTTCAAAAGTACATTTAAATACAATTAGTCAGACTTTACTCAGGAATAACAAGATATTGGATGCACAGACCTATTTGGCTGATTTCCAACATCTCGGTTTTGGTCCGTTCTGCCCACATGGGTGGGTAGGGTAGGTTTACATTTTTCACAAATTAAACTAGTGTCTTCTTCTTCGTCTTCGTCGTCAACGCCAGCACAATGACAGTGAGCCCACCTCTTACATTTTTGTCACTGTATCCAGTCTTCGTTCTGAATACAGTAATAAGCAATACGAACACCTAACTTCTTCAACTTTTTCTTGTGACAAATCTCTTTCTTTTCCCTTTCCCCTTACTCTTGCCCTTACCCTTGCCCTCAGCATTGTCTATACTTTTGCCCTTGTCCTAATTTTTTCCTTTCTGTACCGTATTCTTCGTCTCATATAAAGGCTAAATGGACCCGTGGACCGTTTTGCCCGGGCCGTTTTGCCTTTTGGTTAGCTATGAAATCAGTGTATAATTTGGAGGTTATGCTAACAACGATCTCGTATTTTTTTATTCTTAAAACAAACATTTTGTGAGTTATTAATGTGAACACGCGAAGTTAGGGATGTGAGAGACTATATAAAAGTGACAGCTAAATGAAATTCCCGTTTTTTTTACATCAAAACACCAAAAAATCGGTTTGCCTTGATAAAAACGTGGGCGTACACGCATGACAGTTTCACGGGCACTGACCGAAAGCGGGAGAGGAGTAGGATTACTGAGATATTGCCAAAAGAACCAGTAGATAGAGTTAGTTACGTTAGTTTCCAAGATAATAGACTGTTCCGTTTTACCTGCTTGTGACGTTTTGTATTGCTTTCCCCTTATAGACTAGTATAAACTAATTGAAGCTAGTTATACCCAGCTATTAGCACTGTTATAATTACTATTATTCTATTATATGAAGAATTAGACTAGTAAAACTAGTTGAAGCTAGGTTTTACCAGCTTTTAGCTAGTGAAAACCAAAAAACAGGCAGTAAATTTCGCATTTGTATCTAATATACCTAAGTACTTATATGCAAATGATTTAAAAACAATAACAAGATTTCATACCTAAACGAGTAGGTATTATACCTACATTATGTATTTGTTGCATACAAGTATTCAAATAGGATTTATCAATGTCGCAGATAACATACACGAGTCTCGACATTAGTGGTCGTCGCCTACATAAAACATTGACCCATGAATGTGACATGGCCTTTCAATCTATTTCTTTGAATAGTGTAGTCCGAGATATATGCTGTCGGTTCAAGGGCTTGACCTTGCTCACCGTTCGATAACGTAGCCCACCGGACTACCCCCTTCCCCCATAATAAATGCCAGACTGGCCGTAAACCACCCTACCACATAAAGTTCTGATGACTGCGGTATTCCAATACCTACACCATTTTCAAGCTACACATAGGTACCTTTATGTATACTTAATATGTAGGGATATTCTTACCTATGTTGTTTTTCATTAAGATCAGATGGTAGAACACCTAATCTAAATAAATGGTGTATGCGATTTCAGGAAAAGCTAGTGGAATGAAAATAGAGGTCATGACTTTACATTCGGATGTCCGTAGTCTCAAGCGGATGGCAAGTTGACCTTTGAGCATGCTTTATGTGTTGCCGAGTATCGTTGGAATTATATTACTTATGTAGATATAGTTTATCTACATGTATGATAAGGTACATCGAACTAGTTTTCGCCCTGCGGCTTCTCTCGTATTTAGTTCATATGAGAGCATGTTTTGTGTGGTGCGAGTACCAATGTGTTTTCTGCACCTCGTCATTTAGTATGGGACGAGCGAAATTTTGAAAATAATTTCAATATTTTTATAGGTGGTTAAAGTCAACTTTGCATCAACAATTGCAATTGTCAATGCAATTGTCAATTGCATCACAATTGACAAACCCAATATATCTACATAGGTGCTTATTGTGTTTGCTAGGTACTTATTACGTATTCATCCTTCAAAAATGAATACTAAATATTAAAACGGATCATATTATCATTTTTCTATAATAAGATTAAGGTGGCACAATCCTGAAGGATATGCATTTACATAATAGATTTGTATTTTAGTTCGAAAACAAATTAGCGAGTTTCAATTGTCTCAGGCGAGTACGTCTTCCACAGACAATACGTCTTCATAGTACTGACTGAAGTAGCGTTTGATTGCCATGAAGCAGTGTTAACTAATTGGTCGCGTGCAGGCGTGCCGTCCGTCGCCGCCCGGCGCCCTTTGTAGCTGTGGTGATACTGTGATAACCACCAAGGCAACTGCACCGCACACCACACCACTGAGTGACACCGTTAGATAACAACTCACTACACCTTCATCAGGGGAAACCACGGCTGCGTGAAGGGCTTGCGGTCCATTCAATTATTGATTCAAAAGTACAGTCAGAAACATTAAGTACTTAGGTGAATTTTACAAAACGCAATATTTGTTCATACTAAATGGAGTTAAAGTAAGTGGTACCTATGTGTTTTTGTTAAAATCTATTCAGATACTTGTTTTGCTGACTGTACAACAGTTTACGATTGAATTTTAATTTGAGTAATGTAGGTAACCCAGCAATGGTTTTTGTGTGCTAGCTACGAGGAAAAAATTAAGTTTACCTAACCCCAAACGATAATTATAAAACTTGTACGAAAAAAATAACAATTCGTAATGGGTTGATTAACCGCGCGAGAATAACACGATGGAATGTTTCATATGTACAGGACCTATATCTTTTCTTTATATAACATGCAGGCGCTTGGCGGTAGATTTTCAACATGAGGGTCAGTCGAGTACTACAAAGTACCCTACCACCGTGCTATGTTTTTCCTCACGAAATTTTCTTCACCGAAAGCAAAAGCTCATTGTAGAATTCGAACCCACGACTTTCGCCGCGGTATCCGACGATTCCTACGTCACTACCACAGAGCAACCGTAGACATAAAATAGCGATTTCGAATATTACGTGGATAATATTTGCTTCGTTCGTGTCTCCATTCGAAAATATCAGTACGTATGCATTACTCACCAGTAGCCCAATGAACTACAGTATGGTGCTCATCATCTCTCGCGTTGACATCAGCGCCGGCAGCCAGCAGAGTCTGCACTAGGGGCACGTTTCCATGCACGACGGCGAGGTGTAGGGGTGTCAGACCGTCAGCGTCGCGAGCGTCGGCCAGCGCCGGTGTGGCCATCAGCACGCGGTCTGCGCACGCCGCTCTCGCAGCCTGGCTAACTCCCGCGCCGCTTGATGCACAGTAGTGGAGAGCGCAGCGCAGACCACGATCACGAACGCGTACTGATGAAGGCTAGATATTGATGAAATTGTTAACAATATTAATATTTCGGTAAGTAACCAAATGCTTCTCCGTGACAGTAGTGACCTCCGATGAGTTCAGATAAGTGTGAAAAATTATTTAATGCATAAGCATACCTACTTAAGTTTATTTTATATTTGCTCAAAAAATACCATAACATATCGCAACGCAATCTTTTCCTAGGAAATAAATAAATGATTCCGTGGTGCCATACTGAACCAGGTTGACGTCCCAAACACGTGTTAGTTAGGTACTAGACAACGGTTGTCGTTAGAACCACCAGTCGACAGTCGTTTGTTTGTTATACATTGTGAGAATCATGTTCCCTTACTATTGTGAAGCAGTCAGTCGATTCCACATCTATATTGATTGAGTTTAACCCCGCACCTCGGTCTCCCCGCATGTTTAGGTGCATTTCCTTGAAAGCTTTTCGATTCGTTAGTGATTACATCACCACAACACAATATATTTTACCTGCTCTAATGACTAGCAAGGGTGTAGTTGGTAGGTAGTGTGTGCACATGGAGTGAAAAATGTTGCTTGTGAGTCATTGTTTAGTTCCAGTTAAAAATAGTAGATTGGTGCAAGTTCGCCTGTAATTAGTGCCAATGTGATATTCTTCTCAGAAATAGTAGAACCATTATTTTCTATTTGATACATTGTAACACCTATTTTGTTTTGTTGAATGAGGAAATTGTTAATTTTGACGAAACCGTTAGAGCGTGCAGTTCGCCAGATTTGAGGGTTGTTTACAAGGCGAGCTGATGCTTATTCGAGCGATCGCGTCAGCGAACATCGCGTGCCTTACTTAACCTACGGGCCCATAAAAGGTACCTGCCTACCTACGCTTTTCTCATTTCATAATCGCTCACACCCTAATGGAAATGTACTTTGAATATTGTTGTCTATTATTTTATGACTAAGCTATAGGAGGCTAATATAACAACCCTTTATTTTACACAATATTCGAAGGGTGAATAATACAAACAGCTCTGTGTGACATACATGGAACAACCAACGGTCTTATCACGTTATAGCGTAATAAAATGTTTGATGTTTGTTTTATAGTGTTTTAATATTACAGCTGATACACGAATGATAGATGAATGAATAATGAAGGATGCGGATGACGAACTCACATCCTTGTTGAGTATATCGACGACCGCCTTGTAGTCAGCTTGTTGGCAGGCGTACATCAGTGGCGTACATCCCTGTGGCAGTGGGGCAGTCACATCTCCGCTTCGCTTTGTACCCTCCACCTTCTCGCGTTTGATCTTTGAGCTTTTGTCGAGAAGATCACCTTTGTGGCGGTTCTTAGGTTTTTTGAGGATGCTGGGGATCGGCTCAGCCCGGCCGCTCGTCGCCCGCTTATCCATAACAGAGCAGGATTATAGTTGTGCGCGTGCCATGACTGGTGTCCTAAGCTGGTGTATCGCAATGACCGGCGGGCGGCGAGGCTGGCGTGTGTGGCGGGCGCTGCACGCTGGCACTGGCTGGCAGTCGCGAGGCGTCGAGCGAGCGGGCGCGGAGGGCGCGTGCCTCAGACTGGCCGCGAGCCGCCCGCCATGAGCCGCTGCCCGATGCCCGCTCGGGGCGCTTGGACAGTGGTGGCGCTGGGCGGCGGGTGCCACCGTGCCACGCAACGCCCGCCCAACACCTAATCTATTAACTTATTGCACAAAAGCAGGTCACCGTTTTCTTTAGGTTACTCGTTTAGAATCATACAATGTACCTACCTTTCCACTTACTATTTAACCTACTCGTCAGTTATTAATACTTTGACACCATTGAATGGTGTTAAGTATGGCAGTATGGGTTTGATTAATTAAAATTATCGCTCAAATTAATTAGTAGGTACTGAATTAATGATCTCTTATGGATATTTTTTTTAAAACCAAACCATAGTTATTTGTTATACTATGTGGAAAGTTGTTTATTAACCGCGTGCTTCAATTTTGATGACCGAGCAAGCGAAGGATTCTAAAATTAGAATCCTGAGCGTAAGCGAGGGAATCAAAAGAGCACGAGGTGAAAAATCTTTGCACTCGAGTGCAACACGTAATTTTTCATCCCACCTCAGCGAGGAAATGACTACAAGCAAAAAAAGAAGAAAATGGCGCGCGCAAAGTATATTAAAAAAAAGCACACCAAGAAGGTTCCGAGTCAAAGTTTTTGACAAATTAAAAAATGATTCTTTAATTTCATTTTTTTATTTGTCAAAATTATAATTTTTTATGTATTTTTGTATTAGTTTAAGAATAAAATGGTTAAACATTTGAAAAAAAGCCATAATAGTCAGATGGTCCAAAAATATTTTAAAAATGTAACCTTGCTGAGTTTCTTGCCGGTTCTTCTCAGTTGAAGGCTGACTTCCGAACCGGTGGTAACTTCTGAATTCGACCTCTGAATAAATGGTTTTGACTTTGATGTATGATAAATTGGAGGGAGAAGTAAGTTTAATGATGATTTGAATTCAGAAACTTACTCTTTCCGAGATGGGGAAATGAAAAAAATATTATTACCTAAGTACCATCATCATCAACAGTGCCCAAGGAACGAGCCTCCACTAACATTAGGAAAATGTTACCTGTCGTTAGTAGATACAGATTAAATCCACAAGAGTAACATTCTTGAGTTGAACTGGGTCTGAGGCACTCTGGGGTCGATTCTCGCGTCTTCGACATTTACAGAAAAACAACGGATATTGGAGAAAGATTTTCAATCCTTATCGAATAATGTCGCATTCAATATGGATTGAAAACCATGGCGCATATCTTCCTAATATATGTAGCTACTTGAGAAGCAGAGGCATAACTAAATGTATAGGTAGGTACCTACGCATAACCTACACTTGTGTTTCGTGCCTATACAGTAATTAGTCGTCATTATTTAAAAAGAAACACGAAATGTCAAACAGTGACTGAGCAATGAGGCTCTCCGCTGAGTACAATTCGTAGGTATTTACTTGGGTAAAAAAATAAGATCTGTTGGCAGCTAAAGTTCAACCGAAACATAAGTCGCAAGTATTTAGATATTAGTGTATTTTGCGGATCAAGGCTGACTGGACACTAAACACTGTTATTATTATTACAGGGTTAAGCTATAGTTTGGTGGCACAAGGTGCTTCGGGGGGAGGGTGGAGTCTGGAGCGGCGCGTGACGTAAGCTCGGCACGCCACCGCCATCAGCTAGATTGTAATCAGCACTAACATAACTTACGTTGAGTCAGTGATGATTTTGGGCATGATACCTACTGTTAAGTGATAAAACTTTCTTCAAAGAACTTCAAATTAATAGCAATCATCAAAAACTATTTTTATCTCTTAAATCTATTTTGGATTTATCAAAATAATGATTTACAGATTTTAAAATAAGTCCTCAATTAGAGTTTTTTACGTGGTAGGTACGTAGGTAGGTTATTTACGCGATAACTTAATTAGATGATTGTTTACCAATTTTTAATAAAATAAATGTTTGACGTGAACGTTGAACGTAGGTATCTACATACTTAGTTGCTTGCAGGCAGGCATGTTGCAGGCATGTTGCTTGCAGGCAGGCAACCTACCAACAAATATTTAGAGGTCCAGACCAATGTTGCAAAAAAACACATTTTACTGTTAGTAATGATTTGTCTAATTTTGTTTTATTTTGAACCGCGTGCAAATGCGCCACCGGAATCTCAGTTAAGTAGGTAGGTAATACATTTAATTATCAGCATTGTAGGTGATTGTAGATAGGAAGCTGTGGAGGAAGTTGTTACGATAGTGAAGCAAATGTAAATGCATGATAAAAGTTGTAAATATAATTAATATTTATGTGCGGCCTGTGAACGCATATTTCAATCAATATTTAATTTTAATTCATTTGCCTGTGGAATCTACCAGTAGAACTAAACGGTAACGGCGTAAACTCGACCGCAATTTTATTGACACTCTGGAATAAACATAGATTGGGTTTCCCGACCTACTACAAATTTAAAGCCAATAATAAATTAACAAAATCATTTGTCATTGTGGTTTATGATAAAGATTTACCCGCATGGGAAACCGGTTTGTTTCATTTTTAGGGTTCCGTACCTCAAAAGGTAAAAAAAGGAACCCTTATAAGATCACTTTCTGGTCCGTCTGTCTGTCTGTCTGTCCGTGTGTCACCACAGATTTTTTCAGGAACGGGTGTACCTAGTAGTTGAAATTTATACCAAATACTAAGGTCTATAGTCCCTATTAGGTGTATAAAAATCAAGGGCCTGAGTCAACACGATAAAAAGATATGGGCAAATTTATATTTTCGTGAAAACTTGTAGAAATAGAAATATGTTTTATTACTGCAAAACACAAATAAAGTATATACCTACAGGTTTACAAGTAGTACTTACCTACTTTTATAAAGTACCAAAATTTTCCTTAATTTTCAACTTTTTTTATTTTTTGGAATTTTCCCTTTACTTATGCTGTAAGACCTTGCTTTTAACCAAAATTGACAATTTTAGGTCAACCCTATAGGTTTTGGGTCGTAAACCTATATACCTACCTAGTACTTAGTTCCCGTTGACCTAGAATCACGAAATTTGGCAAAAAGCAAGGTCTTACAGGAGAAATAAAGGAAAAATTCCAAAAAATAAAAAAAGTTGAAAATTAAAGGTGTCCCCATACATACCTACATAGTTGACGCCAATTAAGATAGCCCCCTGAGTTGTATGGGCGCTCATACAATTTAGAGGTCTAGCTTAATTGGCACCAATCTCAAACAAGGTAATCGAAAACGTCATCGAAAAAAATGAAAATAATCCTTGAGACTCCATTACGGAACCCTCGGTGCGCGAGTCCGACTCGCGCTTGAGCGGTTTTTATTTTTGCTAATCCATCAACAAAAAATTATCATGTGGCAAATTGATATTTATAATCTATTGATCAGATTTAGCCACAATAAAATATTGCAGTTAAATCTGACAGAAAAGAAAATATATAAAAATTGTTTCTTCACTCCCTTAAATATTGTCTAAAACACATACCTAAGCATACAAAGCAATAGATAAATAATGTAAGTAAATAAATAAATAAATAAAATAGCTTTATTTTTACCTTACATTAATTTGTACATCTATCTTCTTAAGTAGGTATATCAAGTTAGTTACATACTAGTGTTTCTTTTCACAGTTATATTTTATTTCCTTATTTATTTGTTAGTAGTGTTAGGTTGAGTGATAGATGAGTAAGATAAGTTTGTTAGTTGTTTGTTAGTGTTGTGCAAGGTCCGCTGTTAGCGGTAAAAGCCTCCTCCAGCCGTTTCCATTTCTCTCTGTTTCGAGCACTCCTGCTCCATACTTTGCCTACAACTCTGACAATGTCATCACTCCATTGTTTATGAGGTCTTCCTCTTCTTCGTTTATTGTCCATTGGGTACCAATTAGTTATGATTTTGGACCATCTGTCATCTGTGGCTCTTTGTATATGTCCGGCCCATTTCCATTTCAGATGTAACACTCTTCGCGCTGCATCTTTGGCTTTGGTTTTCTGCCTTATCACACTGTTTTTTACTTTGTCTTTCAATTTGATACCCATATAGCTTCTTTCAATCCCTCTTTGGCATACCTTAATTTTTTCAAGACTTTCTTTTGTCAGAGCCCATGTCTGGCAAGCATAAGTGAGGCAAGGGAGAAGACAAAGTTCCATAGCTTTAGTTTTTAATTTCGTTGGCAATTTGCTTTTGAAAATTTCTTTCATTGACCAGTATTTATTCCATGTTGACTTGGTTCTCCTCTCTATTTCATTTTCCGTACATGAATTAAATGTTATCAAATGGCCCAGATATACGTACTCATCTACATATTCAAGGTTCTCAGATAGTAAAATAATCGGGGATTTCTCTACATTTGTCATCATCTTAGTCTTTTCTTTGTTGACTTCTAGGCCAACTTTTTTGCTTTGCTCGCTTAGTGACTGTAACATATATTGAATTTCTTTTACGTTTTCTGAGAGCAGCACTATATCGTCAGCAAATCGCAAATGTGACAAATATTTACCGTGAATTTTCAGACCTATGTTCTCCCAATTCAGTTCTCTAAATATTTGTTCGAGTACGGCAATGAAAATTTTTGGAGAGAGCGGGTCTCCTTGTTTTACTCCTTTCTCTATCCTAAAGCTCGATCCTGGTTTTTCTAACATAACTCTTGAAGTGCTATTTTGATATATTTCCTTTATCAGATTAATGTATTCATTTTTTACGCCTTGCGTGGATAGAGCTTGCCAAATGAATTCATGAGATATAGAGTCGAAAGCTTTGTGATAGTCTATGAAGCATATATATAAGGGTTTCCTGTACTCTCTATATTTTTCCAAGATCATTTTAAGAGTATGAATGTGATCTACAGTTGAAAATGTTCTTATAAACCCGGCCTGTTCTATTGGTTGGTTTTCGTCAATAGTCTTAGTTATACGTCGTAATAGAGTAATGTAAGTAGGTAGTTTTAATATTTTTTTTAACCAATAACCACAATATTTCGCTTCTCTGCAATTAATTGCACAGACAAATACTCCACGTTATACAGGCTGCTTCACATAAATTAGTATCATCTTCATATTAAATATTATCTGTTATCGAAGAATTTTCATTGAAGAATTTTTTAAATTTTTTATTTATGTTATTACAAGTTATAGATTTTTTTAAATAACATCAACGCTTCATTATAATGTTGTTGAAGATCAAGCTGGACATAAACCGGTCTTGGTATTTAAATGGGCATCTAAATACAGCGCCACCAAGACAGGATCATTTCATAATTAATTGGATTTTGGTAAATTCATTGTTTAACAATTTTATTGACACGTTGACACGCCATCAATAGGTACCTACATTTCTCACGCAATGTGACCTTCGCCGCGGCCCATTTCAAATCAAATTCCCGTCTCGTGTTCTCCTGTAGTTACCCCCAGAAAGCCAAAGCTGACCCACTGCCCTCGATATTAACGGTAAGGGCCAACAAAAGTTTGCAGTAAACTTACCTAATTATCAATGTTACTATTATTTATTGCGCAAGTAGCGCAAGAACACGACTTAAGCATTTTGCGATGTCCTAGGATATGCACTTATACTACTTACCCGCGGGTGTTTTAATTTAATACTTTTCTTTTACCTTTAGCTTGTAGGTAGGTAGGTTTTATTTAGGTTCAATTCAGGAAAATGGCTGGCTACCATCCCTATAAGTTGAATATCTGTCACCAAGCACCTATCGGTGCAGTAAGTTGCCTTCAAGGCTTAAAAAAAAGGCCGACATCACATTGGCAATGCCCCTCGTATTGTTAATGTCTATATCGGCAGCGGAGGGAAGCCACCTGTCTGATTGTCAGACCTGGACCTAAAAATACCTGGATGCAATCGAATAGGTAATGTTGTCGATAGGTATATTCTAATAAGTTTAATTACTATTAAGTATAAAGTAGGCCATGTAGGCAGTGACCTGGTTCGTCACGATATTTGCTTTCCCTCGTGTTAAAGATTTTGACGCGTGATGTATAAAATGCTGGTTGTTTACCTGCAATGTGCAATGTGCAACCATTTATCATCGTCAACATTCTTCGTCTACGCTCCAACCCCAACCCAAGCCTTATATTATAAACACTACGAAATTCAATAAAAATAAATAGCATATTATGTACTACTAGTAAGTACTATGTTAATAACTTACTGTCTTCACACTAATGGCATCCAGCTATAGGGTTATATAGTAAAAAAGTGTTTTTGTAATTTGATAAGAAATCATACATATGTACCTACGTATGATTTAAGATGTATGTAAAAGGAAAAACATAGGCTAACGAACATAGAACCTCTACAAACCCGATTTTCCGGAACATTGTTCGCTTCCCTTCTGCCAATATATTGTTATTATATTGATTGAAAGATTAAAAAGAAATACAAGAACCCTTGGATATAAATCGTCACGAAGGTCGCACATGGATCTAGTGGCCGGTGGTCGGTGGTCAGTGGCAGACGGCGGCGGCGGATGAATGTGGGTCAGCGATCAATCGCGATAGGGGCAAGCTTGCCTACGTTCGCGATTAAATGTAAATTAAACGATCACTCATTACCAGATTACAGTTACTCAGGTATAACGATTTCACTTGATAGCAGGACTGTAATGACCGAGTTGTTAATTTCGCCACATTTGCATCTTAATATCTGCTCTGAATACAAAAATGTTTAAACTGGTGCTGAATGATAGTACCTATCTACTTACCTATCTACTAACTAACATAAACGAATCAATTCATAGCAGAAAAATTAACGAATGCTAATCAGAAGCATATCTGAAACTGAAAATGTGGTGATATTAGCCCCTCAAGCTATATTTTAGCTGTTACACTCGCGTTCCCGAGGGGTCTTATCTTTTCTCGGGATAACAAGTATCCTATGTTTAGTTTCCAAGTTTAATCAAAAATCCATTCAGCCGTTTTAGTGAGACTGAGTAATAAACATAAGGCTAGTGGCAAATAAAAGGCAGTTTTCTATTTAGTTTAAGTATTTTTAAAGGTACCTAAGTCAGGTATAAATAGAATCAGTTCCCCACAGTTTCACCCGCCATACATGTTTATAGTTACTGCTCCGCTCCTTTGGGACATAGCACATAGCGTAATATCTCAGTAAACAGGCTAACTATCGCAAAAATAATTAATTATAATCCGACTTGGAGATTAGTGCGTTCAGTTCAAACACATATAAACCCACCACAATTAACTATCATCGAGTCAATATTATGTATCTTTAGGATATTATTTCTGCTCCTACATCTTGGGCTTGCGGAAGTGACGGTCGTCCCAAAACTATGTACAAAAATAGAATTCAAGGAATCGCGATTATTATTATTTACTTCCTAAGTATCTGCATCCATGCTAAGTAAACTACCCAAATAATAAAGTCCTACGTTATTTTATCCGACTGGATTATACTTACTGGACAATATCCGTTACATAGGTATTATTTGTAAGAGATAATTTTTAATTTCATTGCAACAAGTAGAAAAAGTTCTTACCACACATGATCTTCAAAAACATTCACTCACAATAATAGTTCACGTTGCAAATCACTCCAAACTATTATAACCTAATTAATTAAATGTATATAGACGATAGCACTATCGAACAACTTGTTTAAAGCCTGCTGCAGCTGTCACACAACACAGTCGACCACAAGCCTGCTGGAAGCATCACTAACGTTCAAAAAGCGATTTTTATGAAAATGAACATCGATAATTGAGTGGGTGAACCGCCACCCGCCAATGTGATGATTGGTAAATAAACGCCAATGACAGGAGCATATCATCGTGGTGTATAGCACACGGGTAGCAATCTCCATGGTTACCCGTGCGACGCTAACTGACGGTTACCATAGCTTTTGGGTGGCGTTGTACCATACTGTACAAGGTTAGTTTCTTTGGGGCTGCCGGCCGCTGAGGCACTTGCGAGTTTAGAGTGAAAAGCGTCGACGCTTACGGAATTGATATCGATTTTGTAAGTTCTTGACTTTGAAACGTCGACGTTCTTTAAGACCAAATTATGATGGTATTGATTAAAATTTTGAGAAACAAAGTAATATTAATAAAATATTTATTATGATGCAACACACTTTCCATTAATGCGTCTTTTACAACCAGGTGGACAAGTCACCAAAGGGACTTGCGGCGTCGGCTCCCCGAATCTAGACTCAAAATTAACTTTTACGCAGCTAATTGCTAATGTTGTCGCGTTTACTCCTAGGGTGGCAATGTTAGGAAACATATAATCACAGGGGGTGATGGAACCCAGCCTCTCGCATTTCCCATTCCACATTACTAATCCAGTGATTTTACACGGGTTCACTTCGCATACTGGTATCCCAGAGTTTTCTCGTAGATTTAAGTAGGATCCTTCGGAGCAGGGACCTCTTTGGTAAGCCGGCCAGCATGCGTCTGACGCGGGATGATATAAATGAGCTGAAAAAAAGAGTGTTAATGTAATTATTATGAATATTAAGGTGTCACAAAAGCCGGTTACTTTAATTATCAGAGACATCTGAATAATTAAATAATTTGGCATTAATAAATAAAATAAATTATCTGGAACAGTTAGTATTAAAGAATAATAGCATTCTTCGGACAATGTTACGTGGTCAGAGCCTTTATTATGGGACCCAAATAACTGATATACTACCTATACATTACTTAACTTTTAAATAACAGATAATTACACACAGACTCGGAAGAAACCAAATGTCAGTCTGGGTGGGAATTGAACCCACGACGTATGGCGTAACAGGCAGTGACCTTATTAACCACACCAACCGCCCTATCATTATATGAATAGCCTGTTGTTATAATTAATGTTCTGATTTATCCTCATTTAGGTACGTACACGGTCGACAGTCGCATATCCAGTCATCCTTCTGATCACCGGGATAGTATAGCTCGTTGGGTGGACACATAGCTGGTATGTAGACTGGCTGGCGATTCTGAAATTAATTTATATGTTGCGTGCGTTACAGAACCATTTCTCGCCCATTTTTTGAGATCCATTGTTGTGTGTGTAGGTAACCTAACTACCTACACCTTTTTATGTAATAACATATACATACCTATTACAATTTTATTGTTAGTATTTGAAAATGTGACTCGATTAAATTTTTTGTTTGTCTATTAAATAAGTAATTTTTTTATACATTGTTCTAACAGAAATAGTAAGTAGGTAGGTGGGTAAATAAGGTTATATTCAAAGTTTACTTACACCCAGGCTAAATTTCGAAATTGTTGCGATTTATTAATACTAAATAAACGAACATACATAATCTTATTCCTTTATCATACCTATTTGTGTAGACATTTTTCTCTTTATAATAACATCTACGTAGGTATTTGAAGGAAGACAAGTTTTAACAAATCCATCTGTTTGTGTATTTCTATGCCTTTTGCAATTTATTCAGTTATTTCAGACAAACGTCGCCCGATCTATTTGTATACCGGACCCTGCCAAGAGTATCAAGAGATATTTGCAGGGTCGGCAACGCTCTAGTGGTACTCCTAGTACCTATTGAAAGCATTATATAGGCTAGCTAGGGTAACCGCATGCCGAATGCAATAAAAAACCGGTCAAGTGCGAGTCGGACTCGCGCACGAAGGGTTCCGTAAAAAAGGCAAAAAAATCACGTTTGTTTTATGGGAGCCCCCCTTAAATATTTATTTTATTTTAATTTTATTATTTATTATTAAAGTAAAAATACAACTGAGTATTTTGTGAATATTTCAAGTGCCTACCTGTTGCCATTATTGATATTGAGCAAAAAAGGGCAAAAAAATAGCGTTTTTTGTATGGGAGCCCCCCTTAAATATTTATTTTATTTTGTTTTTAGTATTTGTTGCTATAGCGGCAACAGAAATACATAACTTGTGAAAATTTCAACTGTCTAGCTATCGCGGTTCTTGAGATACAGCCTGGTGATGATATCGAGCAAAAAAGGGCAAAAAAATAGCGTTTTTTGTATGGGAGCCCCCCTTAAATATTTATTTTATTTTGTTTTTAGTAATTGTTGTTATAGCGGCAACAAAAATACATAATTTGTGAAAATTTCAACTGTCTAGCTATCGCGGTTCTTGAGATACAGCCTGTTAACAGACAGACGGACGGACAGACGGACGGACAGACGGACAGACATCGAAGTCTTAGTAATAGGGTCCCGTTTTTACCCTTTGGGTACGGAACCCTAAAAATAACAAACTAGTTTTAAATAATTCTGAATGTCTAATAATATATATTTTTTTTATGTCACTAGTGACAACGAGGCAGGCGGGTCACCTGATGGTAAGTGACTACCGTCGCCTATAGACATTAGCAAGACCAGGTGGACTGCCAACGTGTTGTACACCATATTACAATGCCTTAAGGGCAAGGGCTTATTCATTCGAGTGCAATAACTGGATCAAGCTAACGATATCGACAATTTTATTTTGCTGAGATTCTAAGGGTCAACTCACACCGAGACGTGACGCGACGCTGCGCGCACATTTTAATAGAGCGACTCAAAATATAACTTTATTTACTACACAAAAAGATACACATTTCACTGTGAGAATAGAGAATACGTTGCACCATGCAGCGCTGCGGCCTCTTCCAGTATCGTCGCGTCGCGTCTCGGTGTGAACTGACCCTTACTTTACCTAAGTACCTACTCAAGTTTTTAGTTGGTGATAATGGCCAACACTTTTAGGATATTCAACAGATTAGAACAGATTAAAAAATATTGACTCCAGCCAAAAGACATCCTCCCTTGACATTAAAAGAGATGTTTTGATTGACAAAAATCTAAACAAATATTATAAAGAGGAAAGATTGGATTTTTTGTTTATTTTTTTGTTACGATTTAACTCTAAAACTAAGTACTCAACCGATTTTAAAAATTCTTTCACCATAAAAAGCGACATTATCCCTGAGTAACATAGGCTATAAGTATTTCTATCCCGGGAAAAGATAAGATCCCACGGGAACGCGGGTGAAACCGCGGAGTACAGCTAGTACTTACTTAATAAGTAGGTTACCTACTTATTATACGTAGATTTGATATGTATATTTTCACGGTGCACGTCTTCTCAAACGTCATTGTTCTCAAGGAAGATTTTAAAATATAAAAATAAATTATATGATATACAAATATGTGTGTGTTTATGTACATATATCCCTCTATGGGTTAGGTCACCTACTAATTGTTTAATTACATAATACATTGTTTTCCGCAGGCAAATATATTTTTGCTCAGAATCATGATAAGGCAAGTTAATTGACTCTACAAATAGGTACCTACCTACCCAACGATCAAATTTCTAAAGCAATTTGTTTAATTACCTTCTTCATTAAGGTTTGATTGAATGCTTAAATCAATTTTATATGTAGACAGACAAATACAAAAAAATCCTTATAACACATAATAATATTTAACACATCCTCCTTGTAGACCAGAGCAGAAGCCTTTGAAAATGGTAAAAAGTAAAAGTAATTTATAGTAGGACTAGCTTTCCGCCCCGAAAGTAATGATCCGAAAATTTACTATATTTTGAGAAAGTTGTAGAATCTTCTTTAAATTATATGCGTAGATGCCTATTTATTGCTATTTTAAGATAACTTATATACCTGAGTAACCTACGGAAAATTTTAGCCCATCAAAAGGTATTTCATAGAGGAGTGGGGAAGGGGCTAGGAGGGTCTTGGCCACAAAGTACATTTTTATATACAGAGATAGAGATTATATGAGAACATTTACCATAGTAATGTATATATTTTTTATACCATCAGAAATTAGAGATTTCAAAGAACAAAGAACTCGCCGATTTAAAAAGAAAGTTTCTTTGCATTTTCTGAGAACATTTACCATAGTAATGTAGGTATATATTTTTTATACCATCAGAAATTAGAGATTTCAAAGAACTCGCCGATTTAAAAAAAAGAGATATTTTGACGTGAGAATTTTCGATTGAAAAGCACCCTAACTTTTTCGATATTAAGTCAAAATAAGGTGAAAAAATTAATATTTTGAATCAAAAAAATAACAATGTGTTTGGGACATAAAAAGGTAAGTTTTCACTAAATTTCGTGAAAAACAAAATTGTTCTGTAAAAGATACAAATAACAAATCAAAAACTTGGTTATTTGAATTTTTCACATACATTTTGAGGTTTTGTGAAAAAAGTGTGAATACAAATGTTGTAGATCTTTTTATTACCTACAACTCTGGTATTCAACTTTTTTCCATAGGACTTGTAGTTTTGCCGGAAATTGAGATAAACCGTTTTTTACCCTTAAACCCCCCCCCCCCCCTCCCTACCACTTCCCGACCTCAGATCACCGTTATTTATTTTTCCTTTCATATTCTTTTCCTTTTACAATGGGTTTCACCCTACTATAAATTATTTTTGTTTCAAAAATTATCGACCCTAGGCTATTGGTCTCACCCTCACCTACCAGTCTGCAAAATTTCTGGGTTTTCTATTCTTATTTCACTAACTAATTATTCATGTAATATAATGACATGAGATTTAAAATTGAACTTACGTCCTTGTTTTTTTGATCCGGATTTTCCTCAATTTCAGGAAAACCTATTGAATCGTTTACCATGTTTTGTGCTTTTGTTACGCTGCTAGCCAAACATGTGAACAAAATAATTTTTAGGTAACACATTTTATCATTAGAATATTTAATATATAAAACACGTTGTTTATATTTATATAGGCACTGAACTAAAATAAATACGAATTCACTAGAACAATAACGTAGGTAAGTCAAAACATGAAGTGGAAGCAGTTAACAGTACGATTGTTATTATGTGAATGCGAGCAGTTTTATGCAGAGCTCGACACCAACTAGTGAACTCAGATGCTGGGGTCTGGGGACGCGCTAACACACAAATAACCGTAGATAACGACGTCATGCTTGCGTATTAAATCAAAACAAGTTCTGATAAAAAATACAATCAAAGCTCTAGGCTACCGGCCGCGAGACTGGTATTTTGGTCGAGTCAATCGAGTCAAACTCAATCAACCAAATATTGGGATGCACATCATATACTTATAATGTTGATTTGATCTTAGGAAAAGTATACATATACTAATCTACCTACATCTACGACCCAAGGGGCTAATTTCATAGTTGAAAGGTAGGTAGGTACCTACTTACTTTCATTGCACCACCAATACATTTTAATTTTATCGGGTACTTAAGAAGTAAAAGTAAGTTAAAGAACTTATCTTAAGTACCTACCTACTAGCGTACGTTGCTTTCTTTTACTCGATCTCTTTATTAAAACGTAGCGAGAGAAAGACCAAATCTGTCTTTCAACCAAATCGTTCGGATCAAATTGGATTGAGAAAGGCGGAGCTGCTTAGAGAAATTGGTCCCACTATACATTTAACTAGATATAGTAACAGCGTTTGGTTTTGTATTAGGCATGCATAATAAACATTGAAATTTAACAGTTTCGGTCATTTCACTACTAGAATGATCTATATACCTAAGGGTGCCTAACTGCCTAATGTTTTGGACAATTTTTTATATAACAATGTCATGGAAAACGTCAGGTAAAACAACCGTCACAGTGAACTTTAAAAATCCATCCCACCCCACGCTTGCCTCAGGTTGCGTCTCTCAGGTTGTCCCAATCGGAACAAGTTGGTATTCAGACGTGTACCAGTTATCGGTAGGTAGATATAGGAAATCTATAATATGCCTTCCTCTCAAATGAGATTTTATGGGATACCATCAGCCAGCGCGCAGCCAAATATTACACGTTGAAATCTTATGAGGTAAGTAGGTTTAGGTTCACTTATTTATTCCTATCCATAAAAAATACTTCTATCTAGGACTTTGTCCATGTAAACTACATGATATAGTCTACCTTTTTATCAAAATGTGTCGAGCCGAAGTAAATAACTAGCAAATAAACAAACACACACAACCCAATATTATTTACCTAAATACCTAGTACGGTCAGCCAAGAAAGTGGTGTGCCAGTTTTGATTTAGTTTGCTAGTCATCGAAAATTACAACAAGGTTCAAACTAAAAAGATATCACTGAAAGAGAGGCATAATACTGACGTTGTCATAAGTTGTCAGATTGATCTGCAAGCGAAACTAATCTTTATCACCTATGAATCTGCAAGCGGCATTCAACCTTAGGGTGGTACACCACTTTCTTGGCCGACCGTACCTATACACGTAGAACTGTTTGCACTTAGCATCGATGAACGTGGGAACGCGCCCAATGCGCGGGGCGGTGGACAAGGTAACACAAAATGCCAATAGATCACGAAAACTGGCAAAACGGAAGCCATAACCCAGATCGTCACATAAAATAAATAAAAAAGCCTTTTATTTCTTGTTTCACAATAGAGATTGACAAACTTAAAACAGATAGATTAGATTAGATAGACACAAATTAGATAGGTAATAGAAATTGTTGATTATTTTTGTAAATGTAATTATTAATTAATTGATTTAGTGTAGTGTAGTGAGTGATCGTCATATAGGAATTATAAATTGGATTGCACGCACTCCACAACTTAGTGGAGTTGCAATCCATGAATTAATTAATATGTAGGTACCTACGTGAAGAAAAATTATTGTATTTACTTAGGTTTTTTCTCCTATGTTTGTAAACGGGTTTCTTTTTATTGAACAGATTTTTTTTTTAATTTTATTTTGGATAGCCTTGTGTTTGACCACAATCTTATCATGGTAAGTGATGATGTGGCCGAAGGTGGTAAGCACACAAAGCCTAGAAGGAAACTGTCTCTAAAGTGCAGCAGTCGGGATAGGTGCTTGGCGACAGACTTTCAACTTGAGAGTGGTAGCCAGCCAGTTGGGTATGCTATGGTTTCCTCACGATGTTTTCCTTCACCGAAAGCTCAAGCTCATTGTAGGATTCGATCCCACGACCTTCGTCGCGGTATCCAACGTCACTACAACCAAAGAGAATACATAAACACTACGCGGTTTTAACTACAATTTACAACTGAGACATAATGGCCGCTTTCGTTTTAAAAAAAATGTACACAAATAGACAGTGGGCGAACACTTAGAAATCAATCTAGTAATATAAATTTACGATAAAAGAATTACTTACGTAAAAGTATTTCTTACGTAAAATTATTTTTGAGGCTATCTATTTACAACTTGGGTACTTGAATATCGAAGTCATTAAAGATATCCTAGATGGGTATCTTTAATGACTTCGATATAAAAGGAATGATGTATTATTCCCCGTATGCTTGTAGTTAGGGTATTGTACCTACACAGTACATAGGTAGGTACACCTAGGTAAGTTGAATGTTCGCAGCCGCCCACACGTGGCTCACACTAAGAGAGAGCCGTCATATGATAGTGCGCGCAGAGATAATTACTTACATTTGTTTGAGTTTGTAATGCTAATAAAATGTGAAATCCCGATTCCATGGAATCTCGATAGATACCTAATTGTTTTTTCCATAATATGATCAATTTTGATCCATCATCCGTAAAATATTTTGTGATAGGTAATGATTATAATTAGGTACATAATAAATCTATATCTTGGTATATAAAATAAAGTTAGTTACACTATTTATAACTCAAGAACGGCTGAACCGATTTGGCTGAAAATTGGTGGGGAGGTAGCTTAGAACCAGGAAAAGGACTTAGGATTAAAAAAAAACACAAAAAAAAAATGAAGAAAATTATTTTTGTCATACATTTTGTATAGAGCGACTTTTTGACATGTCACGAGATCGGACTGACAGATGGTTCAAAGAGGATAAAAACACTAAGATGGTTTGGAGCGGGTATCGGGTTCTAAGTTTTATTTTCAGGGCAGGACAACGTCTGCCGGGCCCACTAGTATGTATATAGAAGCTAGGGTGGAAGAACTCATCAGTATGTAGGTAGGTACGTAACAACATTTTTTTTCAAACATGTACCTACAACTACTACAGGAAACACTACCCTAAAAAGAAACAATTGACGTTAGTACTTTTAAAACTTTCGCGAACTAAATTCATTATAGTAGATTATACCGGGTCTATTCGCGCACATAATAATCAAAATATAATTTCGACTAACTGTAACTGTTTGGAAGGCAACTACTTTGTATACCGTGGACAACACTACCTCAAAATTTCGGCTGGTTTAAAGCCGATAAACTATTAATAAACTATAATTCAAAGAGCTATAATTGTTCCGAGGACAAGTCAATCACTTCACAAGTTCCCGCAAAAAAGTAGCTTATTTATTTTAATTCATTTCAAAGGCTTTAGTTACAAGACTATCAGCCTAATCATGCAATTTTTATTATTCTTGTTTTATGTTATATACACGTTATATCACACAAGTCCAGTCAGGTCAGGTTTTAGTGGAATTGGTGGCCGTTCCATAATTCCAAACTATTCACAGACTTTTTGGGACAACGTGAAAAGACACGACACACGCTTTCATTTCATTTCAGCGTGGGTCGTGGTGCACTTCCATTGAACTTTATTGGACAAAAGACCACCGATATTATTCAATGAAACACAAAATTTACGATTTAGGAAAATAAAAGGAAAACTCATGTCACTTCACAAGTTCCCACCAAAAAGTCTTTATTTTGAGGTTTTAGGCTTTGTACCTAAACCTTAAATCCATTTCTTTATTTTTAATATTCTTTTTTTATGTTATAGTCACGTTATATTGTCACATTTACTGTAAAGTCTAGTCCTCGTCCGTAAAATTTCAGTCAGGTTTTAGTGAAATTGGCGGTTGTTCCACTAATACTTTTCACTGACTTTTTGGGACTACACGCTTTCGTTTCATTTCACTTCACTTGTGCGCTTAGATTGATTTTTATTGGACGAGACAAAACACCACCGATAAAACTAAAACGTAAACGCAATATCACTTCGCAAGTTACCGCCAAAAAGAATATAACGTATTATGCCGGCACTTCACATAGCTATTCATGTTTGTGTATTTGAATTGATAATCGCAATGTTAAGATGGTGTATAAATGTAAAATTCGTTTTTTTATTTTTGACAAAACATAGCAAATAGTATATAATATATATAATATATATATATGTACATTTGCTTGCTGTTTACATATGTACATAAAATGAATTATGAATCGTCATGTGAAGAGTCGGCGTTAACGTTAGTGTTTACGTCAACCGAGATTTTTATGTAAGTGAAATGTCAAAATGGGAGTGAAAACTTGAAGAAAACAATGTGAAATTACTGTATATTTCATTCTGAGAATGGAAAGAATCTTCGTAATGACCTTATAGAATTGCCTTCGACATGTTTACTAAAAAATCTCACCAGGATGTCAAAAAATCATCAGTTAAAATACAGGACTCGAAAAAGGATTCTGCAACCCGTCTAAAGCATTTAAAAATCGTTCTTGGTGAGTAATTTTCCTTTTTTGTACAAGCTTAGTGTGGTATAGTATACTTCGCATAAAGTTTTCTTCGATTGATAATAAATAGTTAACGTTTCCGTAGGTACACAGCAAACTACATTCCATATATGCTAATTAGTCGAGAATAACTGTAGTTGATGCGCCTCACGTTACAACTGTTTATGTGCTGTTGAACTTCTTTTTCTTGCTTATTTATATGAAATAGATTGTTTGAGAAGCTTATATTCTCAACATTTATTATAAGAAGTTATATTTGTATTAGATGCAATAAACTGAAAAAATAATATCACAATATTTTTCAGAACATTTTGATATTGATGAATCAAAAACATACTTTGAAGGCAACTTCAGTCATGTATACTTTATATTATATGACAACTTTATCCAGGCAGAAAATAATCTTCGACAAAGAGGTAACTATCTTTTTCAATTTATTGAGTTCAAAACATTACAAGCATACTAATATAGTTAATTTATCTCTGTGTGTCTGTACATCTGTGGTAGTTGTGCTAAATGGCTGAACAGATTTTCATGAAATTTTGTATGGGTATACCTTGAATCTTATGGATGGACATAGGCTACTTCTCTTTTAATCTATCCTTATGATGGTGAAAAGATTTCTAGTAAACTAAGTTGTGGTCAAATCTAGTATTCTAAAATAATGTCATACCTCAAACATATTTCATCAACTAAACTCTATAGACAGAACTCATTTTGTTTTAGCATGATTGTTATTAGGTATTTTAATTATATAACAAATTGATTTGCTTGTGTGAATGTTAATTGTGAAGATTCCCTAGAAGATTTGGGCTATAAACTTAAATTACCACAAGAATGGTTGAGGGAAATTTATAAATGTAATATAACACTCTAATCCTATGTTGTGTATTAATTACTACTGTCACATACAACAACTCCAAAAACATGTGGTGTAGGTAACAATAAAGTGAATATCTAAAACATGTTTTGAATAAAATAATTTTCATGTAATTTGGCTATGGTAAATAAACAAATATTTCAGCAGGATAGCTTTCATTCTTGTAATGTGTAACTTAGATTTATTGCCCAAAACAATCAAATACCTTTATAAATTGTGTTATTATTTAATACTTTTATATTTATAAAGAGATTCTGATATAAATCAAATACATATTGTATAAAGTTGTAATAACTATTTCATAGTAATTGTTCATATTAAATCTTAACTCGCTTAGTTCAATACTAGTTTACTAGTGTAAATAATCATATAATATGCCATTTAACACTATCTCAGATTAAATATACCTACTCGATTTATTTAGAAAGAAATGTCTTTCCCTGCATTACTTCACAAAGAGAATGAAAAAAAAAACATATTATCATTGCTTTTTCAATTACTTATACCTAGTTTATTTATTTTAGAATCCCACAAAGGAATTTAAATTAGAATAATTAGATATTATATATTATTTGACAAATACATATATTTATTAGCTAATGTGACAAATATGATTTGTTTATGGTAGGGGAGGCGAATAGGGGATTTCGGGATTTACTCGAGCGCGTCAGATTAACATAAGGGGGGCAACCTTGCACCTTGTGAAGTACTCTCACCAAATCTGAGCCTTCTATGTAGTGTCGAACGCCTAGGGTAGCCCGTCAGATTAGTAAAAAAAAATCGATGGTTTGAAATACTCGAGCGCGTCAGATTAAGGTAAGATAAGTTAGTTACATGCAAAATAGTGTACATTTCAATAATCTGACAAATTGGGCGTGACGAAAGAAAATTGGAGACTCGCAAAGTTGCAAAAAAAAAACGTCACCTGGATTTTCTCGAGCGCGATTGGTTTTTTTTTTATTTTGAAGGAAATTAGTCACGAATCACGGAAATATCTTAATCTGCCGATTTGCACAAGCCGAAGTGGCTAAAATCATTATTAAGTGTATAGTCCAGGAATATTATGAGTTTCACCTCAGAATGAGAAATAGTCAGCTATTAACTTGTATAAACCTTTATTTTGACACCCTAAAACTTGTCTCGAAAGCTACTTATCTTAGGGTGCCCGCGACTACTGATTTTTCAAGGTCAAAGGTCAAAAAATCATTTATTGCAAATATCTCGTTTCCTATGGGTTTTTTGGTATATGTATTCATAATAAATATTGTAGAAGGTTAAATTCTCTACAACTTTTGTACAAACATTTTTTCGATATCTTGAACCATTTTCGAGATTTCGATATTTTTTACATATTTTTTTTTTCAAACCGTCAGATTAAGGAAATCCCTCAACATAATTGTCAGATTATGGGTCAGTACAACAAGGCCATCAAGAAGAACCGCCTGTATAAAAATCTGACGCGCTCGAGTAAATCAAGGTCACGATTTTTTTTTGCATTTTCAAAAATCGGCCCTGACTGATGGTCGCGTCCAAATCGTCAGTCTTTAAAATAGGAGCTACTGGAGGGTTCACTTAACATCCCTTATCAATGTCTGACGCGCTCGAGTAAATTTTTTTTAAAAATATTTTCGACCCCTTCGTACGGCCACCCCCACCACGCAAAACGGCAGATTATTATATTTCCGTTATCAGACAGACGTGGCGCGACTACCCTATTAATATCTGACGCGCTCGAGTATTTCTTGGTGACTGTTTTTTTTTACATTTTTGAAACCCTGTAGACGCTCCCCCCACCGCTGAAGGGGAAAATATCACATAACCTTTTTTTCTTTATTCCACCTAATCTTCAAATTCCAGTAGGTCCCAAAGACGCTCGAGTAACTACAAATTTAGCATCAATGCCTCCCCTACCATTAGTATTTCTATTTGTATACTTATTCACATATTAATATTTTCTGTTTTTGCAATACAGAACTTCCGTTCCATCTTGGTGAGTTATGGATGTTTTAGACAAACAATACTGTCATTTACAAAAACCACCATATTAACAGTTCATCTATTAAATAATGTTTGAGTGATTCAACCATTACTTATTTATATATATATTTTTCTATTGGTATGTGATCATTAATATTATGTTATAATGTAGGTAGCATAAAATCTAATGTATTTGAATGCTATAATAGGCAAGGTAATAACCATTGACTGAGTGTGGAACACAAGTACTTTAATATTATGCTAGTAGCTGCACTAATTTGTAATATCTAAGCAAGTAATCAGAATTTTATTGGAAGGCAAAGTAATATTATTTAACATTCTAATAGATCAGTATCAAAGAAGCAACTAAAGCCATCTCTACATAGACAGCTTTAAACAATTAAATTCGAAACTACAATCCTTATTGGCATACACATGACCTCTCAAGTACTCACTATCACACCATGCAGACTATCACAGCATGTATACATTGCTGTGCAATGGACCGCTGGAGTTGTCAACTGCTCTAGCAAAATGAACTCTCCACCTCTGTGTTGATTTCAGCCATAAATCAAATAGCAAACTAACTGTGATGTGACATCCTAATTGCAGCAATCAAATTAACCCAACCACCACTTAATTGGTGTTTGTATGTTATTTAACATTTAACTGCTGGAGCTGTCCATGTAAGATGGCACTATATTTATTTAATTGAAATTTAAAAATTCAAACATTATTTAATTTAGGTTTATTTGTATCATAGTACCTCATTTATACTGTAGAATTTGGTGCTTCACTTACATTATTTAATAAACTCACTATCATAACTGATAAGATTTCATCTGCTTTTTAATTCAAAACATTTGGAATGAAACAGTTATTTCTTTATTTACTAGTTTTATTTGCATTAGTTAAATAATAATCATACCATTGATTGCTGTGGTTTATTCGTCCAAGCTTGGGAATCATTAAAGATAAATAATACGTTCATAAGTAGCATGGATGGGTATATTATCTAATTACAGGTTTCCATAATTCTTTAAATAAGGACACATTAGAGTACATGTTAACTTAAGCCTTTCCTTGAACTAAACTATTAATAATGCTATTATAGATCTGTATTAAAATACAAGTTGGACATTGGAAACTAATAGTCTTTTAATAACTACACAGAGACATTACCTATCACTTCATAATACTAATATTCAAATCTAAAAAAATACAAATTCTAATTAATACATATTTTATTTTAGTTCATAAAGCTGGTAAAGAAGAGTTAGAAGGAGCATTGTCCTTACTTGAAAAAGTATTATGTCTTCTACCAGAGTTGATCGGAAAGAGATGGCAGTTGCACTCTTTGACACGGATATTTTCGAAACTTCTCCACAGTGGGAATTCCCAAAAGTTAAGAGCGGAAGCTATAAGGTAATTTACAATACATTTCAATATCGTTTGATTATCTTTCTGTATTATTATCTAAAATACTTATGAAATGTTTTAAGATACTTCCTGCTTTGGTATCAAGCGCTCGGCGACAATGCACCATATGAAGTTCACAAAATGTTTGCAACCCTCGTGCCAGGCATGCCTGAGCCATGTATAATGCCAAGTGGATCACCACTTAAAGCAAAACCATATGACATAGCAGGGAACATAACACATGAAACTGGTGAATTTACCATGGAGGATATTATGCAGCATCCCAATTTTAACACAACCATAGATAATGCGAAAAAAGTTGTTGTAGAACAAACACCTACTGGCATAATGGGCAAGCTGGCCAGCGTCTCCGCGTCAATATTCCATGATACCAACGCACTGAATCCAGTTCAAAGTGTCGAGATTCAACCACTACTCCCACCAAGTGCCAATGAAAAACCAATTGACAACGAAACTAAATATTTCTTTGAAATACTACTTGACGGCATGGCTACATCGGTCACGAAAATTCAGTGGAGAGACAGATCTCATACCAAATCAATGAGATGTTTTGCTTTTTTACTAGAGAGATTCAAAATGTACTACTTGCCAGTAATTTGTCCACAGTTTAACAATAAAAATTCTTTGTACAAGCCTAATCTTGGTAAGGCCGCTGAGGTTTCTGAAACATAAATATACATCTTTTCCTTTAGCAAAATATATATTTTTAAAATTTATTTCACAGAATTGCCAGTTCAACACAACATTCTCGAAGATGACTATGTTCTTTGCCGTGTAACTCTCATTAAGTGGGTAGCTAGTTACGCACATTACATGAAAAAGCAAGGAAGCGACGGTGGACAACCATCCTCTATGACTAGCATCGGTTCACACCTGCCACATTCCAATACGCCCACACCAGCGACGTCACTGCATCATGAAGAGGAGACTTCCTTCACTGTCGGTCAGCCTTCGGAGTCCAGTAGGGCATCATCGCATGATTCTGCGTCGAATACACCGCATCCTAGTTTAGAATCAGGTACTTTACTTATCGTCAGCCTCCTACTCGCGAGGATACTCTACGATCTAATCGTATTATATTATTATCCTACTAATATTATAAATGTTAAAGTATCTTTGGATGGATGTGTGTGAAGACGCAAAAACGGCTGAACGGTTTTTAATGAATCTTGGCACACGGGTAGATCATATCTTGGAATAAAACATAGGATACTTTTTATCCCGGGAAATGATAAGATCCCTCGGAAAAGCAGGGTGGAAAACTAGTGAACTATAAATAAACATTAAAAAAAACGAATAACTTAAAAGCAGTATATTTTCTATATATATAGGCTCCCAAGATATAATGTATAATGTATATTAAAGGTTCTGGTATACTCGAAGAGCTAAGCTCCGAGCTAGTGGTTCGCGACGTGTTGTGCTGCTCTTCGCGTGAGCATGTCGACTTTACAATAGAAGTGCTGCGTCAAGCGTTCCTGCTGCCATTCTCGCATGCAGCCGCCGTGAGGCGAGTGATAGCGCTCTACAAGGACTGGATACAGATGAATGTGAGTGTTTTGATTCCGTAACCATTATTTCACTGAGTAAATCAGTGTACTTTGTAATGGAATTATCTAGTGGCCTGAGGCGTTTATATTGACATCTCCGTTTTAAATTTAAGGTCCTATCAGGCAAACCTGTAATATTGATAGCTAAGGTACAGACTATAACCTAATTTTACTATTCTACCTCGACATTCAAAGTTAGATTTTTCGCCCCACGCGCACTGATCAATCATCAAGGATTTTTCCCAAAATCTTAAAAACTATGGAGAAAAATAATCCAAAAATACGAATGAGCCATTTTCTAAAATACAGATCTCATTTTGCGATTCATACGTCTAGACATTTCAGCATAAGCACATATTCGTGATGTCTTGAAGATATGGTATATAAACAGTGTTGAACAATGCAACAGGTGGCGGAGATCCCCCCATTCCTAGTGGAGAACACATACGAGCAGCAGGTAGCGAGTGCGGGGCTGGTGGCGGGGGCAGCGTGTGGCGACCCCGCGGTGCCCCCGCGCCGTCTGCGCAACGACTCCTACTTGGGGGCCATTGGTAGGGACAATATTATGGTGCGGGCTGGTATGCAGGTGAGCAATTAACGTGACCACACACTCAACACAACTACTGTCCCCCACGTATTCGGGATGAAAATGTACCTTATGTCATATTACAAAAGACCTAAAATAAATATTTAGACCGACTTCATTGGTGATGATCACTCACCACAGTGATATTATTGTCATATTCATACGAGTATAACATTGAATGACCCCATCTAGCAACAAAACATCCATGTTTATAAATGTGAAAGTAACCTGGTATGTCTGTCCGTCTGTTACCTTTTCACGCCTAAACCGCTGCACAAAATTTAAAGATTTTTTTTAATGTCACAAGTGACAACTAGGCAGGCGGGTCACCTGATGGTAAGTGACTACCGTCGTCGTTGTACACCTTATTACAATGCCTTAAAGACATACTGGCTCTCAAGTGCAATTGTCGGAACACACCAACAAGTGGTAGGCGACTAATTTTCAACTTGAGGGTATTTTTTATATTTTAGGGAATTTTTGTAAAAAAATGATGAGACCTTGAAAAAAGACATGGACAACTTTTTATCCCTGAAAAAGATAACATCCCTCGGGAACTCTGGGAAGAGCTAGTAATAATATAATGTTTTTTATTTCTTCGTTACCATGAATAAATAATTGAATAAAATAATAAGTGCATATTAACAATTGTAGAACGTTCTACAAGTATTCATGACGCAAGCTGCGAACGTGTTCCTCGCTTCACCATCGCCGGTAGCGCCGCCTGGCGCCCTCAGTCAGCAACAACTGTTAGAGGAACAAACCGACACTTGCAAACGTGTGCTCAACATTTATAGATACATGGTAATGCATGTGGCCATGGATGCTAACTCATGGTAAGTTAGTAAAAGAGTATTGAGGAATTTAAAATATCACAACGAACCAATTGGGTAGTCTACTGAATTTATTATCTTATTTCATGCTTCCATTCGATATTAGGAAGTCGATCGGTATACGATCGCAGTAAATTAAGACTGCTCATACATTTTTTTGAATATTTTTTTTTTATCGTAACGTAATGTGGCAACTGAGTTGGTCTGGGTATTGGCTGATTGATATATTTGTTAATTAGTGTGCCCCCCTTTCGTTATTATGTATTTATTTTTGTTCAACAGGGAACAACTGTTATTAGTGCTACTACAAATTACGTCATTGGTCCTGACGAAAGTACCTCCAAAGAGAAAACAGGAATCTCTAGGTGAACTTTTTTATCTTATTAAATATATACAATATGCATGGTGGTACTTTGTAGTACCCGACTGGCTGGCTACCACCCTCAAGTTGAAAATCTGTCGCCAAACACCTATCGGTATGTTCCGACAGCGACACTTGAGAGCCGGTTCCCATCTAGGCTTTGTGTGCTTACCATCTTCGGCCACATCATCACTTAGCATAGTGAGATTGTGGTCAAACACAAGCCTATCAAGAATAAAAAAAAAAGTCAATTTTGTTACGTAACATTTATTCTCATGTTAATATTCCAGGTGGTTTCCTAGCGCCAGCGTTGTTCCAAACATTGATAGTGACATGGATCAAAGCGAATCTGAATGTGGCAGTGAAGCCGGAACTATGGCAGAACTTTATGGAGCTACTTACGCGACTTACGCACTGGGAAGATCTGATAAAAGAGTGGGCGGTATGTATCTAAATATTTGTTTTTAATCTCAACAAAAGTGTATACAATAGTGTAAATACTTTTTATTACTTCTTAAGGTAATGAAAAATCCTAGTTGTTGAACTGAAGTCATCGTAATGTATTATGAACTAGTACTAATAGTAATGTTGACAATATTCAATAAAAAATATTTAACACTATCAATCGATATTGTGATATCAATAGATACATATCATACATATAATAATAATCATGTATATAAAACTTGTAAAAAAAATCTGGAAAACAGCGAACATGTTTTAAAATTCATCTTTTTACGATTTTTAATTAGTAACTCAATTATAGAAAGTAGATCTTTTGATGGTGTAAATTCACGTCACACGCCAGTATTCCATACAAAATTCTATAAAAACGATCGTATTGACATTTAACAAAAAGAAGCTAATTTGGTATGTCAGTCAACACCTATTAAAAAGTCAAATCTGTATTGCAGAATATAATTAAAATACATACACTAGTAACATCCCAGTTATCACCTTGCAACATTAATTTATCTATTTTGCATTTTCATGATATTTATGTTCGTATCGTATAGAAAACAATGGAAACATTAACCCGAGTGCTAGCGCGTCACGTGTACTCGCTAGACCTGTCGGAAAGCGCCGGTGGAGGGGACTCGAGGGCCCGCGGTGGCAGGAGACTGCCGACGGGCCCACAAGCCTTGCCAAGACCAGTGCCCTTGCACCAATCTGTTGCTACCGTTGCTGCTAGCGACGCAAGGACCCCTGGTAAGATACTGCAAGCCTTATTTATTTGATACGCCAACATTATACACTATATATCTCAATATGTATATAGTATATAATTCTTTGTACGTGTGCTTGTCACCTAACTCCTCCTAAACGGGTGGCCCGATTTGGATGAAATTTTGTGTGTATATTTATAATGAGTTCCTCAATGTTGAAAACACATTTGAACCCGGTATGTAGCACTGGTATCGGGTTCTAGGTCATGTTTTAACTCAGGTCAGGACAACGTCTGCCGGGCCCGCTAGTACTATAAAATGTACACCTATAATAGGGGAGTGTACAGCGTTCACATTAAGAGACATCAATCTAACAATAATACATTTTTAGGTGTAAATAAATTAAGACTAACTAATACAAGTTGACTTACCTTTTAGTTGTCTTTGTCTAAAGGTAAATCGCCGAAATCGGGTCACGAGACTCACCCGCGAAAGGATGCCAGTAGTACGCGGCGGCAACTGACGAGATGTCGAAGTGATCCCCATCTCAGCAAACAGGCCCGTGGCGAAGCAGGTTTGTTACACTTTTTTATCTTCTACAATTTATTGATCTGATTCTGTAATTAAACCCAATCGAGTATTTCTTAGTCCCATAATGTCCAAATCTGAAAACAGGAAAGAATCCTCATCTCTTTTTGAAAACGTTTGACGACTCAAATGTTACTCACAACTTATAATAATAATAATAATAAATATCCTCGGACATTTTTCACACACGGCTATCTGATCCCAAACTAAGCAGAGCTTGTAATATGGAAACCAGATGACTGATATACTACATATACTACTTTTTTTGTAAATACATACTTAAATAGATAATTACACCCAGACTCAGGACAAACATACATGTTCATGCACACAAATGTCTGTCCTGGATGGGAATCGAACCCACGACCTGCGGCGTGATAGGCAGTGTATTAACCAACCACGCCAACCGGCCCGTCAAAACTTATTTACTGAATGAAATTACTTGCGCAACTGTGTCAATAAACAACTAGGCTTTAGTTTACATAATATTTTAATTTAAACTTTATTGTGCAGGTGTTATCAATGATATTTTTCTGCAATCAGAAGATACCAAAGAACCTATAAGCACTAAACCTCGGAGATGGTATTCATTGGACTCATTACGGAATTCAACGCAAAATGAAGAGCGTGATTCTGCTAGCGGTATGTTCACAGTAATTTGACCTTAATTGTAACGTAAATATGATTCGATTTGATTAACAATATTTAATGTCCAGGTTCTCGATCACCTTCACCGGCGCCATCTAGTGGTGTTGAAAGCAGTTCTATCAAAGATTCTCCTTTGCAAATCGATTTGGCTTCCGATGGCGGTAATGTTGGTGAGTAACTTTTTTTACATGGAAGTGAAATAAAATATTTTTATAAATAGGGTATTACTCATTTTTGAAAAGTGTCTCAAATAGATTCTATAGTACTGATAAACCACTAAAAAACATTTTTTTTATTCAATCGATAAGTGCCATAAAAAAGCATTTAAATTTAACATTTTCAAATTTCGTGCGTAATTTGACGAAACCGCTGGACCCAGCGGACATGACGTCAGTTGGCAGTGTAAACAAACACAAATCTGAACAAACTGTTGATTTTACAATGCAAACATTTCACTTGTGCACTTAGATTGATCTTAATTGAACAAATTGTTCGGATTTATACCAGCCGCTGAATTTCGTCACCGGACAACCCGCAGCTCAACAAATCTACATCCATACCACCTGGATGTTTGGCGATCCACCACTGTGCGTTTTACGCGGTCTTTCATACCACGAACGCTAGACCTTTTTTTTTTTTTTTTTTTGTTAGCTTATCTGCAATCAGTAGGTATTTACTATAAGCAGATGTGTTGTGTAATATGCGGTCGGGTCGAGTGTGCCTTCCAGCGAAGACATCTACTCAGGAAGTTACTGATTGGAATACTGCATCAGTTCTCTATATGTAATTGCAGTATATCTTTCCTCTTCAGTCTTTTGGAGTAGCTTTGTCGGGTCAGCTCAGCTGCAAGTTCATTTGGGTGATTCTTTAGCCGGGCTTGGTATTTTTTAGATGTAGTTAGGATTTCTTCCCTCACTGTGTTAATGTTAAGGTTTTGATGGATCTCGTTGTTTGTTATTAACCATGGAACTTGGGATATTGATCTCAGAATTATATTTTGCATTCGTTGCAATATTGAGATGTTTGAGTTGCTAGCGCTACCCCAGAGCTGTATTCCGTACATCCATACTGGTTTAAGAACTGCCTTGTAAATCAGAAGTTTATTGTCCATTGAGAGCTTGCTGTTACGTGCCATCAGCCAGTACAGATCCCTATACCGTATGTTGAGTTCCTCTCTTTTGGTTTTGATGTGTTGTCTCCATGTCAATCGCCGGTCAAGGTGTATGCCAAGGTATCTAACGGTATCTTTATGCGGTAGCGTTGTGTTTTCCAGCTGCACTGGCGGGCAATTTCCTTTCCTTAGAGTGAAGGTGACTTGTACAGATTTGGAAGCACTAGCTTTTATTTTCCATTGATGTAGCCATTTACTTACAAGATCGAGCCCTTTTTGTAGAATGTCTGTGGCTGTGGATGGATCTTTATCACTAGCTAGAATAGCTGTGTCGTCTGCAAAAGTGGCTGTAGTGACATTTTCAATTTGAGGGAGGTCTGCAGTGTAGAGTATATATAGAACAGGACCCAACACGGATCCTTGCGGAACTCCCGCCTTTATATCATAAAATGTCGACGTCGCCCCAGACTCCTTTACCTGGAACATCCTGTCCTCAACGTAGGATTGTAGCAACAGATAGTAACTATGTGGAAGGTTCGCCTTGATTTTGCAGAGTAGCCCTCGGTGCCATACCCTATCAAAGGCTTGCTGTACGTCGAGGAATACTGAGGAACAGTATTCATTATTTTCTAGTGTGTTTCTTATTTTATTGCATACTCGATGCACCTGCTCTACTGTGGAGTGTTGTTCACGAAAACCGAACTGGTGGTCTGGTATGATATTATTTATAGCCAGAAGGGGAAGCAGCCTTCTAAGTAATACCTTTTCAAAGACTTTGGAGAGAATTGGTAGCAAGCTAATCGGTCTGTAGGAACCTACTTCATTCGCTGGTTTTCCTGGTTTACGTACCATCAGGATTTGTGATACCTTCCATAGTCTGGGAAAGTGTTGAACTCTAAGAATTCCATTGAATAAAGTAGTAATGAATACAATAGCTCTTTTTGGTAGTTTCATTAGGATCTCCTTGGTTATTAAGTCGAAGCCAGGCGCTTTTTTATCCTTTAGCTCTCGTATAATTCTGCAGACTTCCCGCGGCGTTATTGGTTTAGGTGGTGGTGAGAGTTGGAAGACACTGTTTAGCATTAGCTCTGTCTCGGTCTCTGCATCCTGGTCGTAGATGTCATGAGGAATAAAAACTTTGGATAAGTGAGCAGCAAAGGTATCAGCTTTCTCTTGTGGTGTTCGAGCCCACCTATTATTGTTATTTTTTATAGGCGGTTTGGTTTCTTGTGGTCTGTTGTATGACTTAGTGAACTTCCACAAGGAGTAATTTGTAGATGCCGTTGCAGTAAGAGAATCCAGCTTTGATGCGAGAGACGTATTATGCCACTCCTGTATAGTACCTTTCAACTTAATGGCAGCGGCGTTAAAAGCCGTTTTGTCCACTCTTAGCCTGCTGTGTTGCCAAACTCTTCGCAATCTCCGTTTTTCCAGAACTTCCTTCCTTATTTCTTTTGGAAAATTAAGGGATCGTTGTTTGGATTTTAAAACGGGTGTATTTAGCCAGCACGCTTGCTGAATAAGTGTAGTGATATGCTTTGTTGCATTTTCAAGGTCCTCCGGAGTCTTTAGAGCAACTTTAAGCTCGATCCTCTCTTCCAGATCTTCACGAAAAGACTGCCAGTCTGTATATCGATTATAAAGTTTCTCAGGCTCATCATACTCAGTGGGCAATGTACTAATATTAAGCAATACTGGGGTGTGATCCGAGGTGCTATCGTAGCAGGAGTTTGCTTTAAAGTATTCCCTGGACAATCCCTTGACAATAAAGAAGTCCAGCAAGTCTGGAGTTTTGTTTACATCTGTCGGCCAATAAGTTGGTTCAGAAGTAGATACTGGAGCAAGGGTATTTCTCTCTAGACTCATCATTAGCTGTCTCCCTCTTGTAGTAGTTAATCTGGAGCCCCAAAAGTTATGTTTGGAGTTCCAGTCTCCACCAGCCACGAAACGATTTCCAAGCGTCATAAAATATCGTGTGAACATTGCTTCAGTGATCTTATGCTTAGGAGGACAGTAAACCGCAGAAGTAACTATTGTTCCGCAGTTTGTTTCAATCGCGATTGTGGTTGCCTGCAAGTAGTCAGTCTGGAAAGCGGGCATTAAATGGTGTTTTATTGTTTTTTTCACAATTATTGCTGTGCCAGCGTGAGCAGTACCATCAGGGTGACCAGTAAGGTATGTGTTATATCCTTGGATTATAATATTAGTGGTAGAGGTGCAATGCGATTCCGATATCAAGACAACATCCAAATTATGTTCCTTTATTACAATCTCTATATCATGTATGTTGTGTGCTAATCCGTTAGTGTTCCAGGTAGCCATGTTGAGAGTCGTCATTTTGTTAACAACGCTAGACCTGTGGAATCGACTTCCAGCGGCGGTGTTTCCGAACGGAAAGAAAAGAACGAACCTTCAAAAAAAGAGCGTATTCCCATTTAAAAGGCCGGCAACGTACCTGTGACCCCTTGGGTTTTGCGGGTATGCATGGGCGGTGGGGATCGCTTAACAACAGGTGATCCGCATGCTCTCTTGCCTAGGGGGCACATACCATTACATAAATAAAATAAAAAAAACACCACCGAAATTATTCAATAAAACTCAAAATACACGAATTTAATGAAAATAAAACGAAAATGCAACGTCACTTCGCAATTTCCCGCCAAAAAGTCCGTGGCTACTATTTCATAGTGTTAAAAAACAGATTAAAAAAAACTGAAAACTTTTTATTGAATTTAAAAATCTATTTTGTAATTTTGATGATGTATTTCTGTTGCCGCTGTAACAAAAAATACTTAAAACAGAATTTAAAAAATCAGTGCGCGAGTCCGACTCGCACTTGACCGGTAATTTTATATATACCTGCAAGCAATAGTGTACCTTATTACTATGATATTTATATTGGAAGTATTTGACAGAATGGACAGAACACGACTCGTGCGAGGGCGTCGCGGGGCGGCTAGAGGGTGGTGAGGGTGGTGCGGGTGGCGTGGGGGTAGTGATGGGTGGTCGCGCGCGCGGCTGGTTGCCGGACGTGGCGGGCGTGTTGTGGCGCCGCATGCTGGCCGCGCTCGGCGACCCCAACCTGCTGCCCAACCCACACGCGCACGCGCATCTCTTCAACTACCTCATACACCTCAACTCTACATTGCTCAAGGTTACTTACTTTTATTTTCTGTTACTATTATCTAACTGTACCTATTATCCAACTAGATAAAAAGCAGTCAAATTGACTGCTTTTTGACTAATTTTGACACGCGAAGTACGTATACTCGCGACGTCTAGTTAGATAATAGGTCTGTGGTTATTCTACAGGGATGTTAACTGACATATCAAATCAGCTTCTGTTTATTATTTGTCACGATGATTTATATGGAGGTTTTTTTATGAAATACAGGTTTGTGACTTCATAAATATACATCACCTGTAGTTAAATTCGTAATCGAAAATCATAAAAAGGAGGAATTTTTCGTGTTCGCTATTTTTGAGTATTTTTAGATGTTTTATACACTAGTTAGTGTTAGGTATTGTTTCTTGAATATAGGCAACACCCGTATTGCCGGGTAACTTAACCACCATATAAATATAACAGACTAATTTTGCCTATGGATATTATCTAGTAGGTACTTTGATACTCAACCCTAATTGAGGGTAATCAAGGCTAATTAAGGCAGAGTCAAAATACGAAAAGTAAAACTAGTATCAGAATACAAAACATAACTTCGAAATGTTTGGCTGTAAGAACACGCCAGCCTTCATAATTACTCAACGTATTTTTATTGTGTTTTGCTACTTCGAATAGCGTAGCTTGGTGCTTTATTTCTACGTAAACATCTGGTGAGGAGAAAGTATGTACATATTGAATTTTAAGCAAGCTAAAAGCTATTTCTATAAGATAAGCTATATTCTTTAAGAGTTATTTGGAAAATTATGAAATAGGAATTACAGCAGATTTTTTAGTGGATGGTGCATCATCTTAGAAGAACTATGAAAAGTGACATGGCGTTACGATTTGCGTACCCACTCACGTACGCAAATCAAAAATCGGTAACGTTATTCAAAGAACTGTTAAACTTTATTCAAGAAAAGAAAGATTGTAGCATGCAGCGGATTTGCACTTTGATTGATATCCTCATTAACATTTAACATGAATATATAAATGTACTAGTTTTCCGCCTCGCGGTTTCACCCGCGTTCCCCAGGGATCTTATCTTTTCCCGGGATAAAAAGTATCCTATATTTTACTCTTCCTAGGTGCCAAGTTTCATCAAAATCTGTACTGCCGTTTTTACGTGATTGAGCAACAATCATCCAAACTCACAAACATACATTACATTAGTAAGATAGGAAGAAGGATTCCGTTATGTAGTTACAAATTAAATTTCATAATGTCGATATAATATGCGATAATGGCTCATTGGTAGTGACATCGGATACCCTAGCGAAGATCGTGCGTTCGAATCCTACAATGAGCTTCAGCATTTGGTGAAGGAAAAAACCGCGAGGAAACCATAGCACGGTGGTAGTACCTTACTGGCTGCCACCATCCTCGAGTTGTAAATCTGTTGCCAAGCACCTATCGGTGTGTTCCGACAGCTGCACTTGAGAGTCAGTTTCCTGAGTCTAGGCTTTACACCTTTACACCTTCGGCCATATGATCACTTACCTACCATGGTGATATTGCGGTCCAACACAAGCTGCCATTCGTTTGAAATTTCATACTCCTTATCTCCCAGTAAACTAATATGCGTACCTGTTTAACACTTCAAATTGTTATTAGTTTACTTATTCAGAAACAATAAGATACAGTAATTTATGCGCTTTCTGTGAAATTCCTAAGCCAAGAAAAATACATATTCATAGCCAAGAATCTTTTTGTTTATGAACCTAACAATTCAATGGTGATCTTTTAAATGAATATACTACAATCCATTATACATGTACTACGTAATTCTACCGAGTAAGACGTACTCTGCGTTAGTTATTGACGCTAGTTTCTAAAATATATTCGCGCTTAAGGCACATTACCTATTAAGTATTATGTGCTGATTTTATAATTTAAAATAGTCTCGATTTCAGCCAAATACCTACATAAATACATATATGACGTACCTATTGGTGAAGTAGCAAAAAATAGAAACTATAAAGCAAACAAGTTCATTTACCCACCCACGCACGACACAGTGAGTAAATAAAATAATGTTTACACAGAATCGCATTCAATAATGTACAAATCGAACCAGTACCTAACGTGAATCAGCACTTACATAATGAAATCATATTGTATTGTATAGCTAACAGGCCATATGTTAATATTTATCACAAATAAAGCATGCTCGAGTAATTTATCAGTTGATATCTATCAATGTTTGGCAGATGTTCGCAATAGAAAAATCATTCGCACTCATCTCTCACGATTGAGTCATTCCCTTTATTTGCCTTTTTGTTATTTTATTATTGTTATTGTTTTTTATTAAACGATTCTATTCATCGAATATTTCTTAATGACGTCAGTGTCGATGTTTTATGTATGGTGTTATTGAAAGTGTGCGAACTGTTGTCCAATACAAAACTATTCAAAGATTGCCAATGCGAGAGAAGGTCAGGAAAAAGGAGGCTGCTGCGGAGGCGCAGGAAAAAAGAGGTTCTATTTTGTTGTTTTGATAAATACTTTGAACGATTTTATGTGGGTAGTTTCGGAAAACTTTGTGACGATCGAAATTTAAAAAAGCGGTACTTTGAAATATGTAAATGTCCGCTCGTTGCATTGTGTTACGTCAATTAAATACTTTATTTATGTGTTTTATTCTAATATGCCTTATAACTTAGTCAATATTTTGGTTAATATAAAATTAAAATCATTGTTGAGTGATGAAAATGTGCAAGAGATTCTGAAGGCATGAAGTTATTTGTGTATCATTAAATTTAAAAGTTTATAGTATTTTTAATGTTCTTTTACTATTTCTTTTAGATCAGTGCAAATCAAACTCTAAATGGAAACACGGAAATCCACGTTCCGTTCAATTTGGTGGCGGGGTGGTGCCTTGAAGCCGAAGCGTTGCCGCCCTCGCACAGGTTAGTTTGTTTGTATTTTTTAATATGTTATGTATTAAAGCTGAAACGTTTGACAAAGTATCCTAGCTTCTTCTAGCTAGCCTATCTAGCTTCCCTTCTAGACTTTTCAGTATGATTGTTGTCAGATATAAGGTTAACTATGGTTATAAAACGCTACTTATAAATGACTGGTTTTACAAATTCGTTATTTCACCAGGGCCGGTAAGCTGCTCGCCCTTCGGCTGCTATGCGAGTCGACGCAGGCGCAAGGGCCGGGCGCGCCCTCGTCGTGCAACAACCGCTTGCATCTGGCACACTTGAATCTCTACCAGCGGGCGCTGCATCACGGTAACTTCATTTTTATATCAATACTAGTGGGCCCAGCAGACGTTGTCCTGCCCTGAAAATAAAACTTAGAACCCGATTCCAGCGCCACCAATTGTGAAACTAAACCATCTGTCAGTCCGATCTCGAGGCATGTCAAAACGTCGTTCTATACCAAATGTATGACAAAAATAATTTTCTTCATTATTCTTTTTTTTGTGAAATTTTCATATTTTTTAATCCTACGTGTTATTCCTGGTTCTAAGCTACTTCCCCAACAATTTTCAGCCAAATCTGTTCAGCCGTTCTTGAGTTATAAATAGTGTAACTATTTGTTGACTCGCGACTTTAACCTGTCAAACCGTCCCTTGACTCAATTTTCGAAGTTTCAAAATTCGCGCGCAATTTTCAAGTAATTTTTTGAATGTCGAATGGGGCTCTAGTCCCATTTGAGAACCATGTGGTGCGGCGATCTGAAACCACTACTTTCCCAATAAAGACCTAACAGATTAACGTGGATATTTATTCACCCACATTCCCAAGGGTTAGGGGTTGAATTTTCAAAAATCATTTCTTAGAGGATATAAATGCTACTCCTTATTAAAACTAACACCTAAGCTACATATTATATTAGTCTTACATATTTTTTTATAGGTAGTTGACTAAGGACAAACAGTTATCATGGGTCTCCTGTCTGACCTGAATCGAGTTTTTTTTTATTCGGCTGTATATAATATGTTCGGGTTTCGTATTTCTTTTTCACTGTCATACATTAAGTAGGTTCTAATAGGTGACGTCACTGGCTGACTGATTGGGGATGATTTCCTTGTAACTATATTATAAATGTGATGTCGTACACCAGGTCTCACGGGCGAAGATCGTTCAGTAGTAGACGTGCTGGTAGAACACGCGGCTCCGAGGTACCTATCCCTCGCCCTCGACGGGTACTCGCTACTGTTGCTCGACTTCGTTCACGCATCTACTGTTGTACTTAATTCTTCTGATATGGGACCGTCGGTGAGTACACACACAAACAAAGCATATGGTAGGGGAGGCAATGATGCTAAATTTGTAGTTACTCGAGCGTCTTTGGGACCTACTGGAATTTGAAGATTAGGTGGAATAAATAAAAAAAGGTTATGTGATATTTTCCCCTTCAGCGGTGGGGGGAGCGTCTACAGGGTTTCAAAAATGTAAAAAAAAACAGTCACCAAGAAATACTCGAGCGCGTCAGATATTAATAGGGTAGTCGCGCCACGTCTGTCTGATAACCGAAAAATAATAATCTGCCGTTTTGCAAGGTGGGGGTGTCCGTACTAAGGGGTCGAAAATATTTAAAAAAAAAATTTACTCGAGCGCGTCAGACATTGATAAGGGATGTTGAGTGAACCCTCCAGTAGCTCCTATTTTAAAGACTGACGATTTGGACGCGACCATCAGTCAGGGCCGATTTTTGAAAATGCAAAAAAAAATCGTGACCTTGATTTACTCGAGCGCGTCAGATTTTTATACAGGCGGTTCTTCTTGATGGCCTTGTTGTACTGACACATAATCTGACAATTATGTTGAGGAGTTTCCTTAATCTGACGGTTTGAAAAAAAAAATATATAAAAAAAAATCGAAATCTCGAAAATGGTTCAAGATATCGAAAAAATGTTTGTTCAAAAGTTGTAGAGAATTTAATTTTATACAATATTTATTATGAATACATATACCAAAAAACCCATAGGAAACGAGATATTTGCAATAAATCATTTTTTGACCTTTGACCTTGAAAAATCAGTAGTCGCGGACACCCTATGATAAGTAGCTATTGCGACAAGTTTTAGGGTGTCAAAATAAAGGTTAAACAAGTTAATAGGTGACTATCTCTCATTCTGAGGTGAAACTCATAATATTCCTGGACTATACACTTAATAATGATTTTAGCTACTTCGGCTTGTGCAAATCGGCAGATTAAGATATTTCCGTGATTCGTGACTAATTTCCTTCAAAATAAAAAAAAAACTAATCGCGCTCGAGAAAATCCAGGTGACGTTTTTTTTTTGCAACTTTGCGAGTCTCCAATTTTCTTTCGTCACGCCCAAATTGTCAGATTATTGAAATGTACACTATTTTGCATGTAACTAACTTACCTTACCTTAATCTGACGCGCTCGAGTATGTCAAACCATCGATTTTTTTTTACCAATCTGACGGGCTACCCTAGACGTTCGACACTATATAGAGAGCTCAGATTTGGTGAGAGTACTTCACAAGGTGCAAGGTTGCCCCCCTTATGTTAATCTGACGCGCTCGAGTAAATCCCGAAATCCCCTATTCGCCTCCCCTACCAATATATATTTTTGACTCACACGAAACTACTATGTGAAAACAGACGTTAGACACAATTTGGAGATGTGTGAGGCGGGTCATCTGATGGTAAGTGACTACCGTCGCTTATAGATATTAGCAATACCAGGGGGATAGCCAATGCGTTGTCGACCTTTTTACAAAACCAATAATTTTAATTATAAGTTTTTACAATAATACCTATGAACCTGTGTTGTACAACACTTTTTTGGTATGTTTCATACGTTTGTACTTACAATCATGTATTATCAGCGATAGTTTAAATTGTAATGATAAGGGTAACTTAATGCAATGCTAAATCATTGATTGTGACGTCGAAAACTGTGGGTTTTTCGTACAACATAGCATAGTGTTTCTAGAGTTCAATGTTTCTCTACTGATTTCACACTATATACAGTGTGTTAATTAGTTCTAAAACATCGTGAGACTTTATTTGTAATATCGTCTATATTTTTTCAGTGTCCACGCACAGCTGCAGTGACTTTCCTAGGTTCATTGCTCTCTCTGCCGGACGGTCTTATGAACGCTCCGATGTTACAGCCGTATCCCCACCAATACAACACTGTCTCCTGTCCTGATCTCAAGGTATTTTATTTATCCTACTAATATTATAAATTTGAAAGTTTGTATGTCTGTGAGTTTGTTCCTCAATCACGCAAAAACGGCTGAAAGGATTATGATTAAATTTTGCACACAGATAGATCTTATCCTGGAATAAAACTTTGGATACTTTTTATCCCGGGACATGATAAGATCTCTCGAGAACGCGGGTGAAACCGTGGTGTGGAAAAATAGTTCATAATAAAATGATGTGCATGTTTTCATATTTATTGAATGTTATTATTTTGTAAACATATTTAAAATTATCCATGCATCGTCACTTTGACGATAACGTTTTTCTATATCATGTTTCGTTGAATTGAGTCATCGAACGTTAATACACAATAATTGAATTCTACTTTTTTTTTTTTAATTAACAAACTATTGAAACATGGCAAATTATAAGTTGGCAGCGCACCGCTCCCGTTACTATCCTTTTCCTCCGTTGTCGCCTGATTTTATATAGTTATTATGTTAACTGTGTTGTACCTAATTTATTCAGACACGGCGTGATTTAGTAACAAAACGACAAACTTTTGCACTTATTATTAATATACGTGTTTTGTGGTTTTAATACAATCAACTCTCTTTCCAAATGTAGGTACGTTAGAATCTGAATTCTGAAATTTCATTTTATCGTGAAAATATTTCCAATGCACACTGTATGTTTCGGTAGCAGGAGACTTCTATTCTTAAATAATAAGTTTCTAGGTAATATAATATGTATGTGTGTACGTATAGGAGCACGTGCTAAATATAGTGGTGCGCGTGTGTCGTCGCGAGGGCGCGGCTCGTGCGCGGTGTGCGGGCGCGTGCGCACTCACCGCGCACGTGACGCACGCGCTCGCTACACGCGCGTATGCGCACCGCCTGCCCGCATACGTCACCTGCCTACTGCACATGCTCATGGTCAGTACACGTACATGAACTAAAAATAATAATAACATTTATTTATTTTGGCAACTAAAAAACCTATTATACATAGTGCCTTCCAAAACTTTTAGGGTTCCGTACCCAAAGGGTAAAAACGGAAACCCTATTACTAAGACTTTACTGTCCCTCTGTCAATTAGTTTATTAAAGTGATATACCGAACCGACTACAGCGCTCTCACATATTTACATTTCATTTTACAAAGCCATTGTTATTTTCAGATGAAAAACAAAAACATAGCTAAAGTAGTTAGCGACTGTATACTGGTGCTAGCTGACTACACAGATCGCATCGTTGAATTGTACCCAGGGCTTGCTGGTAAGTACTTAAATAAATTAACTTTATGGAAGCCTTTTATATAATAATAATAATTGTAACTGTGATAAATTACTATTATTCCTAGCACTGTCGGCTTGGTCTGATGAATTATCAAACAGCACTATACAGGATGATTTCATAGTCGTTGGCTTCTCTGGTAGGGGTGGAAATACTTATCGATAAACAACATTCTTGGAAAGATATTCAAGTATATTTAATGAATAGATTATATCCTGGAATAAGGGACAGGATGCTTTTTATCCAGGGAAAAGAAAAGATCCCTTGGGACGCGGGTGAAACTGCGGGGGACAGCTAGTGTTAGAATGTTAATTGACAACGAATTTTGACTTTAAACTAAGTTTTAGTAACTTTTTTATGGACCCTTTGACGGGCATATCGGTAATTTTGATTTATTTCAAAATAGGCATAACTATTCATTTTAAGTTATTTCCAACAGGTAAAATAATCAAATGGATATGCGCGTGTCTAGCACAAATATCCACTACAAGTAGTCGAGACTCAGTGAAGCCGCTAGCTGGCTCGCTACTGCTATGCTTAGCTGAATTCGCCGTAAGATGTGGCCCTACGTACTTAATGCAGGAGAAAGATGGCGACCAGACTCTGTTGCTTATGATATTCAAGGTAAGTTTGATGTTTAAATCAAAATTGAAGTTTTCGCTCTAAGTATTTTGAATTCTAATTTCGTTGTAAGTATTTTGAAAAGAATTATAATAATATTTCCAAATGCCTAGATAAACACACCCGATTACGAATAATAGCTTCATATAGTGGAAATATGCTCGAATTACAAATGAATTTAGTATTGCGTTTATAAGGACAAATCGTCCTCCACCACCCACTTAAGAATTTAATCAAATAAACTGTATTTTATTCATGATATGCAAAAGTAAAATATTCAAATTCATATTAAAAACAATAAAATTTATAATAAGAAATGTATTTCAATAAAACATTTATAGAAAATCAATAAAGAAAATGTACAAAAATAAAACAAACACATGTAGTAAAACCTACACGAGTTGGGTCCAATGTTTGGCCAAATTACTGTTGTTGGTACTGCTGTTGCTGTTGTTGTTGTTGTTGTTGGTCCTGGTGCTCAACATGCTCTTGGGGCTGGAAACCGTGCTCGTCAGCGATGAAGGTAACGGCGTAAGTCAGCCCATCGGTACCAACGTACTTGTAGCTGCCGGTCACTTCAATAGCCTTGTGGTCCTCGCTGATTTGCTTCAGAGTACCCTTTTCTTGGCGGGAAGTACCATCACTTGTTTCAAAACTGTCATGGAAAAATAACACTTATAGTATTGTCCATTAAGTTTAATTTGAAAGTCATAAGATTTATGGGAATACTCACTCGAAGGTATAACCCTCAGGGTTAACATCAGAGTCCTGCTTCAGAATGTAGACGGGGTTTTGTTCGGGTTGTTGCTGCTGAGGCGCGGCCAAAGCCACGGCGAAAAGAGCGAGGGAGCACAACACCTGAAATAACACACGAATTAAAACTGAAAGCCGTTGTAAATAATGTTCAATTTACAAACAAATGCAACTTAGTACATACGAATTTATGCATCTTGAAGTAAGGATGATTTCCTGAGTAGATAGCTGTACTGAAGGCAGTGCTTGACTGTGCTATTGAAAATTTGCGCGCCCATTTTAAATGCAAACTCAAATTGATGACAACACTATCTTTTGCACATACGTAATATAGTGCTAATTAAAAGAGAAACGAGTGTCCTACTAAAATGATATTTAGCGCTATATTACATAACTATACAATGTTTTATTGCAAGATTTTGTAGACAATTGATAGGATGGTGTTAAATATATCGACAATTTGTGAGACCTATATTTTTCAACAGGTGCTATATGCGGTCATGAAAGGTACTAATGGATCTGACATAGAGGGTTTGGCTCTCCAAGTTGACGAGGACTTCGACTCAAATATACAGTTGGATAATTTGGGACCGAAAACCACCCCGGCATCGACTATAGACGTTAAACTTTGGGCTCAAACGGTAAGTGCATCAATTACATTCATAAATCTGTTCTAGAAACCTCTCAAATATTTGACAAAAACTGTTTGAAGTAATGTGTCTTATTGAGCACAGAAGGTAATATATTGTTCCCAGCGCCCTAAATCTATGTGCATATACGAGTATGTTAAGTTTTATGGATGTAGACTAAACGAATTATTGAGCTAGATGCATATTAAATTAATAAATAAATTGATGTGTTAATTCCGAGTTCATTGGAGACAATATGTAGAACCTTAAAGTTATTAGTAACTTGAATCGCGGTGCCTGCATTTTTTATGTGTTACTTAGAGCCAAGGGTTTTTTTATATCATAAGTGACAACCAGGGAGGCTGGTCACCTGATGATAAGTGAATACCGTCTCCTATTAGACATTAGCACTACCAGCGGGATTGCCAATGCGTTGTACACCTTGCCTTAAAGGCAACTGCCTCTCAAGTGCAATTGCCGAAACACACCAACAGGTGCTTGGCCACAGATTTTCAACATGAGGGTGGTAGCAATCAGTCGAGTACCACAAAGTACGTAACCACCGGAAAGGTTAGACTAGCCTTTAATATCAAATACTCGCTGGATACTAGCGACTACACGCTCAGAAACATGGATGTGTGTGGATTAAAACTTATATGTGTGATCGTAACAGATATGCAATCAGCTTGTGCTATTCATTGGGCACTGGCCGCTGTGGAGCGGTTGCCAGCTTTCCTCCAGCGTGTGTGAACAACATGACAGTCCGGCACTGGGCGGGGAATTAGGTCCGGCAGTACTGGCGGCTCCACACTTGCAGCTGATGCGCTTCAGTGATTCCACGCTCGCTTCCATCATTGAGCTGCCGGCGCTGGATGCTCCCGCTGCTACTACGCCAGGTATGTACTGTACTTACTACATACAATATCAATTTTACTTATCTGTTTTGTGCATGTGTGTGTGTAGTAGTTTTTGTATTGAATCTTTAAATAAATGAAGCACTTATGGTTGGCTAGCTAAGTGAAAAAAGGATGATACAACGTAATTATAAAAACAAAGTCAAGTGTGAGTCGGCCTCGCGCACCGAGGGTTCGGTACAAACTTGTAGGTATGTAAATAATTCTTCTATAGGTCTTGAAGATTTTTATTTAGTTGCCGATTAAGTTGTTTTTTTCTGATGTAGCAACAAATTTATATTTTTAATTGTTTTTTCCTTTATTTATACTACATGACAGTGCTCAATTGCTCATTGCCAAATTTCATGGTTCTAGGTCAACGGGAAGTGCCTTACAGGTTTTGATTCCATTCCATTGCATTTCCAAAAAATGCGGTACAAACGGCCGTATCTCATGATTGCGTTGACTTAAAAGTTGAAGTTTTTCACTGCTAGGGTTTACAGACCTAAGTGAGTATTTGATATTAATTTCAACTTGATACCTTCTCGCATGCCTGAGAAAAAGGGTCTTGCTCTTGACAGACAGACGGACGGACTGACAGACGGACGCCAAAGTGATCGATCCTATAAGGGTTCCGTTTTTCCTTTTGAGCTACGGCGCCCTGAAAACACAAATTAAACTACAATTTATTGCCTGTTGATCCTGGTTACAAAAATAACTCTAATAATTTGTTATTATCTAGCAAAATTTGTTCTCAGGCCTAGTGACATCGGATCGACAAGTACGGGTGTTACTTCGCGACATCGCCGGCAAAGCATGTTGGGACGCTTCCGCACTTTATTACGACCCATCTATCGCAACTTCAGATGCTCCCGAACCTATTCCGCTGCCAGATGTGTAAATATTGTTCTATCACATATCATTCAATTAGATAGCTACAGGATATGATATTAAAGTTTACTTTACAGTGTTGACTGTCCAAGGGATAACACGTTGTCGTCACTACCGCCGCCGTTGCCACCGGATCTATTGCCAGACTACAAAAATTCTCCTCCGGACAAACATCAGTTAGATCATGTATGTACAAATATCTCTACTGTCATCTAGCCGTGTTTAACACCTATAACAATAAATAGGAACCCAGTTATATTTATTGTTGTTCGATTCCTTTGTCTATGTCACATTTTTTATAGTTGATAAGCTACCTGTGGTCACACCTGAAGAGCTCTTTCCACTTCTTTGATGAATGGGGTGCCGACAAACCGTCATGGAACTTATTCCAGATCCTAACTATCCACAGTAGGACCCTCCAAGCGTTGTATAAAATAAGTTCACGCTATCAATTGACAGATGGCACTAATATTTACGTTATAACATCGCGCTATCGAAGCTCTCTGAGATTCGCTGGAGATGTAGGCAGTAATGGAATGAGAGGAAGGGTTTTTATTTTGTTCTAGTTAAACTTTTAAGCAATTATTAGGAACGCTACCTAAAGTAACATTTAATTAAAATAAAAAAAAATTGAACTTTTTTAGTGTTTAATTTGATAAATCCGTTTATCCGTTACTGGATATGATTGAACCGCGATCCACAGACACAATGTTAAATAGGTATAACTATGTTTGTTTGTTTATGTTGTTGCAGGTGTTAGCATACATAGGTCATACGTCTCCAGAAGTGGTGTGCGGGCGGCGGTTGGACGAGGCGGGCGCGTCGCCGCTGCCGGCCGGCGCCGAGGACGAGCTCGTCGCCGCACTCGTCGCACACTCCAACAACGAGAGATACTACCTCGCACATAGAGATAGGTACTCACTCACTCACTCACTCACTCACTCATACACACGGTGCTGCACGCAGCCAGTGGTAGGGTAAAGCGTAGTATAACGATTTATCTATATAGGTCTCCGGTAAGTAGTACGTCAAACTTAAAGGGGAGATAGGTGGGCGGGTCACCTACCAAATATACTAAAATTACCTCAGTAAAAAGGTAACTATTTTCAAAATATTTAGTTTTTTTTTTTTTATATTATCTTATACTAGCTGTTCCGTGCGGTTTCACCCGCGTTCCCGAGGGATCTTATCCTTTCCCGGGATAAAAAGTAGCCCATGTGCTATTCCAGACTATAATCTATCTCTATGCCAAATTTCATTCAGATCCGTTTAGCCGTTCTGGCGTAAATGAGTAACAAACATACATCCATGCATCCATCCATCAAAACTTTCACATTTATAATATTAGTAAGATTATCTCGAAAATGGTGACACTTTTGCTAAGGTAATTTTTGTATATTTGGTAGGTGACATGCCCACCAATCTTCTCCTTAATTTTGTCGTACTACTTACCAGACATCGGTAAGTTCCTGTATATCGTTTGAATAACAAACACAAACTTTTTCATTCATCATTATTATTATATTCAGATTATTGGTATTGTTATAAATTCAACAGTTCTGAAGAGACCGAAGGTCAAGATGAAACCCCAGTAGCAGTGCCCGGTCCATTCGCACAATGTCGACAACTGTTAGCTCAGTTAGGCACTCTAGCGCCGGCGAGACGGCAACACGCGCACCTATTGAGACGCACTGATCGACTGCTGAGGGAGCTACGGAACCTCGATGCACAAAGGTAAGTGTCATCTAATGAAGACGAGGTCACGAGCAACAAACCCCTTCAATCAAATAGATAAATACGCTTCGGAAAATAGTTCTCTGTAGTAATTTTTCATGATGGCCTTTGTGGGCATTACTCGGCCGAAGAAATACATGGGAATCGAAGTTCATGTATCCATATACGAGGCATGCCTTTTAAGTTTTGTCGTTTGAAGAAAAAAACAACTAGAACCTTATAGTACTTTTTATTGTTTTTCAAAGTATTCACCACGTAGCTTAATACACTTTTCCATTCGCTCAAACCAGTTATTATAACATTTATTCCACTCTAAAGTGGGGGTGTTCAAAATGGCTGACTTGAAAGCGTCGACTGCTTCTTCACCGGGCTGGAACCTTTGACCACGAAGACTTTTCTTAATTTTAGGAAATGTAAAAAAATCGTTAGGGCTTAGGTCAGGACTGTATGGAGGATGGTCAAGAATTTCTACTTTTTCCTGCTTCAAATACACAATCGTTTGACGAGCGCTTTGTGAGCTTGCGTTGTCGTGGTGCAGGAAGATGCGTCGCTTTGAGTTTGATTTTCGAAGTTCGGCGATGACTTGTGGTAAACAAACTGTGGTATACCACTCTGCGTTAACCGTTCTACGATCCTCAAGTGCAATAGTCGCAACATGGCCGGTTTTTCCAACGAACGTGGCCACCATCTTCTTTGAAGTGCTTCGAGAACGAACAACTTTAGTCGGCTTTGGCTCGTCTTGAAAGACCCAGATTGTAGATTGTTGTTTGGAATCAGGATCGTAGGCATAGATCCAAGATTCGTCACCACTGATGATGTCGTAGACGTGATTTGACTCTCATCGGTTGAACCTTTGCAGATATTTCTTACACCATCTGACGCGGGCCGCCTTGTGATCGTCGGAAAGCAGATGCGGTATCCAACGGCAAACTAGCTTTCTCACACCAAGCGCTTCATGCAACATCTTCTGAATGGTTGTCCCTGAGATGCCTAATAGATCCTCTATCTCTCGATACGTCACATGACGATCTTCGAGAATTAGTTGTCTCACAGCAATGATGTTATCTTCAGTGAAGGCGGATTTTGGGCGTCCTTCGCGAGATTTGTCACTAACACTAGTATGTCCAGGCTGGAATTCTAAATACCAGCGTTCGACAGTCCGCAGACATGGGGCTTCATGACTGAACACAGATGTTAGCTCTTCATAACACTGAAGCCGTGTCAGGCCTCTTCTAAAGTTGTATAAAATTATTGCACGAACATTTTCCTTAGAAAGATTCATTTTCGTACGTAACCTGACAGATTCCAATCGACGCTGTGACTAAACAATAGCATTAATCCTAATACTTTCAACTGTTTTGAGATTCTAAATTTAAACACATTCGAATATAGAACAGTTCCAAATTCAAAATTGCCGGGGAATATGGAAACGACAGAACTTAAAAGGCATGCCTCGTAGACACACTAGCTGTCCTCCGCGGTTTCACCCGCGTTCCCGTGAGATCTTTTCTTTTGCCGGGATAATTATAATTCCACCAAAAACATTCTCATGTAAAATGTTGCCAAGACGAGACCATATAATATGGCTCGCATCATCTTATGTAGAGCCAAGCTTCTAACTGTACAAGCCTTAACTTCACAAACTCTACACCTTAGTCAAAATATGTAGCGTGCCGTAATCTGGTAGTGCTTATTTTACATAGTTATAGGTTAGTTGTTTACCTTTTGGATAACAGTTGCATACATACATTTCAAAGCAATAAGTAGGTGGTAATTTCGTACTATCGAGAAAGATCTCAAACTGCTCTAACGTATTATGAAACCTTTGATCTGTGCAAATAACCATCCCAAAATGTTATTATCAGGTGTCGAGAAACGCACAAAGTGGCAGTGATATATGTTGGCAAGGGGCAGGAGGCGCGAAACGAGATACTAACTAATCGGTGCGGCAGTCCAGCGTACGAAGCGTTCTTAGCTGCTCTGGCTTGGGAGGTATGTTCATTATCACTAATTTTTCATGATTTCAGGTTTAACGATATCCTTATACGTACGCGAAATGTGCGAAATTTTAAAACTAACCTATTAGTGGCCGTCTTCTAGTTCATAATCAAATAGCACTCCGAAGGCTGCTAAATGCCAACATTTCTTCATTGATTCACCGATGTTAAATTAAAGCTCATTTTAAGTTACAATACTTTTTTATCTTAACGCTATATTTTTCGGGGAGTTATTTTCGCCTTAGCTAAAGCTAAACGATAGTTCTTGCTACTGAACTAAACTCAGATTTACAAATTTTTATTAGCAAAACATCGATAGGGGTAATAATTAGGGGTCTCCACTCCTTTGTTGCCCCAGGGCCTCCACACCTCTAAATCCGGCCCTGCTAGGTATATTTAAATTTGGATAACCATATAGGTAGAGCTGGAAAGTCACGTGGGGTTTGCGGGTGGTCTCCGCGGCGGCGGCGGCGGCGGGGTGAGCGCGCCGTACATCGCCACACTCACGCTCGAGGCGCTGTTCCATGTCGCCACGCGCATGCCGGCTGATTCACCTGATGCTATACTTAATAAGGTATCTCAATCAATGTTACATTATGTGGTTAAACTCGTATTTACCCGCCAATTTGCACCCGGTGTGTTCCGACAGCTGCACTTGAGAGCCAGTTCCCATCTAGGCTGTGTGCCTTCGGCCACGTCATCACTTACTACAGTGAGATTGCGGTCAAAGACGTGCTTATCCAAAGTAAAAAAAAACTCTTTCTTTTACAAACCCCTACATCAAAATTGCCAAGTAGAAATAAAATTTCAACGTTTATCTACGTATAATTTCGGATTTTCAACTCCCCAAATTGCCCACCCTAAGAATGTATGTTATGTGTAAATAAATCAATTGTAACGTTTATCTACGTATAATTTCGGAATTCCAACTCCCCAAATTGCCCACCCTAAGAATATAATATTAATAAATTTCCCCAGACCCGGCACTTAGGCAACGACGAAGTGCATGTTGTGTGGAGCGAACACTGGCGGCCGTACAAGCGTGACACGTTGCCGACGCAGTTCTGTGACGTGCTTATAGTACTGTATCCTTTGCCTGGAGGAATGCTGCGGTGTACCGTCACTAGGAAGCCTGACGTAACTATAATAATAAACATTTTTTTTTTATATTTATATCTACTAGTGTCCACCCATTGTTAAAAATTTGACTTGATTAAATTTGTTTAAAAAACAAAACAATAGCTAAAAACACTATCTACTAAACGAAAAATCGGTACAATGTTTTATCTTCATGTATTAATATTGATTCTGGCTGGTTGTTCTAAACCTCGTTCTAAAAAGATTTTAATTTATATGAATCCCGTGCAAGGTTTAAATAAAAAAAAATGTATTGAATATGATTTGTTTTTTTTTTTTAATTTACTTATCATATAGGTACCATCAAGGATAATCATGACATTGAATTCTGTGTGTACTAACACTATAATGATATATTTTTAGTGTTAATCATGACATTGAATTCTGTGTGTACTAACACTATAATGATATATTTTTAGTGTAAGTGTTCATGTACGTATGATATGCATGTTGGATACACCTCGCTCGCAGGTGTCAGTAATGATAGGCAGTTAGTCGATACGGTTGTTGTTGCTGCACAGGTGTCACTATTCGGTCCGCTGTGGGAGGAGTGTATAATCCGCGTGAGTAGCGCGGCGGCGCTGGTGCGCGGCGCGGCGTGGGCGGGCGGGCGAGCCGTGCGCGCCACCATGCCGCTCTACCAACACGCGTACAGCGAGCGAGCACGCAGCCTCGACGCGCTCGTGCTGCACCACACGCAGCCCGCCACCTTCGAGACCTTCGTGGAGAGGATCCGCGACCCGCACAACACGCACCACACGCACCTAGGTGAGTACATACCACATAATACACGCCGCTCGAATTTAATAGCCTATATTTACCGATTATATACAATTTGTTAATTAGTTTCTCCTGATCAGCGTGTCCCTTTGACGCAAAGGCCCCCTCCATAGCCTGTGTGGGCCAGTGACTTTCTTAAAGTCACCGGACCACCTCATGAATGGTCTAAATCTCTTTCTTTTTGTACCTACTGTATCAAGGTGTCCAAACAATTAAGTTTCTTAGTCCACTTTCCTTTCCCTTTTAGCATATGTCTCTATGACCACTCTTTAAAATTTTGAGCCATCACTAAAAAGTCCTTGTCACACCAAGCAATTTATCTGAACCGCAATGTAGAGACCCACGAATTTACTCTGGTCTAGAATTTCTCGTCTGCCTCTTGTAGCTAAATTAACATAAACAATTTTAATAATAACCCAGAACAAGGTAGCGGTCGTCTTGCAGCAGCACTACTAGATCACGGCGCCAACGCATGGGGTGGAAATACAGAAAATCAAAGCGTATCACCGCGACCATTCAAGCGGCTGGGTCCGTTTAAGCGCCCCCTGGGTCCATTAGGTCCGTTAGGAGTGCATGAACCCCACACGGCGCCGATTCAATCGACGCCTATAACTCTACAACCGAGCCCGGCGCCCCCGCCTGCACCCGCTCCCCGACGTAACCGGTGAGCTATACATGCCCTCCTTAAAAATATACATGCACCGCAATCTGCGTGCAGACACTGGAGCTTAGTATACGAGTGTCTGTACGATGGGATCAAGATCTTCCTACTGTGTTTTGCGTGCACCTAAGTCGACTGGCGCGTTTTTTTATTGTTTATAGGTCCGATAAACGTTATCATCCCTAATTGTTATTGGACCTAGGGGATTCAGCCTACCAATTTAAAATATCCAATATTAACTATCGATATTGTGGTGACATTATTGCTTCGATTTTGATAACAGTTGTCGGACCTTAAATGTTACGAATAATAATTACTTATGATGAACTCGGTAAAAAAAATGGAACAATCAGGTTATTCTGTTTCGCTCTCATTATCGTGCCGTACGACAGTTTTTACTAATGTCTCATTACTGACTGTCGTAGAAGTTAGGACTTCTGAAACCATTGTTGGTTGCTAATAATGCGTTAAAAAGGCATTGCAAATCATTGGCAATCAAAAAAGTTCCAACTTTCATTATTCGTTAAAATTATTTATTTTGCTCCATTTTTCCAGATATTTTTTTTTTTTATTATTCTGGATAAGCTTGTGTTTGACTACAATCTCACTATGGTAAGTGATGATGTGGCCGAAGGTGGTAAGCACACAAAGCCTAGATGGGAACTGGCTCTCAAGTGCAACTGCCGGAACACACCGATAGGTGCTTGGCGACAGATTTTCAACTTGAGGGTGGTAGCCAGCCAGTCGGGTACTACAAAGTACCCTACCGCCGTGCTATGGTTTCCTCACGATGTTTTCCTTCACCGAAAGCTCAAGCTCATTGTAGGATTGGAACCCACGACCTTCGCCGCGGTATCCGACGTCACTTACCACTGAGCTATCATCATAATTTATTTGAGTGGTTATCATTTAAAATAAATTCCATCTTCTCAGAAACAATGTAATTATTTAAACTTCTATAAACTGTCAATGTAACAATCACCGTAAATGTGAGTATGTTCTCTTTATTCCGAGTTATTTCGTCCAACGAGAGATTGTAGCACTACCGTTACCTTAACGTTTTCATGTACTTAATATTTTATAAGCTTTATAATATCTGTAGTATTCTGCATTTATAATGTAATGTTGATGTTTGCAACATACAATTATGGGCTTATATTCTGATAGCGAGATGTTTATATTTATGAAGTAAAAAATGTAGACACACATTTTTTACATGACATGCATTGAAATCAGAGTATATTCAAATCAAACAAACATTTATAAATTACTTTTGTTTTTGTACATATGTAAACTAGTTATAGAGCTTTAACTGTTGTAGATAATGTAGTTACTATACAAGTTATTATTTATTTGCATATTGAGATTGTTAACATTTCGGTTAGATCATTATTTTTATGTACTAGCTATGTTCTTAGCATTGACATATATCTGGCCAACTAGTAAGTCGTAAATTAAAACCAGCCAACTTAGAGATAATTGCATCATTATCTAAAATTTATTCATATAAAAAAATTGCTATTGAAGTTCTATACATGTATACAAACATTATTATGCAGCTGGTTTGTCAATGTTAAAATAATTCATTAAAAAATATAGCCTCCCTAATTTCCAACTTCCTTTTTTAGCTGTAAAAAACTTGGTGCTTATAACATTTTCATGAACCTCTACATTCCATATCTCTTTCCTTGGAAATGTCAAACCTCTATCAGATTAAATACTTTCTATTTTAAAATATGAACAGAACAATTTCTGAAATTATCAAGTGAACTAAAAATAATCATAAAATCTAAATTATCCTGCATTTACTTAGTCTATGCTATACCAGCATCAACTAATGCATTCCATACAAAATTATTTTTTATAAATCTGTATTATTTTTCAGTATCACATAGTTTTACTAGCAACATGGGGAGCCTGTTTCGCAAGTAATTTATATTTGAATATCTATTATTAATTTAAGGGTTTGAGTCCAACCAAATATTAAGAAATAGTTATACAACAGCTAAATATAACCCTTACATTTTTATTTATTTATATTATTTGCTTGTTCCAACAGCTTATTCCCTCTTTTAATTTTAAACAGTATTTTATAGATGTTAAGACTGACACAAGATTATGTATTGAATCACTAAGTATTAAAATGTTATTCATATTTTAATAAATAATGTGGTGGTATGTATTCCTTATAATTTATTTCAGCTAATTTATTAACATATTTGTTGATTGATAAAAACTTCAATAAATGTAATTTTTATTAAATAAGTAATCTGGTTATTAACCCACAGACATTATGTAATGTATGTAACCAAAATTTTATATTTAAAATGTAAAAATAAAGTTTTGTTAAACTTATTGATATTTTTTCTTTATCATCCTTTATAATGTACTTATCACAAACATCTCATCTATAGGAAAAAAATCAAATAAGGAAGTTCCTGTCCTCTTTTGACCTTGAAACAATTGCTAGCCACATACTCTGGGTATCAGATTTTTTTTAAGGTGATTACTGAAAGTTACCAGTTCCCTCATTAAGGTAATTTCAAGACTTAGGTAACTTATACATGCTACCCTGTAACACAAGCTGGTGTGTTCGAACTTTAGTATCTAAAAATTGTCTTAGTTCCTGAAGGCTGCATTCAGTGCCGGGAGCTAGTGAAGCAAACATTTTTAACATTTGATGAATCCGGTCCAGTGGTAATGAATCTAAGTTAGTCAACATGCCTACAATGTAAGACCAGAATACCTGAAGTTCACCTTCTCGTTGGTCATGTGCAGATGCCATCACACTTTCAGTTTCATCATCTTCACATATCATCTCTTGTACTTGATTTGTGGCTACATGTGCTTTATTAGCATCAGAACCATCCACCAGGACAAACATGTCTGTGCTCTTCTCAGTAATCAGGCCCATTGAGTGCCAATAGGTAATTTTTCTTCTTAAAACTGTCACAGGTACTTTCATGACTTGGTGTAACTCTTCTATGGACCATTCAGTTTTCTCTTGGAAATGCATTATCAGTGTTGCATGAAAAGGAGATACAGTCAGGTCTCGTTTTTTATTTCCAATTTCTATCTCAATATTCACATTTCCAAGATGTGGTTTCCAACACAGTGTTCTATTTCCCTTTAAAGCTTCAAATGCTTTTGTATATGATTCCAAATGATGCTTTATTTCTTCAGGCAACTCCAGACTTTCATCCTTGAAAGGTGGCCAAAACTGTGCTGACAAAATCATGGCATTTGATGTAAATTTGTTATTTAATGCTTCTATATTCTGATCCTGGTGTATGAGTGCATTTATTCTTTTGGAGTCTGATATATCTTTAAGCATTACTTCACAAAAATGAAGCTGTGACTCACCAAACCTCAATTTTAATAATTCTAAATATCTAATTTCTTTTTCAGTATTTATCACACTCTGAGCCAATAATCTATCTGCCAATAGTGTTCTGTACTCATTTACAAACAACTCCTTACTGCCATACACATTTACCAGCATTGATATTATATCATTAGATTTTCTGTCATTGGAATTTATCTTTGGATCTGCATCTACTGGATCCGGGTTCCATTCATCCCAAGCATGATCCTTATCAGCTTCACCATCACTTTCTGCTGCAAACTTAGCTAACTCTTCAGCTAGCTCACTATCTGCTCCATCTTCTGTTAGACTGCTAACTACGCTTCGTACTGTGTCTTCTCTATTCCTCAAATAATTGCGGACTGGCTTAGTCACAGTCTCAAGTATCACACCTGATTGATCAAGGTGTCTCAGGGCTCTTATTGTAGACACATATGCTGTCAATATATCTGGTGTATTAACACCAGGATGTAATAGCCTAGTTTCCAGGGCATTTTGCAATTTTTTACACAATGAAGACCTCAAGTCTGTTTTATCTAAACATATTTTTATATCATCTACAGCAGGCTGTGACTCTGGATAAACTATAATAATTTCAAATAACTGATCTATCCTTAATTTTGTGTAACTATGATACAAGAAGTAACTCAACTTCTGTTTGAACTTGGAAATTGCTATCTGAATGTTCTTGTCATCAGGCGGCGGTTTAGATGATCCAGCACAGTAAATCCTGGTCAACCAAGACATTACAGTAGTATCAAGCCAGCATTCTAACGAAGATATATGAGAAACATCAAATGTTCCATTGCAAAGTTTCTGTATGTGTGATTCTATTCTCATTTGAATAAAACTTGTTAGAACTTGGCCCGTCAGTCTCTCTAGTAACTGCAAATCCATTAGTTTTCTGTTAGTCTCATGAAATACTTTTACAATATATGCACAATTACAATCAGAGTACTCATTCCAACAGCCTGAGCACATGATATCTTCGCTCATATCAGAACCTTCATACTCATTATCAAAAACATTAAAAGATACTTTGTAGAAATGGTTTATGATCACATGGAAATCTAAAGGCAGTTGGGACAACAATGTTGCACGGACAAGTTGCTTGAATCCAAGAATAATATCTTTCTCACCATAAATAGGTTTATTATCATTGCAGCTGTTGTTTAAAATGGTTAATCTACGTAACATAGGAGAGAAGTTGGATACAGACTCGTATAGATCGTTCACAGCAGATTTGAACAGTTGAAAACCTTTGATTTCTTCATCTACTTTGGCAAATTTTGACCAGAACTTTGGGGCTACATGCTGTCGAAGATATTTCTCGATGTGAACCAATACGAGATCACGTATTTTCACCTGAATACTCAAGCCGACAATAATTTGCTGAATTTCATCGTATTCTGGGTTCGTGCAGTCACTAAAAAATGTGTCGCTAAGAATAGGGAAGGCATAGTTTATTTTATTCCAGTACACTTTTAAGTCGTCTTTTTTGTGAGACATTTCTTCAAAGAATAATTAAAAATTATTTTCGCAGTTTTATCTAAAACGTAGTGTTTTTATCCTCTTTGGTTTTATCCAAGCCCAGATAACTATATACTAGTAGTGTTTTATCTAACCAAAATCAAAATAAGTAACGAACGAATGACAATAACAATAATCGTATCGATTTTTTTGTAAAGGTTTTTGGCTTGGTATCTAGACCTTTAAGCCACTTCTTTATTTTAAATATTCTTCTTTTATATTCATATTATATGGACTTTTTGGAGAGAACTTGCGAGGTGACGTTGCGTTTTCGTTTTATTTTGAGTTTTTTTGAATAATTTCGGTGTTTTTTTGTCCAATAAATATCAATCTAAGTGCACAAGTGAAGTGAAATGCAAGCGTGTATCGTAACTTTCCAGGATGTCCCAAAAAGTCCGTGAAAAGTGTTAGTGGAATAGCCGACATACAGACAGACGATAGTCGACATTATTTATTCGAGTAATCGATATTTAATGTTTCGAGTCATCGATATAAAAATTTCAACAATCGAAAAAGGTATAAAAATCGTTTTTTTTTCTGACAAATTCAATCATAGTGACTTATGTGCTCAATTCGGATAGGATATCTATTTAAGTACATATTTAAAAACGTCATGGCGTAAAAAAAAAAAAACTTATAAAAGTAATTATTAAAAACTATTGGATAAAATATAAAAAAATCATCACTACGTATAATTAGTATTATGGATTACTTTTCACAGACCTATACAGATCTGCGAGTTTCACAGACTTGATGAAAACTTGCGAAATGACATTTCATTCCACGAGGCAGTAGTGTTTATATCCTCTTTGGAGGCAGTTAGGAACTAAATTATATACTCTTTGTTAGGAACAATAAGGGTTTTTTTTGCTGTTCTGGGTAAAAAAAATGTGGCTATGTGAACCCAGTGCTTACCTATCTATATACTTCAAAAAATAGAAAATAAAAATTTACCCATGGTAATGGGTAAAGTAATTTATACAGATAGATTAAATATTGACAGGGTAGGTAAGGTGTCATAAGTTATTTCTCTGGCCCTGAAACTGTAGAACTAACCCTACTCAATTTGGGTTGAATAACAACATTTATCAACCAGTTTCCAGGCTTTAAGTGCCTACCTCCCTTAGCCACTCTATCAAGTTTCACACACTTGACTTCAGGTAAAGTAGGTGTTGTCATTAATTTAAAAATATACAGCCATCCAAAGAGTTGGCTCGCGGAAGTTCTGATCCTCGCTGTTGGAGGTTATACAATGAGCAAAAAAAATACAGATTATGTGGGATTAATTATAATACTAAAGAAATCAATAGATAGGTTCTGGCTGTTGTGTGAGAAGAAGGCCAAACCTCTTCTTGATTGTTATCCTCTGTCTGGAATACTTGTCTTCAGGGGAAAAACGGGCTGAAAATAAATTAATAAATAGTACAAAAGTAGAAACAATATTGAAGTATGCTTTATGAACAGCACTAAAAAAAGGTGGTGGAATATAGTATCAATTTTGGCATAGATAAAAAAAAAAGCTATTGATACTTTAAGCTCCTCAATTAATTAATTAATAGATATAAAGGCCATAGAAAATTACTAAATATTATATGGTAGAACTAAATTTTTTATTTTCACTAAGACTAGGAAGACACTCTGCAAAGCATTTTATGTGAATCAATAATAATTGATCTCTTCATATATTCAAAATATGTATTTAGGAATCTGATTATACAAAGAAATGTTTCATCTATTCAGGATGCTGTTCTACTTTTATATCTTTATTGTCTTTGATTATAAAATTCAGTATGTGGTAACTTAAGGGGTAGATAGTTGGGCGGGTCACCTATTAAATATACAAAAATGATCTCAGTAAAAATTGTATATAGAGCTGTAACGTAAAAGATATCTTGGCAGCCACTTCAATAACTATGATTCAGCACTGTGCTTTAGTAAGGTTCAGTAAGTACCACATCAGTCAGACCAAGTAAAAAAGGTAGACAGAGCCCCGCGCACTTAAAAGGAAGCCGAATTTGAAAAAGGAAGCCGATCGCGTTCCTGTGTGGCGCGAGTCACGCGGGATACCTAACGTACGTGCAGGTCACGCACACAACTTCATGCACTTAGCTTCACTTGGAGACTTATTGTTACTTCTACCTTTTTTATTTGATCTGTGCCAAATCATAACAATGACATACCTGGATGTGCTGATAATGTAGGTTTCCCAGATGGATCAATGGTCTAAAAAGGAATTAATTATTGTATTAAAATGTAGTCGATGTTGCAAGTAAACAAACAAAGCTAACACGTGAGGAATAGGTTAGAAATAGCAATCACAACACATACCGCCAAAGTGTATTGTCTTTCGCCATTTTCGTTCAAAAAATATCTGAGATACATGTTTAATAACCCTCTAAATCAACGCAAAATTGTTAAAATCAGCGTATGTATCTTCCTGATCTGAACAATATAAATATGATTTTTTTTTATAAACAGCCAGCCATAGATAATACAAACGTAGTGTTTTTATCCTCTTTGGATAATTAATACACTATATACTAGCAGCCTCGCTAGAGTATAGTGTTCACAGATTACTGATATGTAGCATAGTGTTATATGCTAGTTATTGTTATTTATTGTTCCGAGATGTGACTTTGTGTCTATGGTCTAGAATAAAGAAAAGTGAAGTACATAATGAAAGCACAGACAAACCTACACGGTCTGAAACGAAAGCGATGACTTTTTAGGTTGTCCCAAAAGTCCGTGGGAAGTTTTATGAGGAATGGCCGGCCACCAATTTCACGGATACCTGACCGGACCAGGACAAGAATTTACTGTGAATCTGATTTAAACATAAAAAAAGAATATTTAAAAAAATACTTGTTCAGGTCGATAGTCTTGTAACTAAAGCATTTTAAATAAATAAAAGTATGTGTCTGACAGACACTGTCTATCGATCTGCTGTGGATTTGTTTATATTATAGTATGAAATGAAATAATAAACTGCATTTTATGTATCGTATGTGGTGTAGTTTACTGAAAAGAATACCCAAAATGACAAATCTTCCACCGCGAAAAATATCTTCTACCAACAAAGCTAAACAAGATGCGTCTCCACTTCAAATTCTTCTTCAAATGGGTTTCTCTAAACACCGGGCGTAGGTTTTGTTTAAAATAAATATTAGTGACATGAATCGGAATGCCTGTAATTATATTTCTTGTACGTAGTTTAGGACGACTGCCTGCTGTAATTATATTTTAGTATAGTTTAAGACGACTGCCTTCTCCATCCGTGAGCTATGGGGATAAGCTCACAACAATTTTACATCAACTAGCTGTCCTCCGCGGTTTCACCCAAGTTCCTGTGTGATCTTATCTTTTCCCGGGATAAAAATATAGCCCATGTTACTTAGATAATGTAGCTTTCTAATGGTGAATGAATTTTTGTAATCGGTCGAGTAGTTTTCAACTAAAAAAATCAAACCTTTCCTCTGAATAATATTAGTTTAGATAGTTTATTTATGTTCCTACTTAACACAATCAACTTAAAGTTTGTATTATGGGTTTGATTTCTCAGGCAGAAAGCATTGGCAGCAACTGGAAATAGAAGTGTCCAATTAGCATCAGATTGGCTGCTGACACATGTGAATGACACCTTCATTGATGCTGATGAGCCAAGAGAATATATCTTCTATGCTAGCCCAACGGGACCTCTACTAGCTCATTTGCTTGAGTTTTGGGAGAAATCCAAAGGTATTGGTGGGTGGAATGGAGCCCATAATTTTCCCCCACACATTACTTTGGTATCCTTTTTTAAGGTGAATGCATAATATATTATTATTTATTCTGAAGTTAAATGTATTTTATCATCCCAATTAACATTTATTTTGTTTTCTTACTAGCTGTCCCCCAGTGGTTTCAGCTACGTTTGTGAGGGAACTTGTCTTTTCTGGAATAAAAAGTATTGTATGTTTTATTCCAGGATATGATATACCTGTATGCCAGATTCATCAATATCCATTCTGTAGGTTTTGTGTGATTGAGTAACAAACATCTAAACATTCACATTTGTAATATTAGTAGGATATATGAGGGTTTTTGTATAGGCACCGGATGAAACTTCACTTCAAATAGCCAAAGCAGTGAAACATGTGGTTGAGAATGTTGGCGACCCTCCTAACTGCCCCCTTAAGTTGGAGCCATACATATCCCATAATTTTATGGGGCTCTTTGTATCAGAACAACATGCTGATTATTTAAAGAAAATTGCTGTACAGTATGTAAAACAAGTTTCGGCTGCATGTAAGTATTATTTTTCAATTCTAAATTGATGTAGACCACTTATAAAGTTGGTTAGGCAGCTTTAGTTTATAAATACATATATATATATCATACATATTTGTATTCCTTTTCTTTAACATCTATTTACCTACTGGTATCAAAGTTCTCATATTTTCGGTATTAGAGGCTGGAGAGAGAGCATGAGAGAATGTGTGTTAACTAAACAGCCTGAATTATTTACCAGTAGTTTTACAATTATACTTGAAAGGAAGAGGAATACTACTGCATCATTTCCCCTCACATAATTTACTATGTTTATTGCATTTAATTATTCTATACAGTGGGTGTAACAGTGGACACTTATGAGCATTTGGATGTATTGGGAACATGCTTTCCTTGGTGTGCCATGCCTCAAGAGAAATCCTTTAAATGTAAGAATAACCAAGTAGCTTTTACAGTAGTTTTGTTTTTTCTTACCTATGTATTCATTAACAGAGTTAATTTTACTTTCAATGATTATTCTCATTGCTAAAGATATTCAGCAAGATATATGTCAACCACACCAGAGTTCTACAAGCAAAATCAAAACTTGAGTATTGCCAAATTGTTTCTTATATCGCTCATGCACCCTACATCAAAAAACTGACACACTTGTGAGTGAAAACTTGATTTCTGTGTAAGCAATCAGGTGCACTGGTATGAAAAGTGTGGTTGACCTGTAAATGCTTTTATAGCATTAACTTTGCCCTTGTAAAATAAATTGGTGTCATTTGCTTTTTATTTATTTACATATTAAGTATCATTAATTTATTGTTCTGTTTATCAGCTATGTAAGAGCTCGTTCACACGAGCAGCATGTTGTCGACTGCAGACGCCGACCCTCGGCGACATCAGCTGCCGACCTCGTGTGAACGAGCTCTAACTAGTGCAATGGTAGATGCATCACTTTGAGCATGACCAACACATTTGGAAAGGTAAACAACTGTTACTTTCTTTAATTGTAAAATATTTTGTATATAGCATGGGACTTTGATATTTTATTACTATTCTGGGTTTTTTATAACTACCTAAATCTGGTGATCGCCATTTGGACAGGTACCTATTAAAACAGGTAGAGTTAAATTATTCCTCCATTTCTACAAATTGCAATGTAATTTTCAGGATTGCTAATTGACGAAAATGTATGTCTTCTTCTTTGTGTTAATAACGATTTTATCCTATTCAATGTATTCAACATCTGCCTAGTTATTTATTTAATTGATAATTTGGCTTTGAATTATTAATCACTAGCTGTCCTCCGCGGTTTCACCTTCGTTCCCGAGTGATCTTATCTTTTCCCGGTATAAAAAGTATCCTATGTTGGTTTAGCAGTTTAAGCGTGAAAACAGACGGTATTACCACGTATTACTTTCGCATTTATAATATTAGTATGGATATACCTATAATTGTTAGGTAGGTAGGTAAATGCTAAACTCATATTTTTGTCGATGTTTCGTATTTTTAATACGCCTTTATTAGCTTGGTGTGTATCTATCTATCTATCTATGTAACGATAGAATCTTTGAACGTGATTTTCACACCTTTCCAAACGACGGATTGATTTGAAACTTTGCACACTTATCAAGGACCGATGACAATGCAATAATCTGGGAGCACGGTAGTGCCCCCGCCAAGTCTCGAGCAAACGGACGTGATTTTCACACCTTCGAAACGACGGATTGATTTGAAACTTTGCACACTTATCAAGGACCGATGACAATGCAATAATCTGTTCAGGCCTTTTTCGACCCCCCTATAACTTCGTTGTGGATTTAAATAAACCCAGCATCGTCGGCGCATTAAAAAGGGAGAATGTGCCGAATTGAACCTATTTTCATAAAACACGCTTTTGAAAATAACCAAACTAAAAAGTAGAAAATAAAATTAATAGTAAAAAAAAACACGCTTTTATAAAAAAAAACACACTAAAAGGTAAAAAATAATTTTCAATACATTAATTAAGGATAGTGTGATTAGCAAAAAAAATTATTTTTCACTCCTCTTGCTCAAAAAGACCGTCATTGTGGCATACCAGAGCGAAGAAAAAATAGCAATTCTTCCTCTAGGGGTTTTTTTTTTTTTTTAATTTTTGTGTGTCAAATGACAATGAGCCTACAAAAACGAAAAAGTCTTTAGTCATAAGTAGAATAATCATGAATAAAGACTCGACTTATTAACTGTTTCATAAAAAAAAACTTCATTTTAATTTTGAAAATCTCTGGTAGAATGCATGCAATGTGTTGCGGCTACAGAAGAAACAAAAAAAGACACTATAAACTACATATTTCATATTGTATTGGATTGTTTTATTTTCTCGCAATCGTAGTGAAAAGTATAGTGTAACACACGGCGCTAAAACCCATTAAAACTCGGTTTCTATTTACTACCTCGTATATAACTACACTCGTATATAATGGGTCATTTTAGCTCCTTGTATAACAATCTACTATTTTACCTTTTAGTGCGTGTTTTTTTTGTTAGGATTACAGATACTTGATGCACAAATTGTATTTTAACTAGGCTGTGTTTTTTTATCAAATTCATTGGGTATGTACGATTCCTGGCTCGGGAAAATATTTTTCGAAAAACTAATGATATATTTTTAGTTTTAACCAAAATCGGCCCCGAGACTCCTTTCAGAATTGCTGTTCCCTTTAGTTTAGGATGGAAGACGTTTGTTTAAGTCCTCGTATGTAATTGGCCAGTTATATCATCTTTCGCACAATCTGTCCACCATCATATCATACATATTTGTCTAATATTGTCATCTATAAATAATAATTATTTTTCATGAATCAGCAATAAATTTGGAAGCGCACGTTAAGTCACTGCACATTACTCTTGCGTACCACTTCGACGTGAAGGCATATGATCCTCTCAAGATACTAGTTGAGGAACTACAACCGGTTGAACAGTCGAGCTGGGAGCTTCGGTTGTACTCAAGAGACCCGCGGTTTGTTAACCATCAGGTGAGTTGGTCATTACCTTAAATGAGTCATATCGACCTCTTGGTCAATTATAGAGGGCGTGACATGAAGTATCTGGTAGTTCAGTTACGTAAATCGAGCATCCAATGCTAGCTTCACTAAAATCTTTTATTTCATAGGTGTATAAAGTAACTCAAGGCTACGCTCCAAAAGCGAGCGACGAACTTGAGTTAGTTCTGGGCGACTATATTTATATCGAGGAGAAGGAGTTTGCGAGCTCGCCGGACGGCTGGGTACATGGCACTTCATGGCTCACAGGTTGGTCAAATCAAATACACAATACCTATCCATCTAATTAGAATACAAGTTCTGCTTAGTTTGGGATCACTCACATGAGCTGGTTCTATAATATTTATTTATTATTAAATTTTGTGATCAAATCATTTATTTATTTTCAAGAATATGGTACATTAAGATGGTCATGTAATTTAGTTCAGCATATTCTACCAATAAAGGTGTAGAAATATTAAATACATTATTATTAATAGAAATTATAAATTGAATGAAAATTTGGGTTACATCATCATCAAGACATCCAACATCATATAAGGTGCATACTCTTTGCCGTTGTATCCATGAAAATAAATGTTGCCTATACCCTGCACTTTCAGTTTATTGCCATCTCCTAATATTAAAAAACTAGTCTAATATATCTGTATAGTCTGTAAATAACTCCTGTATCCAAAACCCAATCTTTAATTTTAATTAAATTGTAATTATTCAGGATAAAAGCATAATGGTTACCTTTATTTTGTCCTTGCCTGCTTCTGCAGTCCTTATATATATGACCTAATTTTTCGCAAAAGTTGCACTTTGCAGTCTTACTTATAGTGTCCAGCTTGACCACAGATATATTGACTTGTAATTTTCTGGTGTTGTTTCTTTTTTCCATAAGGGCTGATGATGAGGGAGTTTTCTTTCCTATATGCTGCTCTTCCACAAGTAATCTAGCTGTTAAATTCTTCATATTCTGTTCACTTTCAGGTACTGATTCCCATGCCCAAATGAAGTGTCAGTATTTATCAGGTAGGCTCATAACAATCTTTATGACTGCCATCTTCTCAGAAAGATCCTCTCCATTATTTCTTAACTGATTGACAAGTTCCTCAACTTTGGATATGAATGCACCCATTGTTTCCTCGAACTCCATGCTGTAAAACATCTGTTGAATAAGGTGTACTCCTACCTTAGATTTTGCTTCATAAATTGTGTTCAATTTCTCCCACATTTGACAAGCAATATGAAAGTATCTTCTATTCTTGTAACTATTATTTCTTGCGCTTTTCTGTCGTCAGTGGACGACGGCTCTTAGAGTAACGCGTCGTACCACCCCTTGGACTTTAGTAATCATGATTTGGAACCTCCATAGTGCCCAATTACTATCGTTTATAACTAACGCGCCGTCTTTTCTTTCCATCTTCTATAGTCTTTTTAGTTTTTTTTTATATCTTCTGTAGATTTCTTCTGTGTTATTTCTGTCTGTAATGACCCGGAAGCGGTTGACTTCTTCTGTTCTGCAGTCCTTGCTCGGTGCCGGTAATCCTATTAAGCGGAGCTTTGTTCTGCCGTCTGTTGATGTCTTACTTCTGTGTGATTTCCATGCCTGAGCCCATAACCTGTTGTTGGTTATGTCTTAATAAAGGAAAAACGGGTTCCAAAGTAAATCAATATTGTAGTAAGAATACAAAACAACATTAGTAGAGCGTGGTTACATGGAAGTGAACTTGTGAAGCGAAGGCCCGCCCGCTGTTTACTTAAATTTTTGACAAGTATGACATGGACAGTTGACAGCTCTAATCAGTGTATTATGATGCGTTCCAATATTATTGTTCATTAAACTATTTTCTTATTTCGTAACAATATCTACTAAATTAAATAGAAGGTTAATTTGAATACCTACTTCGTTCCAGCAACGCACGCTTAGAAAATTTACGTGAAAATTCTAATTTTGTACATATTATAAATGTTTATGTCGCTGAATAGAACCGTATGGGGCAATAGCTGTAGCTACTATAAATATACTTATAGTGTAAACTTCGATAGCGCGCTCGTGATTGCATCGTTTGCGTCCATACAAATTACTAGAGTTATCAGCTGTTTATACCTACACGACATTCTCCCTACCTTTTCAATTCCTTGATTAATAATTGTGTTCGTATCTTGAATTGAAATTTTCACAGTAAATTACATTTTTATTTATCCAAGTTGTGTTACCGATCGATAGTTTTCAGCTGCTAATTTGTTCTGGCATTGGCTATTTGTGTTTATCATTATCTTATCGCATGTCACGTGACCACCTTAACAATGACTCGTACAAGTTTTCGGTGTTTACGTATATTGAACTTGAAATTCGGCTTGGGTGGTGAGTGTGTCTATATATAATTTGGCTCGCGAAATTTTTTTATTTAATTGTTATGTCATTGTTTAACCTGTTGGCTATTCTAAATATGGACTGCTGTCCCAGGAAAACAATAGAATGTAGAATATAAGCAAGTTGAGTTAAGGCCAGGTAGACCGAGCAAAGTAGGTATTTAACGCTACCATCCTTTACGCGAAGCGAGCAGAGCGCAGACGTTGCCGGCGTGAACTCGCATGAACCCAAATCTGTCACAGTATAGGTAAGCGTGTCGTGTAGGCAGAAGGTCAACTTATTTTATTAAATTGTCTGCTTGTTTTATTATAATAGGTAGTCATCGGGAAAACCTAACATTTATATTATATTATTTTGAATAGATGTTGTGAATGAAAAATGTTGTGAGTCATAATTAATTTATTTGAGATTTAAGTTTCTTACATTGTTTTGGAACGAAGTTCCTAATAGTATTAACAGACGTTCGAACTTGGTACGGTCCGGACAGCGGATTCGGTACGCTCCGTACCATATCCGTTCGTCTGGAGAGTTGTCTGTCAAACATAATAATTATTATTTCGTGTTCGGTACGGTCCGATGGTTTGCGCGTCGGATTTGGTCCGCTCCGTACCAAATCCGCGCGTCTGTACGCTCGGACCGGACAAACGCACGGCAGTCACGATCGAAACGTTCTGGAGGTAGGTAGCACGTGCGTCAATGCACTATGGCGGAAAAAAAAGGTCGTGGGTACGTTTCCGATCGAGGACAGATATTATTATGTGTGTATGTCTGTTTGTCCTGATAACTTACTTATTCGTAGGTTGTAGGTAATAATCTATTCAAGTATGTATTTACAAAAAAAATGTCGTGGGTTCGATTCCCATCCAGGACAGGTGTGTATGAAGATGTCTGTTTGTCCTGATAACTTATTCGTAGGTTGTAGGTAATAATCTATTTAAGTATGTATTTACAAAAAAAAGGTCGTGGGTTCGATTCCCATCCAGGACAGGTGTGTATGAAGATATCTGTTTGTCCTGTGACTGGGTTGTAGGTAATAACCTATTTTTTTTTTATTCTGGATAGGCATGTGTTTGACCACAATCTCACCATGGTAAGTGATGATGTGGCCGAAGATGGTAAGCACACAAAGACTAGATGGGAACTGGCTCTCAAATGCAGCTGTCGGAACACACCGATAGGTGTTTTAGCGATTTAAGATTTTCAACTTGAGGGTGGTAGCCAGCCAGTATGGTTTCCTCACGATGTTTTCCTTCACCGAAAGCTCAAGCTCATTGTAGGATTCGAACCCACGACCTTCGCCGCGGTATTCGACGTCACTTACCACTGAGCTATCATCGCCTTGAAGAGTATATATATATATATATATTCAAGTATATATTTAAAAAAAGGCCGAGGGTTCGATTCCCATCCAGGACAGACATATGTCTATGAAGATGTCTGTTTGTCCTGTGACTGGGTGTAGGTAATTATCTATTTAAGTATGTATTTTAAAAAAAAGGAGCTGAAACGCACATTTTCTTTATCGAATATAACTTGAAAAATATTTTTTTTAAACTTCGTTCCTATCTGGTGTCCCACGACACCACACGTATTTTAAATACGTTTTTGCCCACTCCTTTTTTTTTAGTGAGGTTTGTAGCGGTATTACTATTGCCGCAAGATCAATCGCAATTTTAGCGCGCTTGGATAACGTCGGAGGCATGAAGTCTGAACTGTGCACACGACACACACGAGATCCGGCCAAAGAGGATAAAAACACAACGTTTTAAGAATCGGCACTTTCTTACAAGTCATTGAACGGAATTAGGAACGTACTTTGTAACAACCTGGTAACATAAAAGTAATACCAACATTGTAAAATCCAATTAGGGCTTGACAAATACGAATCATGCTTTTCTATCGATATCGATAAATATTCCATTTTCATAGTTGCATAGGTACCTTAAGCACTTAATGAAACGTAGGTTAACGTAACTATACAATGTTTTATGATTCCCAAATAAGAATTTATTTTCGTTTAATCGTTGAATAGGTAAGTAGGCCAAGTCCTCATTTCCTGTCAACTTCACCCATAAACGGCACCTAAAATAAAATAAAAAAGTTTATCGATAAATTGTTCCATCACTTTTTGTACCTATTCGCGTAAGTATGATTTTTATGAAACTGCTACAAATACGAGTAAAAACAACTAACAAATACAATCTATAAAGTAAATTGATATTGAAATACACCAAATTTTACCTGGCCGAGTTATTTGGAAATCGGGCAAAAATATCCCAGAATATCTTTTTCTGGCACGCCTAATGACACAAACTTCACATTTTCTAAAAGATTTCCCTCCCATAATGCATAAAACACTCAAAATCGGAGATAAAACACTGTAAAACACTGTATAACACAATAATTTCACCACGACAAAAAAACCCAAACTGTTTATCCAAACATAGATTATAATACCTCAACAATTCTTTACCAACAGTAAAAAAAGGTATAATGCGTCTAAATCAAATAGACGTTAAGACACCTGCTACCCAAAGGAATCAGTACTCGTTTTAATTTAGTAGGATTATTTTTATAATAGAATATTGGTACAAAGTACGTTCCTAATTTAGCTTGTAATACTATTAACAGACGTTCGAACTTGGTACGGGCCGGACAGCGGACTTGTACGGTGGACCAAATCCGCTAGTCACAACAGACGGCCGGATCTCGCAGTAGCCGCGTGGCGTGTGCACAGTTCAGACGTCATGCCTCCGACGTTATCCAAGTGCGCTAAAATTGCGATTGATGTTGCAGCATCAGTAATGCCACTACAAACCTCACAAAAAAAAAGGAGCGGGCAAAAACGTATTTACAATACGTGTGGTGTCGTGGGACACCGGATAGGAACGAAGTTTTATAAAAAAATATTTTTCAAGTAATATTCGATAAAGAAAATATGCGTGTCAGCTCCTTTTTTTGGAAATACATACTTAAATAGATAACTGCCTACACCCAGTCACAGGACAAACAGACATCTTCATAGACACATGTCTGTCCTGGATGGGAATCGAACCCACGACCTTTTTTTTTAAATAAATACTTGAATAGATTATTACCTACAACCCAGTCACAGGACAAACAGATATCTTCATACACACCTGTCCTGGGTGGGAATCGAACCCACGACATTTTTTTTTGTAAATACATACTTAAATAGATTTTTACCTACAACCTACGAATAAGTAATCAGGACAAACAGACATCTTACAGACATATCTGTCCTCGATGGGAATCGAACGACGACGACCTTTTTTTTCCGCCACAGTGCATTGACGCGCGTGCTACCTCCAGAACGTTTCGATCGTGACTGCCGTGCGTTTGTCCGGTCCGAGCGTACAGACGCGCGGATTTGGTACGGAGCGGACTAAATCCGACGCGCAAACCATTGGACCGGACCGAACACACAATAATAATAATAATGTTCGACAGACAACTCTCCAGACGAATGGATATGGTACGGAGCGTACCGAATCCGCTGTCCGGACCGTACCAAGTTCGAACGTCTGTTAATACTATAAGGCAGTGTCGATGGACTGGATCCGGCCGTCTGTTGTGACTAGCGGATTTGGTACGCCGTACAAGTCCGCTATCCGGCCCGTACCAAGTTCGAACGTCTGTTAATACTATTATGGGGCGTTGCGGAGGGCTAACAAACACAAAAAGGGGTCGTGGATTCGATTCTTTTTACTTGCATCGAAGATGTAAATTAATTCGTCTAGTAATTTCGTACATTATAAAGTTGATAATCCATCCATCTTGGATTTAGGTTTTGACAGCACTATCGGCTTCAACACCCTAGAAAACCATGAATACATTCCATGACGAAAAAATTGATATATTCTTTCAGCCGACATCTTAGATTTAGATTTTGACAGCACTATCAGCTTCAGCACCCTCGAAAACCATGAAAACGACATCCATGACGAAAAAGTTGATAATTTCGCGCAGCCGCCATCTTGGATTTAGGTTTTGACAGCACTATCGGCTTCAACACCCTAGAAAACCATGAAAACGACATCCATGACGAAAAAGTTGATACTTCGCGCAGCCGCCATCTTGGATTTAGATTTTGACAGCACTATCGGCTTCAACACCCTAGAAAACCATGAAAACGACATCCATGACGAAAAAGTTGATAATTTCTTGCAGCCGCCATCTTGGATTTAGATTTTGACAGCACTATCGGCTTCAACACCCTCGAAAACCATGAAAACGACATCCATGACGAAAAAGTGGATTATTTCTTGCAGCCGCCATCTTGGATTTAGATTTTGACAGCACTATCGGTTTCAGCACCCTCGAAAACCATAAAAACGACATCCATGACGAAAAAGTTGATAATTTCGCACAGCCGCCATCTTGGATTTGAATTTTATGTTATGTTTAACGAAATTATTATGATCGATCACACAGACGATTACAATTTTAAAACAATAAATTTTTCTCTAGCGACAACCGCTTTGTTTATACTGTGGTTCGTACGTAGTATGAATAAACCATCCGATCTAAGTCAACGTGACAGCCGTGCGAGAGCAAAAGGAACACAGGTCCTACCTCGTCAAGGCCCGGCGGGCGACTGAAGCCACGTCCGCAAGCCGCTGTATTATATAATAATTTATTATTAAAATAATTCAACTATTTTGCAAAATGTAACCGAGGATTATTGTTCTATATGTTATTAATTTTGCTTAGATATTTTTTTTGGAAGTTAAACTTTCATATGCTTCAAGTAAAATAAGAAAAATAATCGAATTAGACCCCTCTTCGGAATTTTTTTTTATCGAGTGAAGTTTTCGATATCATGTTTTGAACCGAGAATTATCTAAGTACATATAGTGAACTATGATATGTATTTTTTTTGGCTTTAAACAATAACTCTTTGTTTGTTAAAAATTGAATCAAAGTGATGTAAAATGGGTCTACCTGGCCTTAATGGTACGACCGTACCCCCTGAGAACCCAACAGGTTAATTTTTTCCGCCTAAAATGTTTTAAATTGCGTAATAATAGTATTTTAGCTAGGAAATTCTTCACACACGGCTTATTTAAAACTAAACATATGGGTTTCTATAATCCAGATGTGATTATTACTGATCTATCTTCGTAGCAAAGTTATCGATGCTTTGCACAGTTGTAACAAAGGACTTAAATATGTAGAGGAAGATTGGCACCATTCATACACGGGGAAGCTTCATACAGTCAATACTGCAGATTTATAGAACAGCGTATTTATCAAGGCATTGCGTGTTTGGGTACAAACAAAGAGAATGTAATCACTACGTTGTGGGTAGGCACAGTGGGCACACAGGCGACTTGAGGCGACCGACCGTCAGTTGTCTTGTCCACGAAGTTAGCCGCCCGCCCGCCAGTGCGGCCGCTGCGAGCGACACCAGAGGGCGTAATGTATTTTTGCATGTTCATAGTAAGTATTTTGTCGATGTTGTTGGATGTTTCGTGCTTTAGTTAGGCGTCAAATTCTATAGGATTATTGCTCAATGGTAAGTGATCACAATCAAGATAACAATAATGTAAGTATCATTTTGTGGATATTTCTGCATGATTTTATGTATATTTAATAATAATCTTTTATTTTTGACCTTTGGGGCACATTCGTACCCACGCCTTTTCCAGGGATAAACATTCGTGCACGCCTGAATGTACCCCCTATCACATGCCTATTATCGATTTTCTTTCTTTTTCAGAAAAATTGCAAATATCATGTTCCAGAATTATAAGAAGAATGAGACTAGGTTCAATAATAAATGAAGAAAATATGTTTGCAGCAATACAATATGTTTTGGAAGGAAAATTATCTTACATAAAGGCAGTGGATAACATAATATTGAGGCTTGATCTCTGGAGAGTCGGGTAATGAAAATAAATGATTAACCTGATGATGATGGCATGAGCCGCAGTACATATCAGTCTAAATACATAAGTTACCAAGTATTTCCTACTGAAGAAGAGTTACCATTTGATCAAATATATTACACATTTGCTATAGATATGATACAATTTAAAATGCAAAAATTAATTATAAAGATTTGGTTTATGTTTTATTTATATCAAAACCAGACAACTATTTTACTAATGTGCCAAATAACTTGATTGATCGATCGATAAGAAGATTGATCTTTACTTGACTGATTGATAAGGTAATTAGTGTAGGTAGTCTACACCATAGCTGGGCATTAACTCGTTAATCCGTTAATCGTTAATTAACATTTTGAGAACACGAAGTTAACATTTTGATTAACGGTTAACTTTTAAGTTAACTTTTAAAAATGTTAACGGACACGTTAACTTCCGTTAATATGCAGAAGTCCGTTAATCGTTAATCCAATGCCTAATAGTTACCGCACGGCACTGACAGTGACAACTCTGACAAGTGCCGGGCGGCGCGTGGCAGCGAGTGAAACAAAAACAAGACTAGATATATTTTGCCGGCGCGTGCGAGTGAGAAAGAAAACTGCGAAGAGATTTGTTTCGTTTGATCATTTCATTACTTAGCGCCGGTGCTTAGAGTGATGAGTGTTTTGTTTGTTTATTGTTATTATAAATTACCTTCAGTGATCATTTGCGTGTTGATAATTAATAAAGAAGAGTGCAGTGTAATTTAGCTAGATAGAAAAAGTTTCCTGTGCAGTGTACTGTGTAGTAATTAAAATAAAACCATATGATGGATGTTGGAAGACATGGAATCGGATCGGATTCCAGCGGATATTAACGGATTAACGATTAACGTTAACTTGCGTTAATTCTTCCGAAATGTAACAAATGTAACGCTTTAACGTTTAACGAAGCTAACTTTTTTTGTAGCGGATTAACGATTAACGAAGTTAACTATTTGATTAACGGTGCCCAGCTATGGTCTACACCATGTTGTGTTTTTTATCCTAATCGTTTTTGTTTCTAAGTAATGTATATTTAATGTTGACAATAGGTTTTGTCGTTTAGTTTAATACATTGTTGGTATATTTAAGGCAAAAAAATACGATTCTTATAATTATTTAGATGTTTTACTTAATCTTTATGAAGCTACCTCACACTGTCTGAATGTTCCCCTACCCATGTACGAATGTACCCTGTCATTGGGGTATATTTGGACATTTGCCAGCTTTTGCTAAAATTCTATCCATTCGTTTATTTTAAAAATTATTGACTTCTAACTTTTTGGATTAGTACCGGAACGTTTGCTGAATGTTATAGTAACTGATTGAGCAATCTATCTTTTATTATCAATTTTTGAAAAATCAATGTCTAAAAAGTGTATGAATGGTGCCAATCTTCCCCTTATTATGTTTAAAATATATTGTAACTTTGTGCTCCGTTTTTGATAAAATTATTAGGTATATTGTATATCATACTTTATTTGTTTTTTATGCTTGTACCTAAACTGTATCATAAATTCAGTTATGCTATAAATTTTGCCATAAAAATAGCAAGTTTTCTATAATAGCTCTCGACTACAATACATTTAGGTTTTTTTTTATACATAGGTACATAATGTGATGAAGTTGAAATCGTGCAGTGTGGTACTTTAGTCAAGTATAAAATGTTTGAATATTAATAAAAACCTGTGATAAAGCGTCTTTAGCCAGTGTCTAGTCAATAACGATCTATTCGTAGTTGAAGTGTTGAACATCTACAACCTTGTACTGGACCCATCAATTCTATGGTAATTTACGCCCTCCTTATACTCTTCGCGGCTTCGGTGGCTTGTGTCTTCTGATCTGGTGATTAACGAAATAATAAGGCTTCACGTTATCACGTGGTCAAATAAAGGTCTATTTAATTATGTATGGAGCCGCATGGTATATTTCTAATGTACATAAGTGCCTTGTTTAGTGTGGCTTTATTTAATCTTTGATGAGTTTAAGCAAAAGCACGGTGGAGCATATTTTTTTAAACATTAGGTTTTGTTTACTCTCATAAAGTCGGGTTTCCAGCGACCATATTTTTGTGAGAAATCGTCGCCCTGACATGTTTTTGTAACAAAATTGGGGCGCGGTCTAACTCTAAGTCATACAAAAATGTGCTGTTATCCTTGACGACTGGTGACAACTCTGTGTTTACTAGCACAGGATGTACCCTACATTGAGGACGTCTTACTCATCTAAACTTATTTATAGTCAATTAAAAATTATCATATAGGTAGGTAGGTACCTATGGTTTGTTGAATGTTTGTTTAAAATCACAGGATTTTAATGCTTAGCTAACATGTTCGCCAAACTTGTTTTATTAGATTTAAAGGGGATGATAGCTCAGTGGTAGTGACGTCGGATACCGCGGCGAAGGTCGTGGTTACGAAAATCTGTCGCCAAGCACCTACCGCAATTGCACTTGAGAGCCAGTTGCCTTTATCTAAGGCATTGTAATAAGGTGAACAATACATTGGCAATCCCTCTGGTTTTGCTAATGTAGGTACATATATAGGCGACGGCAGTCACCATTAAGTGACTCGCCTGCATCGTTGTCACTAGTGATATAAAATACCGGGTACTTTTTGTTATGCTTTGGTTGCGTATTAACGCAAGTATGTTTTAATTGTTTAGGCGTGAGCGGATACTTGCCAGGTGTTTACACGCAGCGCACGGCTGAGTCGGACGCGTGGACATTGCATCGAGCCATAACACTTGGTAACAACGGTAAGGGCAACATTTATTCCAAGCTTTAGCTTAGCTTCTGACGAACACTGAAGTGAGATTGCAAGTAATAATAACGGAATAATATTTACTGGCTTACTTTGTATACATTACTATGTACCTACAGTTGTATAGATAATGCACGTGTAGCGTGCTAGTAGGTACGAGTATATCATGAAATTGTAAATGGTAGAATTTAGTTTTCTTAGGATCTTTGACTGAATTGTTTTTTGTTTATTTAGTAAATTATAAAAAAAATTGTTCGCGTCGCAAATGCGGTCGCTACGGTCTTTCTAACTACCCCAGTCAAATTAGGTTTGAACTTAATTATTTCAAATTACTAAGCGAGACCTTTTGGAATATGTTTGGACACCTTCCAGATTACGCTCGCGAGTCTTTTGCCTCTATACTATAACCCATTATACCTTAATTTTGTTTATTTGAGATTGCGAGTAAACTATTAGTCTCACACACTTCGTTTTGGGCTCAAATAAAAGCTAAATAAATGTACTACAAAATATATTCAGTGACCTTTCTTCATAGGGCAAGTGGTTTTGCCAATATTTCGCGAAATACGTGAGTAAAGCCTGAAAATTTCAATTTTTGAGAAAAATAATCACCTTCGAAGGTCCCTAGCTTGGCTCCTATGAGGTCAATAGAGCTGCGAATTGCTCAAATTGTAGGTAATTTAATACAGTCTATAAGTGTAGAAAACATCGTTCGCAAAAAATGCATAGTTTTGGCCCTGGAGAGCCAATAGTGAAAAAAGTCCTAAAATTACGAAGTTTTTCTCAATTATCCCGGCTGTGGGATAGCCGGATTAATAAGGAAAGCCTGGGACTTTCGCGAGCGTCATCCTGGAAGGTGTCCAAAACTATTCCAAAAGGTCCCGTTTAGTAATTTGAAATAATGGTCAACATTTTATTTAATTTGACTGTACTAAACGCAAAATATTTAGCTAGGTGATTGAAATATACTTAATAAATAAAAATTATTATCTCGAAAAAACATTAACCTGTTTTTCACAGCCACCAGTCAAAGTTACAGTCTTGTTAAATACATACAATTGATCCCTCTTTGAAGGGTTACACTACATCCAACAGTAGGCGTTTACAATCTGTAGGTAGTATTCTAGTCATTGAAAATTTAATGAAAATATTGTTTATTCAAATAGGCCTTTGCAAGCACAACAACTAGACTGTAACGCACGAGAAGAGCCGACAATAAACTCAGAAATTACTCTTTACAAAAACAACTTTGACCTTTACATTTAATAATAATTTATCTAGTCTTACTGTTACTACAACCGTATCCTATTTTTGTTTAACTTAATTTATAAAATCAGAAATATTAAATAAACACACAAGATACTGTTATGATTGAAATTTGAACGTTTGTTATAGTTTGATTCATTTTCGCAAGAGATATTAAACGAACAATATTATGATGAAGTGCGGAATGTTTTATGTTATGGTATCGTACTCGTAGGATCCGAAAGCAAGTCGGAGACGGATTCTAACACGGATGGTGAGATGGCCTCGAGTTACCCGCATGAGGACGCATCACACCTAGGATTTGAGAAATCAGAAGAGATCTACAAGGACTGGGATAAATATTGGAATGCGGTGGAACTCGACAAGTCAGAAAGCATTTTGACTATTACACATGGTGAGTATTTCGTTCTTTTATGTTCCAATTTTTTTTTAATATAATATCAATATCTGTCTTTTAAACTGTGAGGTAATTTAGGAAATATTTTTTTTTAGATATTTTTGGATATTTACGTTAAATGAAGTTTGAACAAGTAGGCCTCTGTACCTACTGCAGAGTTTCCATAGTTCGCCAAATAAGTGATCAGTGTCTTATCACCGTTAAAATTTCATTAAATTATTTTCAGGTACTGCAATAGATTGGAACGCTCATACAATGCAAGTGAATGGAGAATCCAAATCTGATGTAAGTTTTAACACATGTGTTTTAAGTTTTATCAAGGAGTAGTGCCATTACAATGAACATATTATACCTAAGTAAAAAGGCGTAGCGTTATAAGCGCTCCGAAACCGGGAGGCTAAAAAGTTAGTAATTGGTCACTTTGTACCACCTGTGTCGCGTCGCCGGCATCAACGGATGCACTTCACGTACCGAGTGCAATTTAAAAGTAATAGTCACCCAAAACAACCAAATTAATCCTTTATTTTAAAAATCTTTACATTGAAAAAAAAAAGGTCTTAATGTTTTTTTATTCTCATCGACGCGGACGGGGTAATAAACGGTTTTTATATTTTTAAATTTTAAAAATTATCATACTTACCATTAATAGTAATGGTTTTTTTTTTCAGAACAAGTCGGTGAACGGACTGGAGCGCCGGTGGATATTCAGCATGAGGCACGGTGAGCGGGTGGACCTCACATATGGGCATTGGGTGCAGCATTGCTTCGACAAAGACACATATGTACGGAAAGATCTCAACTTGCCCTTGAAATTGGGTGAACGGTGAGTTAGTAGGTACTCTCTATAACATATTTTGTTATAAAATACTAGTGGGCCCGGCAGACGTTGTCCTAAAAATTAAAAAAAAACTGCCGTTCTTGAGTTATGTTGATTGATACCTACCTCCACGCGTTCTTGAGAAAAAAGTATACAGACAGACAGGAGGACGGTGATCGGTGTTCCTTTTGAAGTACGGAACCCTTAAAACACCAAAAATTAAACACATTTAAAACCTTCTTGACTGCACTGTATGTAAATACATGAATTAATTTTCACTCGAAAGTTCAATTAAGATCATTGTGCCATTGTAAATTATGGTAATTCGGCTAACTGCTATAACAAGTTTATTTTTTTAAATAAAATTATTTTATTTACAACAAATGTACAAAATATACAAGCAAATGTACAACTATAATATATAAAAAACTTCTTCGAGGCTGCCGCTGCTGCCGATCGGCAAGGTTCCCAGAAGGCTGGCAGCGTTTCCTCTTTGGATGGCCAAGCTGATGCGTTGGCGGAAAAAGCTCCCCGCCCGCCGGTCACCCGAGGCCTCGATTAATTTTTTACATAAAATATTTGCGAAACGACGAGCTTCAGTTTATTTGAATTTTTAATATCCAATAAACTTTGTCTCCTTTGTCTTGTACAAAACCTGTTGACACTTTGGATAAATCAATACTTATTGTATCTGTGGGCTTGAATCTTTTTTTTTTATCTGAACTCTAAACTTAATTATAAAATAAGTATGTCCCATGTATATGGGAACAGTACCAACTACTTTTTTTGTCGATGGATTGTCGTTCTATATGCGCGACTATCATTAATGTATTTTTTTATTTTATTTTAAGCATACACTTTCATAATAATAAATGTATTTGTTAACGATAACGCTCCATTCAGGGAAATGTGTATTCCGTTTCGACGCGTTAAAACTCGCTATTGTTGTTGTACTAGGGTGGGTGGTAAAGAGTCGTACGCTAAAGACTCCCCTATGACGCGGGTGGGTCAGCTACAGGCGCAGTTAGTGGGCGAAGGGCTGCGGTTGGCTGGTATCGATGTGCGTCATGTGTACGCTTCTTCGGCGCTCCGGTGCGTCCAAACGGCGCACGCGTTTCTAGAAGGTACGTACTCTAAAATTAATAAAAAAAATCAGAGACTTGTTATTTGACGCTGGTAACGACTCAATCGCATAGCTCACTCGAATTGCGACAAAAATGAAATTACTGATATAAGTCTTAATGATTTTAGATACTGAATAAGTTTTTGTTCACGATTGGACAAATAAAAGGATGTTTTTTAATTGAAACTTATTTATTTTTTCAGAAATAGGCATTACAAATTGCTTTTAAAAGTACAAGATAGGATATTGAAGAATAGTGTTAACCACTTATCGACACAAAAGAGCGGTCCGTTCCGTGCTGCCAGCTGTAATAGCCGCAAACCGGCTTAAATAACTATGTCTGAGTAAATGTGATCAACTTTGATTGATGAATCAATTTCATTTTCAGGTCTACAAGCAGATCAATCGGTGAAAGTCAAAGTTGAACCTGGACTCTTTGAGTATAAAGTATGGCACGAGGCCAAAGGGATATCGTTCATGACTCCGCTCGAGTTGTTTAAATCAGGATTGAATGTCGACTTAGAGTAAGTTTCCCTGAATTTTTACTATGGAATATTGACAGGTGTAAATGTCAAACTACAAAATTTTGGTGCCAGCTTTTTTTAGAGGGATTTCTCAGTCCTATTTCCAATCGTATTTTATTTACAGTTTTATAAAATATAATTGATATTTTTATGTATTTTTTAAGACTTTAGTACAGTTTAAAAATTCTCTCTTGGTCTCGTTATATTAGTCTCTTTTTGTCACATGTATGCATATGGCCTGTTAAAACGGGCATATCAAATATTTCATAGCCTACTCATAAAATTCTTAGTCAAGGCATAAAACTATGAGTTTCACATTTTGTATCAGTCAAATATTTATCGGTCAATACCGATTGCGGTACATCACTATTTAAGAAATGGAAAGAAGGTAACAATTGAAATGTCAAATAAAAAAAAACTTGTAACACTTTGAATGTAATCAATCATAAGCAAGCGTGATCTTGCCGTCACAGTAAAGCGGTATGATTAACAGTTAATTGAAATTGCACATCATTTTTATTAGATTGTGTACATATTAAATAAAACATGTTCATTATTTTGACGGGCCAGTTGGCGTGATTGGTTAACACACCTATCACGCCGCATGTCGTGGGTTCGATTCCCATCCAAGACAGCCATTTGTGTGCAACACATGTTTATGCACACAAATGACTGTCAGTGTCTGTGAAACAGACATCTGTTTGTCCTGAGTCTGGGCGTAATTATCTTTTTAAGTCGTTATGTATTTACAAAAAAAAAATGTATATCAGTTATGGTTTCCATATTACAAGCTCTGCTTAGTTTGGGATCAGATAGCCGTGTGTAAAAAACATGTCCCAGGATATTTATTTATTAAACTACTAAATGGCCGCTAGTGACATGCTATAATGTCCGTTTTGACAAAAGAATGACACTTTTTGACTTGCTATGCTTATTTTAATTGTCGTTTATTTTTCAGGTACAAACCGTATGTGGACTTGGACGTGACATCTACAGAATCGTTAGAAGAGTACTACAAAAGAAACGAGTTTGTCATGCACTCTGTCTACAATGACACTGAAAGTGAAGGTAAGTTAAATCTTACAGACAATAATATACAATATACCTATGTCTTATAATAGTCGGGCAATCGCATGTTCACTAATTAACTAAGCAAATGGATGCTCTTTATTTCCATGAGTCACCTAAAAAAGGACCTAAAGCATTATCACAAATATCCCCTTGGCTTGAAGGGACGATCGTACCAAAACTGGATATAAAAAAATAACTAAATAAATTAACATATTTTTAACCCGGAATAACATAAAACCTTTCAGGAACGCAGCTGAAACCGGGGACGGAAGCTAGTAACATAATGTATCTTCTAGAGGAATAGCGTAGGGTAGTAAATAAAAATGAATTCTAATTAGTTCGTCGGTAAGATTATCAAAAAATATTGGACACGTATTTTTTACTTTATCAAATCAATAAAAATATACAAAGTTATTATAGCGCATCAATGTATAGGAGTGGGGCTTGTGACGTCACTTCGTGGTAAAATTTGCACCACGGAGTGACGTCACGCCAAATTTTAACGCAATGTATCTTCGTCATTTTTCGTTTACGGAACAAATAAAAATGCGTATCCAATATTTTTTGGTAATCTAACTGATGGACTAAAAATATTTTTTTAGGATACTACCCTATTCCTTTCGTTCTATCTAGACAGAACATCACGTGTTAGCAATAAAGTTAGTACGATATTTATTTATTTGACATTTCAGGTGGCAACATAATTTTCGTAGGACATGCAGCAACCTTAGACATGATGGCGACCGCCCTCCAACGAATAGGTGACAAAAATACCGAGCATGCACCTTACGAGATGTTCAAGAACCTACTCAAGATCCCATACTGCGCCTTGGCGGCTGTAAAGGACAAGCCATTGCAACTAGTGCCGCCTCCCTGCCCACCTTCTATCAATTCTAACTCGGGAAGATACGATTGGAAACTTCTTCAGGATATATGGAAGAACGCCTGATTAAATTAGGGAAGGAAAGCGCTAATGACAGTGACAGTTTACAATAGATACATAAATGAGTTACTGCTCATTCTTCCACAGTCACACCTTTGACAATATTCTTTCTCCTAATTGGGCATTATTACCAGGGATGTTATGGAGCTTCGTAACCGAAACTATCGGATATCCGAAATAAAAATCTATCCGTAACCGGCTCCGATATAGTAACAACAGTTCATAACATGTCTAATTTAGTAACAATTACTGGAAAATTTGGTTCCGATTCGTATTTTACTACCTATCAGTAACCGAAACTAGCAGATAATCCGAAATAACTTCATATCCGTAACCGTATCTCAAACCGGTATAATAATATACTGTACCTACTTATATCCATATACCTATCCAGATCCAAAAATTCATATCCATAGCATCCTTGATTATTAGGAACACTGTTTTTGAAATCGGTCTATTTTTAAATATGCACTATTCTAGTTGTAAAATACGATTTATCTTGTATTGTATATAGCTATGTTACATATACATATTTATGTCTATATAATATTTGTTTGTTATATATTAGATATGTATTGATATTAGAATATTACAAGAAGTGGATTTATGAGTAAGAAATCTGTTTGTTATTTAATGTGAGTGAAAATCATAGCAAAATATACAATCGGTCGTATTTCACGGTACATTCCTATAACATAGATCACTTTGGGTAAATAAAGTACTTATTAATAAAAAAAAATACAAATAAATCAGCTTTAAAAATATATATTCAATGTCAATATACGAGCGTAGATATAGACGTTGAGGACCTGATATATATTTCATAGTTGGTCAATAGAAATGGTACTTTAATGTCCCATCGACCTTGAAGATAATTAATTTATATTTTTTTCATAATTTATGGTTGAGTGAGACATGTGCGCAATCTAAAAATGCGTCCACGTTATCTATGGTCCCCGTATGCACTTTAATTAGTATGTACGCTTGTTAAAGCTGGTAGTGGTCGAAGTTTACAATCGTTAGACGCTTATTTCTCAAGAAGCCAGCGGGAATGAATTGTCTATACAAACGCAATCCTAAAATAATTTGTACTGCGAGAATATTCGAGTTTACTACTTATTTATCTATGTAGGTACCTACATTATCTCTTTTCAAAATACTTGTCTCAAACGAAATGTAATATAGTATATTGTTTATCCAGTAATACAATTACACCTATTGTTAAATGACGGATAACAAGATAAACGTTAGCTGAGCACGGTTATCACAAATTCAAACAAATATCGCGCAAGCACGGGGCATCACCCAGCAGCCAAACAAAACTGATTTTTGAACCCGCGTCAAATAGGGATGTTGCCTGAATTATCAAATCAGCTTATTTTTTTTTATTAAATGTTAAAACAATAGTTTATTGCACAGGTTTATATGGAGTTTTGTATTATATAAATATACACCATCAAATGATCTACTCTTTGTCGTTAAATTAGTATTTAAAAAATCATAAAAAGCATGTACTTTACAACGTATTCGCAATTTTTTTGTATTTTTAGTTGTTTTATGTCAATTATTAATCATTGTTAAGACTACGTAGATTTGATAATCGATATGAGTCGTAATAAAGATTGCATACAATAATCTACTTACGTAATTTGTTGTTTTAGTTTACAAAAACATTAGATTTAAAGATAGCATCAGATGCTCTTAAAGATACGATAGACGTTTTGCTGGATAAACGGGAAAATGCTGTAGGAAATTTTCACAAATTATTTGTCGAGGCAATAGAGCTCGCTGAAAAACCGGGTGTAGTTATTAATAGGCCTCGTAGGTACTGCGCCTCGGCAGACTCTTCGCGATAGGTAATTATCAAGGAAATGACGAGGAATATTTTTGGAGGACTGTTTATATTCCACTGATAGATAGCATAATGACTGACCTACAGGACCGACTTTCTGCGGATACCGATGACAGGTTCATTGTATCCGCAGAAAGTAGGAAGTTGGGATTAGGCAATTTTATGGCAAAATCTGAATATACGGAAGATCTTCTTAATGTGAAGAAAGTATTAGAATGTTATTCCCATTTCTTGAGTATTCCTGTTGCCACTCTCGTTACAGAGTATCATTTCAGCTATTGATTTCAAAGTGGAAAAGGGAGCTCAAAGAAAATACTGATACAAAATTTCCTAAGCGTGTGGTTTCTACAATCAAAGTTTGCGAAGACGATCTCTACCCAAATATAAAAACTATGCTGAAAATTCTGGCAACTCTTCCTATAAGCTGTGCGACATCAGAAAGATAATTTTCTACGCTAAGGCGTGTAAAAACTTGGTAGCAAGAGAGGCTGGCAGGTTTAGCTCTTCTAAAATTTCCAAAATTTCAGGCTGCGACCGTACCTGAGAGAATATGTATGCTGAATGCCTTATTAGATTAATTAGAAAATGTGTAGACACGAATATGAATCTAAGGTAGACATCGTGAAGTTTATTTACTTTTAATATAAACATTCAGATTATTATCTTAAGGCGAAGTGAGCTAGAAAGTACAATTTCACGCCGGTTATAATAATAATAATTCGTTCCGTCCAGTCGGAAGACCATAAAATTTTAGTTACAATTTACTTATTCTATGTTAGTACATACCTACATTACAAAAACTATCTTATATTAAACACGGAGGGTCTGGTACCCTTGTGTATGGTGTTCCAGTGCCTCACCATAGGGCAGTCAACCCTGCCAGGTATGGTGTTCAGTAGGCCGGGCCGTGGGTGCTGTCCCGCACGCGGCACATCAGCGAGACCACTCTATTGCGAACACGCGAAAACTATTGGTGCGAGTATCGGCAAACATGCTTGATGCGCTACAAAAGCGGGGCAACCCCAACAACAACCTAAAACCATTATTATACTGGACACGCAAGGCATTGAAGGATCGGCATGTATAACTGGTCCACAAGCTGCAAGTGTAAAATATCTGACAATATGCCTTAAACAATGAGCTTGACTTCACTTGTACACCTTGCAAACCTGCGGGCCAGCATATTACACCTCACCGCCTACGCCCTACGCTCCCGTTACATGTCCATATCATCAGAGAGGTCCTCAGTGACCCAGTGCCCTGGGTATTTAAATTTGGTAACTCTACTCAAGTTTACTCCTCCCAGCCTTACTTGTGGTACATTATTAAGTTTTTTATTTCTTACCTTAAATATGAGTAGATCACTCTTTTTGAGTTATACCTGAGGCCATGGGACTCCGCGTACCTCTCACATATATTCAATAAAACCTGGAGTGCCTTGATCGATGGGCTCAACAGCATCATGTGAAACATCTATCTATTGAACAGCCAACGCCCAGCCCTATTGAGCTCACCGATCAGACGTACAAGTGATATGTGAAGGGTGTTTTATTTACCTTACGATTTTTTATCGATACCTACGTAGTTCATTCAAAATTGCACTTGAGTGGTCAATTGTCATGAATTTTGTTTTACATGAAACTATTTTATAAGAGGCGTAATAAAACATAATTGAAATTATTATGTATTGTTTTATTTCTGATAACACGACGAATATTACATAAAATGCACAATTATAACAAACAAATAAATATTTTTATGATATATTTGGTAATATCTAGATAGTGTTTTCTCGTCCAAATAACAGTGGTCACCATCTGTTTAATAATTTAAGAATTTTTCGTATAATATGGGTGGGATAAAATTTGAAAATCCTTTACATTCTATACTTACTTTGATAAGACTAGATGAATATATGTAATAAAACAAATGCAAAGTTATATGAAAATGCTGTTCACTCTTAATATATAACAAATTCAATATACACTAAATGATTGGCACAATCATCAATAAAATACATCTTATTATTCAGAGCTTACGCTAACATACACCCGAAACCACGGTTTCGGGTGGATTAATTAGTATACCCCAATTATTTCGAGATCACAATAATTCATATGTACTTAAGTATGTAATACAATATAATTTTCAAAATGATTTATCTGTATTAGTATAATTCATTCTCTCAGCAAGTATTTCTTCAACAATTTTTTGAATAATTTGTCTATCTTCAGCTTTTATGTCTTCAGGTTTGGTTTTATCATCGTAAATTTTCCTATCTATTAACCTAAGTATTACTTCCTCTACTATAGAGTCAATATTTTCGTTTGTTTGATTTGTTATATCAGCAATTGGAATTATATCTTGTTGATCTGTTTCTACTACATTGTCTATACTTTCCGCGTCATTTATGATGATATCATCTGGTATATCGCCTCTGCCATCAACTTCTTTCACTATAACGGTATCATCTTTTCTAATACTTTCAGAAAGTTCATCAGCAATGTCTTGATGGCGTCTCATTATTTCTTTTAATTTTTCTTTGGCAGATGCTACAACTTCTCTTCGCGTTTCCAATTTGATCTTTTCGATGGCTTTTTTCTTGCGTTCTTTTCGCAAAATTTTAAACTCATCAATAGATTTTTTGGCAATAATTAATTTTGGAACAGCTTCATCTTTTTCGTCATTCACAATTATTTCGTTTACATGATTTGCTACCGTTTCATCATGTTTTATTTCAGCTGTGGTAGGTTCTCCATTCGCTTCTATATTTTCTAGCTCAATTGCAATTTTTTCTGTGGATGCCACTTCTGAATCCATTAGCTCTGCTTTATTGTTTTCATAGTCCACTATTTCAACAACGGTTTCCACATTTGTTATAATTTTCTCTGTTGATGATTCACTATCAGTGGTTATTTGAGAACCAACAATAGTTTGAGCACTGTGACCAAGAGGGAATTTGCGGAAATCTTTTCTCTCCAGAATAAATAACGCTGGTTTTGTTTTAATCCTCACTGGTGGCATTAGTTTATAATTCACTGCAACTTGGGAAAACGATTCAATGCTGTCAATTATTGCGTGTGTTTGAGTAAAGTACTTTAAGTTAGAAGAATACTTGCTTTTTCCCTCAATAAGGAGATGTGTGTATACTTGTAGTTGTTCTGGTGTCAATGATTCATTTTTACTATATATCCAGTGACTATGAGCTTGCGTGAATCTGGTCACGCCAGTTTGAGCAGCTAGATTACTGATATGTACATTAACAAATGGCTCATTCTTTAAAAATTTATGAAATCTGAAAAAGATAATATGTGTTGTATTACCCGAGTATTCATAGTCCACTGACGTGATTATAAATCATTAATGCACAGGCAGTATAAATAGTCACCTAGTTATAGCCACTCCGCCTGGGTAATTAGTCATAGCTACCAAAGCAAATGCTAAGGATATCATAACATTGCCTAAAATTATAATATTTGTTCCCCAAAATAGCAATTCATAGATGGGTGCTTTCGTTCGTCTTATATATCTGGAAGATAGAAGATATAATTATTCTATTAGATCCAACTGTCATCAACATTCTGTATAACAGTGACGGATTTTCGCTCACGTTTATTTGTCATCTACACAAAATGAGACAACTATGCTTTAAAAACTTACATATCTATGATAAAATACTTACATATGGGTGCAAGTAGCAGCAGATGCCATATTGAGCAATGGGAACACATAGATAATGAACCTAAGTTCTTTGTGAGGCAGGAATGAATACAACAGTATGTAGACTAAGCCAGGCATAGCCAGAGGCACCAAGCGCTTGTCTAAGTACATGCCTATAGGAATCAGAATTAAACTTGGACCAAGGCCTCTTGGCAAGGCTGAGTACAAGTACCAAAGAAACGGTGAAGTCTGCAATTGAGTTAAGAAGATTTAAGATTCCAATTAAATTTACATTATGATACTACTAATATTACAAATGAGAATGTTAGTGTCTGGACATGATACCACTCCATAAAGACTGTAATTTGGTTTTGATCAGGTTGAAACTATGCAGATAGGTATATCGACGGGCCAGTTGGCGTGGTTGGTTAACACACTACCAATCGCGCCGCAGGTAGTTGGTTCGATTCCCATCCAGGACAGACATTTGTGTGCATGAACATGTCAGTCACACAGACAGTCTGGGTGTAATTACCTATTTAAGTATGTATTTACAAAAAAGTTGTATATGTAGTAAACCACTCATCTGGTTTCCATATTACAAGCTCTGCTTAGTTTGTTTGGAATCAGATACCCATGTGTGAAAAATGTCTGAGGAAATATTATTATTATAGATCATCCACTAAAATATTATAAAGGATGTCTTATTCATGGATAACATAAGATCCCTTGGCAACACGGATGAAACAGCAGGACAGAAACCTATTTCTATTTCTAAATATGGTATATCTCAATGTTATGTGCAGTTAATGCCATATGGATGCATACTAGCTTTCATCTAGGATAAGCTAGAAGTTGATGACTGTTACATTCACCAAATCAATATCAACTTTGCTATTAAAAAGGATACACCATAATTTGAGCTTTTATTCAATACTGTGTTGAACCAGAACACTTCGGCTTCAGGCCAAAGAATTCGTCCCCAAAATATTGAGTCCACAATCACAGTCAAGGCTATCAATCCTATGCCTGTAGGAATCACTATTTTCAATAAACTGAAAACAAAATTTAATAAAACCTTAAGATATTTTATTTAATAAAAAGCAAATGTAAGATTGTCTATTTGTCAAGCTAATTGATTAAGGTAGACAATATTAGACAGGTACCAAACATTGAATACCTATTGAGTGTGGATGAAACCTAATGGGAATGCTATGTCTTGTTCAAAAGGAAGATTGTTAATATGTCTACATAATATAGTTAGATAACTAACATACAACAACTTTAGATATTAAATTAGTGGCCTTTATTAAAATCAACTTGGGTTGCTTTAAAATCAGGCTATACAAACAAGAGTGGTATAGTAGTTCACTACATCATGATTTTTCTCAGAAATATCATTAAGTTATTTGTTGGAAAATCAATAAATGAAATAAAATCTGTCAATCCATACAACTTACCTAATAAAATCAATTTTCTTGAAGTACAAGTCCATAATAAGAAATAAGCCAAACAGCATAGCAAGCTCAGACCTGAATATAATTATTGCAGCACCAGCTGATGCTAAAAACTGCTTGTATTTGCCAGAGAGCCATCCTTCATAAGCCAAGAGCACTAAAAAATTAATCTTATTAACTTCAGCTACATTAAATGGGCTTTTCCAATGATTTGAAAAGGCTTATATCCTCTTTTTTAAATTTATATATATTAGTAGGTATTTTATTATTTGTAGGTACAATAACTCACCAAGGGGTAATGCCATAATATTAGGCAATGGACGGCTCATATAGAACATAAAATGGTACTGAGTGACAGTGATTAATGTGTACCACCAGGTGTAGGTGCTGCCAAACTGCCTCTGTAGAGCATTTCGTAAGCGACTCCATGCTCCTATGACAGTCAGTGTAAGGGTCAGTCGAACTGGAATTATAGTGAGAACATTTAGTAAATTTTAACACAAATTAGTTAAAAACTATTACATTTCATATTTATTTTTCATAAGAAATTTATTATTATAGAGTAGCAGTATTTCCTCATAGGTTGCAGATTAGCTACAGTTCCAAATACAAACTTACCAACATACTGCATCCAAAATTTACTGATTCCAGTGATGTGTAATAATCCAACTACAGGTGCAGAAAACGTCGAAATGATGAGAGGTCCAACAAAAGTACGCGGCACCACTCCCGGGAACTCATTATGATCGTACTGGAACAAGAACCGATTATCAATGTACGCCAGTACGCAAATATGAATCCAAAATTAGATCTTTTTTATAGGCACCTGAGATAGGTTATGACGATGATATAAAATGTCATGGGTAGCTTGGATATTGAAGCTCTCCTCCACTTTGGTGAATGGACATAGCAGCACGTGTAAGCTAGCAATTATATAAAGTAATTGGACCATTTCTTTACTCATTTAGAAATAGTTTTATTTTACATATCAACCCATAATAATTTCTGCACTTTTTGTTGGCAATCTGACAATCAAGACAGCAGGCAGAAAACTTTTTGACACTGACTGTCAAACAGATTGTCAGAATCAGAGGGAAGAACTCTCGGAACAATAACTAGGGCCGCTTTCCGAATTACACCATCATCGCTCACAGCGCTAACATCAATAATTGGCGTTCCGATTTAGATATCACGATTATGACAGCTAAGAGCCGTCAACAATTCGGAACGCTTGTGACCGCGCTCACAGTGCGCGCTCAACCTCAACGTCAAACGTCAATAATCCCTTGCAATCCCTTAAGTACTCTACACCTTTTATAACAACTAATATCGAAAACTAAGAAACCGACTGGATATATATTATTTGAAAATGGAAGATCAACAGCAACGCCTTGGCACTTCTGTGTGTTTGATTGACTGTATCGACTCTGATAACTCAAGATTTTGAGTTTGAGAACGACGATTCGTCCAGCGATGAAGATGACGAAATGTTTATCGTAGCGTATTTATATGCTCCCGACAAAGATGTGCCCAGAAGGAAAATACCACGCATTACAAATTTCATGGATGCAACGATCATTAATTACAATGTGAGCATGACAGAAATTTATCGCTCGTTAGGCTCGTCGAATACTCATGATTCGAATATTTCCTAGTGTCTAAACCACAAATTTATTGTTTTCCTTTGTTACTGTAGTGATTTCACCCAGAGCAGCGCAACACACTGAATCAGAATACTAGAGCACATAAATGAAATAAGATGCGACTCAAATCAAAGCAAAACAGCACAACCACAAGCACAACTGTCATTTTTGACAGCGCTCACGGTGATATTAATTTATAGCTGGGTCGGTGTTAGCGCAAGATGGCGCATGTAATGACGTCATCTATGACGACATAGGGGACATCGTTATCGCGCTCACGCTAATTCGGAATGGGTTTATCGACGCTCAAATCGATTATGGTGTAATTCGGAATACGGCCTAGCATGGAAGCCGGGCTAAAATAAAAACCGAGTACTATACAGTTTATTCATTTATGTCAATTAGCATATCGTAATGTGGGAATGAAACAAAACATGGCTGTTTGTTTTTATTATTTTTGAACGTGTCACAAGCAAAATGTCAAATGGTCCTCTTTGGCCCTCTTATAATGCTAAAAAATACAAAAGTTCTACCCAAGACGTCAAAATACTTACGTTGGCTATCAACTTAATTTTGTAGTTTTATATTTTGTTGATACGAGTCGGGAGTTTGACGAATTTACTAAGTGAAAAAAGCGAGTTAATTATTAATTTCTGTCTGAGAACGTGGCCAGAAAGTATATACGAGAGGTGTACAGTGCCCTGGACAAGATGTCTTATGTTGTTGAAGGGTGTAAAGCCCATATTTCGAGAAAAGAAAATGAGAACGAAACGTTAACATTTCATCGGTGAGTTTAGAGATATATTTTGCAATATTGGAAATAAAAAAAGTGATAGACGATAAATAAAAATAGTACTTTATCCTATCTACTCAAAAGAATTCACGTATTTGCTTTAATTTATGATTTTTCTGAAAAATAAAATTGTCGCAAGTATGAGAAAGAAAGAAAGAAAGAAAAAACATTTATTGACCCACGAGTCACAACACACATAGTAATATTAAAGTAACTTAAATAATACTTATAACTAAAAAAAAAAAAATATAATATGCATGTTGCGCGGGGTCAAAAGGTCCCTACCTCAGCATAAAGTTGCACTGCACATACAGCAATACAACGCTGGTATTCTGGTAGAGCCTTATGAGACAAACAAAAAAAATATATATATAGTTATAAATTGTATAATGCAAAATAAAATAAAAATTAAAGTAAATAATACAAGGATGCCTTCTAATTACATGACAATTACAATAAAATAACCCAATACAGAGAGATGCCACATGCGTTGATACATTTGCCTATTTCACTTGCCGACGACTTGTAAAGCCGCGGGGTGACCGCGAAAGGTGCGAACAATCGAATTTATACAAAAAACCGCTTTTATTGGTCCACATTATAAATTCTATGCCTTTTGCGGTGGAAGTTTACTTTTCTGAAGCCCCTACCAGAAAACTAGGTTTTAGTGCTTTTTTGTAACCCGAGAAGATATTTCTTTAGCGTAATTCTGAAGGTTTGAACTGTTTTTAAGACACGAAAAGGTGGAGGTAGGTCGTTCCAGCACCGAGAGGCAGCAAATCTAAAGGAACCACGAAACGCCATAGAACGATGGTTTGGTGTGACTAAAACAAAAGTACATGCCCTGCGATGGAGATTGGCTTGAGACTGGGCCCACACTAACTTGTCGAAAAGGTACCTTGGAGATTTTTTATCAATAACACCGAAAAGAAGCACTGAAAGATGCAATTTCCTACGTGCTGTCATTTTTAGAAGGTTGGAACAATTCAAAAATGGGGTCATGTGTGACCGTGGAGGGACATGAAAACAGAAACGACCACAGGCATTTTGAACGCGCTGGATTAACTTCTCCGTTCTTCCGAGTAAACAAGGGCCGTACACAGTGTCGCAGTAATTAAGTCTGGATAGCACAAGGGACTCACAAAGCATTACTCTAACTTCTTCGCTAATGTATGGACGGATCTTGTATAATAATTTTAAACGGTAAAAGCAGTTATGCACACTCTTAGCTACATGTTTTTCAAAGCGAAGATGGCTGTCCATGATGAGTCCTAGATTTTTTGCTTCCGTTACACATTCAACCGTCTCTCCGTCCACTATGATGCTCATAGGAGAGGATATCTGCGGGTGTGTACCAGACATAATATTATGAGTGTTTTTCCTGGAACCTACCACCATAAATTTTGACTTCTTGGGGTTGATTACTAAGGAGTTAGCTTTTGACCAGTCTGATATGTGTTCTAAATCTAAGTTTACTTTATTTACCGCATCAGCCATAGTGGAAAGAGGAAATGAAAGATACAGCTGCAGATCGTCGGCATATTGATGGTGTTTGCAATAAGTAATTTCCCTCGTTATGTCAGCACTATAAAGCACGAATAAAATAGGCCCTAGAACTGATCCTTGTGGAACACCCCGAGGAACAGGTTGGAGGGAAGATGTTAATGTAGACCCATCCGGCATCGTTAATGCTACAAACTGATGTCTGCGGTCTAAGTAACTATGAAACCAATTAATAGCCCTGGTATCAAAGCCATAGAAGGCAAGTTTAGCTAACAACAGTGATATATTTATTGCATCAAATGCACGTGAGAAGTCAAGCAATACTAGTAAACTGACCATTCCATTATCTTGAGCTTCAAGCATATTGTCAACAACATCGAGTAGAGCAGTTGCTGTGCTATGGCCTTTACGGAAACCTGATTGAGCTTGAGGAATGATGCTATTATCTTCTAAGTACTTGACGAGCTGCATACATACTACTTTCTCCAATACTTTAGAGACACAGGGAAGGATGCTGATGGGTCGCAAGTCCTGCATTGTAGAAGGGTTGCTATTTTTTGGTATTGGCCTAACAATGGCCACTTTCCAAGAATCAGGAAAAACACCATTACTTATGGAGGAGTTAACAATCGCGGTGATTGCATCTAGGGATTGGGGGAGTGTCATTAGTAACATGTCTAATGAAATGCCATCAATGCCCAAAGCATTGGATTTAAGCCCACGAATAATTGCCAGCACAGTATCTCTGCTCACAGGGTTCAAAGAAAAAGATTCAGAACCAAACCTGTGGTGCTCGTAAAAGGTTAACTGCGAGATAGACACCTTGTCGATACCAGGTACACTTAGGAAATGTGAATTAACAAGGTCAGGGTTATCGAATTGAGATGGAAGTTCTGCAGCCTGCTTCTTATTAGGTAATATTGTATTTTTAAAAATTTTCCATAGTCTTTTTGTATCCTTAATGTGGTTGTTAATGTGTTGGGTAAAATATGATTTTTTCTCACGTTCTATAGCTGCGATAACAATATGTTTCATATCTTTGTAGCATTTTTTTGAAACCATTGTTTGAAGAACTTTATGTTTTTTGTGATATTCATCGCGTATACGAATCATTTTTTTAACGGTGTCCGTGATCCACGGGTGGGGGGGGTCCTTAAAATTTCCTGACTTTAGAGGTGCATGTAAATCAAAGAGGGTCCTAACAAAGTAAGTGAATGTAGTTACTTGGCTATTGGTGTCTGTATCAGTTTCAGAAAAGTTCCAGGGCACAAGATTGAGGTCATCATTAAACTGCTCCAACTGGATACTTTTAAGCGGCCTATAAATAATCAAGCGAGGAAGAGGTTTAACCTTTCTGATATTAAGTTCAACTAAAAGCATTGCGTGTCCTCCCAGATCTGGGGTATACTTGACTGTAACCTTCCGTACATGAGCATCAGTACAAGCAATATCAATTAAAGTTTGGCTATACTCAGTAAAATGTGTGGGCTCTGAAACAACTTGTTTTAGATTAAGGCACTGTAAAAACTCTTCAAAAAGTTTAGCTTTATTGCTACTTGGATTGAGAAGGTCTATATTTAGGTCACCCATTATGATCAGCTTATCACACTTCGCAAAAGATACAATTGACTCCGTCAACGCATCCAAAAACAAGTTTACATCCTGCCATGGTGGCCTATATGCAGTCCCTGTAATAAGTTCCACTCCACCAACGCCCAAACGCAACCACATTTGCTCTACTGTGGATGTCGGGGGATGAGGGCAAACGCGCGCCGAAATACCTTTTCTAATATAAAATCCTAATCCACCTCCTCGGCCTCCACGCACTGCGTCTGGTCTCGGAGAATGTCGTAAACGAAACCCTGCTACCATTGGAGCCTTCTCATCCTCCCCTGCCATAATATCCGGCATCAACTCCTCCATGGCCACAATGAATTCCTCATGCCCTGTGTTAAGCGACCCTGCATTAAACAGTCCAACTTTGAGGTGGCGTGTTTCAATCATTATTTAAAAAGTCAAGTATACGGCAGACTCTGCATGCATGGACAATTATATAGTACTCAATACCTTTCATTTCATTGTAAATTTTCAAAAAGGCGATCTGATTTGTTTTTATGATTAAATAAAAACATCTTATAACATTATATAATGGTATGAATAATAGATAAAGTATAAAAGCATTGAGCACCACAAAAATTATAAATTCAAAAGTATAAGTACAAGTTGCTAACAATAATATATAACAATGAACAAAATAAAGGAGTTTTAAAATATAATTAAAATTATCACTTTGTGAGTTAATTCTCCCCGCACAACATACACAAGAATGAATGGCCCAAGCAACACATACGAGGGTTAATAGTATTAGAATAACTATAAAAATTACGATACAAAAAAAACATCCAAATACACACTCAACATTACAGCTAAAATCAAACCGATTCAAGTCCAAAAACCCGCTGAAAGTCAGTATCAGATTTTATTTGGTAGGCTGACTTGCCATCAGCTTGCCGCGCGAAGATGCGGCCTTGCCTTGTCCAAGAGTACCGCCACTGAAGCTTGCGGCACTGCTCCCGGACACGATGAAACAACTGACGGTTAGCACGAGTAAGCCTCTCGTTCAGGAAGATGCGGCCGCGCGGTGCGGTATCGGCGCCACCAGCGTGGGCAACGGTGAGCGCGCGGCGTACGCGAGCGGCACGCAGCAACTCGTCGCGCAGGGATCGGCGCGCCAGCCGCACCACGACGCGGCGTGAGCGCGCAGCCCCCGACCCTCCGTTCGAGTTACCGCCCGGTGTCGGGGGAGCACCCACCCTCTCTGCATACACGATGTCACGAGCATCCAAAGAGATGCCCAGTCTGGTGGCTAGAACAGTAACAGCGTGCACGGTGTTCTCACCCCTCTCCTCGGGTAGGTGCCCTATCTCGAGGTCAGATAGGAGTGCCTCCTGATCCCGGTCTCCAAGTTCCTGCTTTAGCTGCGCCACCGTTCGCTCAAGCTCAGTGACATCCGCCGAGGGGGATGGAGGGCCCGCTTCGCGTCGCTCCAGTTCTTCCAGTCTCTGTTCTACAGCTTCCATGCGCGCATCAACACTGGCGACGAGAGCGCGGTGTTCAGCCATCTCCCGCCGAAAGTCACGCATCTCAGCTACACACTCGGCGAGTTCTCGGCGCAGCAGGGTGACACCCTCGGCCGCAGCGGCGGCATTGGCGGCGACGATGGCAAAAGTCGCTTCTGGCTGTGAGGGGCTTGCTTGATGCTCCTGTCGACTTGTGACCTTATCTTCATCACCAGAACCCTCGCTGTGGAGTGCTTTCACTGGCGTTTCAGCGTTGTCACCTTTCGGCTTCTTCGGCTTACAACCAGGGCAGCTCCATGACGCCCCGACCCGCGATGTCTCACTGAGCCCGACACAGGGCCGATGAAAGATGCCCAAGCATTTGCTACACCTAGTGACGTCTCCCTTGTCGGATGCGAACCTACCGCAGGCCATACACTTAACCATTTTAAATCTACGAGAAGTTGCTTGCGAATTAAAATGTCTATGTGGGTTGCCGCTAGGTGGCGGTAAAATCTTAATGGTTTGAGTAGGCACTGTATGATCTGTACGATTTATTTATGCGGAATGTTGAGGGTAGAACTATAAAAACCCGATGACAGTCACAAAAAACAGCGAGATTAAATTCAGTAAAGTTATTAGAAATGCAATATCACTGCGTAGTTAATGTGTAAAACACTGTATGTTAGCTATGTGATCAACACTGCGGCAAAGCACTGTAATTTGGTGTCAATATGCACTTGTATTATTTTTTACGAGATAAATAAACATAACCGGTACCAGTAAGTATAGGTTACTAGTGATGTAAAAATGGTTATCGATAATCATTTCAATACTGTTGCAGATTTCCTAATGATGGTGAAAGGAAAATGAAATGGAGTCAGTGCATCAATAGGTTTTTCTCATACAAACTTCCACCCCCTTTTCACCCCCTTAAAGGGTGATTTCTAGGATAAAAACTATCCTATGTTTTTTCCCGGGACTCCAACAATCCCTATCCGAATTTCATCTAAATCGGTTCGGCGGTTTAAGCATGAAGATGTAACAGACAGACAGACAGACACACTTTCGCATTTATAATATTTTATAATTATAATATTAATTAGTAAATTAGTATTAGTTTTAATGATTAATAAAGACATTAAATTAGTTGTCTATTAAGACATTAAACTTGTGTCAAATTCTTATCGTCTCTTTCCTACCACACTTGACTGATATTCCGACGCCGAAGTTCCGTCGTGGTAAATCCGTTAGTAAACCACAGCCACACTTGGCAGATTATCCGTCGACAGCCAGCGCCTATACTGATAATAAATTATAATAACATGGGAATGTTAAGAAAAGGATAAACTATATTAATTAAAAACTATATAATAGAAAACTATTCTATCTATAGGTACACATAATAAAAAATGTAACGGATCGCTCTCTGTACATGGAAGATATATGAGAAAAAATATTATTGGGTCCTTTATCAACGCAATAGCACCCAAAACAATGATTGTTAGAATTTTGTCTGTTTGTGCAAGCTAATCTCAGAAACGGCGTATTCGGATGTGGTTTTCACTAATATATTATGGTAAGCTTCACTTAACATTTAGTGTTTGTTTCATGTCAATCGGTTCTTAAATAAAAATGTTATGTCAATTTAAAGAATCACGTCGAACATTTGTTAATCCAAAATAAACCAAAAGATATACCCAAAGTCACTATTCCACGTGGACGAAGTCGCGGGCACAGCTTGTACTAACTATATTTACTTGTTTGCTTTGATGACTTATATCGACACTACAATGTCGATGATAAGCCCATCACTAGCCAAAAAATAGCTTGTGACAACCTGCATAATAACGAAACAGAACGGTATTATATGTCTCTTTCCCACGCATTATTGACGTCGAAAGTAAAAAAAAGGTAAAGTATATGCATTTCATTTCTTATTTTAGCCCGGCTTCCATGTTAGTTATTGTTCCGAGGAAGAACTACAAATACTTTTAGAGAGTTTTTTTTTTGCGGAGGACAGAAAGGTGGAGGTCTGAGGGACCTTACATAGACACCCTTACGCGGACTATTCAGCTTAGGCTGAGGGCTCTGAAGCAAGAGAGCAAAGATTAATGCAAGAGAGAATGTAATCACTACGTTTAAATACCTCGGAACAATAACTAACATGGAAGCCGGGCTAAAATAAGAAATAAAATGCATATACTTTACCTTTTTTTACTTTCGACGTTAATAATGCGTGGGAAAGAGACATATAATACCGTTCTGTTTCGTTATTATGCAGGTTGTCACAAGCTATTTTTTGGCTAGTGATGGGCTTATCATCGACATTGTAGTGTCGATATAAGTCATCAAAGCAAACAAGTAAATATAGTTAGTACTAGCTGTGCCCGCGACTTGTCCGCGTGGAATAGTGACTTTGGGCATATCTTTTGGTTTATTTTGGATTAACAAATGTTCGACGTGATTCTTTAAATTGACATAACTTTTTTATTTAAGAACCGATTGACATGAAACAAACACTAAATTTTAAGTGAAGCTTACCACAATATATTAGTGAAAACCACATCCGAATACGCCGTTTCTGAGATTAGCTTGCACAAACAGACAAAATTCTAACAATCATTGTTTTGGGTGCTATTGCGTTGATAAAGGACCCAATCACATTTTTTCTCATATATCTTCCATGTACAGATAGCGATCCGTTACATTTTTATTATGTGTACCTATAGATAGAATAGTTTTCTATTATATATTTTTTAATTAATATAGTTTATCCTTTTCTTAACATTCCCATGTTATTATAATTTATTATCAGTATAGGCGTTGACTGTCGACGGATAATCTGCCAAGTGTGGCTGTGGTTTACTAACGGATTTACCACGACGGAACTTCGGCGTCGGAATATCAGTCAAGTGTGGTAGGAAAGAGACGATAAGAATTTGACACAAGTATAAATGAAACTACAATTATTAATTTAATGTCTTTATTAATCATTAAAATCCATACTAATACTAATTTACTAATTAATATTATAATTATAAAATATTATAAATGCGAAAGTGTGTCTGTCTGTCTGTTACCTCTTCACGCTTAAACCGCCGAACCGATTTAGATGAAATTCGGATAGGGATTGTTGGAGTCCCGGGAAAAAACATAGGATAGTTTTTATCCTAGAAATCACCCTTTAAGGGGGTGAAAAGGGGGTGGAAGTTTGTATGAGAAAAACCTATTGATGCACTGACTCCATTTCATTTTCATTTCACCATCATTAGGAAATCTGCAACAGTATTGAGATGATTATCGATAACCATTTTTACATACGTATCGTATTTTCGTATCGTATCGTACATTACGTATCAACAATACATAAAACTACAAAATTAAGTTGATAAACGTAAGTATTTTGACGTCTTGGATAGAACTTTTGTATTTGTTAGCATTATAAGAGGGCCAAAGAGGACCATTTGACATTTTGCTTGTGACACGTTCAAAAATAATAAAAACAAACAGCCATGTTTTGTTTCATTCCCACATTACGATATGCTAATTAACATAAATGAATAAACTGTATAGTACTCGGTTTTTATTTTAGCCCGGCTTCCATGCTAGTTATTGTTCCGAGGGCTTAATACTCAATGATAATTATATATATTGTTCAAAAATTTATCCTGTTACGTTTAGTTTTTCCATACATTTCTTTTCATCTGATATTTCTTTTCTGTGTATAAAATCATAAATAGGTAATTGAAATATTTTTGTTACTCAAAGTTATGTTACATAAAATATTTTATACAGATTTATACATTTTATACATACAAATATATAAAAGAATATATGATAACTAAACGTAGTTTTGACAACAATCGTCAACAATGGTGGAGCGGATTCTATGACATTTTATGGCAGTGTTCGTTTTCTGATACGAAAAATATCAATAATGATCAATATTTCCCACGAAATATTATATGCGATAATATTGCATTATTATTTCGCTTAGTATTAACATAAAGCGTCTAGAATGTGTGATGTTTGTTCGGAGTTTTCACAGCTTTTAGTGAATTGTAAGATACTTTGTTTCGATATTTTTGTGCCCAATTACTCTTTCGCAGTTGCCCATTTCTTTATAAACTATATTATTATGACTTGTGAATCAATCTGTAATACATTCTACTGTTTATATTTACGTAAAAACTTAATTTAATTGTGATTTCAGGTGAGGCTAGATTAACAGATGATGTCTCTCAATATCCAACAATAAGTCAATCTGAGCTTGAAACAGTGCTGAATTATATTATTGCATGGCCTCAAAGGTAAAAAAACAAATTATTATTACGAGTATTAGCGTCTCTACACACTGTGGGACATACCTTATGTTACTAATCAGAGGTGTATCATTAATGGTCTTTCCAAATAATTTCGTCACATCGTATTTCTTTGTTTAGAGAAAAATATTTGTTTTTAACTTTTCACAGTGTGATATAAAATTTTCCAATGTATTCATACTTCTGACAAAGTTATAAAATATTTATATATTGTTTTAGGCAATGCATGTGCTGCTACAGAGATGTGAAGAACTTTGAGAGATTCTATCTAGTTGTCCAAAGTATTTTATGCTTATCAGTGTGCCAACTGAAGCAGTTGAAAGATGAGCTAATAGAGGCAGCTAAGGCACCACTTGCAACTGCTAAAAAAGAAGAGAAAGAAAATCATCCTGAAGTCATAACTACACCTCAAATTGAAGAAAAAGATGAAGATCCTAAGGAGAATGTTCCCAAAACAGAGAACCCTAAGACTTCAACACCACCTGAGCCTGCTGAACCATCTGAACCATCTACAAGTTCTGAGAAACCTGCCAATGATGACACTGATACATGGCCTATGCAGCAGAAAGAAAAACTCATGCATATTGTTTCTAAAATATTCCTTTTAAACTTTCCATTGTACTTAGCATGCAAACACTCATCATTGGGGAGGTTAGATGACCTTTCGGCTCAAGAGATATCAAACTTAAGCTCTTATTGTGACCTGCATGATACAGAGATCCCAGCATACTTACTACGTAATGTCAGTCTGTTTTGTAAACTGGGAGGTGTATGCGCGATGACTTCAGTATTTGAACATGCATCTCCTGGCACAATGCCACTGTCTATGGCTCATGCTGTTGTAGCAGCTGTGGGCAATTTAAAGCTCTGGCTTAACTTTAGGGCTGTTGCGCAGTTATTTATGCCTCTGAGGAGCAAAATATTGCAGTACATGTGCAGTTTGGAAGATAAAGATTTGAGATTACCAGCTGTGAAGTCTATGGCAGGTGATATGTCAATTAATTTGGCTTGCTCTTCAATTTTTTCTATTATTTTGACCCAATTGTTAAGTTGAATGATTCTATCTAGAGGTAAATGCTGTAATTAGTTCTGCCTGCTGTATATCGGCTAAGTAAATGAGAATTATCATATAACATGTAGTCAAGTTAATGTGTTGTTTGTAGAGGAATGACATATTATTTGGTTTGATTATTAGGTATATTATTACATCTTGATAATATATGCAGAAATAGTTAAACCCTTGGATATAATAGGGATAGATGTCCCAGGAAAACAATAAAATAACAACAATCTTGCTCAGCGAATTTATTTATGCCATAATTTATTTGTTTACTCGAGTTCATATTGTTTTTAAGCACTTACTAAAATATTAGTTTTTTCTACTAGATTTCATGTGGGGTGCTGCAAAAGAGCCACTTGACGCGCCACTAGCATTCGACGCCGATGGCCTGGAATTAGCATTCAAGTACTTCAATAGCAGTACTCTAACTATGAGATTGTCAGGGGTAGCACAAATAAATACTCATATTGCTGCACACAATGAACTGTGTGCAGCAGAACCAGCAGCAGATGCCGAAGTGGCTGGTCAGCGTTTGGCAACATGGCTGACATTTAATAATATCATTGAACATCTCTTTGGTCCTAATTTACATGTAGAGGTGAGTGTTTTTAAAATTGTGTACGTGATTGTAATTCTTATTTAAAGACGCTGAAGTTGATGATTTAATATCAAATTAGGACCATCCAATATTACAATAATAGGGTAATTGTTCATTATAACATAATACATTTGTAATTTGCTTAATTCTTTGTGAATTATATATTAATACAAAGGACACCAAAGCGATAAGTTGCCATAATGCCTAGGTCACGTGATATTATGACGTCTCCTGCTAGTAAACAAACTTTTACTTGTCAAAATATCTTCATAACTTTACCGTTCCCATTTGTTTTTTACTGGCAGGTGACGTCACACTCCAGAATCGGCCAGTACCAAGCGTTTTCAATCACATGGTCAAACATGAAAATTAAATCATTTTATTCATAATTTTTTATAAACATCATACATATTTTCAAATATTACTATGGCTGTGTGGGTGAATGCAATTTATTTTTTAAATTACCGCGCGACGCGTCTGAGGAGTGTGGGACGTGCAATATTAAGCAGCTTGGTTTGGAAATTTAGTAGCAATGGCGCGGTTACTTGCCAACAGCATGCGTATTGTGTCAAGTCTGTGGAACTCTAAAACATCATTTAAATTTGCAGGTGATAAAACAATCGCACATGATACTTAAGTTCCTGGCCGTAGAAGGGCGTGTGACGTCAGAGCACGTGGATCTAGTGTGGGCGGCCGCTCAACTGAAACACTGTGGCCGGCAGGTGTACGACTTATTGCCCGGCTTCATAAGGGCGTTGGCTCCAAAGCCTTGCACGCATTTGTATAGCTTGTTGTGTTCATTGCCACCGAAGGAGCATACTGAACAGGTAATCAATCTACATAGATGTAGTAAGATAAACTTTAATTCAAAAAAAAATGTGATTCAGTGATAAAGTTTATTTTGCAACAGAATTGTTTCTACCCAAAGTGAATTACTAAATCTGAAATAAAAAAAAACTTGAGAGGTGTCAAGGGACACCCGGATGGAACGAAGTTATATAAGTTATATAAGTCGAGAGAGTATATATATATGTCGCAGATGTAAACGGAGTAGCATCCGCATGGTCGTGATTAGTGTCCGCCATGTTGTCTTATTATTAAGGCGACGATATACGTGAAATGACGATTTTCGATACAAGATTTATCTGCATTCTTTATTGCAAGTGATTTATTAAAAATATATGTTAAACTAGAGGATACACGACATAAAATGACTTTTTTCAAATTTTAATTTTATCATCGAGAACATCAGAAAAAAATCGCGAATATGAGCCTTTTTGAAATTTCAAACATATTTCTCTCCTATATTACGGATTCAAATAACATGAAATTAATTACAGATATTCTTACACTTAAAACAAATAGCACTGTCTTGTTGTTTTTTAAACGACTTCAAAAAAGGAGGAGGTTATATGTTCGACTGTATGTATTTTTTTTTATGTATGTTCATCGATTTTTCCGCCAATTGTCAACCGATTTTCATTTATTTTTTTTGTTTGAAAAGGTATACTTCGGCGGTGGTCCCATTATCACCAAGTCAGGATCTGATGATGGGATCCTGGGGGAAAACGAGGGCAACCCTCAAATTTTATAAGAAATGTCAACCGATTTTCAAAATTCTTTTTTCATTTGAAAGAGTATACTTCGGCGGTAGTCCTACTGTCACCAAATCAGGATCTGATGATGGGAACCTGGGGAAAATGAGAGCAACCCTCAAATTTTATAAGAATTTACAGTATTTTTCATTCATATACGTACTTATCAAAGCTATTTCCATCTGGTAGTCATCATCTTATGTTGCAGAGCTGATGATGGAAGGTACAACTCCTTAAAGGTTAGGAGTTACGGGATATTTCTTTAAATATTATATTCACGTTTAGACTCGTATCGTCGTCTCTTTGTATATTAAAATGAGCTGATGATAGAAGGTAATATCTTTATCGGTTAGGTGTTAGAATATACGTTGTCCTAGATATGAAATGAAACGCAATATCAAGTAGCTGCTGAGAAAGAAGCCTTAATCATTTAGGATATATATTCTTTATTTTCTTTAAAAGTTTATCTATTTATGTATTCCCTCATCTAATAGCGTGATGTTATTTAACTTATAGGCTTTCTCGATAAATAGGCTATCCAACACTAATATTCAAACAAACAAACTCTTCAGCTTTCTAATATTAGTATAGATAATGTAAATTAATAATAGGCTTAATTTGCTCGAAAACAATTAAATATTTCTTGAAAACATTGAAATATTTCTTGAAAACATTGAAATATAAAAAATGGAAAAATTAAACTTTTTATAAAAAAATAAAAACGACTTCAAAGGCAAATATCGCACTAAAAATAAACTGAATAAGACATTAAATAAAATGGACAAAAAATATTTCAATAACTAAATAGACCAAAAACTTTACTTATGTAAACTACCTACGCACCTATTTAAATTATTATTCTATAAATACCTTTTGATCTGTTAGAAGTCGGTGCCAAGCCCAAAAATAGAATGAAAGAAATAATAAATGCCTTCACAAGCATCGCCAGATGGCAGTTCAGCCTCCCAGGGAGGAGATTAAGTAATCCCTGGGTTCGGGAACTCACTCTATCTGCGGGCGGCCAGCGGTCAACCGTTTCACCGGATCTCCCTAACCGCACGCCAACATGCTGCGCCTGCACTACTTAATAGCGACTCCATAATATCGCCGGTCCCTCCGCCGTCAGCACAGTGCCTCCTCTAAGGAGCTCTGGCAACCTTACTCACCGCAGGAACACAACACCACTTGGCAGTGTTATTTGGCTGCGATATTCTGTAAGGTGGAGGTACTTCCCCAATCAGACGGCCCCAATTATGAGCAGATGTTATGCTATGTCCTACCTCCTCAAACCGTACGAAGCCTATTAAACCTATTAGGCTTGGCACCGACTTCAAACAGATCAAAAGGTATTTATAGAATAATAATTTGAATAGGTGCGTAGGTAGTTTACTTAAGTAAAGTTTTTGGTCTATTTAGTTATTGAAATATTTTTTGTCCATTTTATTTAATGTCTTATTCAGTTTATTTTTCGGTTTTTAGTGCAATATTTGCCTTTGAAGTCGTTTTTATTTTTTTATAAAAAGTTTTTCAAAAAAAGTTACTGTTATTTTTTAATTAAATTTATACTCGATTTTTAACTCGGTGACAGCTTTGGTCACCTCGTTCGCCCGTCATTTCAGTGCGGGACGGGACGTTGTGCTGATCGGACCTGTGCTACTTTTTTCTCCACTCGATACAATATCATAAATGGTGTTATTAAAGCAGTGTTGTATATTTTAGCTATACATCGCGATGCGGTTGCTAGGGCTCGTCCATTAATTAAGGGATGTTTTTTAGAAACTTTTAAAAATGTTTCATGGTATTTTAGCTGAGGCGTCGAAAGTTCGTTAGTTTGTAGAACTACTCATATAGTTGATTATAGTATTAGTACGTAACTACCTTTAGAAAAAATATGAATTCATCAAGTTACACAACTTACTTTTTTTTTGCAGTATTCGACATCCACACGGATGAAAACATATCATAACGAATGCTAATAATTAAAAAAACCTATATATTACATAATAAAAATAAATAAAGACATTTTTTAAATTATTACTTCGAAAAATATTATACATATACTAGCGGGACCGGCAGACGTCCTGCCCTGAAATTAAAACAAAACTTAGAACCCGTTTCCAGCGCCACCTACCGGGTCTAAAAGTCAGACCATCGAGGAACCCATTGAAATATACACACAAAATTTCATCCATATCGGTCCAGCCGTTAGGTGACAAACACACGTACAGAAGAATTATATTTAATAAGATAATAAAAATAGATTTTTTGATAACCAACAAACTTGAAATTGTTGTTGGACTCACCCTAAGTTTTATGCGGCACTGGAGTAACCATAGCTTGTACAATTCGTCAAATATACTTTGAAACCTGTGATACTTGAAATTGGACCTTGTCTTATAGAAATAAGGTTCATTGTCACGTAACTCCTATAACTATCACGTTTCAAGCTGTATTATGAACTTTTAAAATATCTGTTTTGTCTCGATTCGAGTTGCGAGGGAGAGCGTTGCGCGTTCATTCTGAGGGCGCGCGGGGTGTGCAGCGCCAATCGAGCAAGGTCATTCGCGTATATCGTCACCTTAATCAGTGCGCACACCCGGCGCGGGCGCTGTCTCGAGAGCAATTGAAAGAGTGAATGCTTCGATCGAACGCACTACTGACTGATAAATACGACCACAGACTAAATAAGAAACACAGAGGCCTTACTCTAAACTTGTGCCACAGTCTAACTACAAGTTGTCCGTGGTGCCTATGTGGTGTTGCCATTCGAATTAATTAAATACGTACTGAAATAAATGACGACGTATGTTCGTGTACATTATAATCTCTAACATATATATATATTTATAATATATATGTTAGAGATTATAATGTACACGAACATACGTATTTATAATATATATATATATATAAATAGGAATGAAAATATCTGGCTTGCTTTCTATAAGAGAGAGAGAGACAGACAGAGAAACATGCGCACGCCGCACAGCTGACAGTGACATAAAAACTGTCGTGACAATTTTTCGTAAGATTTTTTTCCGTCTAGCCCCCTTTCATAACGCGCGATATGGAACTTCGTTCCATATTCAAAATAATTTAAAATCAACCAATTGGCCAAAATTTATATATTCGATCTGTAACATCCTCAAAATGTATTTTTATTAGTCAACTAGCTGTCTCCTCCGCGGTTTCACCCGCGTTCCCGTGGGATCTTATCTTTTCCCGGGATAAAAAGTAGCCTATGTGCTATTCCAGACTATAATCTATCTCTATGCCAAATTTCATCCAGATCCGTTTAGCCGTTCTGGCGTAAATGAGTAACAAACATACATCCATCCATCGAAACTCATCATTTATAATATTAGTAGGATAAATAACCACTATTCCTACCAACATACGCTAAATTGTTAATCAATTCATGAACAAACAACATGAACATGATATGATGTCCGTAGAGTCTATACCTGGCATCGGCCCTGATGCGCGCGCTGTGGTCCCGCGGGGGGCCCAGCTCGACGGCAGGTGGGGGCTCGGGTGGGGGCACGGGCGGGGGCGGGGGCGCGGGCACGCCGCCACCTCTACCCGAGGAGCCCCTTCGACCCCCGCAGCCCTCCTGCAAGCCGCACCATAACTCCTCCTCAGAAGCTAGCGTCAGTATGGACCAGACCAACTCTGATGATGACCCAGTGAGTGGACTTACTAGAGTTTCTAATTCATACTACCTGCATACTAAAGGTGATCGCACATTTGTAAGCGCCGAACGAAATTAAGTTCTTCAAAATTCTTTCGGTGATTCGTCTGATTTGGAGCGTATAGTGTTCGAGGTTTTATAGGATTTCATAAAAGTAATGCCAAAATTCCATTCTTTCGGCTCTTGTAAGTGTGCGTTCACTCCCTTTTATTTTATCACGATCGATTGTTGTTGAGGCGTCAACAGTTAACAAACTCGCTTTCCGATTCATAATATTAAAGTAGGAATTGGAAGTATGTTTGTAATATTATCTATTGTATTTGTTCCATACTTGTAATATAATAAATAAGTGTATCTAGGACAGTAAGAACTTTTAATGCTTATCGTTTTGTCTTATCTGAACTGAATTACATATTTCACCTTTTAAAAACAGGACTATTTGAAAACTTCTTTGCATTGGAGTATAAAATTTATTTCAACAGTAAAAATGTATATTATATATTGGGCTGCTTCTTTTATTATATGAGTACATTTTCTTTCGTCAGTGTGAAGAGCTGAGTACATCGGGTGAGGAGGCAGGCCCGACTCCGCGCAAACAGAGCAAACACCAGCGCGAGCTTACAGGTAAAATTTGTTTCTACATAAATATTTTAGGTGTGTGTTATAATATCTTACTTAAATTTTGTTTATTTATTGTAGCGGAACAAGAATGGTTACGTGAAGGGGAAGAACTCACAAAAAAGGAATGTCCGACGCTCAAATCTTGCCAAAAGTGAGTACATTCCAGGAATTTATAGAAAGAAAAAGCGATGATAGCTCTTCGGTAGTGACGACGGATACCGCGGCGAAGGTCGTGGGTTCGAATCCTACAATGAGCTTGAGCTTTCGGTGAAAGAGGAAACCATAGCACGGTACGAAAATCTGTCGCCAAGCACCTATCTGTGTGTTCTGACAGCTGCACTTTAGAGCCAGTTTCCATCTAGGCTTTGTGTGCTTACCACCTTCGGTTAAAAGTGTATGTATCTCCTGAGTTTAGTCTTACTACGTAACTAAACAAACTATGAGAAAGCTCTGGAACTGCTCAAAACAGCCTTATTCTCACATGTATTAAGTCTAAATTTGAAAATGCCGATAGGCGCAGCAAACGCGCCGGAAGCAGTGGGAGCGCCAGTAGCGGGGCAGAGGAGCTGCTGCGGCCGCGCAAGAAGAAATTGTACAAGAAGCGACACAAGCCAGGCAAGCCCAGGCATTTCCGTGAGTGGATGGTCCATACTTTTAAATTACTCAATATTGTTTGAATGGAATAACATTAATTTAAATGGTTAGCAAATAATGCTTTTTATTCCTAGTAATACTTATTCTAAATTTCAAAAAAGTTTTACACAGGTAATATTTCCCGGGGATAAGTAGCAGACGTAGTTGAGAAATCAAAAGCATTTACTTTAAATTGGTTCCTTGTATGTACAGTAGGTATGGAAAATAATTAATTTTGATTTTATCTAATTTGGGAGAATGTCTTACTTTTGGATGTGAGGGAGTTGACCGGAGTTGACCTAGGGATCTGCCAAATTTATTGATGTTGTTGGCTTTTAATTATTAAGTTATGTTAAAATTTATTTTTAGCGACTCAACTGAAGACTGCAGACCTCGCCGAGTCCGTGTCGGAAGTAGAAGAAGAGTCATCTGGGAGTGACACAGCGCATTGTCAACTACTTTGCGATAATGTTGATGCTAGGTGAGTTAATTCCGTTAGTTGATATTTAAATTTGCACGAATAGCAACATTCCGCACTATGACTTTACTATATTAAAATAATCTTATAAATATCTAATATGTATCTTATGTCTTTTAGAATAGAATTCAATACAACAATTTTTTTTCGCACACAGGCGTCTAATGGAGCTCCGGCTTATGGAAAGCTACAAGCGTCGCGGTGGGGAAGAAGAAGAGGGAAGTGCGTCTTCCGCCATATCCCCGCACTCGCACCCGCACTTAGCTGATCTCGACGAAGATGACTCCGCTTGTGAGGAAGAGTTGGCAAGACTGGCACAACAGGTACACACACAACTGAAACGTGCTTGAGATGTAACGGTTTATCAATAAATACAAGTAAATCAAAAGATGACAAACTGATGCTCTATCATTGTCTTTATTTGTCGATTTATTGTCAATGTACAGTCTAAACCAGTGGGTATAAGTATGATTTTTGGTTAGGTTTTTGTTTATATGTAAAGTATCAGAGTTTTGGATAAAAAAAATTGGGATGAAACTTCTGAAAACACGACCATAGGGTAAATAAGCAGAGTAGATTATCCCAAAAACTTACATTTCCATATTGATTCGATAGTAACGGTAGTCTATTGGTTACTTTAACTTTGTTTTCATTTTTGGAAGCTACTGCTTGTGCCCAAACCAAATTTATCATTTGGGTATAAAATATAACCCGATTGGTATCACCAGGCGCAGTGTCTAACGGAATATCAGGCAGCGAGTGCGCTGGCGGGCGGAGGAGGGGGAGGGGCCAGCTCTGGGGGCGTGGCCGGAGTAGGTCTTGCGCTCGAGCGGGCCCGTCCGCCTTCCCCGGCTGCGCCCGCGCCACTACCCTTCAACGTGGACGACGTGTGTCGCCCCGGCAACACGCTGCTGTGGGACCTGCTGCAGGACGGCGCCATTGTGAGTTGTATGCAAAGTCACAGTCACATACACCAAACATATTACAGGTTCAATTTTTCAAGTGGGTGTGGATGGCCAAAACTAAAGGGAACAGCGAAAAATTCTGAAAAGTGTCTCTAGGCCGATTTTAATGAAAACTAAAACTGCATCACTAGATTTTTGAATAAATATTTTCTAAGCCAGGAATTGAACCCGATGAATTTGAACAAATCATCATCACGTCAGCCGGAAGACGTCCACTGCTGCTCAAAGGCCTCCCCCAAGGCTCTCCACAATGGCGAATTAATATTTGAAAAAATACACAGCCTGTGTAATACACCATTCGATAATATTGCTAATAAGGATCAAATTCTCATAAGTAATTACATACGGCAAACTAAAAGAATGTACTCTTTCTTTACTTTTTTTTTTTAATAAACTGATTAATTATTTTTTGTAAAATCGGCCTCGAGACTCCTTTCAGCATTTTTCGCTAGTCCCTTTAGTTAAATATTTGGATGGCGACATCTTTAACTACAGGACCCATCTGAAAAATTCACCTGTATTCACAAGGTTTTTTCTGACTTCCGAAAATATCCTCCCCATCTCTAAAATATGAGATCGTTTTTAGGGTTCCGTAACCAAATGGCAAAAAACGGAACCCTTATGGATTCGTCATGTCTGTCGGCACTCATACAATTTAGAGGTCTAGCTTAATTGGCACCAACCTCAAAAAGGAAAAAATCCTCGAGACTCCATTACCGTGATGAACGAACTATTTACAAGTTTGTGCGGCACCCACGGTGCGCGAGTCCGACTCGCACTTGACCGGTCTTTTTAGCTTATTTATTCAGCTTACATTCAATAATACTCAAACATACATTCGAGTTTCGTTACAACTTCAATGGACAAACAAGTATTATTTTGTATGGGTACAGATTGATTGATTCTTGGATTTGATGGATAAATAAATAGCAACCTTTTCTTATTTATTAGTTTAGCACCTTTGCGTCTCTAGGTATTTTTCAATTCTTTTTATTAAATATAATGTTTATACTATTAACCTAGTTTATGATACTAGATACTAGAAAATGATTATGATAATATTATTGAATTCCAAACAGGAACAACTGGGTGAAGGCTTAGCCTTGGAAGCGGAGAAAGCGTTGTGCGCGTTATTGTGCTTCAGTACAGACAAATTCATACGAATTAAATTCATCGAAGGGTGCCTCGACAACCTTGCCAATCACAGGTATACATTTATAATGTGTTAATCGTAGTTTCATTAGCCGCGTTAATTCCGAATTAATGTGTGACATTATATTGTAGTCACCATTTGATACGATACCGGTTCGTTAACTGAATCGGTGCCCCCCCGAATATAACTACAATAAAATAAATATTATTTTCTTGTAGATCTGTAGCAGTATCTCTTCGATTACTACCAAAGCTATTTTCGTCGTTCCAACAACTTCGTGGTATGGATATGCATCAGGTAAATAAAGATAAGATATAATATCCTTAATCCTCGTTAATTACTTAAAGTATTTAGGGTATATTTTTCTTTTCAAGGTGGTAATGTGGGCGGAACGGGAGCGCGGCATGATGCGTCTGTTTCTTGAAGATCTCCGTCACTATATGCAGACGCGTGCAGGAACGAACGTGGGTGTGAGTGCAAGTGCGGGTGCGAGTGCGAGTGCAAGCGCGTGTGCGAATGCAAATGCGGGGGTGAGTGCGACCGCAGTAGCGCCGGGTGCTAGTGCTGGCGCGGCTGCGGGTGTGATGGCAGCCGACGCGGCTCACTACGCGCATATCACTGAGTTGACTGTGCGATTACACTTTCTTACTGCTATATTCTCACCTGTGGGTTCGCCGCAACATTTTAGGTAAGTGTTTAATTTTGTATTCTATAGGGATTAAAATAAAGATTTTTATCATGAGAAAATAAAAATTGAAATAATGGCTAATTATTTAATCAAGTAAAAAAATATGAAATTTTCATCAAGTATATCGAGGAAAATATCCGACTGTAATTTTCATTGTACTTAGGCTAACAGTAGAGCAAGTTGAAGAGCTCTGGCAGTGTCTAGTGGTCCGCGGCAGTAGTGAATGTGCAGACTGCTTGTACTCTTGGCTGCTCTCTCACACCAAATCACCTGACCAACATGCTCTGGGTCTTGACGCACTCAGGTTTTTGTATATAGAGAAGATGCCCACCCTAGATCCTGAGGTAAGTGAAGTTGTGACAATTTAGCTCTTATTCAATACTACTAATATTATAAATGTGAAAGTTTGGATGGATGGATGTTTGTTACTCAATCACGCCAGAACGGCTGAACGGATCTGGATGAAATTTGGCATTTATATTATAGTCTGGAATTGCACAATGGCAACTTTTTTTCCGTGGGATAGTTTTGTAGGCTATATTTTTATTTCGGGAAAAAATAAGATCCCACGGAAACGCGGGTGAAACCGCAGTGGACAGCTAGTTTGTAATATATCATTGGTAAATGAGACTGTCTTGTAACTTCTACCTATGTCATTTTATAAGGTTGATTTTAAATTGTATTATATATTTGAGAGCATTTCTGGAGCTTAGGCAGCTCCAGAAATGCTCTTGCGCTTAAGGATGATGATGCACGATATATATGTGGCTTGTAATTAAGACTTTTCCCAATCGTTTTTTTAGAAAATAAGAGCTAATAATATAAATAATTGAACCAATGTTCGTTTATCAACAGACAATAAGCATAATGGGCTTAAGTCTATATCAGCAGCTTTGTAACCTCGCTCGCATGGCGCTCGGTACGGGCGATACAAGGGACTCTGCCCATCCACATACACTCGCTATAGACCATCTGTGGAAGATTGCTCTACGAGCTAATAGTACAGGTATGCATTGTTTTTGCATTTGCATGACGTCAATGTACAAAATATAAAAAAAGCTGATACAATTAAATATAGTAAGTGGGTAGTGAAAATTACATAATATAAACACAACGCAAAATAAAAAGAAATATATAATATTTATATATTTTTGTCTTTTTCCATGCAGATGTATCAATGGGTGCCATTCAATATCTAAACAGTTACTACATGGGTCAACAACTACTACAGGAAGACGATTTTGTAGCAAAGTGCATGTTCCATCTCTCTTCCGCCGCTGAAAGACTGATATCGAAAGAGCAGGATGCCGATAGTTCTATAACACAAACAATAACCAATGACTCGGAAGTAAAGGAAACTGAAAAGGCAGCGGATAAACAAAATATATATGAATACATGACTGAAGAGGCAGCTTTACAATGTATACAGAGGGCACTGTTGTTGCTGAAAACTCATTTAGATACTTTTAAGAGAAGGTATGTATTATTGCTTAGAATATATCTCAATAATACACAAAATATAGAAACAAAATCCCTTGTAAATTACCATTTCAGTCTATAAATGTTAAATCCTGAAAAAAATATCTTTGGTTGAAAGTTTTTATTATTGGTTTTATTTCTCTATTTTAGTAAAAAAATATACATGCCTTTATGTTAAGTATGAAGTTTTAAGTGGATATGGGTATTTGTAAATAGATATGCGTACCACCTGCGGCGCTGGGCGCTTGCGGAGACGGGAGCGTGGGAGGGCGGCGGTGGCGCAGGTGGGGGCGCAGGTGGGGGCGCGGGCGGCGGCGGGGGCGCGGGCTGCGTGCGGCTCACGCTGCAGCCGGCCGGTGCAGGGCCGCGCGCCTCGCTCTCCCTGCACCACACCGACTTAGTAGCACATCTCAGGGCGCACGTGCACGTGTGGTGGGAGAAACAGGTGATTCACACGCTACTATTAAAATGACACATTTTATTTCCTCTATTGTAATGCAGGCAAAGGGTTTTTTTTTAATTCTGGATAGGCTTGTGTTTGACCAAAATCTCACCATGGTAAGTGATGATGTGGCCGAAGATGGTAAGCACACAAAACCTAGATGGGAACTGGCTAGGTGGTAGATAGGTGTTTTGGCGACAGATTTTCAACTTGAGGGTGGTAGCCAGCCAGTCGGGTACTACAAAGTACCCTACCACCGTGCTATGGTTTCCTCACTATGTTTTCCTTCACCGAAAGCTCAAGCTCATTGTAGGATTCGAACCCACGACCTTCGCCGCGGTATTCGACGTCACTTACCACTGAGCTATCATCGCCTTAACAGTTTCAGCCTATACATCCTCAAACTCAAAACTCATTTATTGACAGATGATATCAACCCATTTTCTGGTTCATATGGTTTATACCAATTATACCAAGGTGAGATATCAGATGTTACATGCTTGCCCATCTTTGCAATTGTATGCTATATCTCTCAGTTTAGTCTTGGAAGGAGTCATAGCCCAATCCATGCTCTGGAGTAATTATATAAATTATGGTGGTAATTACATACGCCTTATTTGATAGAAAAACCTCGTAACAATTTTTGCAATGCACACTAAATTCCTCCGGAAGTTGAAGCTATTTTTGTGTTATTTAGATTCAAGGGGAAGAAGGCGTTACCGCTTTATCAACAGACGGTCCGCTCAGGATGATAACTCAAGGCCAAGAGTTGACCATCGACTATGATGAGAGAACACTCTACGATATGGGGTTTAAGGATAATCAGGTATGAATTTACAATTTAACAAACTTCATATGACCATGGAAATACTATTTCATATGTCTTCTGAAATAAGGGAAAGGCCAGTAAAGTTAGCAGAATCATGCCTGATCTCTGCAGTGTAATGAATCAGTGCCTCATTCTTTTGATATCGTTTTTGTCTAACCTAAAGCTGAAATACATGTTGACAGGGATAACGTATCTCACGTAAGAATTATATCTTACTCCTACTCTAATTTTCCCATTACAACACCGCCGCAGAAAAGCGCGGCATAGCATCAGTTCGATTATGTATAATTGGTACAAATGGTTACAACATAGATATTTTCTGTATCCCCAACAGCTAGTATTCGTATCGGTGGGCGTGGGCACCCGCGGCGCTTGGGCGGAGTGGCCGTCGGCCCAGCCGGCGCCGTCTCGGACCCGTCTGCCCACTCTACTGCTACTGGACCCCACTTACTTCCATCACCTATTCACACTTATGCAAGCGCTGGGACAGATGAAGGAGCCCGGGGCTAACGGGGTACGTGTACTGTTTTACTTATTTAAGGATTATGAAGCGACTTATTTCTTTTTTAATCTTATCTTAGAATAAATGTAAATGAATTTAAAAGAAAGATACACTGCTGAAGACATAAATGCCTTGCTTAGTTTCATGGTTTCTTCTCAGTTTATGTGTATTCCAAAAAAATTATGGAGTAAATTCTAACGTTCATAAGTGCCTTACCAAGTCATGAACTGAATACATGAGGTTTTGAGTATGACTATTTTTTTCGAGTATTTTTTTTTATGTATTAACGCGATTTAAAAATAATTGTCATGTTTAATGTACGCAGGAACCGGTAGCCCACACGAAAGCGCAGCTCCTCTCCCGTCGCGTATGGGACATACTGCTAGCCGTGCCTCTCAACCCCACCCTGTTAGAAACCTTCCAAAACCCAATCGAAAGCAAACTGCCCGAACTTCTAGACCCAAACAGTCCACAGAAACTTATGTACTCTCTACACATCATAGACAAACTGAGCTCTACGAATAGTACTCCCAATGTCAAAGAAGCTTCTAGTAGCGCCGAGAAAACTGATGAGGAGAAAGTAAATGTAGAGAACTGGAATGAGTTGTTCATAAAGAAGGGTGGTTTGAGGCTGCTGTATGATATCATGATGTCTGGTGAGTGCACTTTTGCTATTTATTTCTTGTGATTCACATAATAGTAACAAAAGAGTAGATTTCATTACCGGGAAACAGAAGTATTTACAACTTTTCTGAAAAATAAAGTTTTTTTTCTTTTTTTTTTTCTGGACAAGCTTGTGTTTGATCACAATCTCACCATGACAAGTGGTGATGTGGCCGAAGGTGGTAAGCACACAAAGCATAGATGGGAACTGGCTCCCAAGTGCAGCTATCGGTGATAGGAGCTTGGCGGCAGATTTTCAACTTGCCAGCCAGTCGGGTACTACAAAGTACCTACCACCGTGCTATGGTTTCCTCACGAAGTTTTCCTTCACCGAAAGCTCAAGCCCACTGTAGGATTCGAACCCATGACCTTCGCCGCGGTATCCGACGTCAGAGCCACTGAGCTATCATCGCCATAGTTTTTTAGCCTAGCGTGTAAAATTAATTAATTATACACGTTGATCACTGTTAACCCACGTTATTGATTTGTTTCGTTAATTTTGACCTTCTCTTCTTGTATCATCGTTCTATTAATTATTTCCAACCTTATTACCGTAAATATAAGTATTATTATTGTAGGTGTATTACAACGCAGCGACGACAGCGAGTGGAGGCAAGATTGTCTTGCGCTACTTCTACAGTTATTGTGTCGCATTGGCACCCTGCCGTCCTCGGATCCAGCTCAGACACCCAAATTGCATCCGGTACGTGTTTAAAAGCTATTTATTCCGTTTTAAGGCAATTACGAAGTCCGAAAGCTTCTGAGAAGAACCGACAAAAATAGTTTTATATAATCCGTCTCTTTCGGCTCTGAGTTGATTTCACATTATCAATTAATATTTATCAACTATTCAACAGCAATATTACGTCAAATATTTATTGTATTGTTTATTACTTTCTTCAGCTTTTAACTTAATCATTGTTTTACAGTCATTGCTGTCCCTGATGACCGTAGAAGAAACCACAGAAAGACTGATTTCAATATTATGTGAAGCTGCTACGCTCAAAGAACCAACAACGTACAAAACTGGGTTTTGGGGTCGAGCGCAGGTAAGCTTCTTGATTTTAAAAAACCTTCAATTCTTCAGTAACATTTATATAAACTGAATACAAAAAAAATTGAAGTAACTTTTTATTATTGACGTAAACTTTCGATTATATTCTTTAGATAACATTTCCTTCGTGTTATCAAATAGCTAAAACTTTTATGAGATCAACTTGCATCTGACCCTTAAAAAATACGGCTTCTATATGTATTTCCATAAATATTGTAGGTGGTCCAACACGCGATGCGTATGTGTGTGTGGTGGGCCCGCGGCGGCGGGGACGCGGTCTCGCTGGCGTGGTCGCTGCGCCGGGCGGCCCCGAGACTGCTGCTTGACGACGCAGATCCAGCGGTATGCACATATTTAACTATCTAGATATTAATAGATACTAATATTATAAAGAGGAAAGATTTGATTTGAAGAAAAAAAAAACATTTTCATTTCATTTCTTTATGTATCTAGATATCTAATATAAATAGATCCTAATATTATAACGAGGAAAGATTTGATTGTTTGTTTGCATTGAATAGGCTCTGAAACTACTGGACCGATTAGAAAAAATCTTTCATCATTAGAAAGCTACATTTTGTCCCGGGAAAAGATAAGATCGCACGGGAACGCGGGTGAAGCCGCGGGGAACAGCTATACATATATAAATATTCAAAGACATATTTTGTCGTTTGTTCAGTACCATTTTCTCCTCTATTTGTGAACCGTTTTTTTTGTTTAGTAGCTATTGGCTAGTTTTAGTGTTATCAATAAACAAAATAAATCTAAAAAATGGAAACACCATTAAATCTTGTGTAATCATATGGTTGGTTAAGGTTTTTGGTAGCGAAGATTTTATTAGTTTTGAGCGATCTTTCCAGTCAGGGGGTCATGACCCCCAAGAACCCCTCAGACCAACACACGTAATCATTTTAAACCTAATTATAATAGCAAAAGTTGTATATCAGGTTCGACGCGAGGCCGGCACTGCGTTGTACAGATTATGTGCGAGCGGCGAGGTGGCAGTATTAGCGCCGCTGCTGCAACTACTGCTCGAACATCTGCCGCGTGCTGCTGATATGCGCCCGCACCATTCGCACATGCTTAATAGCCATCACGAGGTTAGTTGTATAACATTTGTGTAACGTACTTAGAATTTATTGTCAAAGTAAAAGTCAAAACCATTTATTCAGTTTACTTACGCCCTAGAAGGGCACTTATGAATTGAAAATCAATACTCGATAGTGTTATCGTAATTTTACGAAATTAGATAAGTGTATATTTTTTGTCAATTTTTTTATGCATCGCGTCCAAATTAATTTCTTAACAAATTGCTTAAATAAAAGTGAAAAATTTTGATGTTTTGTATATTTGTATGGAATGTGAAATTTGTTTTTATGTATGATAGGTGGTTCACCATCACGCCGAGGAAGGCAAAGAGCCGTACGGGCCCGCGTGTCGAGATTACTTCTGGCTTGTCTGCAGGCTGATAGACGGGCTGCCCGAGGATTTCTTCAAAGGTAAATGATTACTGCATATTGTTATTACACAAAAACTTGCTTCGGTGGTCTAACTAGAAACAGATGTTAAAAATTTAGTTTTTATTTATACCCAAAAAATGCTTATTGATACTAAAGGTTGAGGTATGAAGGTTTATGCAAGGTCGGCAATGCGCTCGTGACTCCTCTGGTGTTGCAATCCATAGGTTACGGTAACCGCTTACCATCAGGAGGACCGTAAACTTGTTAGCCACCTAGTGGTATCAAAAAAATCTTTTGACTTAATTCAGAATGTTTTCAAGTGATTTCATGTCAATACTTCTTGTATCATTCATAATAAATGCGAAAGTATCTGTCAGTCTGGTTAGTTTTCACGGCAAAATGTCTCAACAGATTTTGATAAAATTTGGAATAGAGATATTTTGAAAAGGAAGGACATAGGCTACTTTTGTTTTAATAAGCCCCTTAGTGGGTAAAATGGGGTAACTAGATTCTACGATAAACGAATTCCACGCGGATGGAGTCGTGGGCAAAAGTTAACAATGAAAAAAAAAATGTTTTGAGTTGGATAAAATAATATCGTTTTATCACAGAAGGCGCTACTTCAGAAGACAGCGGCGCACCAGATCTGAACGAGCTCTGTGAACAAATCCGCTCGTCTCTAGACAAACGAGAAATCATTGAGAAGCGAACGGAACCTTGCACTCCCGATGATGGGCTCTATGGGCAGTTGAGTTTATTGACGCATCTGTTGAAGCATCCGCTCAGGTTCAAGACATCCGAGCAGGGGACTAGAACTTTAGAGATGGTATGTTTTTGATACTATTTATAAGATTGTTTTATAATGTTTATTTAGGGGGAATACGCAATGAAACGGACACTATAGATATCTTGAAAAATTCTGAACGAAAATATTCACGTCTTTTGGTTGTTGGCAACACTGATGATAGATAGATAAACCCACAACAACGCAGATTCCAGCAGCCATTATTTCGTTAAATTTTTCGCACGTTGTTTAAGTGCATGAGTTTTGTAAAAAATATCGTATATTTGCAATTATATTGAAAAATATAATTGAAAAACCTAGCATACTTATTTGTTGTTATCTCATTTTCACCATGAATTAAGAAATAATCAAGTTAATGGGATGATATTTTATATTTTACGTCGTATTTTGTCCCTTTCTCTCAAGTAAATAGCTAATTGTCTCCAGGTATTCAGCTTCCTCTTCGACGTACCGAATCCTGAACATCGTAATTTGCCGAAGTGCAAATCCCAGAAATCGCGCGCGACCGCGTATGATTTACTTGTGGAACTAGTGAAGGGAGCGCCTGATAACTACATGGTACTGCACCATAAGCTGATGGATCATCATAAACCTGGTGAGTGTATGGGCTATTTTCACTATTATTTGATTAATGAAGAGTGCTGTGAAAATATATCCCTTGGCCTATAAATATTTATTTACTTTGTGTTAGGCTAGATCCATTCTACACCCGCCCACATATCTCCCCCTTAAGTTTGTCGTACTACGTACCAGACGCCCTGTAAAAGACACACATATTCGAACATATAACTAACTAGCTGTCTCCCGCGGTTTCACCCGCGTTTCAGTGGGATCTTATCTTTTCCCGGGATAAAAATATAGCCTATGACACTCACAAATAACGTGGCTTTCTATCGGAAAAAGAATTTTCAAAATCAGTGCAGTCGATCCAGAGATTACCCACTACAACCTCACAAACTTTACCTCTTTATAATATTAGTATCAGATGGGCGAGAACAGTGGCGTGCACAAGGTTTTTAGACTGGGTAGGCAAGACATTTTAAAAGCTCACCAAAAATCCTGCATGTTGGTTTTGGTATACGATAATTAGTATTTTATCACTGAAACATAGTTTTGAAAACGCATATCTTTTATATTTACTCTATACACACACCACAACAACTTCACAGTGAATATTTTCCATTTTCTACACTATTATCAGCGTTAATTCAAATAGGTACCTAATAAAACACCTCACAACAAAAAAAAACAAACAATAATGGCGATTTGACCTAGAGTACCTACCCAGATACGCATGATTACTAAACTATAAAAAAATAATACGACAATAAAAGTAATGGTGCTTTGCGTAGCGATAATTAAATGAAACAATGCTACTTTTTAAAATAATGGCATAACTAACTTCGTCGCGTAAAAACTGCGCCTGTGCCTGCGCACTGAGCGATTTATCGATCAAATTGGTGGTATAAAGGGGGCGCGACGGGGGAAGCCTCTGCAAGTATGACTGTGCGCGCCACTGCGCGCCCATTTTTGGTTCATTCGAATCATTCATCAGTTGACCCATGCTTCCCGCGTTGAGATGACGCTTCGTTCGCTCTCAAAATACTGTCGCACACACAACTTTCTTTTCACGACGATGGTGTTACATAGCAAGGAAAGAAAAAATATTTGTAGTATTTATTATTTTATGAATAAGTAACACTAACACCGCGACGTCATCTGGCTTAATTTTGCTTTTTACAACTAACTTTTTATTTTAACATCGAAATATGTATGTATAAAATAATGCTCAAGTAAACACAATATATATTTTTAATTCCAGCCTATTTCAAAGTACTATGTAGCTACTAAAGTACATATTATGATTCGACAACAAAACAATTACACTTATTTTACAAAACAATAGTCTAATACTTTACGACGCAATAGTACCCGTGCGTAAACACATCCCCTCCATCGACTGTCGCTCAGCGTTCTTTTACGTAGCGGGCCATAGGCACTGCCTACCTTGTGCGCTTGTGTGCGTTATTTGTGACATTGTGTGCTACGTATTTATAGGAACGCGCACGGCGCACACACCTATAAATGCGCATGATTACGAGAGCACACATATAAACATTTAGACAACAATAGTTTGTGTCTTTTCCGCGGCTAGCTGTGGTGCTAGTAGTGCTAAGTTGTTTCAAATTGTACGAACGAGCTTGCATATTAAGTATAGTGATACCCGCGACACTCGATAGATGGAGATAAATTATGATTTAAGATTTCTTTATTGTTAAATTTAATTTATTAAGTCTTATTCGTAAATAAAATAATATTAGACATCTGAACTGAACAAGATTTTAATCTGAGTTATTAGGGTAGGCAGTGTCTTACTGCCTATATGGAGCGCACGCCACTGGGCGGGAACTATAATTGCTATTGTTTAAGGATCCCAATCGGCTTACCCATGGGACTACTGGCCAGCAGAAGAGTCTCGGTCGGAATGTGGTTATGTCGGACTAACAAACCTTGGCGCCACGTGTTATATGGCCTCATGTATGCAGCACCTATATATGATGCCTCAAGCGAGGGCCGCGTTGTTGCGGGCTGATCCCGTCGAGTCAAGGCATGCGGCCACGTTGCATGAGATGCAAAGGATGTTTGCATATCTTATGGTATGTACAATTGATTGCTAAATGGTATGTTGATTTAATACTGTTTAATTGTCACTGGTGATGAGTATATTGGGATCTAATCATCACCAGTGCGAATTATATTTGTGTTTTAAGGATGGGGAACTTGTCCACCATAGGTTAAAGATACAAGAATAACTCAATTTTCTTTTCAGGAAAGTGAACGCAAAGCCTACAATCCGCGCAGTTTCTGCAAGGTGTACCAAATGGACCACCAGCCACTAAACACGGGCGAACAGAAGGACATGGCAGAATTCTTTATAGATCTCGTGTCGAAGCTCGAGGAGATGACTCCCGAGTTAAAGACACTTGTCAAGACTCTGTTCTGTGGTGTACTTAGTAACAATGTGGTATCACTTGTAAGTAATGATTTTGATTTTACGGTTGATAATACCTTCTGTTATATTGTTATGAGCTAAAATTTACGGTTTTTTATCTTTCACATATCCATACAATTACAAATGATAACAATATTAGTATAGTGAACTAGGAACACAGAATTTGACAGATATTACTTGACGATTTTGTTTTGGAGATGTCAAATGCAACCTTACCTCCTCAAATGTAGAGTATGTTTTGACAATGATCGTAGGACTGTCCGCACGTGTCCCGTACATTGGAAGAGTTCTACACGGTGCGGTGCCAGGTGGCGGACATGCGCAACCTGCACCAGAGCCTCGACGAGGTCACCGTCAAGGACACGCTGGAAGGTGACAACTGCTACACTTGCTCGCAGTGTGCCGCCAAAGTGCGCGCTGAGAAACGGTAAATTGAATCGCGACCTTTATTGGTCGCTAGCGGGCCCGCCAGAAGTTGTCCTGCTCTGAAATTTAAACAAAACTTAGATCCCGATTTCCGAAACAAACACAATTCCCGAGAAAAGATTTATTAACTTTAGCTAGCCTGAATCTAGGGGTCACAATTTTATCTTTGTTTCTTGTATTAATCTTATGATGATTACTATCGACGACGATATGACGATAATCTAAACCATCACCCATAAAAAGTCGTTCTATACAAAATTTACTTATGAAAAAACACATTGGGGGGACATACCAGGGGGATTGCCAATGTATTGTACACCTTATTACAATGCCTTAAAGGTAACTGGCTCTCAATTGCAATTACCGGAACACAATAACGGGTGCTTGGCGACAGATTTTCTACTTGTGAAGGTTTGTTTTAAATAATTCGACTTATTGAATACTGATTATATTAATGTTTTTCTTTAGGGCGTGTTTCAAGAAACTCCCGCGTATCCTTTGCTTCAACACGATGCGGTATACGTTCAACATGCTCACAATGCTCAAAGAAAAAGTTAACACTCACTTCTCGTTTCCGATGCGGCTCGATATGTCTGGATATGTCGAGAAACATCTCATGCCGGCTCAGTATCAAGGTATTAAATTAAGTTTTAATCACTATTCTATTATTACTCATGTAATTAGAATGAATATATAATGTGATTTGATTATGTTATTTACAGAAGAAAAAAGAAAATCTGCAGAAACAAAGAAAGAAGGTGAAAGTAGTCCTAAGATAGAGATAGAAGAGAATACGGAATTCGAAGAGCATTATGAGTAAGTAACTTATGATAACCAACTATAAATATAAGAACCATCATTAGTACAAGTGAAATATTTTCTATCTTACTACTGTTATAAAATTAGCACACAGGTGTTATTATTTTTTTTATGTCATTAGGTTGACAAACAGGCAGATGGTCCATCTGATGGTAAGTGGTCATCCCCGCCTATAAACATTTGCAATACCAAGGAGATTGCCGATGTGTTGCCGACATTGGTAGACAATATTCTGGAATTAAACAGGATATTTATCCCGGGAACAGATAAAATTCCTCAGGAACGCGAAGGAAACTGCGGGGGACAGCTAGTTTATTGTATTTTTTTCTTATTTTGATACTCGTGCCGCGATTGACCGTGGTATCACCAGCGCTGTTGCATCCCATACTATGACATAGGTGCCTTTTTGGCCTCACTCGGCTTACATCGTGATTTTTTTCTCTTCATAATGTTAGTTGCGTGCGTTATTTTTTTAATGGGCTAGAACAGAGGTTCTCAAACTTATTTCGTCTACCGCCCACTTTGAAAATCAATTATTATCTAGCGCCCCCAAAATTATTAGCTTTACCATATTTTAAAATCACACTCGCAATCATTACTTGAATAACTTTAATTTAATTATTACCATACGAGTCTACTATTCTATCTTATTTCTATGTTCAAACTTATATTTTAAATAAGGCTCACGGGCTAGAATAATTAAATTGGGCAGGAATAAACACGAGATAATGGATGTAGTGTATTAGATAGGTTTTCATTTTAGTTTAAAAGTACTTAAAAATATTAGAAAAATATAAATCAGCCTTCCCCCTAAACAGCATCAACGCCCCCCAATTCCCTCTAAGCCTTTACCACCCTTCTGTAGTTCTCTAGCGCGCACAAGGGGGCGTTATCGCCCACTTTGAGAAAGACTGGCCTAGAAGGTAGCGGCCGGAGGGGCTCAGGGCTCAAGTCCAATATAAATGTTGGTTTTTTCGCCCTAATTAAAGCGTGTTTAAAGTATGAATTGAATGAGCAACACACTTACAGATACGAGCTAATCGGCGTGACAGTACACACGGGCACGGCGGACGGCGGGCACTACTACTCGTTCATACGTGACCGTGAGCACGAGCACCACGACCGCTGGTTGTTGTTCAACGATGCTGAGGTCAAGCCGTTCGACCCGGCGCATATTGCCGCCGAGTGTTTTGGAGGGGAGATGACGGTAAGTTTTTTTCATTTAGTTTGCCATTTTTATAGTATTCAGTTTTATTTGTCATATCAGAAAACAAATTTGATGTGTGATGTGAGTTTTTTTTTTTTAGAAAATACATCGTAACGCTCTCTTTTCTAACATAATGCGCATGCGCCGCAGCCGTACGCCCGTTTATTTTGTCCGTTACAATGCGTTCTTGTATTTTTTTTTAATATTGTGATAATTTAAATCAAATATTTTTATTGGTTTTATTGACGATTAATATGAAGATAAATTTGGATCCAAATCGATGACAATTCACAGTGTATTCATATTTTTTGCGTTACTGATAGATAGTTATCAAAAGTTACTGATTAATTTGACGGTGGCCACGTCTATATTCGAGAATTTATACGTACTATTAGGATGGGGAAAAAGTCTTTTCGCATTATAGTATGTATGAACTTGTAATAAAATCTCTTTGGCTATACTATTTGTATCTGGCTGGTTTTGGTATCATTAAAAGTTTAAATTTTAAAGAATATAATTCCAATATAAATAAATTGTATAAATTGGTTTTTAAGGAGATTTGTAATAAAGCTTTCAGATTTTGATTTCTCTTAAAGTAACTACCGTCTCCTATAAGTAAACATTGGATAATATCAAAAGATAATATAATAATAACCTGTAGTCTGGTCAATGCGACGACCTGTCTTTAATCTAAGGGAAGTGTGTTTACAATAATTGGAAGATTATGTGACTGTCTCATAAATTACTAGTAAACTGAATATAGCACACTTATGGAATGCTTCTATGAAATGGTTGCGAGTACTTGCGAGTGGCCATTGATGGAATAGTACGGGAATAAGGAAAATTTATCCATTTTTATGGTCATTATGTCATTGAGATGTCAACACGGTGACGTCGTCGGCTAAGTTCTTCAGTGCCATTTCAGTGTTACGATTTTAGTGTTATAGTTTATTTTATTTTCATCCCTTTTATAGACTGTAATTTTTTAAATTTTGTCTGTAATTTTTTTTTATATACCTATTTATTTTATATATTTAGTTTCCAAATTGTTCTTTAATGACAGAGCCCATACCTGCTGATCGAATTGTGTCGGATGTTCAAGTGCCCGCTTCATTAGATAGTCTTTTGCAGTGCCCAAAGTGTCCACAAACACGTTTTTTTAAAGGCCTAAGAGGTCTTAAAATACATGAAGCCAAAGTTCATAAAAATTCTAACGTATCATGCCCCACCATTCTTCATGGCCCTTCTGTCTCATTAGTTCATCAAATTTTTTTGGAAAAACTAACAAATTTAAAGCTTTCTACTCCTGTCGTTAAACGTATACCCCGCGGTGCCCGTTTATCTGTAGCCCAATATTTGTCTAAATTAATTAAACATACTATTAATCTCAATTCCATCCATGCTTGGGAACAACTCATCACTTTTCCTTATAGAATTCTGCACGCCCCTTACAATACCAATAATAATGTATCACTTACTTCTGTTATAAAAGAAAATTGCCGTATAAATAATGACCTACTAGCAGTTTTTCATCCTAGAATAAACCCTACCCGCTCATGTACTCGTTCTCATCCATATCATTTAATAGAGAACAAGTTAAATGACGGCGATATTAGAGGTGCTGCGAGGTTGTTATTTTCCAATGATACCATAGCCGATAATACAGCTGAGACTTTAGAAGCTTTACATAACAAGCATCCACCTCCTTCATCAACTTTTTGCCTTTCAGATTTACAAAATTGCATTCCAGTATCTGATACAGCTCTAAAATGTATAAATAAAGATGTTTTTGGTGCCTTATCATCATTCCAAAGTGGTTCGGCGCCTGGAATTGATGCCCTCTCTCCACAACACCTTAAAGATCTCACATGTGGTCGTTGTGGTGATATTGGGGACACTCTTCTTGATGATCTCACTGGTTTAGTTAATTTAATGTTATCCGGAAGGGTCCCAAATGAAATATCACAAATATTGTACGGCGCTAATCTCTGCGCTTTAAAAAAAAAAGATGGCGGAATAAGACCTATTGCTGTTGGCACCGTATACCGCCGCCTTGCTGCGAAGGTTTGCTGCAGAGCCAACAGAGATAAAATTAGAGATTTACTGCAGCCAACACAACTTGGTTTCGGCTCACGAGGGGGCTGTGAAGCTGCAGTACATTCGCTTAGGACCTTTCTGGATAATAAAGGCGGAGAGGTGCTGCTAAAGGTAGATATAAAGAATGCTTTTAACTCAGTTGATAGGGGCGCCCTTTTGACACAAATTTTTGAAAATATTCCAAATTCTTCAAATTTTTTATATCAATGTTATAGCAAACCTTCAAAATTAATGTATGGAAACAATTTGATTTATTCAGCTGTAGGGTGTCAACAGGGTGACCCTCTCGGGCCGGCCATCTTTAGCTTAGCCATTAATCCTATCATTAAGCGTTTGAAATCAAAATTTAACGTTTGGTATCTCGATGATGGGATTTTGGGAGGAGATGTGACCACTGTGTTAAATGATTTAAAACAATTAATAAAAGATTTTCATGCTATAGGTTTAGAACTAAATTTTTCGAAATGTGAACTATTTTTTACGGATACTTGCACAGCAAAAGATTTGGCTTTTGAATATTTTAATAGTTTAGCCCCTAATATTAAACTTTTAGACAGTGGTTCACTTCGTCTGCTAGGTTCCCCCATCCTTGAAGAATCAGTTTCCACCTTTGTCGAGGAAAAAATTCAAAATTTTCAAAATGTTTCAGATCGTCTTTTAAAAATTAATAAACACATGGCCTTCACTATCATCAGATACTGTCTTTTTGTCCCAAAATTTGTGTATACTCTTAGGTGTTGTCCACTTTGGAAGTACCCCAATTTATTACAAGACTTGGACAATACCATTAGAGATACACTCATCTCAGTTTTTAATATAAATTTTGATAATCGAGGATGGTCACAAGCCTCTCTGCCTATTAGGCATGGAGGCTTAGGCATTCGCAAAATTTCTAGTGTGTCATTGCCAGCCTTTTTGTCTTCGGTCTATAGCACAGATGACCTTATAAAGCGCATACTCTCTGTTTCTTTTCAAAATGTTGAAGTATCTTGCTTGACCGAGGCCAGAATTTCATGGCAATTGGCCTGCCCGAACATTGAACTGCCCAAGGTCCCCTCCTCGCAGCGGCTCTGGGATGACCCTCTCTGTGAACTGGTACGGAATAATTTATTAGAAACGTCAACCAGTTCCGCAGATAGGGCCCGCCTCACAGCTGTTTTTGCTTGGGAATCGGGTCTTTGGTTGCAGGCCTTACCATCTTCACATATGGGTACACTTTTGGACTCCAACACTTTTAGATCCGCAGTATGTTTACGCTTGGGCTTGCCGATTTTCTCGTCACATCGCTGTCAGTGTGGCACTGCTGTCGATCAACTCGGTCACCACGGACTATCTTGCATCAAAAGCGCAGGTAGATATTCGAGACATGCTTGCCTTAATGATGTCATCCGTCGGGCCCTTACCAGCGCCAACGTAACAGCTATTTTAGAACCAAATGGCTTGTTTCGTGACGATGGTAAGAGACCCGATGGAATGACACTTATACCCTGGAAGATGGGTCGACCTTTGGTATGGGATGCCACGTGTGTTGATACCTTAGCACCGTCTCATCTTCCAGAGACAGTGGATAGGGCCGGTGGTGCAGCCATGTCAGCAGAGAGCCTCAAGCGGCGAAAATACAGTAACTTAGATACAAGTTACATGTTTGAGCCGTTTGGGGTTGAAACTCTGGGTCCGTGGGGGCCGAGTGCACACCACCTTTTCCGAGAAATGTCAAAACGACTGGTCGACGCATCTCGTGACCAGAATGCTGGCATATACCTCGCTCAACGAATCAGCATTGCCATCCAACGTGGCAATGCTGCCAGCATTCTGGGTACGTTGCCTACTGACAACGACTTTTTTATTTAGATTTTATATTATTAGATTAATTACCTTTTAAATCGATATTAGATTTTAGTCAAAATTCCAAATTCAAATTAGGAAAATGTGTGATTTTCATTTGTTTTTCGTACTGTCAAGATGAGTGAATCTAATGAAGAATACATTTTAAAATTTTACTACAAAAAAAGGTAAAAATGCAACGCAAGCCGCGAAAAAAATTTGCGATGTTTATGGACCTAGTGCAGTGTCTGTGAGAGTAGCACAAATTTGGTTTAAGCGTTTTTAATCCGGAAATTTTGATGTCAAAGATGCACGTCGCTCTGGTCGCCCTATTACGGATAAAATGGATGCCATTTTTGAAAAAGTGGAGCAAGATCGGCGTATCAGTAGTTACGACGTAGCTGAAGAACTGGGAATTGACCACAAAACAGTTTTGGCGCATTTGAAAAAAACTAGATACACAAAAAAGCTCGATATTTAGGTACCTCACGAGCTCACTGAAAGAAACCTAATGAACCGTGTACTCATTTGTGATTCTTTATTACGACGTAATGAAACCGAACCATTTTTAAAGAAGCTGATAACTGGTGATGAAAAGTGGATCACGTACGACAAGAACGTGCGAAAAAGGTCAAAGGCCGGTCAGGCTTCACAGACTGTGGCGAAACCCGGGTTAACTCGCAACAAGGTGATGCTGTGTGTGTGGCGGGATTGGAAGGGCATTATTCATTATGAGCTGTTACCACCAGGCAGGACCATCGATTCTGAACTCTACTGCGAACAACTGATGAGATTAAAGCAAGAAGTTGAGAGAAAGCGGCCGGAATTAATCAACAGAAGGGGTGTGGTTTTTCATCATGATAACGCTAGACCTCACACATCTTTAGCCACTCAGCAAAAATTAAGAGAGTTTAGCCGGGAGGTGTTAATGCATCCGCCGTATAGTCCTGACCTTGCACCTTCAGATTTCCACCTGTTTCGGTCTCTTCAGACTTCTTTAGGCAGTCAGGTTAACATTACGAGAGGACTGCCAAAACCACTTGTCGCGGTATTTTGATCAGAAGTCCCAAAACTTCTATAGCAATGGTATCATGTCTCTACCTACAAGATGGCAAACAGTTATCGAACAAAATGGTACCTACATACTTTAGTTAAATGTAAATAAACTATATTAAAAAATGCGAAGAAACTTTTTCCCTAACCTATTATATTTTAAATCTTTATATTAATTTAAATGTTGTTATTGATTTGTTTTACTATGTATGATTTCCTCAACTAAGATCAACTTAATCGATTACAGAGTAAAACATATGACTCGGTAACGGACAAATTCATGGACTTCTCGTTTGAGAAAACTAACAGCGCGTATATGCTGTTTTACGAACTGAGCCAGCAACGCAGCCAACGCGGGTCTGACTGTGGACAGATTGAGGAAGCACAGGTAAATTTAACTGGAAATATTCATTCACTAGTGTTATTATATTTATTTTTCAATACTCGTCCAGTAAACTTCTCAAGTTTTGTTGTCTCTTTATGATACATCGACGGATTGATCTGTCAAATGTGCATTTTTAAATCTTGAGGTTTAGTAGTAATGGTGATATACTATAGTTTTACAGGCTTACGAATGTAGTGGTCAGGTCGGTAATTAATTTGGCACTTCTACGGGAGAACGGATCATACCTACCCATTAGATATGCATAGCAATTCAATCAATATTGCACCTTATACCTTTTATTTATAGGGTTGATTATGATTTCGAGTATTCAATTATCATCAATCACATGCGAGAAATATCACTAAGCTTTAGAGTGATTGCAGTCGTCGACAGCGGAGGAGTTAAGTCCCAGCTCGTCTATAGAACGTCGAAGCAGCGACACTGCGCCTGCTGTCAAACTGCCGCCTGATCTACTCAAGTGGATATGGGACGACAACATGCAGTTTCTGCACGATAAGAACATATTTCAGCATGCGTATTTTACGTAAGTATTAGTTAACTATCCGTCACGCTAACAACTGGATAGGATGTATAGATTATATGCCATAGAGCAGGGCTCACCAATTTTAGTGGTTTTTTTAAATGATATTACTGTCTCTATTTCCTAGGCCTCACTCATCGCGTTAACGCGGATATTCGGGCTATTGCGATGTATGTAGCCAGGTATTCGCGAATAATTCGGCACTTCAGGCGAAACTTCAGGCACATCGCTCCGCTGTTGGTAAACTCTCGCACATTAAAGGGTTTTATCGCGATGAACTCCGCTTGCGCAGCCACATTCCATTTTGTTTTCTGCGTTTTTACATAGCTATAAACTTTACAACGCGCATGGTGTGGCCGCGATTCGCCGTAGACCGAAGACGAAGTTTATCGCCTGAATCACATCCCGAATGTTATCGCGATGAGTGCGGCCTAGGCATATCCGTTTGGTAGACGATTAGGAGTCTTCTAATCACGTGAAGCTTTAAGGCTACATTTTTACACCCTTCTCGCCATTTGATGATCCCTGCTATAGAGGATCAGGTTTTAGGCGCCAATTAGGTACACCGCCCACTTTATGGTAACCATCTAATAAAGCTTATAAATGCTTCCAAATTCCAACACCAGGGGATTCACTCGCTCGTTGCCGACTATATAATACACAGTCATGTAATTGTTTAATACACGTATATTTTTATACAGGTTCATGGGACAAATGTGCAGTTCTGTGCCGCAGTCGCTGATGACGTTAAGGCCCGAGGTGACAGAAGTCGCCGCTCGGCTCTCTACGTCATTTTTCATAGAGACTTTCATACACGCTAAGGAGAAGGTGAATGTTTTGACCATTTGTATTTAATTCACTGTTCAAGATACTGATAATTGATGATGGTGATTTTTTGTTTTTTTAGCCTACAATGGTTTCGTGGGTGGAATTGGTGACGAAGCAGTTCAACGCGTCAGCGGCAGCTTCAGAGTGGTTCTTAGGTCACATGGCCGACGATACGTGGTGGCCTATGCAAGTAAGTTGATCATTATCTTTATTATATTAATTGGTGAAGAAAATACTGTGCCCCCTATTTCTCCTTTAGTGTTATCAAAAAAAAAATTGAACTAATTTGTTTAGTTCCTGAAAATTTTAAGGTTAAATTTCGAACAATGGGCGAACACTATTCATTATAAATTTTTCATCATTCCTCCATAGCGCTTAGTAAGTAGAATCAAAATCGATGCGGCAATCAAACTTCCAATTTTATAATAATAGTAACCCTACTAAGGTATACTTACAGCCTATATTGCTATACCGACGGTCTAAATTCTTATTATCTTTTTGTTCAAGTTACTTGTGATGCTAAAAAATTCAATATTTATATTGCAATTCATATCTATTATTTCTTACAGGTATTAATAAAATGTCCGAATCAAATGGTTCGGCAAATGTTTCAAAGGCTATGTATGCATGTCATACAAAGGCTCAGGTAAATATAATTCTACAGCAATTTGAATTGATTCTAATGTATAGGCTAATAATGTTGAAAATACTTTGTTACAGATCTAGTCATTGTGCCTTATACCTACAGGGTATGGAGGAAGGCGAAGATAATAGCAAGTTGGGTGAAGCGAGTTGTGTTACTAGGTTTATAAGGATGTTATTGTCATTGGTAAGTGAACAATCATTAACAAGCTATTGGAATTGACGAATTTTCTAAATAATTTTATGTCCTATTATTATAATTTTTGAAATCGCCTTTTATTACTATTTTTTTCATCTCATGTTTGTTTTGTTCTTCATCTCAGCAATAATACAATTTTGTTATATGTGGGTAACATAGTTGGTGTGAAATGAACGTTATTTTATGCGGACAACCATTTAACATTCAAATTACAAATTGGCTTTGAGGATGGTGTATGAAGCCATTTGTTGGCAATTTTTTATTGGCAATACTAAAATATAAAATTTGCTCAAAAACCGTTGGCCCAATTTTAATTTGTTCACAATATTGGTGCAATAAAAATGGACCACTACAACAAAATTTTATGCATTAATATTTTTCAGATGGAGAGTGGAGCGCGGTCTCACTTGAGACACCTGACTGAGTACTTCTGTTTGCTGTACGAGTTCAGTAAGATGGGAGAAGAGGAGGGGAAGTTCATGTTGCGCGTCAACGCCATTAGCAGCATGGTCAACTTTTATCTCGGACAGAATTCTACTACGGTAAGTTATTGTACAAGTCATTAATTAAAGAATGCATCTCTGATAAACTTTTTAATACAAATAAAATCTGTAGTCTATATTTAACACCACTACAAAATAATCTATCATAATGAACCAGAACCGGTCTTTTTTATCATGGATTTTTGGTTTCATCCGGGATAACCTTGAATTGATTGGATTTTGAGAAACTTCCTTAGTTGATTATGGAAGTCCAGCGATTTAGGCTGTTGGTTAATAGATCAATCAGTCAAGTCTTTTATAGGCTTGTCTTAACCACAAGCACAATTTCACCATGGTGAGTTCCACCTATGTTCCCGAAAGTGGTAAGAATACAAAGTCTAGCTCAGAGGTTAGATAACCAATTATATCCACTTGTAACAGTAGATATTTATACTCGTATTCAGACGGAGTCGCCTACTGAAGAGGCGGGCGGCAGTGGTAGCGGTAGTGGCAACACAGAAAGCGCGGGAGACAAGCTTCGTCCCGGCGCGTTAGACAAAATGGTGGCGCTAGTGGGCGGGCTCGTGGAACGATCACGTGACGCGGCCGGACATCTAGCGCTGCAGGAACCAGATGCGCGGGCGCTGTTACATGCTAAGGTACGTGACCGTATGCCTCTAGGTATTTAGGGACAACCTTTTAATAACAGTTATGTCGCACAGCGATTTTAGTTAAAATTTTCAAATAGGCTATTTGCATCCGTCTTTGAATTGCGGGATTTATACAAAATTAAAATGTATCTAAATTCTTCAATTTGATGTTAGTTCTATGTGTGAATGTAAAAGATTTCATATCTTCTACAGTCTTCCTTGGGTACCGACAAACAAAATTTGACGTAAGAATAGCAACCGCAAGGAAACTAGTTAATAAAAAACTTTACTCTTTCCAGGGGTTCCCGTTTATATACCAACAGACTAGAGACAGCCTCAATCTGCAACAGACGCGGTCGCTAATATTCGCGCTGTGTCGATGGAATGAGCCGCTCGCGCAAAAGATCGTTAACATGATCTTTCAAGCAATTGCTAAGCATTCTGAGGTGAGATAATGATACCGTCTTTTTTATAGTTTCTTATAACGTCACTTCGCAATTTCCCGCCAAAAAGTCCTTATTTCTAGCCTTCACATTGTTGTCCACAGAGCTGTGGACCATTTTTTAAGCTACTTACCCTGGTAGTGGAGGGCAGCGGTGGCGGCGCGGGCGCCACTGGAGGCCTGCCGTGCTTCACGCAGCTGGTGCTCGCGCGGCTGTGGGACGTCGCCGATGTGTGTCCACACGCGGCGCTCGAGTGGCTCGCCTTGCAGGTCTCGTATTACAGTCATACCACATAGATATTGTACCTTTTATCACGTATCACATGCGATATCGGAACCTTTATTGGAGTTTACCTCCGGTAAGTTTATAAATGTTACAAAAAAAGGGTATTTTATTAGATTTTCATCACATTTCTTCCAGAGGGAGGAGAAGGTTTAATTAACATAAATAAATGTACTCGTCAGTTTATCATTAGTTTATTTAATACTTTATTTATGTAAATTAGACCTCATACTTTCAATATACCCACTTCGTTGACATATAGATGCGTCTATGAACATGTCTGCTTGTCATGAGCGTCCTGGGTAATATTTAAACCTATATAAATGATATACCTATATGTAATTTATATTTTTCGGAGGTGATCGCGGCCCAACATGACACGGGGATCGTATATATAAAGATGTGCGTATCGTGTAATGTGTCAGGTGCCTCGAAACAAGGCGGCGCACGCGTGGGCGCTGCGCACTGGCGAGCGGTGGGTGGAGGCGCAGCTGCTGAGCGCGGGCGCGGCGCGCGTGCGGGCAGCCGCAGCGCTGCTGCTCGTCGCGCTGGTGCCCTCGCAACACTTCCGCGCCGGGTACGCGCGCGCGCGCCCGCAGCCCGCGCCGCCGCACCACCTCGCCAAGCTGCCGGACACAGCGCACCACACGCTGCATCAGGTACAAACAGCACTACCATCACCACCAACACAACCATTTCCACCAACACTACCATCACCACCAACACTACCATTTCCGCCAACACTACCATTTCCACCAACACTACCATTTCCACCAACACTACCATTTCCACCAACACTACCAACCAATTTTTTTATTTGCTGGACATTGTCCTTTAGGACATTTCTGCCAATATCGTGTTAGTATTATTCTTCTTTTATTTTAGTCTCGTTATGTCACATTCACAGTAAAATTAGTCATCGTTTTTAAAAGTCAAGTCAACCTGACTTGACATAGTGACATTGGTGGCTGTTCCACTAAAACTTATCAAAGAATTGTGAAATAAATTGGTTCTTGTGAAGTTGTGAATACTAAGTTATCCAGTAGTTTAATTGTGGATGGATGATTTATGGAGAAGATATTTAAAGTCATCCCCGCGACTATACATATTATGAATGTTATGCCACGATTTATTGAATGTCCCAATGAAAAGTAAACTAGTTCCAGTTAACCATCTAGAAAAATTTCCTTCCTTTAATCCTTTAATGTTATAATATCTTTGTATCCCTAATGTATTTCAACTAGGTGTACACGATGCTGCTGGGCAAACTGAAGGCAGCTCGCAAGTACACGGACATTGCCATCCACGGCACTATGAAACTGACAGCTTACTTCGGCGTCATGTCCTACTGCGTTGTCAGCAGAGTTGAAAAACTCATGGTAAGAGTTCTTAAAATCAATCATTTATAAAAACAACCTTATTTTCATACTTAAGAACTTAATCTACGAAGATATGGAGCCTTAATTCACTATAATATATCCATCAAATACTCGCCTCTACTACAGTGGACAACATTTATCAATGCCTATTTAAAAAAAAACATCCTGGGACATCCTTCACTCCTGGCCATTGATCGCAAACTAAGCAGAGATACTATGAAAACCAGGTAACTGATAGGTATACTAAATATTATACCACTTTTTTGTGACTACATAAATACATAGCCATACACAAATGTCTCTCCAGGGTAGAAATCGAACCCACGACCTGTAGAATTAAAGGTAGCGTGGTTAACTAACCACGCCAACTGACGCGTTTTGACAGATATTTTCTTTCGGTCACTTTACAGTTATTTGATTCTGCGATTCCTCGGCTCAAATACTTGTGAACAAAGTCATATTTTATTCCCATTTTCAGTTCGGGCAATACTTCAACGACCTGTGGGAACTGTATCACCCTTCGATATCGGAGCCCTCGGTCGCGGTACATCCGAACAAACAAGCGTTGCTTACATTTTGGCACGCGGTGTCCGTTGACTGTCCAGAGAACGTGCAGTTGGCTGTGTCCAATCCACGGCTCACCAAGCATATAGCTTTCAATTACATATTGTGAGTATCTATATGTTTAAGCGTACGCGTCGAATTGGAAACTTCTTAACCCTTTCCTTCCCGACGGACGTTCGGAAACTTCTTACTTACATTTAAAAAAACCCGGAATCGTGACTAAAGTTATTAATAATTTTAAATCTGTTATAAAATATACCTATAATCTTTATCTCTTCCATCAGTTTTACTTTTGTTCAATATTAAAGTAAGGCGATGATAACTCAGTGGTAAGTGACGTCGAATACCGCGACGAAGGTCGTGGGTTCGAATCCTACAATGAGCTTGAGCTTTTGGTGAAGGAAAACATCGTGAGGAAACCATAGCACGGTGGTAGGGTACTTTGTAGTACCCGACTGGCTGGCTACCACCCTCAAGTTGAAAATCTGTCGCCAAGCACCTATCGGTGTGTTCCGACAGCTGCACTTGAGAGCCAGTTCCCATCTAGGCTTTGTGGGCTTACCACCTTCGGCCACATCATCACTTACTATGGTGAGATTGTGGTCAAACACATGCTTATCCAGTATATAAAAAAAAACTTGTGGTCTCTCTTAAATAGAAAGAGATATCAGAATTTTTAAATTATTCAAAGATCGCTAAAGTATATTTTCATCATCATTAAATCAGCTGGAATAGGTCCACTGCTGGACAAAGGCATCCCCCAAGGATCTCCACGATGATTGAATATATTGAATCAACGTTCTTCAATAAATTTAATAGGGATGTTGACTGACACATCAAATCAGCTTCTTTTTATGAAATGTCAAAACGATAGTTTATAAGGTTTGTATGAAATACTTGCTTGTGACGTCATGAATATACACCTTCAAAAGATCTACTCTATGTTGTTAAATTGATAATTAAAAATCATAAAATTGTTGAGTGTTACAAAGTGTTCGCTATTTGTGAGTATTTTACTGTTCGATAATATGTAGTGAATATAGTATAGGCAACATCCCTATTCTGTAAAACGAATGAAGAACAATCTCTACCTCAATTTCAATCCTAACCATAACTATAGCCGGTTTTTTAGTTAATATACAAAAATAACTCCAATTCCTTACCAGGGCGGACCACGAAGACGGTGAAGTAGTGGCATACAACCGAGCTATGCTGCCCCCATATTACGCCTTATTGAGGCTATGTTGTCGACGGTCGGGCGCCTTCGCTCGGTCACTTGCCCAGCATCAGAACATACACTGGGCCTTCCGTAACATCGCGCCGCACGCTCATCTTTACCCTGGCGCAGCCGATGAACTATTACGGTATGTATCACTACAGTAAAATTATTGATTATATGGGTGTTATTATCTATTTAAGTTTTTTTTATTAAAAAGTGGTACATGTAGTATATCAATTATCTGATTTTTATAGTACAAGCTCTGCTTAGTTTGGGATCAGTAAGTAATGTGTCTGAAAAATGTCCGAGGATATTTATTATCATTTATTTATTTACTATACATTAGGCATTCCGAAGCATTTCATGAGTATAAAATTTTCAAGTAATGCAATTACTTGAAAATTTTATACTCATGAAAAAAACATATATGAAATAATCAATTTGTTATTTGCGCAATGTCGATAAAAAGTTCCGAATGAATAGTGAGAATGGCACTTAGGAATTTATGGAAATACTAGCTGTTCCGCGCGGTTTCACCCGCGTTCCCGAGGGATCTTCTCCCGGGATAAAAAGTAGCCTATGTGCTATTCCAGACTATATTCTATCTCCATGTCAAATTTCATCCAGATCCATTCAGCCGTTCTGGCGTAAATGAGTAACAAACATACATACATCAATCCATCCAAACTTTCACATTTATAATATTAGTAGGATTTCAATGATTAAACTGAATATTCCCCGACAATCCAGCTAAAGAAATTTATTTTCTAATAATCTGTCATTTCTATACAGGCTAGCCCGTATCCTTGCTTCCCGCGGCGGCAACGGCAGCAACAGCGGCAACGGTGGCAACGGCGGCAACGGCAACGGCAGCGGTAACAGCAACAGCGGCAACAGCAATAGCGGCAACAGCAACAGCGGAAACAGTGGCAGTGAAACTGCTGACGGAAGGGAAGCGGTTGCCTTCAGACGGAGCACGCTTTCGGCTTATTTACAGGGTTAGTACTTTACAATGCTAGTTCTGTAACATATAAAGATATTTATTTTTGTTGCTTGTTTTATATGTTAATTACTCAACCACTCTTATCCATTTTATACATATATTTCCCTTATGGCAACGGGACGGAAGCTACTACAATATTTTTCACCTCCAACTGCTTTTGGTGCGTAAAAAGAGTGATTCGGATTTCGAACACCATATTTTTGAATACTCGGCGCTGAAGTAAAAGAACAATGGGCGATGGTTCGTTCAGATAGTCAATTTTGCCTAGCGATTTAACTCATAAGCACAAAATTTTGTATGTTTATAAATTGTACTATTGGCTATTTTATTCTAGACTAATTCGCTAGTTCGTGATTTAAAGGTAGCACTCGCACCAAAAAACAACGTTCCTCACGTGTTGAACAAATAACTATTGTCACATCATTATTTTTATAAAGTACTTAGCAATTGATTACAAGGCAATTGGCATTTATATTTGTTTTATTTACAAAAAAATCTAGTAAAATGCTGCATCTACCTAACACAAGTGTAACAAGCAATCACATTTGTTTATCAAACTTGTTTCAGGTTTAAACGGTAGGACGTGTTGGACGACGCTAATATCGGCGTTTTGTACTCTCGTTGAGAACGAGGACGATAGACTCTATGTTGTCTATAATGGAGGACTGCAGATGACGTTTGAGGTTTGTCAAATTAATCTCTTTTTTCGTTTGATTATAATATGTACTAATATTATAAAGATGAAAGATGTGATTGTTTGCATTGAAAAGGCTCTGAAAACTACTAGACCGTTTTGAAAAATTCTTTCACCATTCGAAAGCTACATTATCCTTGATGAACATAGGCTATATTTTGTCCCGGGAAAAGATAAGATCCAACGGGAACGCGGGTGAAACGGAGGTGAACAGCTATCTCTCATAATCTCACCGTGAAAATGTGGCCGAATAGTGTTAATAAGCCTTAAATTGTGAGTATTTTTCTTTACTGCCAATGGTTGACATATTATAATCTCGAGTGTCGTAACCTGCAGGTAGGTACTAATTAGGACCTTAAGAGCGTTTACGACGTACGGCATTTCATACAAACTTTCAAGCCCTTGTTTTTCGAAATGAATGAACCGATTTTAATGAAACTCGTACGCTTAAGCAAGATACAAAGGTCTAGGTAGTAAAGAACATTTTCGAAATGTCTTATTTATAAAAATATAACTGGAAATCTCTTTTTCTATAGAAAAATTTTAATCGGTCTAATTTGGCTGTTACACTATTTTTCGAAATTGTTCTTAACTAACTTTTTAGACCTTTGTATCCTGCTTATACGTACGAAGTTTCATTAAAATCGGTTCATTCATTTCGAAAAACAACTGCTTGAAATTTTTTATGAAATGCCGTACGTCGTAAACGCTCTTAAGTATTATATTGACTCTTTGTTATATATAACGTCACTGCCGCCGAGTGATATAATAGCAAATGTCAGTTCAGTAAAGTTGAATAAACAAGTGTTCTCGACAGGCGCTACACAGTCTCCACGCAGTATACGTAGAAGGCGGCGGTGGCAGTGGCAGCGGAAGCGGAGGCGGCGGAGGCGGCGGCGCGGTGCGAGCAGAGCTGACCGCAGCTTTACGTTGGGCCCGAGCCTTATGTAGAACTTTACGCACTCGACGGGACGCTAAAGAGGCGCGTGCACTCCTCTTAGCGTGTAAAGACTGGCCCGAGTGTGCGAGACGACTACTTACCATGTTAAACCTGCATCATAGACTGAACCATCTCAGGGATGCAGCACTCGGTAAGATAAATACTATTTTTTAATGACTATTCATTGTAAAATTAATACTAAACTCTTCCTTTATAGTTTCGTTGCGATATTACTTGAGAAGAGCCCACCCATACTCACCTTGCCATTAAATCTTTCGAGATTCGAAGAAGTCGTTTAATTCAAGCTTTTTTTGAGATTTTATTTATGACTTGACTGATAGCATACATGCTAACCCACCAAGTTGCGCTAGCGCTACCTATGTAACTACACAGGTTGAATTTTTCAAGTGAGCATGCGGCGTGAATGCGTAAATTCGAATAGCGAAAAAATGCTGCTGTAGATCATAAGATTTTTGTAAAAACAAAACCCGAACCGATTAGTCTTGGAAAAAAATACAGAGCCTGTATTATTACACCATCGCACCCTTTAATATCGGATTTGGTCAACCCCCTCACTCAAAAAAAAACAAGTATGTCTCTTGTGTATACTCATAAGTAGTATCGTTTCCAGGTGTACTCCGGGAGCTAGTAATGATCGGTGGTTGCGCGGCGCTAGGGGCGCTGGTCCCGCTGGCGGCGGGCGCGCACTGCTCGCCGCGCCCCCCGCGCCCTCCGCGCCCGCCGCGCCCTCCGCGCCCCCGCGCACACCTGCACGTGTGTGTGCCCAGGCACCCGCACCATCAGCACCCGCGGGCCTCCGCGTGCAGACCCTATCATAAGTTTATTGGTAAATTTATTACTATGTGCTCTACGAGCTGTAGGCCTCGCAAAATTTTTGTGACATTTTTGAAAAAAAAAAAAATGAAATGGCTGAAGTAGGATGTTTTGAAACTGAATCGACAAAAATTATCATATTATTGATTAAACCTGCTCACAAAATTTTACGAGAAATGCAACCTATAGAGGAGAACTGCGGGGCAGACATACGAAAGCATTTTTGTCCATGCTGAAACGGAAACGGTTCGCTCGCTCGGTCTATTACTAAACTATTATTAAATTATTATTTTCCAGACACATGTTGTCGAGTGGCACGAACCCAACGTTGCATGTCAGAACAACTGGTGCTACTGTCGGCGCTGTGTGCTCTTGAGGCGGTGCCGCTACGGTTCAACTACTTTGCCGCCTTCTGGCGAGACGTCGCCTCTTGCCCGGTAACTGTGTATTTTTTTTACTTTTTTAACTTGTGTTTTATCGCAATCTCAGCATGGTAAGTGATGAAGTAGCCGAAGTTGTTACCAACTTCGGCTACTTCACGCCAAGCACTACGCCAAGCACACAGGTGCTTGGCGACAGAGTTTCAACTTGAGGGTGGTGGCCAGCCAGTTGAGTACTACAAAATACCCTACCACCGTGCTTTGGTTATCTCACAATGTTTTCCTTCACCGTAAGCTCAAGCTCCTGTTAGGATCCCACGACCTTCGCCGCGATTGCCGACGTCACTACCACTGAGCTATCATCGACTTGATATTTATTGTCTTTAAGTGCTAATCTACTTTCTTATTCCACAATACATTTGAAATTAATAAAATAGCATAGTAAGAAACTGCCTAGACACTCCATATTTAGCGATATCTTCTCGATACTTTTATGAGTTTTACTGAGATTTAATTATATGTCTTAGGCGGATTCAAAACTAGAGGAAATGCTGCTAGAGTGCAGTGTGGTGACGGAGTATGTGGATGCAGTGTTACTGGACGAGCGGGAGTCGCTTGAAGATCCTGTCATATACCAGTTCATGCAGCATTATTATCCTAAGGTGAGAGATTAAAGAGGACATCACATGTAAACTTTAGAATAGTTTTGTGTCTTCAATGTGATTTTTATACAATTTGTACACGCCGCACTTTCTATAGGGACTGTATACGGCGTGTACTGGAGGTCGGGCTTCGAAGTTGAATAAAAACACGCCAGTTTTCTTCTAGACCTATAGTCTTCTTGATGCTTGCCTTGGGTATTGCTCTGCTTTGTTTCTATTTTCTATGTGCTGGATCGGAAGCAATCGAAGCAATTGAAGCATGCTGTACGCCCCGAGGCGTCTATCTTTATCCCCCAACGGTGGGTCCCTACACGTTAACGTAGACAGCGAGTTGCCTCGCCACCGTCCGCCAATCAGAGGCGAGCTGTGACTTAGCAACCCGCTGTCTCAGTGTGCGAGCGAGAACTAAAATGCGCGAAAGAGATACTATCTATTCTAATTGACCAATCAGAGCATTACCCAAATTAAACAAAAAACTATCAATCATTTATTTCTATTAAATATTTTCACAATAAATCTATTACCTATAATTACTATTTACAATCTAATTACTATTTACAAACACTATATATCTTGCGCTGTACACAATTTGAAATATCTTTCTCAAATATAAACGTTTTATTGTATGAAACGTTGATCTGCGCGCGCGTACACCCGCGTTCCCGAGAAAATTAATATGAAGTGTAGCCATGTTACTCGCTTATAGATGAAAGTTTTTTGCAGTGAAAACTTCTTTAGGCGCGTTGAGCACTTTTTGGGTGAACAAAAATCATGGAACTCGCATCATCGTCACCGAACGCTTTATATATGTGTACTTTTTGGGTGAACATAAAGCGTGAAACTTGGTCATCGTCTATCGGCAGTCCCCAAAGACTGCCCCGCCTCTTTTTTAAATTGTTTAAGTATTTTTGAGCTTATCCATTATAAACAAAAAATTTAATCTTTTCTCTTTATATTATTACGTAATCCATCAAGCAAAATGTTACAAAAGTTTGTCCATGTCACAATGTAACATATAGCTTATACTACAGCTTGGCGGCGGTGGTGCATCTGTCGCCGGGGAAGCGTTAGTAGAGGAAGTGTCTAGTGCGGCGACGCGTGCGCCGCTGACGTCACTGCTGGGTCCGGCGCGCGCGCTCGCACTCGTGTCGAATCGGGCGCGGCTCCCCGCACATGCCGCCCGGGACTTGCTGCGGGCCGTGCACACTGCGCAGCAACGATTGCAGAACCTTAATGGTCAGTCTACTTTTTTTTTCTTTTTTTTTCCTCTGGCAATGGTCCTTTAGGACTTTCTGCCAATGTCAAGTCGTTAGTCGATATGTTGACCTAATAGTTGTTCAGTTGTCTGTGAAGTCGGGTCAGGTTTTAGTGAAATTGGTGGCCTTTCTATTCTACTAAAACTTTCACAGACTTTTTAAGACAACCTGAAAGTCTCTTTACAAGCTTTTTATTTAATTTCACTTAGATCCAATGAAATTCAAAATACATTATTGTAATGAAAATAACACGAAAACGCAACGTCACTTCACTTCGTAAGTTACCACCAAAATGTCCTATCCACCCACGTCTTACTAACATATAACATGGGGGGAAAACACCCTTTAAAATCACACAGCACGTAAAATAGCTAATTGATATCGTTCAATGGTATTTCCAGTTGTAATCTTGGTTTATTATTGCTTAATCGATAAAGCCGCCTGAGTTACTGTCACTATTTTTTGTTTATTTTCCTCCGTTGTATTTTTATTTTAGCGGTGTATACAAAAAAGTATACCACTAAACTAATATTATAAATGTGAAAGTTTGGATGGATGGATATATGTTTGTTACTCAATCTGGATGAAATTTGGCACAGATATAGATTATAGTCTGGAATAGCACATAGGCTACTTTTTATCCCGGTAAAAGATAAGTTCCCACGGGAACGCGGGTGAAACCGCGAGGGACAGCTAGTTATTATATATTTTAATCACAAGTCCTAAAAATATGCATACTAAAAATCAACCACGTCCACAGAGGACGAAAACTCTGACACCGAGACCCCAGCTGAGACAATAGAAGCGAGCACAGAGGCGGCTGCACGATGCCACACGCCCGAAGGTAGCGACGGTGAGGACGCGGGCGATGATCTCGTCGCGGACCTAGACGAGGAAGTAGACGAGGAGCCACCGCCCGCGCCGCCCAGACCACACGAGTACATATCAGCTCTCACACTAACCCTCACTGAGCTCGCTAATACCGCACAACAGGTACTCGCTGACGGATAACGGGACACCCCCGAAAGATTCGACACAATTTAATTTTCTGTAAAGTTTAATTTTATTTCAGTCAAAATACTGTAAAATACCGTCTGTGTTGTTTCGTTTGCTCAGTATTTAGATCTCGTTTGCTTTGTGTTCTAGAGCATGTGAACTTATTGTGAGGTCGGACTCATATGATACGGTAAACTTGATGATTTAACGGGGTGACAGTACGTTCGCAATAAATAAGTAAATTTTATGTCTCTGATAAATTCATATGACGTGGCTAGGAGGCCAATCGATCGACCAATATCAAATCTTATTAAACTGCTCACGTACCACATTCAACCAAAAATACTGTCAAGCGACACGTTGCAATATTCATTCGTCCGAGCCTGCCATGTATGTTTCCACTCACAAATATGAATTTATTAAAAATCTTATTTCGACCCTGATAAAGATTATTGTTAAAAATACGTTCTGCGATTTTTTGTATGCTATATAGGAAGTAATTTATCTTTATGAAGATATGATTACTTTAAGATGTTCGTAAACACATATAAATATTATTAACTAAAAATAGTGCAAATGATTTGAGAAATATTTAAGAATTTCGTAGTTTTCAGTGTAGCTTTATTATATAGATATTTGTGGTTGTTGCGCTTCAGTTCGTGTCATTGAGAAATATCAAGTTATTTGTCCGCTACTGTCGACAACTTTTACCGTTTGTGTACAGTGGCGCTCAAAAGTTTTAAGAACATTATATAATTATAGTGAAGTACGTTATATATAATTAATGTTGTTAACGCGACACATCGACGTTTAGCATACATTCCATTACTCAACATCACAAATTCATGCTCACACAAAATCGATGTAAAATTAAACGTCTCTTCTAATCTCTGGATTACTTCACACGCGCTCAGTTGAAGTAAACTACAGATTTTTTGAGATAACCTTTACACTCACATTGAAGGATATATTTGGTTGATTTATCGTTTTGGCATATTTTTGTTGACTATATTTCTTCTTCTTTGTGATTGTAATTTATAAAAATCCCTAGTTTCACCTTTAAGTACTAACTATACGTCTTTCTTTATGTACATTCAGCAAGAGGCCAATATTACATTGCCACCAAAATTTTAAACGAACATTTGAAGCTACATGTTTTTGAGATGCCTTAGTTTTTGCACATACTGTTGAGTTCACTTGTTAATAAAGTAATTTCGTGAACAAAACTTTTAAAATTATATATTTTATAAGGTTAGTGAATATGTTGTCTTCATTGGAGTATTTTAAAAGTCTGCCTTTGATGACAATGTAATTATGGTATGTTAACTTGTTCTCCATATGATTGATATTTTGCGAGAATGTACATCGTACAAATGATGTCACGAAACAAGGCTGCCTAACATCAGTTAGATTTATACAAAATGAAAACGTCGTAATGTTTAATTATTTGCTACTTCAAATCGACTCAGTCTGATGTCTATTGTTAAAATCTTCGTATTCGACACGGCTAGCTAGTGGCTCAAGTGGTAATAGTAACATTTATATATCGTTTTATAATTTTATAGTAAGGGTGTTATAGATTTCAGACTCGATCTGAATATTAAGAGAACGTAGTTTGGTAATAATAACGCTGTGACATTGTTGTATCCCCTTGTATATTGACTTTATCAGTACAAGTTTAAATGTTCACTATTTAAGCATTATTAAACAAATCTCATTTTGGCATTCATCGACAAGAAATTCCAATTTCCTTAAATTTTGTCATGTGTTATTTATGGACTTTGGAATTCGCCAAGAATAAATCAAAATTTAACAGTAATTTGTTATATTTATCGCGGCTATTCTCTTGACTAAACAGAGGTAATTGTAGTCGATTACATGTCGCCTACTGATGACTCGTCATCTATATTTCACCAGAATATAAGTTTTAAGTAACGCTGTGATGTCTGGTTCACATTTTTAAAGGTCTGAATTTTGCGTTATTTTAGGATATTATATCTGAATAAACATTTTATGAACATTTGTATGTATATTATTTAATTATCGCTTTCAATTTCAACACAATTGCATTTTTATTTAGTGATTTATCGTACGTAGAGTAGGTATTTGAATGACGTGGGTATTGTGTGATGTGTGGATGCGAATGACTATAGGTAACAAAAATCTAATAGACCTGATTTGAGAAGATAGAAGTCTCTACTAAAGTCACTACCTGCTATGTCTTGTGCACATGGATGGATATATCAAATTGGGCCTAATACATTTTGAGGACTTTGGTAATATTTTCGTAAGATATTATGTGTTTAGTATGATTCTAAAACACGTTTGTTTATTTGGCGATTTCAATATAAATTATAATTACGATTAGGCTGTGAGAGTTTTCTTAATTTAATTGTAAAGTGGGTACAAATTGAATTAATTAAAAATATTGAAAAGAACCTACTCCTCAGCTTTTGATATCCTTATTCGGTTATAGTAAAAAAGATCTAAGAAAAAATCACCCGTCCAAGGCGCGTACTTTATTTAATTTGCGGATATTAATAAAAAAATGGCCAGTATCGATAACTATAATAATAGTCCCTTTTAATATATAAATTATAAAAAATAACTCATGTAAATCGTTCTGTAAATGTTGTCAATGTTTAAATTGTAATGCGTATAATCAATATTTATCTATAAGTACCTACCACTTTTTCAAGTTCGTCTGTAGATGGACGCTGAACTTTAAAATAATAGGTGGAGGTTTTTGTTTAACTGAGATGTTCCCTTCAATTTACAAATCCAGCATACTACAAGCACAATGTTCAAAAAAGAGGCGACTCTAATTGTTACACTGCCTGATTCAATAAACATAATTACATACCGTATATAGAGTAAGGCATTTTACATATAATCTCAAGAAGTAGGAAATGTCAAAGAATATCGAAATATTTGTAAATATAACGATGATTTAACTTGCAGAAAGTCATCAAGAAATTAAACAGTCCATTTTATATCTTTTACAGCACTATTAGCACTACTCTACTATGCTGTAATTGCTCTCCAAGAATTAAGTTGTCGTTTAGGATATTTGGAATAATAACTTGATGTCGTACCGTACATGTTTCTACAATAGATACATAAAACAATCTCCAATATCCTATTTAATGCACGCATGCCACCTTTTAAATAAAAAATAGGTGCATGTTAAATTGACTATTAAAACAAAAAGCAATAATGTAACTAATACGAATTAACCAGTAAAAATATTATCTCATTTTTTTTCACAATATTGGTATTGTATTCAATGTATATTGTTATTGATTGATAAACATTTGACTTATTGTGTTATTATTATTTGTATTGATAGACTTTGTTGTGTGGTGAGTAGACAGTCACTGAACGATATTGTAAAAGGGTTACGAAAGTGTTGTGGTGCTATCAATCTGATCGAGTGACTGGAAAAAAATAAGACAAAATGTGTATTTATTTTGTCCTGATTTTAGAGCTTATTAATATATACACTAATATAACTATGCTGTAATTAACTTTTTTTTTAATAAATCTTAAGACTTTTTTTTGTTTCCAATGAAATGGCACGAGGTGACCGCAAGCATATCTATCAACGTAGAGTTGCAGTCACGTTGTACCGTCTCTGTCTGCCTATGGCTTCTATCGATAAACTTGAACCTGTGTATTATAATTACATTTATGTTATTGAAACTAGTTTCAGTCGAATATAACTGTGTTAATGAGTATAATTTGTGAAAATTAATTAAAAAAAATACTGTAAATCGGACTGGGAAGCCAAAGTAAACAGTATTTTATAAAACACTGTATTTTATTTTGCAATACTGCTCTATTTCTTGTTAATTTCATATTTCGTGACAAATAGGTAGCCACGACCCGCAAGCTTTCACTGTTAAAAGTTATCATATCTCATTTATAAGAGCCGAGCCCACACACTTTAACTCTATTATATCTTGGTTAAAATGTATGGCTTACCTGCCGCCGACGTCTAACTCTCATTTTTTTCAGAATCAGAAATAAATTATATGAGCTTGTGAGTCTTGGCAAGCTTTACATGTTTTTTTTTGTGAAATCATTACTTAATTTCAGATTTCTAGGACTTAAGAATCTACAGTAGGTACAGACTTCTGAACCTTCATTAGGTACCTTAAAGGTTTTAATAATCATCAGGGAGTCAACAAATTTTAGCTAAGTATTAATAAAACTAAATAATCCTAGTGTGATTTTGCTCTCTAAATCATATTCTGAGGATTCGAGCTCTAGTAAGCCAGACTGAAGCTAGTTATGAGAGTTAGAAAATACAAAATACGACGAAACGTTTCGAGAAATTAGTGCCCTGTTTCTTTGGTCAATAAAAAAAAACATAAGTAAAATATACATACACAAAATTATTAATATTTTGTTACAAGACATAAAATCTACAATTTCAGATATCCTAAATATAGGTTGGTGATTTATTTCAAGGTAGGTAGGATAGGAATCGTACCTACTTGTATTGTCTGTAAATTCTTATGCTCTAAATAGGTTTATTAAGATGAACGCACACTTATCCGAGGCGAACGCGTCGAACGAACCGAATTTTATAATTCTTTATATAGAATTCTAAGAAACCTCGCACACCTATTCGTCCGATTCGACGCGGATAATGAGTGTGCGAGGTTTCATAGGATTTCATACAAGTAATTCCAAAATTCAATTCTTTCGGCTCCTTCGCTTCCTTCGGCTCTGATAAGTGTGCGTTCACCTTTATAGTTTATTATTTCGTCTAAAAAAATAAAACAAAGTTTAATCATTGAACATCTATTTTCTGTTCAATTGAGTTAATTTACTTTGGATTTCTACAGGAAACCGTTCAATACATTTATTTGCACAATCTAAACAATATGTTTTGAGGTAAAATATGCTACAATCTTTATTTACACAAACAGGTTTGTCACAACCTACACAGTCAGCCCCAAGAACCAGTATTTCACCCTTCCCTGGTGGACTAAAGGGGTCTTTCATCACATAACTAGGGTATTTGAGGACTATGTTGCGAGAGAATGGGGGTCTGGTGCCTTTATATTGTACTTTCTCACTTATGTCACAAGATTTGCAGTTGAACTCATGAATGAGTTGTACAGGTTCCTCTTTTGGCTCTTTCAACTTTGACTCTTCCATGCTCCACTGAAATTTAAAAAAAAACATTTGTTGCAACAACTGGGAATTATAACATTTATTATAAATCCAAATGTATACAGTAGGTACATGTGACAAATATTAATAAAATATATTAAAATGACTTATGTTTCGGAATCAATAAAATTAATAATCACAAATATTAATGAAAATACCTACATAAAAATGTAAGACTTAAATATATATCCAATAGAATCATTCAGTCTTGATACCAGTTGCTTTTTCTTTTGGAGCCTCCATCGGCCACCAAGAAGGCTTAAGAACTTCTACAGAATGTTTTCCTATGTTGAATGTTTTTGCCTCTAATGCTTCTTTGATCCTAACTAAACCTATTCCATAGTTATGTATAAAACCTTTTAATTTCCCTAAATTAGACTTTGGGTTATTACTAGCTGAGATTGCTGAGTCTATTTCTAAGTTGTCATCAACTGCTTCCGAAAATAAAAGGGGCATTATTCTTTTTCTTATGACACCCGTGTGATGGATTCGTGCTGTCAATTCCTGTCCTATGTAACAGCCTTTGTGAAAACTCACACCATGAAGATAGTCACAGTTGACTTCCAATGGGAAACTTGACCCAGGGGGCAGGTCGTCAGCTCCTTCACTCACACCTAACTTATATCTCAGATATTTGTACCCTTCTTCATTTGGTTCTACGACAACATCTTTACCAACAGTCTCCAATATGTTCTCCTTGTCAACAGACACTGATGATATTATTCTAAAACCTAAATCTATAAGTCGAGGATCTCTATATATGTTAATTTTGTTTTTAGGGTCTACTTTAGTCTCCAGCACAGTATTTGGTGGCGATATTAATGTCCATAGATTGAAATCTCTATTTACGTCATTAATTTCAACTAATCGCTTCAATTTGTAAAGTTTCAGATGTTTCTGTAGTAAAATGATATTTTTTTTGTCACATTCTATCATGAAGGAGTTTTCATTGTCCCATTTATAAATAAGAGTGTCGTAGAGTACCCTGCCCTTGTTGTTCAGAAACATAGCGTACATTGATGTAGCGCCTTCTTCAAAATGCCGCATATCGTTGGTAATGAGACCCTGAAGAAATATATCTGCATCGTTTCCCGAGATTCGTAATAACTTTCTATTTTCCAACGGGTACAATACTTTTGCCGGGCGCATATAACGCCGGACATGGGTTAAGAAATTTTTCTTGAACAAAGCTCTATTTACCTGGTATAATATCATTATTATATTGTACTTATAAAGAGTGAATAAACATTTCACAATTTAACAGAATTTTGTAATTATTTTACTATTTTCACTTTTTGTTAGACTGACATCTGCCTGACTGTAATGACAGTGACATGACAAATATATTACATACTCTTTGATGACAAAGAGAATTTTAGACGGTGACGTCAAAAGTATATTGACAAACATATGATTTTGATAGGTATGACATTTTTTTTCTTTTCTTCGGCGTCAAAACAAGGCTTGTGTATTTTGCCAGTATCAAGTATACAATATTCTTTTTGTTACTAGTGGGCTCGGCACGGCAGACGTTGTTCAACCGCTTCATGCGCAAAGCCACGGGCGCCCCGTGGTACATGCGTAACCTAGATCTACACATAGACCTCAATCTGCCCACAGTTAAGCAATTCATTAAGTGCGCTTCTCGCCGTTATTACGATCGTGCCCTAAACCACGCGAATCCGTTAATAGTCAAAACTGCCAACTATACTCCTTCAAAGATCTCAAAAATCCGTAGGCCTAAAATCGCCCTCAGCGAGCCGGATGACCCCATAACTTTAGCTCAAATTCAGGATAGGGAGGCTCGCGCAGCCCTCGAGAAACAACGCCCGCGTTTCCGCCCTCGCCGGAGAGGCCCGTCGCGACGTCCCACTCAGATTCAGTCTCGTCCCCCCGTTAGTCAGTCTTTAACGGCCCGAGCCGCCACAGTCAGCAATCCGACCGTCCCCTAAAACTCCTCTAAATCGCTTAGGCAAAGTCCGTCCCACTTCTTGTGTCCCCCGACGACGCCCTGAGCCGAGGTTCGGGCCCCAACTGGGGCGCCCTCAGCGGTGAGTCGTCACAAACAAACACGGCTGAGAGCCCTAAGCGCTCGCCGAATAGTCCGCGTAAGGGTGTCTATGGTCCTTCAGACCGCCACCTTTAAGTCCACCTCAAAAAAAAAAAAAAATACTGTCCTATCCTGAAAATAAAATGAAACTTAAAACCGTTTGTTTTAAACACAGATCTGTACAATAGAACTGTGGTTTTAAACCTCGGAACAATTGTTTTGAGTTTTAAACGATATTTTCAGCGCACATAATTGTCACACAACTGGCAGTTTTTACAGTTATGTCAAACGTCATAAGTTTACGAAAGGAGAAAAGGTTTAAAAAAGTAAGTTTACTTAAATTTTCTAATGTTCCGTGCAACTTTCTAAGTTTTTTCATACCGCACAACGGACGTAGGTTTCCGTACATGTCCGGTCAGGTTTTTGTGAAAATGATGGCCATTCCATTAAAACTTCAAGGTCGGCAATCACCCTGGTATTGCAAATGTCCATAGGCGCGGTGACGCATTACCATCAGGTGGACCGTCTGCGTGTTTGTCAACCTGATGCCATAAAAAACAAACTTTTCATGGACTGGGACAATTATCTACATCATTGGATAAAATGCCACCGATATTATTCAATAAAACTCAAAAAACACTGTTTTAATTCAAAAAGTCAGGTATGAGTGATTGAATTGAGACAACTCGATCAATGCGGAAAACTTTGGGGGAGGCCTATGTCTTGCAGAGAACGTCTTTCGAATAATATCGGCGGTGTTTTGTCCAATAAAGATCACTAAGTGCACCAGTGAAGCGAAATGAAATCGGGTCTTTGTGAAAACTTTTCAGGTTGTCCCAAAAAGTCTTGAGAAGTTTTAGTGGAACGGCCACGAATTTTACTAAAACCTGACTGCACTGCTCAAGACTTTTTGGGACAACCTGAAAAGTTTTCACAAAGACCCGATTTAATTTCGCTTCACTGGTGCACTTAGTGATCTTTACAGTTGAGGACTTACTTTAGTACAGATGATGACTAGATTTTACTGAATGTGATATAACGTGACTATAACATAAGAAAAGACTATTAAAAATAGACATGGTTTGGCTCTCTTGTAAAGCCTTTTAAATAAATTTTAAAAAAGCAACATCAGGACATTTCTGCCAATGTCAAGTTTCTATTCTTCTTCTTTCTTGTTTTTAAGATAGATTATATCACAAACTTATCACAAACATTAATAGTAAATGCTGCATTCAGTAATCCGACCATCCCCTAAAAGTCCACTAAATCGCTTACCTCTGCGAAGTCCGCCCTCACTTTTTGTACCCCCGGCGACGCCGAGCCGAGCTGGAACGCTCTCAGCGGCCAGTCGCCTAATGTTTATCTACCCGGTTGAGAGCCCTAAGCGTTCGCCGAACAGTCCGCGTAAGGGTGCAATGGATCTTCAGCCAAATACCTCCTTGTCCCCCTACCCCCCAAAAATGTTAATTTAGTTATCGTCCGTACAAGTCGGTCAAAGGTTTAGATGTCAAAAATGCGGACGCAACTGTCGCTCCCGTATCAGACTTTATCCAGGAACAGTGATTCTAAAGCTTGACACACGGACGCAGTTTTGTATCATCTATTTAATATGTAAAGGCCTTTATATCTATAGGTATACGAAAGATAAAAATGGCCTAGAAAGGAACTGGCTCTCAAATATAACTGCTGGACGAAACTACAGTAGGTGCTTAGCAACAGATTTTTGATTTAAGGGTTACCTACTACAAATGACCCTACCACTTCTGGGATGGTTTCCTCCAAAAGCTCAAGCTCATTGTAGAATTCGAACTTACGACCTTCATTACGAAATGTCTACTCACATCACTACACATTTGTCCTCCTATCATTCTATTTATTTAATTTTTATCATGAAAAAGATAATAAAATCCTATAATTTACGTAATTATTGTATAGGTTCCCTACTCAGTCACTATTTAACAGATAGGAACTATGATTTACAACTTTAAAAAAAAACAACAGTAGGTAGGTATAAATAAAAACTTTATAATTATGTTTGGTACACTAAGTACCTACAAAATTAATTGGTATATTTGTTTTGGATAGTGGATAGAAAATATCTAACTACCTGTTAATAAGTAATAAAAAAACTTTATAAAATAAAATATAGGTCCTACTTAACAATCAATATGCGATTCTGTGCATAGGTAGGTTTATGTAGGACCTACATAATCCTACTTACCTTTAGACTACCACGTGGCATGATTATAGTGCAGGGCCAGATATAAGGGAGGGCAACCGGGGCAACTGCCCGGGGCCTCCACAAGAGAGAGGGGCCCCCACATAAAAGTCTATACATATATTCATAAATTTCTAGATGTGTCGTCGGACATGCGGTGGGAATGAAGGTTTCTTCCGCTATTTATTATTTATCATATTCGCAAAATAATTTGGAGCCTCCACTTTTTTGTTGGTCCATGGCCTCCACACATCTAAATCCGGCCCTGTGATAGTGGATGTTCGTTTAGAGAATTAATTTTAATGTTGGTTGAAACACTAATAGTTGAGTATACCTACCTTTACTTATAATAATTATCATAGGTTCGGTATATATGTATCACTGAATTATACACAGACCCACGGGCTTACACAATGTTCTTGGCAACTTTAGTTCTATTGGTAGCTTGTGCTTCAGTTTCTCAGTATCTGTGCCAAGACAGACAATCAAAGTCTGCACTGACTGCATATAAATAGGTCTAAAGTTAATTGTTATAAACATAGCTACTTAATAAAATAGACGAGTAAACTGCATGAGTTATCCATTGCAAAAAGCGTCTAATATCTATTTGATAATCGTTTAATTATTACAAATGAACTTTTATTACCTATTTTGTTTTTAAAACATCCTTGGCCTAACCCCGATGTAGATACTTATTAAAAATAGAGAGATTCAATAAAGGTAGTGTTGTTATCAAAGAAAATAATTTATATTTTGACTTATAGGTACGGCTATCAAACATTTTTGTGTAGGTACCGTATCATTTATCGGACGGAACAGTCGTACCCTAAACCTCTGCATAACTTCATCTAAAAGAAGAGTCAAAATTACTTTACCAATTTTTTTTTCAGGGACATTAATTTGATCAACATAAAGTTATCTTGGAAATCAACAGTTCAATTTTGTTTTGAAAACGTAGCTAATTCTGGCGCCGTGTAAGTCATCTCCATTACTTCTCGGTTCCTCCTGACTGGCGTGGCACTAAGTGAAGTTGGCATTGAATCCTGGCCCTGCTCTATTGAAGCCGTCACCAGCTCAGTGGTGATCGTCGGCTCAGAGTTCACTGACGCCGCGTCGTTTTTGTTCGGTGAGCTTTGGTTTGAGCGATGCTTTTGTCTGGAAGACTTCTTTTGGAGGGGAATTATTTTCTGTAAAATAAGTATTTTTTTTAAAGATCGCTAATCTGCTTGTTATGCTGTGTGGTACCGATTCCGATATGAAGTAGAACTAATAAAATCTACCTTTTGAGGGTCCTTAAGGTAGACGCCGGTGCGTCTAAGTTGGAAGTCGGGTGCGGCGAGGCAGCGCGCGAACAGCAGCGCGGCGGCGCACGCCCAACTCGCCCACACGGCTGCGCTCGCCGCCCGCGTCGCTGCCACGCGCCCGCCCAAGCCCCACGTGGCGTTCCACCCCAGCTCTAGGTACTGGTTGACTGAGGAGCATCTGTCGGTTGGGAACGCATTAATTACCGAGGCTTCATAGCTGCTCGAAGCGCCTTTTTTACGAAGCGCAGTCTTCGCAACCCAGCATCAGCCAATTGTACCTAATGATCTGAATGGTAACTAATAAGGCCTCTCCTTAAATAATCATCCGTTAAATACGACAAGTGAGTTGAGTTGCTGCATTTCCTAATAATACTTAATATCCTAGAAAATTCTACACTCGCGGGATATGATCCCAAACTAAGCAGATATTGTAGGAAATCTACTATGGAAATCAGATAACTACATATCTACAATACTATTGTAATATATCTATGTATATAATACTACTCTATTACCGATCTCCATTGTGCCATTCAGTCATTTTTGGCTTACGCAAATATGACCATGTCTCCCAGTTTCGTACTCAACTCAAGTGGCTCCCAATTCGACTTCGCCGGAATACTCACACTTTCAGTTTTATATAACATTATATTTAATCCCAAAGCCCCTTCTTATCTTAGGGAACACTTCGAATACCATAGCTCTCAACATCACACCCTTCGCAAATCTTCCGAACTTCTCCTTAAAACACCCTTACACTCTTCCCAAACGTTTAGTCAGTCTTTCACTGTGCAAGCTGTTCGTCTGTGGAACTCTTTACCTCAGACCATAAGACAGGCTCAGACTATTGAATTGTTTAAGTCGCAAATACACTCTTACTACCTTTCTCTTTAATTTGTATGTATTGTTATTATTTATTTATTTATATTTACAGTTATCTATGTATAAGTATTAGTATATCGGTTGTATATATACCTATGTATTGTCATATTTATTTATTTTCTATATGTATAGTATCTGTTTATCATATGTATATTGTTTTATTTAGTTTATGTAGAATGTATATACAGGTGTTACACCTGCCACTTTTTAGATATATTTCCTCTCATCCAAAGGTTGCCTGGCAGAGATCGCTTAAGCGATAAGGCCGCCTATATTGTACTCGCTTTATTTTATTTATTTTTTTATCATGTATCTCCCTTGTATATTGTATAAGGTGTATGTACAATAAAGCATATTTCATTTCATTTCATTCATTCATTCATTCATTCATTCATTCATACTAATACATACAAATATTAGCACTATATAACCTACCTACTATATAGACCTACTACTTTCAATGCATGCCTTAATATAGATAGATACCTATAATAACATCCAGACTAGGACATGTCTGTCTGTCCTAGGCAGGAATTGAACTCACGACCTCTAGCGTGAGAGGTATCTAGTGTTCTAATATAGGTAAATCGTTGCTCAACCACTAGTCTTACGTAGTAGCATTAGTAACATTATGGAATGCTGAGCAGAAATCGTGCAGCCCTCCATTAGTGGTCGTGAAGCTATGTCCCGTGAGTCCAACCATCACCAGTGCGAAGATCAGCGCCGGCGTCAGGATCCGCCACGGCTGCTGCAATCTGGAATATTTATCATTAATATTTTACAAGATATACCTACTTATAAGTTACAAAATATTCTGAAACGGGATGAGAACCTATTATGTTACGTTATGTAGATACTACAAACTCAAAAATGTGGTATAAATCGTCCCGTCCGGTCCGATTGTTAAATACATTTTAAACTCTCGCGAACTAAAATCACGTGATCTGTTTATATCCTATAGTCAGTCAAAACCATTTATTCAGTTTAGGCCATAGGAAGGAGGGTACTTATGAATGTCGAATTATAGAAGTTATCACCGGTTCGGATGTCAGCCAACTGAGAAGAACCGGCAAGAAACTCAGCAAGGTTACCTACATTTACTAAATATTTTTGGACCATCTGACTCTATATTGCCTTTTATTTTCAAAAGTTGTTTAACAATTTTACATAAACTACAGAAATACATAAACAATTATAACCCGTACGTACATAGTACACTAAAACTATAAAAATGCAATCGTTACTGACTGACTGAATAGAGAAACGGGATCGCGAGTGAAACCCCTGGGTGGAAAGCTAAATATTCGAAAGCGAAATAATCTTGATGGAGTAACTTGATCGAATCGTCCAGATTATGCATAGGTCTATTACATTAGAATTAATAAGGATTCATATCTGGTTCATAGATACAAGAACACATTCGTACAAAACCGTCACAAAGTGCCAACAAATAGGCATTATTTATTGCCTTGCTATTATGAAGTCTGCATGTCCGCACAGGGTTCATGTTTATGGATAAAAGCTGTATAGAGGTAAATTTTGATATCAGGTAACTTAAATAGTAAGATTCACCTGGTTGCAGCATGTCCACCGCCTGTACATATGGTGAACATGGTGGCCCACACGCACGCGAAAATAGTGGACAGTATAGGCATGTACTCGGCGAAGTCACAATTGGTATCATCCGCGAACAGAGACCGCGATGTGTCCAGCATGTCACGATGTGTTACATTACCTGAAAAACAACGTTGTATGATCAAAATTTGATTCTTTTGTACAACAAGTCTGAGAAGCAAGCAGGCGTCGTCTATAGACTTTAGTAATACTAGGGAGATTGCCGATGTGCTTTCGACTATTTTAATAATGCTTTAAAGGCAACTGGCTCTCAAATGCAACAGCCGGAACACACCAACAGGTGCTTGGCGACAGATTGTCATCTTGAGGATGGTAGCCAACCAGTAAACAAGCATATTACGATGCTGAATCGGATTTAGAGGTGTGGAGCCTCTGGGGAAACAAAGGAGTAGAGGCTCCTAATTATAATTTTGCAAACTGGAAAAATATAATATTTCTTGCAACTGTTTATCATTTATTGCGAGATTAATCTTTTTAGAGTTCCGTACCTCAAAAGGTAAAAAAAGGAGCCCTTATAAGATCACTTTCTTGTCCGTCTGTCTGTCTGTCTGTCCGTGTGTCACCACCGATTATCTGAGGAACGGGTGACCTAGAAAGTTTAAATTTATACCAATAGGTGTATAAAAATCAAGGTCCTGAGTCAACACGATAAAAAGATAATAATATGGACAAATTTCGATTTTCGCGAAAACTTGTAAGTACCAAAATTTGCCTTGGTTTTCAACTTTTTTTATTTTTCGGAATTTTACCTTTACTTGTGCTGTAAGACCTTGCTTTTAACAAAAAATTACAATTCTAGGTCAACCGGAAGTACCGTATAGGTTTTGGGTCGAAAAGTTATAGCACAAACAAAGGAAAAATTCTAAAAAATAAAAAGAGTTGAAAATTAAAGGATGTCCCCATACATACATAGTCACCACCAATTAAGATAGACCTCTGAGTTGTATCGGCGCTCATACAATTTAGAGGTCTAGCTTAATTGGCTACTACCTCAAATAAGGTAATCGAAAAATAAAAAAATCCTTGAGACTCCATTAACGTGATGAACGAACTATTTACAAGTTTGTACGGAACCCTCGGTGCGCGAGTCCGACTCGCACTTGACCGGTTTTTTTTTTAATATTTGTCATTTTGATATCTGATATTTAGTTGTTCATGCTTTTTTGTAATACATGATACATTTCTTAAAAGTACAATTTATGTGGAGGCCCTGGGCAAATGCCCCGTTTGCCCTCCCTTAAATCCGGCCCCGTTACGATGTGTTGTATTGTATGCTGGCTGATATATACCTACCTATATTGTTAATACTGTTAAACATTTGAAGAAAATATATGTTTCCTCACGACATATTCATATAGGTACAGGACAGCTCAAACTCAGGTAGGTACGATTCGAACCTTCATGAAATTATGAAATACATACTAGTTTTTCGCCCCGCGTTCCCGAGGGATCTTATCTTTTACCAAAAAATCCGTTCAGCCGTTCTGGCGTAAAAGAGGAACAAACATCCAAACTTTCACATTTATAATAATAGTAAGATACTAGCTGTTCCGCGCGGTTTCACCCGCGTTCCCGAGGGATCTTATCTTTTACCGGGTTAAAAAGTAGCCTATGTGCTATTGCAGACTATTATCTATCTCCATGCCAAATTTCATCCCGATCAATTCAGCCGTTCTGGCGTAAATGAGTAACAAACATACATCCATCCAAACTTTCACATTTATAATATTAGTAAGATACTAGCGGTCCTCCACGGTTTCACCGACATTCCCGTGGGATCTTATCTTTTCCCGGGATAAAAAGTAGCCTATGCGCTATTCCAGACTATAATATATCTCCATGCCAAATTTCATCCAGATCCATTCAGCCGTTCTGGCGTAAATGAGTAACAAACATACATCCATCCATCCATCCAAACTTTCACATTTATAATACTAGCTGTTCCGCGCAGTTTCACCCGCGTTCCCGATGGATCTTATCTTTTGCCGGGATAAAAAGTAGCCTATGTGCTATTCCAGACTATAATCTATCTCTGTGCCAAATTTCATCCAGATCCGTTCAGGCGTTCTGGCGTAAATGAGTAACAAACATACATCCATCCATCCATCCATCCATTCAAACTTTCACATTTATAATATTAGTGAGATTAGTAAGATAAGATATATATAGTAGGATAGTAGGATGTTTCACTTACCATTCAAATCTGTCGCGTTGTCATCTGCTATCTCTGCTTCGGTAGTGGTGGTGGCACCATGGACCGAAGTCTCATTTGTGAGGGTATTATTTATAAATTGAGCATCAATATTTGTAGCATTATCAGCACCTTCGTTCATCGTGTCAATAGAGACTGGGAGTTCCACCTTTATGAATTCTAATTTTCGTGGGTGCAAGATACAGTGACCATCAACCAATTTCATGGTTTCTATTAGCAATACGTAGTTCACAATGCCGAATATAGCGGCAAACGCGTAAAGCACTAAATGCCATGCTGTAAACAAATAAAATTATTTAACATTTACTTGGTTGCATCTAACTAAACTCGCGAGGAATTTCTAATCAATTGTTATGCTATTGTTTGATTGGTACGGCCGAACCAACTTGATTATTAACCAAATTCGGCACAACTAGTAGATACATTTATGTTCTTCCCGATGTATCATAATCACAAAAATAGAATAGAATAGAAAAACTTTTATTCAGCTCAATACAGGAAATGACATAAGAAATTTAATTAAGACTTATTATATCTAAGGAGCTGAAAAGGTCTCCCACTCAGCATAATGTCGCAGCAAAAGGGTAGACCTGTTGCTACGACGCTGGTTTTCAATAAATTACATTTACATAAAGCAAGGTAAATCTAGGCAATTAGGTTGTAAAAAAGACACCTATGTTCGTATCCTATCACGCGATCCTAAAATATATAATTGCTATTTTTTTTTCTATAAATAACTGAACCTATATATATATTTCAAATAAATACATTTTAAAACTAAAACTAATAACTAAAATAAATTAAAAAAGTTAGGCCCCTTCGGCATGGTTCCGAAGATGCTGGCAGCGTTTCCTCGCTGTATCGCAATGCTGATACGTTGTATATAAAATAATATAATTGCTATTATATTATTTTATGTAATTTCATCTTTATGGATATTAAATAATAAATACCTAATTAACAGGATTCGCGCCGGTTATAGTAATAGTATTTTTTTTTACGAAAGTAGTTTTCGGACGATCGTCCGATCCGCACGTCAAAGGGTAAACAGTTTAATATAATGATGATGGTATAACGTATAACCACCTTGCACCAATGGTGCTAAGTGGATATTCGTATGGCCTCAAAAAGGAGTGTTACAATAAACGTGTGAGGTCATAGTGACATAAGACCGATAAACGATGAGTAGGTACTTGGCAAGAGTATGTTGGCCTATAACAAACTTGTTATCCACACTTGGTCCAAGCTTGGTCCACACGTAAGTAGGTATCTACCTACTAGGTACCTACATGTCTAATTGGATTTACCTACTTCTGTTTCGGAATATCTAAAAGTCTTCCTCAAAATATATTTATTATTATTCTTCTAATACCTTGGTATTCATTTATTTCAGTAAGGTGTTATTGTTTTTGATGGCAATATTGTTTTATGTAGAAACGATTATTTTCCAGAATCTATGTTTTAGTTAGGCTCTGAATTTAGTTTGTTGTTTATAATTTAATTATTACAATTTATTTATAAATAATACTTACATACACAACAACCTATGCGTGTAAATAATATACTAGACAATTTATAGATAAAGATCCATACCACAGACAGAGATTTTAAAACTTTTTGTTCGTCTAATCAAAATTGATAAAGTATTCTAAATTGGCGAACAAACACATGTTATGTATATATTTGCACAAGCCGAATGGGTGTCTTAAATGCAACAATTTAAATCGCCTTCAATAGATTTTAAATGGCAGACGTCAAAGCTGGAAGATTTTAAGGTAATAGGAGGATAGTTAATTTATTTTATGTGACTACTTACTGACTGAGCCAAAATAATTGTGACTATTAGCTTTTCACTGCGGTTTCCAACTAGCACAATGGTTAATTATCAAACCCAAACTTACAGACTCATAACCTATAAATACTTAGTAACTCCATCAAAACTAACTTTAGGAAGCCCACAGTCTCCCACCGGTAGAGATGGTCTTCTAAGTAGAACAGGTATTTTATATTACATTAAAAGAGCTTTTCTTACCTTCCCAAGACTTGGGGTGCCTGGACACCCTCTCCTCCAATTCATAATGATCATATAAAAGGATAGTCATGATTTCTTCAGTCTATTTTCATTATTCAATCTGGAACGATGACAATATTTATTTGTTTGACGGACTAAAGTATAAACTCGCTTTAGCCGGATTCCGAAATAAATTGAAATTATCGTTTTCTGAATACCTATACAAATAAAGCTATGTTCATTTATGCTTGACTCATGAACACTCCCACCTAATTTATTTTCCTGTTCATTTGGTCATGTTGTTTGTTGGATCAATAGTATTAATTAACTAAATTATTGGATATTTCATTTGCACAGTCCCTGGACGCCGCTACAAACGAATTCGGTAACAATTAAAAACATTTACGAAAGTAGGACAACAAACGATCAATGATAGATATAATTCTATGTTATTAGACTATTTTAATATAACTTTTTGAGATAATTTATTGGTCGTCCGTTTATACCTTTGTCATAAATACTTAACATATTATTATTGAGTTACTCAATTAGTTATTTATATGTTTTAAAAAACCGATAAGAACGTTCTCGTGAGGAGTCATTATATACAATACAATTGTTGACACCATAAATGTTACAGTTGAAATAAAAAAATACACAAAAGACATTACAATTTAGGCGGCTGAAGATTTTCTTCCAGACGACCTAAGGTAATAATATATTTAATATCTATGGCTTTAGTTTTGACGTACTTAAATACGTAAATAGAAATAACTTCTTTCTTTTTTCCTTTGGATAAGCTTATGTTTGTCTACATTGTAAGTAAGAAAGAAGAAAGAAAGAAAGAAAATATATTTATTGACCCACGAGTCACAACACATTTATAACAATACTAAAAAGTACTTAAATAATACTTAAGGCTAAATTGTATGTTGCGCGGGGTCAAAAGGTCTCTATCTCAGCATAAAGTTGCACTGCACATAGCAGTACAACACTGGTATTCTGATAGAGCCTTATTGGACAATTAGTTACTTAAAATATAATAATGATAATATTTTGTTAATGAATTAAATAAAAATAAAATAAATAATAATAATAATCACATAAATAACAATAATAGTATAAATGTATAAGGATGTGTAATAATGAACGAAAGTAACGTGAGAATTATGAACTAATACAATTATGATTATATAAATTTAAAATTTTGTAAAACGTACAGAATCGACTGTCGCCTGTGATTGTCGCGCTGCGTTTTTCTGCTAAAAGTCCCTATAGAAAACTAGATATGTGGTTTTTTTGTAACCCAAGAAGATGTTTTTTCAGCGCTATGTAAGGGCTGACTTGGCTGGTTTTCCCATACGAATTATTATTAAGTACCTACTTTTACACAGTCATGGAAGAGCCTTATGTTCGACGGGTAGTTTCTACCAGCAAGCCAAATTTTCGGAATAATAAAATAAGAACCGAAAGGTAACAGGTTTAGAACATGCGAAGGTTATATAATTCGTATGGGAAAACCAGCCAAGTCACCCCTTAGACTACATATTTGGATTTTGCATAGAACTTGGCACTCAATCTCAGATCTCCATTCTTTTTGCGGCGAAGCCCACAGCAGAGAATAATTTTTGTATTGAACTTGGCTCTCCTTTTTTACATTTATGTTTTTGGTGGGATATCATTACTTTTTGTAGGTAAGTACATATCCTCGTAACGCCGTGGGTCCTTTTAAAAGGATCCTTAAGAAAACTTAGCAATTTCGCAGCATAAATCGCAACCTTATAGGTCAGATATCGAGAGACAACCGGATAGCAAGACGGCGGTCGCGCTTATGAGCGCGGCTGCCGCTCGCTCGGCCACGTTCGCGTCAACAGTTAGATTCGGTTGTCACAGCGCCCCACCCACCCCGCCCGCGCCGCTCCGGCGTCACTCGGCGCGCGCGCGTCGTGTATATACCGAAAATCTAAATGCCTATTATTTTATCATTATTTATGAGTAGGTAATGATTTTACACTATTGATGTGCACTAAATATAAAAATAATAATTAATCCCAGTTAATAACGTAGGTACCCTAAGTAATATTAGGTATTTATGTTAAGCGTTCATAATAGAATCTAATTATTTAAAAATTGCCAGTTTTTTATTTATTCCTTTGTATTCATCTAATTACCTATCTGCATACCAAATTTTAACTCTCTAGGTCATCTGGAACTGGGTTAGAGTTTTGGTCTATAGGTCAGTCAATGATAAAAATGAGGAATTTTGGACATTAATATCTGAATAACCGTTTGAGATAAGCTTATGAAATTTAGAACACATATGTATCTCGCAAGTCTCAATATATGAGCCAAATTTGATACGTTTATGTAAAATAGTTTTTGATTTATGAGGGGGTCAAAAGTGGCTCCAAATGGTTCGTGTAATATTACACACGGTGCGGCACGCCAGTTATGTTTCTTGAACTTGGCTTGACACGCCTCCCGCGTGTCTAGATAAGTAGGGGAATTCAACGGTATTCTTTCAATTGAGTTGCCATTGTTAAAGTCGTGTTGCACCTTATTTACTTACATTGCGTGGGAGATTTATTAGCTAGTTCGATACGAGGTTTAATGGTCAGGGTCCGAGGGGCCCCGGTGCACGGCACCGCCTAGCCCTCCGGTAGCTACACCACTGCCTACAAGGTAAGTGATCAAGTGGATAAGCACAAAGCGTATTAAAAAAAAACTCCTGGACAAACAAAAGTACAATCAACCAACACTGCCAATAATATTTTTGTACTTTTGTTTTTATGAATCTTTTAAAACCATAACAGTTTTATAGGTAGGTAAGTAAAACTTCACACAAAGAAAGATTCCTTGATTTATGAATATGAATCCGAATGTTACACCTACAGTTAGTATGTTATTTATAATTTAATGGTCACATTGACCACCGACGATGTGTGTTTATTTATTCAGCTCAATCGCAAACCTTGATCATACGAGTACCAAAACACCGGATGATCGACGTCATCGATCGATATCGATAGGTCGAACGAACTTTGCATTATCGACACAATAAGCTTACGAGTACTTATTTCATTTTTCTGCTGATTTCCAATTTTATTTTATTCTGTTTTTGTTGATGTTTTTGTTTTTTTTTATATGTAGATGTGTTACGGACCTATTTTATTTATTAGTACGACGATTGTTAAACTTTTTTTCACCCGAGAGCAATGCCTTTGGAATGACCCTTTCCGCCATTACGTAGAAATATCGTTTTCCTCTCTGCCTTAGACGGCAAAATACCTACCAGTGTACAAACATAACATACAATGTACCTACTTACTAGGTATTTTGAGCTTCAATTAGTCTGGCACCATGCCAGCCGCCAGATTTGCGTGGTCATATTTTGATGTATGACTTATGACCCTGGGTAGGTAACTAGGTACCTACTCTGGTATGCTGATTCGTCATTAGTCAACTGTTCAAGGCAATATAAGTACCTACATAATACCTATCACACTAATATTCATTATGAAGTGTGTTCGAAAAGTGACATTATGACATATAATTTACTACTTATCATATTTTCTCCTGGCAATAATACCTACGTGAAGAAAAATCTTTCCTTACCCCTTTTTCTCCTCGGTTTGTCAACCGATTTTCTATATTTGTTTAGTTTGACGAGCTTTAGTGTTCTAATGGAACACTGGTACAGATCTATAGCCCACTTTTTCCATAGGGACTAGGTAGGTACCTACTTGATATGTGTACCTACGTATGGATCTGGCTATAGGCAACAGTATCTCCATGCTGGCTGATCGTCACCGAAGTCTCACGATACCTACAGCCTGTCCTACCCACTAAGATGTCTCTTTTGTCCTTTGATACAAAGGTTAAAGCTTTTTCATATTTGTTGTGATTGCTTTAGATATAAGTAGTCCTATTTAGTTGTTTTTTGTTATGTTATGATTAATCTATACCTACTTATTATTAGAAATAAATTTGTTTATTCCTGTCCCAGCACCTGCCTGATTACTAAATTTCTATAAATAATTAATTAAAATCTACCTACAGAGGTGATGTGTAACACTATCTCATAATCTCGTTAACTGTTAGGTATGACGTAATGTCCTCATTTAAATTCGGCGTTTTACAGCTCGATTACCGACCGGCTCCCGCACATGTCGATTCAATGCGATTCTATTGATCTGTCTGAGTCTATCTATTGTTTAAAAATATCCAATTATTGTGAGTAATTATTCAATAAATAGATACTTATTTATAGAGCAGTCGTTATTTAAGGTTATCTTTTGCGATAACCGTAGTGTCTCTTGCTTCACTATAAGCTTAATGTTTGTTTCATCCCACTAATATTATAAATGTGAATGTTTGGATGGATGGGTGTTTGTTACTCTTTCACGCAAAAACGACTGAACGGATTTTGATGTAACTTGGCACACAGGTAGATCATATCCTGGAGTAGCACATAGGTTACTTTTTATCCCAGGAAAGGATAAGATCCCTCAGGAACGCGGTTGAAACCGCGGAGGTCAGGTAGTATAATAATTAAACCAGTAGTTACGGTCAAAAGGATAGTCAAGACAAGGGATAACTGTCGTTATCCCTTAAAGTCTACATTTTAAAGATTAAGTGACAATATTTTCCACCGAGCCATAGAGCTGTTTTAACTGTTTATACCGGTACTATGACGGTCATGTCACGCACTCAAAGCTGACTCAACTGTTGTATTTAGGCGTGGAACGATAAGATAACGAAATTGTTACCTCAAACGTGTTTTCCTGCTGTTACGATTGCTCAAGTTACAATCTAAAGGACTATAAGACCTCCCCCTAGTGTGACGGTTCCTGATTCTATTTTCTATTCATATATATGCTTCCAGGTATTCGATATTTCATCTGCGTTTTCTCATTCATAGCAGGTTTTCATGTGAAATAGGAAGTCTTTATAATTTACATGCTACTAATGTAAGTTGAAAATAATAATTGAATTAAATAAAGTAAAACTTAATGTTGCAAGGACGAAAAGAAAAACAAACATCTAGACACGCGGGAGCGTGTCAAGCCAAGTTCAAGAAACAGAACTGGCGAGCCGCACCGTGTGTAATATTACACGAACCATTTGGAGCCAATTTTGACCCCCTCATAAATCAAAATCTATTTTACATAAACGTATCAAATTTGGCTCATATATTGAGACTTGCGAGATACATATGTGTTCTAAATTTCATAAGCTTATCTCAAACGGTTATTTAGATATTAATGTCCAAAATTCCTCATTTTTATCATTGACTGACCTATAGACCAAAACTCTAACCCAGTTCCAGATGACCTAGAGAGTTAAAATTTGGTATGCAGATAGGTAATTAGATGAATACAAAGGAATAAATAAAAAACTGGCAATTTTTAAATAATTAGATTCTATTATGAACGCTTAACATAGATACCTAATATTACTTAGGGTACCTACGTTATTAACTGGGATTAATTATTATTTTTATATTTAGTGCACATCAATAGTGTAAAATCATTACCTACTCATAAATAATGATAAAATAATAGGCATTTAGATTTTCGGTATATACACGACGCGCGCGCGCCGAGTGACGCCGGAGCGGCGCGGGCGGGGTGGGTGGGGCGCTGTGACAACCGAATCTAACTGTTGACGCGAACGTGTCCGAGCGAGCGGCAGCCGCGCTCATAAGCGCGACCGCCGTCTTGCTATCCGGTTGTCTCTCGATATCTGACCTATAAGGTTGCGATTTATGCTGCGAAATTGCTAAGTTTTCTTAAGGATCCTTTTAAAAGGACCCACGGCGTTACGAGGATATGTACTTACCTACAAAAAGTAATGATATCCCACCAAAAACATAAATGTAAAAAAGGAGAGCCAAGTTCAATACCAAAATTATTCTTTGCTGTGGGCTTCGCCGCAAAAAGAATGGAGATCTGAGATTGAGTGCCAAGTTCTATGCAAAATCCAAATATGTAGTCTAAGGGCTGACTTGGCTGGTTTTCCCATACGAATTATATAGCCTTCGCATGTTCTAAACCTGTTACTTTTCGGTTCTTATTTTATTATTCCGAAAATTTGGCTTGCTGGTAGAAACTACCCATCGAACATAAGGCTCTTCCATGACTGTGTAAAAGTAGGTACTTAATAATAATTCGTATGGGAAAACCAGCCAAGTCAGCCCTTAGACTACATATTTGGATTTTGCATAGAACTTGGCACTCAATCTCAGATCTCCATTCTTTTTGCGGCGAAGCCCACAGCAAAGAATAATTTTTGTATTGAACTTGGCTCTCCTTTTTTACATTTATGTTTTTGGTGGGATTGAATAATAACAAAAGTATTACAGACACATAGGTAACAAGTCCCACGTCTACAAGGCGCCTTTGCGTCGCAGTCGCCAACGGCAAGGCCAAGGACTTCTCAAGGATGTCTTGGTGTTGGCTAAAATATAGATTGGGCTTCGAGGCTAACGTCGTTCGATCGAAACATGCCCGAATAGGAATTTTACAAAGGGTTTTAACAAGTAGGTAAGACATTAAAAATTAAGAGAAACCCCCGACAAATAAAACCTCAAAAAGTAGAATATTTTAATCCAAGCGTGTCGTTCCGCCGGGGACTGCTAACTACGAGTATATAGGTACATAAAATAAAAACAGAATAGGTACTATTTAAAAATTATGTATTGAATCTAAATGCAAGTATTGGATTGGAAGGGATGACGCCAAGCAAAAGAGGCTACATACAGCAACAATAATGCAGATAGCTGCTATTTTACTAAGTTACTTAATATTTTCTAATTTACTGCTATTTGTGTTATAATGTTAATATACTATTAATGCCCTTGCCCTTAAGGCATTGTAATAGTCAGGGTGTACAACACGTTGGCAGTCCCCCTGGTATTCATAATGTCTATAGGCGACGGTAGTCACTTACCATCAGGTGACCCGCCTGCCTCGTTGTCACTAGTGAAGAGATAATATTTAGATGTAATTTTTTTCCTGTTTAGAGGTTTTTGTGTCGGGGGTTTCTACTTTTTAAAACCTTTTGTAAATTTTCCTATTCGGACATGTTTCGATCGAACGACTTTAGCCTCGAAGCCCAATCTAGATTAAGTACAATTTTCTTAAAATTTTTAATTTCAGAATAGCTTTAGAATTGAAATAAATCAGTTACGTACAAAGCAATATTTCGTAATTTCCTGATTTAAGTTTCCTGTAGGTATTTAATTTATAAATGTATCACCGTCTCATAATGTATTCATTAAAAAAAGTACGATTTCAGATTTATACTTAAATTGATAACAATTCTCGCTCACAAAGGAAGAGATAGCCAATTTGCTGCAGTTCTACTGCGCTGACTGCGATATTTAATTAATATTATATGAGACGCATCTTCAATATACCTACCATGTACCTATGTCCATTAACTTATTTGTGGTATTGTTATTAATCACGTCTCGTTAATAACTTTTTATCATTTCCTATGGACTTGCATGCATGCGTCTCACCTTATAAGTAATATACAAGTATCCAAGCACTGGCTGTTGATAACGCTGATAACAACAACCAAATGACTCGCTATTCACATTTTCATTGATAAAATTGTAGTTTTTGCAATACACACGATACTAAGACTTTTTCTGATTACGCGTGCTAACCACAATACATGCCGCGGCGACTGAGTGAGACTGCTGACTCGTTCGACTCAAATAGAATTCAATGTGATGATAAGACATTTTGGAATTGGAATGTGATGTAGGAAAATGTGCAGGATAGAAAGAGACAACAGGAAAACATGAATAATTACAATGGATATGAGAAAGATGGCTACATGTTGATAGATTCAGGTTCGTGATCGGGTTTTTGTTTACATGACGTAACCACATGATGTCATGGTAACCCCGCCATTTGCTATTTCGATTCGGTAGCTTCACGGACTTACTGCGGGCGTTTTGTTTTCAACGATTCGATACAGAAATAAGTTTCCAAAACGAATTTAAACCCATTTAATTGTAGTGCTATTAATTAGCTACCCTTGCCAAGAGTTTTGAGATCATTCACCTTATAGGACATCATACAAGGCGATGATAGCTCAGTGGTAGTGATGTTCGGATACCGCTTCAAAGATGGGTTCGAATTCCATGAGCTTGGAGCTTTCGATGAAGGAAAACATCGTGAGGAAACCACAGCACGGTGGTAGGGTACTTTGTGGCACTCGATTGGCTGGCTACCATCTTCAAGTTGAAAATCTGTCGCCAATCACCTGTTGGTGTGTTACGGCAGTTGCATTTGAGAGTCAGTTGCCTTTAAAACATAGTAACAAACATCATGCCATAGATTTTGAACCAAAAATAAAAATCCTGGAACCGTGAAGCTCATTTAAGACAAGTGTCATGAAATAAATGGTGTGTAAATCCTGGCAGGTCTTCTTGATAGCATTCAAACATTTATAATACCTACTACTAAGGGTCAGTTCACACCGAGACGCGACGCGACGATACTGGAAGAGGCCGCAGCGCCAGCGCTGCGTGGTGCAACGTATTCTATATTCTCACAATGAAATGTGTATCTTTTCTAGTAAATAAAGTTACTGTGCGCGCAGCGTCGCGTCGCGTCGCGTCTCGGTGTGAGCTGACTCTAAGTTATACCTACACATTTGTACCGATGGCCGGTGTTGCGCTAACTAACCGATTGAAATTAAAACACACACTTTTACATTCATTTTATAGTTTTTTTATTTGTACAAAATTAAATAATTTTGGACCCAGAGCACGTGGGTAGTTAATTATAATGTAGGTACTTAAGTATACTTAGATATTATGAATATAATATTACGTAACCAATGGCGTTGGTAAATTAGCTTTTTTTATAAACAATTCAATTGTTCTGATATACATACATAGATACTCGTACACATTTTTTTTTCAAATCACGTTGAACTTTAGACTGTAAAAGAAAACTGCGTTGAGTAGAAGTAAATATTATATTCCTTGACATGATTCAAGTAGCTGTAATTCCATCTACTAGACTAGAAAATCCGACAAATCGAATCGCTACGATTATGACATGCGCAGTATCGTTGCGGCAAATCGTACACTGAAGGACATATTGTTAAAAATAATAAAAAAACAGAGCCTATATTCTCATTATACGAAATAATACGCTTATCGTTATGCTTCAAGTATCATACCATGAATAATGTTGGTGCCTACCTAACGGAATTAATAAAATATAATACCTATGTAGAGGTATCATACCCAACCCGCCTGCCTGCTTGTCAGACTTCGGACATGGAAATAAAATTAAAACGAGGGATCAATTCAAGTGTGTACATCTATAGGCAGCTATAGGTATGCAAAATAAATATGCTTGTTTATAATTTAAAAAAATGATAAAACCTAAGGTCTTAGCACGATTGGATGATGAGATCAAAAATGATACTAATTATTTTGTCAAATTAATTCAAGTAGTTTACCTACAACTGGCCTACGTAGGTATATGAATGATCACCTGTTCTGGTGATGAATTAATATGGATATAAGTAGATACATAAAATAACAATATCGATAAAGTTCACGTACATTGATAGCTCTTTTGTCTATCCATCATCGAAACCAATATTGGATTCCATAACAAATTGTTAAATATATGAATTTGAAATGGAGCAGTCTTTATTATCAACAAAAAACGTATGGCCTGACGCAAATTGGGCATCTGTCAGATGTGGCGAGGCACTTCCGAAGACAATCCGCGTGGAAGAAGTGAGCGCACGGCGTGACGCGAGCAGATCGCATCGTGCCAAGACACACTGCACAAACATCCTCGAGTGTTGAAAGTTCGTCTGGCGTCGCTCGTCTGAACCTCGCCAACGAGCCGCGCGCCTCTTTTAGCTTAACCACCGCTTCACCGAGACGATACCTCCCATGCACAAACACACAAATATAGAACACCAGCACGGCCAACCTCCAACGCTCGTACCACGCCAATACTGGCACCAAAGGTACAGCCAATATAGTGGTAATACTCTTCGCCCAAAATCCACAATACAAAGCTTCCATGCCCTCTAGTCTTTCAAACTTCAAGGCGTTCAGGGCGATAGGCCATATTTCCAAGAACGTTCTCTCTGTTAGAAGGTAATACGTGCCCGTTATGGTCGTATATAAAGTTGTGGGGCGGAAATGTTCCAAGCCTTGTTCCAGGCCGAGGGTTAGCAGCACAAATGTGATGGTCACGATGAACGTAACCGCTTTCGTCCATTCTAGAACTATTTTAGTGGCAGACATGGCGAGGTGCTTGACCCGCGAGTGCCTCGTGACGTTGACGTATGGAGACCAGTCCGCCTTGGTGCATATTTCGCGCACATAGCTCACGGAGTACGTGATCACATTGTAGAACATAAGGGAGTAGAGGCTGGTCAGCTTGCCTTGAGCGACGAACAGTCGATCGCATGCTGTGAACATCAGCAGCTGAAAAAAAAGTTTAACTTAATATAAAGCAGATCTGATTAGTTACCATGCTCATAGCTGTTTCATACCGAAGAAAAAAAAAGTTGATAGTGAGAATCGAGAATCACTTTGCCCTGTATGAAGGCAAGCGGTCCACCTAATGGTAAGTAAGTAATCAATGCCGTTTCAATTAAATATTTTATATCAAGGGAATTGCCAATGTGTTGTCGACGTAGAAGAGCTCAATATCGTACCTGGCAGATCATAGTGGACAGATTATTCATCTGGAGGAACATACGTTCGGCTCGTTCAAGGGGGGCGTACACAGCCATCAGGACGTTTAGTATACACACAAATGGGACTCGTAGCCTCCGTGCTACTTCTGAAACATTACAAATTACAATTTACACTCATCATATCAAGAAGAAAAACTATATTACATTGATGCTGTTTTTTTAAACTAAACTATATTATACTTCTTCTAATCCGTCTCTTTTTTTTTGTTAGAAAGAGATGTAAGTAGTACTTTAGTTTGTAAACAAAATTATTAGCACCATTGTCATAATAGCAAATAAGACGATAACTCGGTGGTGTTAACGTCGGATACCGCACCATAGCTCAGAACCGTAGCCCTGAGTAGCTTATGCAAGCAAACATTATTCCCATATCGTAGCAATATTGTAGACGTATACAGTAGCTATATCGTAGCTGCATCGTAGCCACATCGTAGCTGATCCATCATTGAACTAGCTTTTCGTAGCTTAGCCATCCTCCCGTTCCCGTACGGTGTACACAACAACGTACGTAGATACATGTACAATCTAACATCTGCCCGCCCTGTTCCCGCTATATAGCTGAAGAGTTTGTTATTTTGTTTGAACGCGCTAATCTCAGGAACTACTGGTTTGAATAGAAAAAATGTTTTTGTGGTAGCCCATTTATCGAGGAAGGCTATAGGATAATGTCGGATGTTGATAGATAACTAATTATTCGTTATATACGATGGATGTTGTTGAATAGTTTTAGAAAACATAAAACCTAGTGTCACTCTCCCATTTGATGTTGTAAAGTCACTATGGAAAAATATTGAATAGGTAGGTACTATTAAATCTGCCAATAACTATTTGCTTAACGCCTTCGATGGGATGGTCACAATCTGTCACATCTTGTTGTCCACTTCAAGCTTCCAGTTTTCCGTTTCAGAGCTTTTTTCGCTCATTTGCATAATATTTTCTCTGTGATTTTCTTTTTTAAGATAACTACTGAGAATTAATGGATTATGCGGAAAGTAACCACACTAGCAATTCGTTGATCATTTTTATTTGTATTATCTATTGTATTACATCGATAATAATCTAATTTACATAAATTTTTTTATCATATTAGAACGAGAGTAGGTAAGATATTTTTCGAAGCTTTTTAATAGAGCGTAACTTTACTTTTCCTTCCAAAATAAAAATATTGTTCATACTTATATAGCGACAATTAACAAGTTTGTGTTCATCTTGTATTTAACAGTCCAGATTGAAACATTTCTACAAAGATGACGAGTATAAAAGACCATCCATGGGCTCAGGGAAGCCAGTTCAGAGCAGCCCTCCAGCAACACTATCATAGAAAAATCCAAAACAACGCTCTGGTAAGTATTTATTCCTTTATTTTGATACTGAAAATTAATTTGGTGGACTCCTAAATTTCTAAACTAAAATCGAATTTATTACCTTTTCTTTCTCCTTTTTGGTTCTTATGTAGTCTCCGAATATTAAAAGTTACCGTTTTCATAGGTATTCAAAGGTTACCAAAATAATTTATGCGATGGATACGAAAAATATTTTTTGGTTAGTCTAACTTTTGTTTATGTTTGAAACAACGTAAATTCGTGACTTTTGTAATGTGAAACTTATGATGTTTTGCATAAATAATAAGAGACGTGATTTTGTTTGCATGTACTTTATCGATGATTTTTTTTACATAATTATTACTTAATGTACTTAGTCAGGTAAATTATATTATGAACATTGCTGTCGCTACCTTTATCGATCATCTAATGATTTGAGGCATCAATGAGATCACTAAAACAACCGCATATTTTTTTATTTAGTCACCCAATATGGAGAAGTAGATTGAAATGAGCTATAATTTTACACAAAAAATTACTATCTATAGCTAGGGGGCGTGCGTGAGTGGTTTTGAGGTGTGTAACCGAAACATGTGCTTTTAAAACTCAGAAAAATAAAGTAAAAGCAAATGACGCACACACGCTGGCCCTCCGCCAGCTTCCGGCGCGGGCGGCCCATTCAGTTTTGTATCGACAATGACCTGACTTTTCCACATAAACATATTTACGTATTGTATAAACAAAACACAAATATCGCGTAGAAAGATCTATACAAACAAACAACTAATGATTTGGAATCATCTCAATAAAATTACCTAGGTACAATATTATTTGTAGAATCATGCTGGGTACCTACATATTTACTACGTAGAAATATGTAGGTACCGATTTTATTTCTATTTATTTATTTATATTACTGCGATGTTGAATACTATGTATTATGTAAATGAAAAATAAATTATTATTATTATTATGTATCTAACCCTATGTATTCTTCAATGGATAAAATGTAGTTTTCCGCCCCGCGGTTTTGAATAACGAAAAATCCTGGACTATTCCTCGTGAAAAAAAATCATTCTATTTCCAAGGGTTTAGATGCAGGCGTTGATGATTCAAGAGTCAGGCCTTCTCTTTTAATATTATAAGTAATAGATAGATATAGGTATGCTGCTTGCAGCAATAGTCTCAACAACATTTTATTTACTTACATGCCACTGTCTGGAAAACTGTAGAACCGATAAAAACTGTTTAATACGACGTTGTTTTCCTTAAAACACGCGGCATTTGCCCGTGACGAGTTCAAATTAGTTCTTGCGAGTGTTACGAGTTGACTGTCGTGAAAAGTATGCCTTTTGTTTTTGTTTCAGAACTAAGTAAACGTATAGGTAGGTGTAATCTAGACAAGATTCAAGCGTACCTAATAATTTAATGTAATTTTTTTTTCTCTTGGATAAACTTGTGTTTGACCGCAATCTCGCCATGGTAAGTGATGATGTGGCTGAAGGTGGTAAGCACGCAAAGCCTAAATGGGAACTGGCTCTCAAGTGCAGCTGTCGGAACACACCGATAGGTGCTTGGCGACAGATTTTCAACTTGAGGGTAGCCAGCCAGTCGGGTACTACAAAGTACCCTACCACCGTGCCTCACGATGTTTTCCGTCACCGAAAGCTCAAGCGCATTGTAGAATTCGAACTCACGACCTTCGCCACATTATCCGACGTCACTACCACTGAGCTATCAAACGGAACTATATGCTTAAACTAGTTAATAAGGATTGATTAGGGTTATGATAGTTATGGTAGGGGAGGCGAATAGGGGATTTCGGGATTTACTCGAGCGCGGCAGATTAACATAAGGGGGCAACCTTGCACCTTGTGAAGTACTCTCACCAAATCTGAGCCCTCTATGTAGTGTCGAACGCCTAGGGTAGCCCGTCAGATTAGTAAAAAAAAAATCGATGGTTTGAAATACTCGAGCGCGTCAGATTAAGGTAAGGTAAGTTAGTTACATGCAAAATAGTGTACATTTCAATAATCTGACAAATTGGGCGTGACGAAAGAAAATTGGAGACTCGCAAAGTTGCAAAAAAAAAACGTCACCTGGATTTTCTCGAGCGCGATTAGTTTTTTTTTTATTTTGAAGGAAATTAGTCACGAATCACGGAAATATCTTAATCTGCCGATTTGCACAAGCCGAAGTAGCTAAAATCATTATTAAGTGTATAGTCCAGGAATATTATGAGTTTCACCTCAGAATGAGAGATAGTCACCTATTAACTTGTATAGACCTTTATTTTGATACCCTAAAACTTAACTCAAAAGCTACTTATCATAGGGTGCCCGCGACTACTGATTTTTCAAGGTCAAAGGCAAAAAATGATTTATTGCAAATATCTCGTTTCCTATGGGTTTTTTGGTATATGCATTCATAATAAATATTGTAGAAAATTAAATTCTCTACAACTTTTGTACAAACATTTTTTCGATATCTTGAACCATTTTCGAGATTTCGATATTTTTTATATATTTTTTTTTTCAAACCGTCAGATTAAGGAAATCCCTCAACATAATTGTCAGATTATGGGTCAGTACAACAAGGCCATCAAGAAGAACCGCCTGTATAAAAATCTGACGCGCTCGAGTAAATCAAGGTCACGATTTTTTTTTGCATTTTCAAAAATCGGCCCTGACTGATGGTCGCGTCCAAATCGTCAGTCTTTAAAATAGGAGCTACTGGAGGGTTCACTTAACATCCCTTATCAATGTCTGACGCGCTCGAGTAAATTTTTTTTAAAAATATTTTCGACCCCTTCGTACGGCCACCCCCACCACGCAAAACGGCAGATTATTATATTTCCGTTATCAGACAGACGTGGCGCGACTACCCTATTAATATCTGACGCGCTCGAGTATTTCTTGGTGACTGTTTTTTTTTACATTTTTGAAACCCTGTAGACGCTTCCCCCACCGCTCAAGGGGAAAATATCACATAACCTTTTTTTCTTTATTCCACCTAATCTTCAAATTCCAGTAGGTCCCAAAGACGCTCGAGTAACTACAAATTTAGCATCATTGCCTCCCCTACCATTACCTATTATAGGATTCTGTACCTATAGTTATTTTTCTGATTTAAAACAATCGACGTTGGAGAAAATATTTGTAAACGCGTGGGAAGCATAGGTCGGGAGTCGGGAGATCGGCACACCCCGTTGTTTATGCCAAATTATTTAGGTACGTCAATGAACATTGTTCGTTTGTTCTAGGCCTAAATACGTCGTAAACTCTATTACATGCTTTACAAACAAAATTTGTTATAATAAACATTTGCTTTTTTATTAGTTATTATATTGAATGTCCGCTTTTGAAGTTATCTATGCGTTTTAATAATGAGAAGTAATAATTACTATTTGATTAAAAATATCGTCAAGTTTAAGACGCCAAGTCCATATACCTACCTAGAGCCATGTTTTACATACCTACATAGAGTTTCGTAGTACCTTTACCTAATTCGAAAATGAGGTATCTATTGCAATTTATTGAAAATTAACTATAATTTTTTCTAATTTTTAAGTCTCAGCTTGAGGTACTTAAATCATGTAAATAAAATACCTACTTCAAATAGTTAAAGGCCAATATTTTTTCTATTCAAAGATAACCCACTTGAGAGCTAAATGAAAAAGAAATAAATACTTTTCAGTATTATGCTGGGGACATACTATTTTTTTCATAGTACCAAACGACCCAAAGAAAATTATATGGTCTTAATTTTATCATATCGTTAGAATGCTATTTATCTTTATTAAACCTGAAAACTTTATCAAAAATAATTAATTACCTTGAGCTAATTTAGCCACGGCCGGGTACCACCTCGCGGGGTACCGATAGTTGGCTGAGATGAGAACTGGCACGACCAGGCAGGTATAAGCAGCCATCAGCCATGCACCTCCCAGCGCCACCAGTAACCCTCGAGGCGCCCAATACGGCAGCAACAGTACCACGGATAAAAGCCATACTGGAATGGAATATAAGTCAAGATATGTCACCACAAGTAGATAGGTACCCAACCGACCTCATGATAGATAGGTGTTCTTCTAATGCTAGAAAAAACATGTGCATTCCAACACGAAGAATTTTGTGTGGTTCGTTTGAATTCTATGCACAACGCCGCCCGCAACCACACGGCATTTTACGTCACAAACCTGATCTATCATCTATCACCTTAAACATTTAATTAATCAAGCTAATTTTTATTGCCTGTAGGTACTAGGTACTATCAATATAAAATTATTTAAATAAATCAAATACAGAGCTACTAGATAGATAATCTACTTTTTTAATACCACAAGTGACAACAGGCAGGCGGGATTTTTTACAATACCTTAAAGGCAACTGGCTCTCAAGTGCCTCTGCCGGACGGAACACACCAACAGGTGCTTGGCGACAGATTTTCAACATGAGGGTGGTAGCCAGTCAGTCGAGTACTACAAAGTGCCCTAGCACCGTGCTATGGTTTCCTCACGATGTTTTCCTTCACCGAAAGCTCAAGCTCGTTGTAGGATTCGAACCCAAGACCCAATCCACTGAGCTATCATCGCTTTAAAACATGATGAATATTACAACGAACAAATGATTCATGTGATAGCTCCAAAAACATAAAAAGGGTAGATAGGTACAACAATACATCCAACTTGCCACCGGTGTCAGTGCTCCGTAAACAATTATAATAACGTTCCTAAAATAAGAACGTTTACGCAAATGAAAAAATAAGGTGATTCGAATGAGAGAATTCTCCAGATACATAATAATATATTTATTTGAATCTTCATTCGCAAATTGTTAGATGCTATGTAGGTAGATGTTTCCTTTTTTGTCTTTTCAGTTCTTAAAACCAAGTCAAGGATTATTGTGTTAGCTGGACGTACCTTCCTCTAAGTGTTTGCACCTGTTCATTCTTTGTCTCAGATGACCTTTTCACGCATCTCAATACTACGTTATTATTTTAAGAAGCTACCTACTTTTGCGGTTAATTAATTCGTCGGAAAGTAATATTAATCACTAAGCAATGGGTGGATTTTAATAACCGATTTGTAGATTTAACTTTTTAAAGATATCTTAAATTTTACACAATAACTAAATTATGAATCTGGGATTCATATAAATAAATATCAATTAAAAAAACATGGCAAGCAGATGATGATGATATTCCAATCCTAAATAAGTATACCTATGTAGTTACATTCATCTTCTCTATGTAAGGTATTATATTATACTATACCTAATAATGAATGGATTTTTTAAATTCATATTTCACTACAGTTGCAGATATTTATATCCGTCATATCATTATTCTATCTTGTACCCAAGACACGTGTTGTGTTTTTTACGTTTTAACATTTGTAAACATATGACTCACCAACATGCAGAGAAATAAACATATTTACTGTTTAGAAAAGATTTTTGCGGTAGGTGGTAGCTTTTTTAAGATTCTATGATACTATGGTGTTCGTTCTATAGCCAAAACTATAATAGATCACTGCGATTTATTATTCCAAAGTCGACGCGCAACATGATAAGGATATAAAATAAAATAATTACATAAAAAAAACATCCAACTACCCAAATGTTGTGAATACTATAGTACCTATATATTTCATTCATGATGATGATGATTTCAGACTTCTGATCGTCAAGATCGATATTAAGTTTTCAGAATGAAAAAGGTATAATGTACATACCAATGTTGGCGATTTTGTCCTCCGACTTGATCGTGTGAATCTTCGAGAAGGAGTCACTCCTAATCCGCCCTCGCACTCTAGATATCATTCCCATATTGAACAGTAGAAATACAATACAGTCAAAACGTTCACAAAATGTAATTCACAAAACAATTTTCAAGCAACAGTATTTTTACGATTGTAATTGAATTATTTCGTGGCAAATAATTTATTCGTAATGATGGCTCCGGTTGGGCCGAAGTGTGTCACATGAATGCGCATTTATCCGGCGGCGGCCGCTTGGGCGGGCGGCGCGTGCGCATACGTTACCTTTGTATTCTGATATTATTTGCGTCTGTTGTATTCTTATATTATTATATACGTTTCAGTACGAGCACAGTCATCCACTCTTGCTTTTCAAACATTGCATTCAATGTAATGTGATTTTTGAAAATTTTGCAATGTTATCTTCAATCTGCACACATAAAATTATAATGCAATGACGTTTTATTTTTAATTTAATTCCATGTCACTGACTTGGGAAACGGAAATAATATTTATATTTAGAAATTAACGTTTAAACAATTCATAAAAAGGGAAATACCTGGTTCATGACCTTCATGAATTCGGTAATTTGTGAAGAATAGATATTCCATAGATTATTCTGTATGTACCTGATATGCGAAGCAGATGATACCCATCATCATATCAAAACTTATGTGAATAGATTAGTCTACGTGCAAATTTTCACGACATTTAAATTGTTAATTTTACTACGAATGAGCCACGATGTCTCCACCTACCTACAACGTAGGTTGGTCTATGTTTATGAATCAGATTTACCAGAGTCCCACACAACTATGCAAATACTATCGATTTCATTCATAAAATCTCCACGTGACTAAATATGCATGCTCAAGTAGGACGCATATTAGGGAGTCAAGTAGGACACATATTAGCTCATAATTATCTCTACAGGAAAATGAAATGCCACGTTATTGAATGACACATACTTTCTCGGAATACACGCTATCTGTTAATAACCAAATTATAATTAGAACTCGATATTAAGCATGGTTTTGAACCTCAGTCACGAGAAATAGGATTCTGAATCAGTATCTGCTCAGAATCTTTTTTTATATTTAGGTATTTGGCTGTAGTAGGTACCTATATCCGATACCATATCATTGCAAACCTACCTTAGGTTATTAGAACGCAAGTGCTTCCGTTCCGAACCAAAACCAGTTGTAAGTGTTTACATAGGTACCTACTACACTTTTCTCAGAACTCTTCACAATGCATCCCTTGGTATTGCTGATGTTGATAGCCGTGAGCTCAAGCCTGGCCCACTACGGAGGAAGCTACGAGTCTCGCAATCTTATCGTGAGGGAGGAACCACACGACGAAATTGGGTAACAAGTTTTGTTAATATTATCTGTCCAACCCGGTCATAGAACAGTCAATTCTTTTTTAGGGTTCCGTACACAAATGGTAAAAACGGAAACCCTATTACTAAGACTCTACTGTCCGTCTGTCACCTCACCAGGCTGTATCTCATGAACCGTGATAGCTAGACAGTTGAAATTTTCACAGATGATGTATTTCTGTTGCTGCTATAACAACAAATACTAAAAATAGAATAAAATAATAAAAAACTACAAAATTCGTACCGAACCCGCGGTGCGCGAGTACGACTCGCACTTGACTGATATTTTTTTACTTTAATAACATTTTACTTAGTAGGTAGACTTGGTTACGTAGAAATGATATATCATGTCTACGATAGCTATTCATTCATAGTCTGTCAGGATATGGGTAATGTTCTAGTTGCTTTCAGGTTCCCAATCGTCGAATGTCCGGTATGCGAAGACACAGGTAGCTGGCTACCAAGTAACGAGATATGCACCATCGTCAAAGGAAACAAGAAATACAAGAAGTGTGAACTCGGCACGTACGTTAATGAAGTTTGTGGCAATCGTCTCGACTGCTACAGGGTATGTATATGCTCCCTTACAATTGCATTGGTATTTTTATGATGCCCTTACAAAATAGGTAATGTAGATACTCCTACTATACGAGAGGATGTTGTATTAATATTGTCACGTCTTTGTTTTGAACCATCTACCTGAATCCTGAGTAGTAGGAATTGACGTATCTAGGGTAATTTTCCACAGTGGGTCCGGCCCAAGAGATGAGATAGCCGATGAAGCTGAGTTGACAGACAATGTACCAGTGAGCACGATTAGCATCATGAAAAGCTTTACATTGCTTATGTAGGAACATTGTTGCTGTAATGTAACATCATAGATGACTATTAATGTAACATTATGTTTAAAAATGAACTGCCATATGATTTTATCAAAAGCGTTCCAGCCACAAGGTATATGATTGTATAGTAGCGTTTTGACCATATGCACTAAAAGTAATTTCAACTTAAAATTTTGGACACGATGTATTACGATCATATTTTTTTTCGGAATGCAACTTATGACCGAGCGAGCTTCTCCGTTTCAACTTAGGCAAAAATGCTTTCGTATGTCTGTCTAGCTGTCTGTCTGTTCGACTGTTATCTCCTCTAGGTGCGATAATTAGATGTGTTTTTTTGTCGATTCAGTTCTTGGAAATTTTATTCAAAATGGCGAAGTGTTGAAAACGTAATATTTTTAAAAATGTCACAAATCATTGTTGAAAATCTGTCGCTAAGCACCTGTTGTTGGTGTGTTCCGGCAGTTGCACTGGAGACCCACTTACCTAATATATTGTAAAAAGGACGACGACACTTTGGCGAACCCCCTGGTATTGCTAATGTCTATATGTGACTGAAGTCATTTACCATCAGGTCTCGCTTGCCTAAATGTCACTACTTGGTATGAAAAAAATCACAAAATTATATCGTATGCGTGTATGGGAATATAAGTCACAACTTGTGGCGTGGTAGTTTTGGATATACCTATGTATGTTAAAATGTTCTTACTACCTAGATGCAATAATTTTTATGGAATGAGAAACTTTATGTACACGCTGCCCAAGATAATTAATAGCTTACCTAACGAATCGCAAACAAAATATACGCAAAATGCTAAAACTGTAAAGTCAATAAAAAGTATATACCCCTTCCTTTCCCAGCATATGCTGGGAAAGGAAGGGGGACAATTTAATTATTTGTATTAGTATAGATATTATATTTTCTTAAACTTGAACTCTCACCGAGCACATAAGCCTCTCAGGCTTTCGTTTTGGTGATGAATGTATGTATGTAACTATTCTTGTAAAAATGTTTTGATCAATAAATAAATAAAATAAATGTAGCTAGGTATTATATGTAGGTAGGTACATAATAATACCTACCTATCTATTCTAATATTATAATGAGGAAATATTTGTATTTTTGGTTGTTTGTAACGAATAAACTCAAAAACTACAGGACCAATTAAAAAAAATCTTTCATCATTAGAATGCTATTTTTTATCACGGGGGAAAAATCTAGAAAAATATTAGAAGGCTACATTATGCCTGATGAACATAGGCTATTTTGTCCCGGGAAAAGATAAGATCCAACGGGAATGCGGGTGAAACCGCGGGGAACAGCTAGTGTATAATCAAAAGAAAAGTAATCGTATATACCTATCACAAATGCAGCAGATCAGTCGCAATGGTAAAAGCAATAGCTCTGTTTTTTATCATTTTAGGGTCGCGGAGAAAAGTGCACTGTGAAGAGAGAGTTCGATACTTTCGGCCAACAATGCGCCCCCGGGTATTACTGCAATAAACCTTTAGGGGTGTGCACTGGACGTGACTATACCATCGACAGCAACGTGCTGTGGTTGATAAACAGCCATCCTTACCAACACGACTCCTTGAGACGCGGAGAGTTCAAGACTGATAACTCCAAATTTGGGCTTGACGGCATTCGTAACTAAATCTTTTGAGATAGATATTACGGGACCATCGAGAATATGAACTCATTTATCGATCCATAATGCTTTTTACATAAAACGAAATGGTTTTATTACCATGTTTATTCCTCAATTTATATAGTACTTATTTAGTATTTAAAAAATATATAGGCACTATAACGATCTCTTTTATATGATCTCAGTACTATAGGTACAGAATGATTTTAAAATCGTTGGCTTTACTTGCTGGAGTTGGTTTGTACTCAATACTATGACCAACATTGACTATGGGAACTGTGTGGAAACCGCGAAAAAATTGGTGTTTACTCTATCGAAATGTATCTATGTAGCAGCCGAAAATTTAGCGTGTCGCGATTTCAGAGATCCCACGGTGAAAGTTGGAGTATTTCCACCCTACAAGTTATTCTAATGACTTCAAAATCACCGTGTATGGTCTAATTTTTAAAATGTATTGTAATAAGATAGGTACCTACTCAATGATAATCTGTACCTGTGCGTGTAAATAATTGACGTAGCAAACGCTGCCATCGTATATTTTGTGTGTTTAACACAACGCCTGTGTCTCGGAATAACTTTGGAACTAATATCTCCATTTCAAAACAATTATTTACAGTCAGGATACCGTATTACCCAGCTAGTCAAACTTTAATTATATAAGACATTTTATACAATTTATCGTAAAATTCGAATAAAATTATTAATGAAAATTTATTTCGTTTGTATTACCTACTTATTTTATTCATGAAACACTAACTGGGATTAAAAAAAACCGGCCAGGTGCGAGTCAGACTCGCGCACGAATGGTTCCGTAAAAAACGCCAAAAAATCACGTTTGTTTAAGGGAGGCTTAAATATTTTATTTTATTATTAAAAGTAAAAATACAACCGAGTATTTTGTGAATATTTCAAGTGCCTACCTGTTGCCATTATTGATATCGAGCAAAAAAGGGCAAAAAAATTGCGTTTGTTGCATGGGAGCCCCCCTTAAATATTTATTTTATTTTTAGTAGGTATTTGTTGTTATAGTGGCAACAGAAATACATAATTTGTGAAAATTTCAACTGTCTAGCTATCGTGGTTCTTGAGATACAGCCTGGTAACAGACAGACGGACAGACAGCGAAGTCTTAGTAATAGGGTCCCGTTTTTACCCTTTGGGTACGGAACCCTAAAAAACGACGAAGCGCTTCGAGAAAAGGTAGGTAGTGCCCTTGCGTTCGCATCGCTTAGCTTGTCTCGGCGGGGGCAAGACTGTGACCCCAGATAGGTAGGTAGTTGTTCTATTCAAATAAATAAAAAGAACCAAGCGAGCCTTACAATAGTCGCATATTATGTGTAACATTTGACATCTCACCTTGGTAATATACAATTTTGAGGCGATAATAGCTCAGTGGTAGTGACGTCGGATACCGCAGCAAAGGTCGTGGCTTCGAATCCTGCAACGAGCTTGAGCTTTGGGTGAAGGAAATTATCGTGAGGAAACCATAGCACGGTGGTAGGGTACGTACAGGGTACTTTGTAGTACTCGACTGGCTGGCTACTACCATCATATTGAAAATCTGTCGCCAAGTACCTGTGCGTATGTTTCGGTTGTTGCACTTGAGAGCCAGTTGCTGTTAAGGCGCTGTTGCTTATAAAACGGTCGACAGCACATTGGCAATCCCCCTCGTATTGCTTAAGTCACTTACCATCAGGGAGACCCGCCTGGTTGTGACTTGCAAATGTACCAACCTCTCGTTAAATGGGTTGGTACCATCTGAAAGCCAACTCTATCACCGCGCGCGCTCATTGGTCAATAAATGACTTTGAGGCTGTAAAGGCTAAAACCCTTTGCCTGACTACAATAGAGGAAATAAAATTACACATCCCCTACCTATCACTTTTCACGAAATCCCACAGATTGCAGGATAGCGAGAGAAAATATGTTGCACATCAAAACATATTCTTTATTTACTAGTCCACTCATCTAATGGGGGATTTAAAACACAATTCAAATATAATTAAAGCATATATTTCATTTGATAATATATATATATATATATATATATATAGGTATATTAATATCAAAAATACATTTAGACATCTAAATAACCAGCTTAAAACATTTTTTTTTGGTATACCAATTGTTACTCACAATTATGTTTTGACTTACTAATTAACAAAAAAAACAAATCTTAAACGTTTTTTATTTTCTTATTATAATAAAAAACATTAAACAAACTTTAATTTCACAGTGAAATACTGTTTTGTCGCTTTTTTAATTAATGGGAATAATATTGAGGCACTATATTTAATAAAGCTCTATTATTAATATTGAGGCACAGAATATAGATAGCAGAAGTCTATTCAAGACAATATATTCAAATCTGACACATCTGATTCCTCTCGCCTGTCCGATTTGTGTACCTGGTTAAACAGTTGGCTGCGACATAAACAAAGTTATTTTTCTTATACAAAAGCCTATAACACTAAAACGATATCCATAATAGTAGATGTAAAAAATATTTTAGGCGATGATAGCTCAGTGGTAGTGACGTCGAATACCGCGACGAAGGTCGTGGGTTCGAATCCTACAATGAGCTTGAGCTTTCGGTGAAGGAAAACATCGTGAGGAAACCATAGCACGGTGGTAGGGTACTTTGTAGTACCCGACTGGCTGGCTACCACCCTCAAGTTGAAAATCTGTAGCCAAACACCTATCGGTGTGTTCCGACAGCTGCACTTGAGAGCCAGTTCCCATCTAGGCGTTGTGTGCTTACCACCATCGGCCACATCATCACTTACCATAGTGAGATTGTAGTCAAAACACAAGCCTATCCAGAATAAAAAAAAAAAAAAAATTTAGACAATTATAACATAGTATAAAACCAAATGTAATGCATTCTGTTACTGATTCTCAGCAAACTACTATTATGGACATTACCTGCAAGTTTCTGGAGTTCTATCTAGAGTAGATAATTTGGCTATACGTGACTTACGCGCCAAGTAAGAGAGCTAATATTCAGAACTCGGTCTTCGCACGTCGAAAAGTGGTCTTGACTTCTCTGCTGTAGGTATTTGAAATTTGGTACATACATAAATAAGAATAAGAAAATCAGTGAAAATAAAGATTACTATCTAGAGACAATATTGATAGAGAAAAGTAAAACGAATAATAAGTAATAATCAGATTTAAAAGTACAGTTATGTAAAGACTTAAGGACTAAAGGAAAGGTATACAAAAATATCTTACACCTTTCCTTGAATTATTGACGAATTCTGTGACACTGATAAGGAAACTCAAGAATTTACTTCTAACATACTAAATATTCCGGATTCAATCGCGTTCCCGAGGGAACCTATATTTTCTCTGTTTTAATCCAGGATATGATCTACCTACTTGTGTGCCAAGTTTCATCAAAAACCGATCTGTAGTTTTTTGCTTGATTAAGTAACAAACATACAAACTATCACATTTATAATATTAGTAGGATAGTAAGATTTTGTCCACATAATTAATTACTGTAACGGCACACAATTGCTGGATATCTATTAACCAGCCAAATATTACGGTTAAGAGATTAAATCAAGTGTTAAACTGTCATGTTTATCCGATGGTTAAGAGATATTCAGCAATTTTGAAACAGACCCTTAGGGTGAAACACATAAAGTAGCAATTGCCGAGATCATAAAACAGTCGTTGTCGTAATTTGTATCTAGTAATGGTACGACGGTATATTAGGAAAAAAGTGGTTTTCTGTTAAGAGGTTGCCTGTTAACATTTTTCTCAGTTGGACTGGACCATTTTCAATGAGGTTTACTTGCATTACAAGGTTCGTTTCAGTTTATTGTTGGAATGTCTTAAGCAATACTTTTTGCCTATACAGCCTCAACAGCGTTTTTTTTACTTGTCCTTGAAATCAGAAAATGAAATAAAAAATACAATTCCACGACAAAAAATCTACACCATATCATTTCTTCCATCATTTAGGTATGACACAACGCTGGAAAATAATGGTAGGTTTTTTAAACGCTTTTTTGGAGTCGGTTTTTAGTCCCTCGACTGTGCAGGCCTTTATATCAATCTAATACTACCATATAACAAATTCTGCATCAGTATACAACATACCGAATGAATAAACTTACGTTTCTATGATAACCGTTACGTTTATATGTCCCGTCAAACACGCCTACATATATTTTTTAACTGATTTAGGATTTTTTTTTTTTTTTTTGTCACAAGTGTCAACGAGGCATGCGGGTCACCTGATGGTAAGTGACAACCGTCGCCTATAGACATTGGCAATACCAGGGGATTGCTAATGTGTTGTACACCTTATTAAGGCGAACTGGCTCTCAAGTGCAATTGCCGGAACACACCAACAGGTGCTTGGCGACAGATTTTCAACTTGAGGGTGGTAGCCAGCCAGTCGAGTACTACAAAGTACCCTACCACCGTGCTGTGGTTTCCTCACGATGTTTTCCTTCACCGAAAGCTCAAGTTCATTGTAAGGATTCGAACCCACGACCTTCGCCGCGGTATCCGACGTCACTTACCACTGAGCTATCATCGCCTTAAAATGATAAAGGATATGTAGGTATAAATAAAAGAATAGGATCTCCAAACTTTGTTAATTGAAAACGATTTCATTTGTTTGGTATGCATTCAATAAATCAGTTAAAGGTACGATTTCGAAAAAAATGTATACAGTATGAATAAAGACCTAATGTTTGAACTTCTTGGTCACCTTTCTTCTAAATTGCGTTATAGGTTTTAAGTTCTGTAGATCGTGAAGGTCAAACATTAGGGCTTTATTCATACAATCTACATTTTTTCGATCAGTGGTTAGCAAAAAGAAGAAGAAAAATGCGTGGCCGCGCGGTTCTCCTTGTTTCGACCGCGAGGCCATAGCATTTAAGGTCCCTAGGTCGTGAAGTTGAAATATTAGGGCTTTGTTCATACAGTCTATATTTTCTACAAAATCATATCAGTGGTTAGCAAAAATAATGGAACCTCTACTGAGCTCCGTTTAAGAGAACTGTATGGCCGCGCGGTTCTCCATGTTTCGACCGCGCGGCGTTATAACTTTCTGAATATTGGATCTAAGAATTTGCGACTTTCATTATTAGTGTTTTACAAATTCCTACGTAATGTTGACGTAGTCGTTTTTCGTCCTGTGTCCGAGCAATCGAAACGGACACAAATGTTTATTTCCAGATCAGAATACGTTCATAGACAGAAATAATTTAGCTTATTATTGACCTGTAAAATACTATTTGTTTTGATTTTAATATCATTAGAAAATTAAGTTTATGTTGCCGTGTTTGACCGTAACTTAGGTAATGTATAAAATTTAAAATATAATAATAATGATACATGGCAAAAAACAGCATATTTGGTACGTAATTTTTTAATTCTAGAACTACACCTAACCTGAAATACTTTGTTTTCCTCGTCCTTTCTTTACTTCTGCAATTGCTTCATCTAAACGACATCGATCGAATCTAGTATGAGATATGTCAAAGAGAAGACTAGAGGTGCGTTCCAATTGTTCGGTATCATGTCCATAGTAGGTGCCCAATTCCTTGCAAAGGTTCATATACATGCGCCATTTTAAGTCTCTCGTTAAGCAAGTTGTATTACCGATGATTATCACCTTTGCTTTTGCTCTTGTGATCGTCACATTAAACCTCTGTAAAAAATATGACTTTAATTTCACTATTTATATACCTAAAACAACATCCCGCCTCGCGGTTTCACTCACGTTACCAAGGGAATTAAATAATTCAAAGTCAAAACCATTTATTCAGTTTAGGCCCTAAGAGGGCACTTATGAAGAATGAGATTTAAATTTATACCAGATACTGAGTTCTATAGTCCCTAATAGGTGTATAAAAATCAAGGTCCTGAGTCAACACGATAAAAGGATATCGTCAAATTTAGACTTTTTTATTTTTCGGAGTTTTTCCTTTACCTGTGCCGTAAGACCTCGCTTTTAACCAAAATTGACAATTCTAGGTCAACCGTAAGTACCCTACAGGTTTTGGGTCGAAAACCTATACGGTAGTTCCCGTTGACCTAGAATCACGAAATTTGTCAAAAAGCAAGGTCTTACAGCACAAATAAAGGAAAAATTCCAAAAAATGAATAAAGTTGAAAATTAAGGTATGTTTTCGCGAAAATCTAAATTTGCCGATATCTTTTTATCGTGTTGACTCAGGACCTTGATTTTAATACACCTAATAGGGACTATAGACCTCAGTATCTGGTATAAATTTCAACTTGCTAGGTCCACCCGTTCCTGAGATAATCGGTGGTGACACACGGACAGACAGACAGATTAAAGGGTGTCCCCATACATACATAGTCACTACCAATTAAGATAGACCTCTGAGTTGTATCGGAGCTCATACAATTTAGAGGTCTAGCTTAATTGGCAAAAAACTCAAATAAGGTAATCGAAAACGTAATCTATTTACAAGTTTGTACGGAACCCTCGGTGCGCGAGTCCGACTCGCACTTGACCGGTTTTTTTATTACATTTAATTGCACTCGGTGCGTGAAGTGCATCCGTTGATGCCGGCGACGCGACACAGCTCAAGTTAGGCTAATTAGCCTTTTTAGTCTTCCGCTTTTGGAGCGCTTATAACCTATCTACGCCTCTTTACTTATATCATTGCTGATGGGTATATTTACCTTATCTTCAACTAAGAAGCCAAGGTCATATTTGGCGTCGTACTCGAGCAGCCTGCAGTTGGCCCTCACAGTGGAGACAAGAATAACGCGCTTTTCCTTCCCCTGGAACGCTTCGACTGTACCTATTTCAACCTCGTCATACTGCTGACTCAATAACCATGCTTTGATTTTATACACCTGTTTTTAAGAAAATATTAAGTTTAAAGAACTTTATTAACTCAAAATAAATATATTAATACATTTTACTTATGAATGTCGTTCATGTTTTTTATCGACTATCGTTAGTCACCACGAAAAATAAAGTAAAAATCGCATTTACGCTTACAAATCTCACTAATATTATAAATGTGAAAGTTTGGATGGATGGATGTTTGTTACTCATTTACGGAACGGCTGAACGGATCTGGATGAAATTTGGAACGAGATGGAGTATAGAGAAACTTTTAGAACGAAACCATAGCGCCATTTACTTGACTTTTAGTGCCATCTATTATCGCTAACTGAAAGTAAACCTAAAATGTTGGTTCACTCTGCATTCCTTGAAAATGCTTCTAACGACGCAACCCTATCCATTCTTTATCAACGTATGGATGTATAAAATTATATCCAAACATTGCTTTAACAATTATACCTACTAAAATACTCCCAAAATTTGTCATTCAAAATTGGCTTGTAATCCTACTAATAATAGGTCTTTACCTATGAAATTGCCGTTCTGCAGTACTGGCCATTTCAAATCAAAATAATATTTGTTTGGCTAAGAATTCTAATTTCAAATTAATTTTATTTTAAAAACATGGTTTTTTTTTTCCAAAAGTGGTCATTTGTTTATTGATTAGTGTTACATTTTCATCGCATTTCAATCTTTTTCGTCATCATGGATACGTTAAAAATTCGAGTAATTATGGAATATGAGTACCGTCGTGGCAGCAACGCGGCACAAGCGGCACAAGCGGCACGCAACATCAACGACGTTTACGGAGCTAACACTACAAACCAACGCACCACCTGTTATTGGTTTGCTCGCTTCCGTTCTGGAAATTTCGACCTGAAAAATGAACCTCGCGGTCGTCCGAAGACTTTGGTCGACAATGACGAATTAAAAGCGATTGTGGAAGCTGATGATACACAATCTACGGCTGAATTAGCAACAGCTTTCGACGTTAGCGTCAAAACAATATTGGTCCATTTGCGTCAAATTGGCAATGTAAAAAAGCTTGACAAATGGGTGCCCCACGAACTCAATGATCGCCAGCGCGAAGTACGCGTCGAGACGTGCCTTGCACTGCTCAACACACACAAATGAAGGAATTTTGAACCGCATTGTTACCTGCGATGAAAAATGGATTCTGTTTGAAAACCGCAAGCGCTCAGCAAGTTGGTTGGATCCTGGTTCAGCACCTAAACAATGCCCTAAACGAAAACTTACCCCTAGAAAAGTGATGGTCACTGTTTGGTGGGATAGCGCCAGTGTGATTCATCACAGCTTCTTACCAAACGGGGTGAGCAATGCAATGATGGAGAAGCTGGCACATCTCCAACCAGCATTGGTCAATCGCTCGTCTCCGCTGCTCCTGCACGACAACGCGCGACCTCATACTGCACAGCAGACGGTCTCCAAGTTGCAAGAACTGGGGTTGGAAGCCCTCCGTCATCCGCCCTACTCACCAGACCTTGTGCCTACAGACTACTACTTTTTCCAGAATTTGGATAACTTCTTGGTGGGAAAAAAATTCAATACCCGAGAGGCAGTACAAAATGCCTTTGAAGAATTTGTTGCCTCCCGTCCAGCTGATTTCTTTAAGGAGCTCGGCATCAATAAACTGCCACTGCGTTGGCAAAGATGCATTGATTGCATGGGTGATTACTTCGATTAATACAAATAAAAAATACATGAAAAAAAATCGTTTTAATTTTTTCATACAAAACGGCAATTTCATAGGTAAAAACCTAATATTATAAATGTGAAAGTTTGGATGGATGTATTACATTTACGCCACAATGGCTGAATGGATCTGGATGAAATTTGTTTAGTTTTCTATAGAATGTCGTAGAAGAAAAGTACCGTTTTATTTTAGGTTATCGTATGAACAAACATGTTTAAATACCTGTCGTATATAAGGTGTGACGATACCAATATCTTTGGGAAACACATTATGATCGGTGATTAAGCATTTCACATAGCGTTGTATCATTTCAATTTCTCGCTCGTTGAAATAACTGAAACAAAAAATAATTTACCACAAACTGTACGATACGCGACATGGACGTGGAGTCTCACAGGCTACTCGACGTTTTCGTTTTCTTAGTTTCACCTATTTCCCTCCACTCCCCGCGATTGAGCGGCTCAGTAGATTTTGTTTTAGTTGTAAAACTACCAATGAGGGAGGAGGTTACGTCTTCCGATGAATATCACGTGAGTCCAAATATTGATCGGAGCCTGTCAGGCTACACGTCCATTTTTGCCCTATGATCTATTTTATAGGAGCAATTATGTTTGATTCAGATTTTGTTTTACAAAATGTCAAAAAACAATAAAGCCGGTAGTTCTAAATCAAAACGACCATCTACGAGTTCTGTTCAGGGCCCTAGAAGAAAAACTGTTTGTGCAGGAGACCCATCTTTCGAACATGAAGTGAGTGAGTTGTTTTTAGCTTCGGATCAGTCTGACAATGAAGAGAATATTGAAGATTATTTTATATTGGAGTTCGAACTGATGATAAAGATCAGGACCAAGATCACGACCATGACCAGGACCTAGGAGAAGAATCGGGTATTGATAGTTCGGACAATATTCCTTTATCGGAGTTAGTGACAACTAACTATTTATACGACATTTACGAAATTACGAAAATTAACGTTATTAGACTGTTGTCAAAAAAAAAAATATTTGTTACCTGAAGTAGTTGTTTTGTGTTTTTGGTTTCTTATAAATTATATTTTGAGAAAAAAAGACTCATTTTGTTATAGGAATAAGTTTGGCTGTTTTAATACCTAAAAACGTAACCTTAGTAGATTTAGACTAAAAAGTGCCATAATTTTAGATTTTTTTAATATCTATAATTTTTGAAATAAAAGTTCATTATATAAGCACGTTATTTTATTGCTAAATCCCATAACTTTAATATTCCATCAGTTTTAAAGTGATCTTATATCAAATTCCCCAAAAAAAGTGTGTTCATATAGGAGCCTGTGAGACTACACGTCCACAGTAGTGTTAAGAAAAAATTACGTCCATACATAAATATTAATGCAGATTTCAGGAAGTATTTCTATTAAAAATTTATGAACACAAATAATATGACTAAACAATATAACCATTTTTAATAAGTAATATTAATTAGTAAGCAATAATGTGGTCGAAAGTGAAAAGCAACCAAAAACTAGATCTGAACTGGCTCTCAAGTGCAGCTTTCGGAACAACCGATAGGTGCTTGGCGACAGATTTTCAACATGAGGGTGGTAGCCAGCCAGTCGGGTACTACAAAGTACCCTACCACCATGCTATGGTTTCCGCACGATTGTTTTCCTTCACCGAAAGCTCATTGTAGGATTCCAAGCCACGACCTTCGCCACGGTATCCGACGTCACTACCACTGAGATATCATCGCCATAATTTAATTATTATGATTGTATATCATTAATGACAATAAAAGTGTATCCATAAAAAAGTGCCGAACCAAACATTTTACCTGGGAGCATTTTTCATTCTTTGTTCCCTAGAATGAACGCCGTGAAACACTACAGCTCGATCGCCCCCCGGTAGTCCCAAGATACTCTTGCGACTTAGAGGATCGTACGGTGCCAACGACTAAAAGATAATAATTCAATCAAACATAATCAAGTATCTTAAATTGGAGCTGGAAGCAGTTTAAAACTACGACCCCTTCGTTGTGAAAACTACTCTCGTTCCTTTTTATGTCCCTTTTTAATTAGTTGCTGTCACTGACATTATTATTGGTTGGGAAAGCATGTTATAATATAGTACCTACCGCATCTTGTAGCATAATTTGTGGTCTAGTTCTGTTTTTGGTGATAAAGTTATTGAAGTATAAAAAGGCACATTGAAGCCAGAAGCCGCTATCTTTCATAATAAGGTTTAGGTACTCACTTTTAGTTTATTTTCGTAATATAATTGATTTGGCAAACTTAGTATGTCTGGGTCCGAGCGAAAGTTTTCTACGAGCATTGTTATGTAATCAGGATTTGATTCATACAAGTTGGCGTATGACTTTTTCAGACGTTCCAATAACGATTGACCTGAAAATGTTAAACAAACATTAATGGTAAGAAATATATAATACTACTAGCACACCTACATCTGAACATAAGAACCGTAAATCTGATTGAAACATATTTTTAATAGACAAGAATTCATTTGAGGATGTATACCAACTTACCTAGGCCTTTTTTCTTAGCGTCTCTTGACATGCACACGGGCCCAAGTTGTTGTGGGTCTCCGGCCAGCACCAGCTGTCCGTGAGGCGCCAGCAGCCCCGTCACCGGCACCAGGCTCGCCGGCTCCGTCGCTTGCGCCGCCTCGTCGATGAACAAGTGGCTCATTTGTAACCGACACTTTGCCTGATTTTGCGGCCTGCACCAAAAAAAAAACATATCAAATCAGCTTCTTTTTTTTTAAAGTTTTTTTACTAATATTTAAGTTACTAATTAATATTACGATTTACGAAATTATCCAAGACACATAGTATCCTAGATTAGAGACGACCATATCTTTAGTGTTCCATGTATCCATAATAATAAAACAAATATTATAAAGCATTGCTATCACGGAATAATTTTTAACGATTAGACAGATTTGGATGAAGCCGTTTTCTTATATGCCAGGATTATTTTTCATTACATATGAAACTTTATCTAGGTAGTGCAAAAACTGAACTGAAAAAACTTTCAATAACCTAACTTGGAAAAAATGTTATCCGTCCATATAAAAATATCAGTAATACTCACATCGCAAACTTGGCGGAGTGCAAGAGGGTTGTCACCACTACTCGGTATGATCCTAACTGTACATTTTTGACGCTATAAAAAGTCTCAACGGATGTACCATTTGAAACGGCCGCTAGGGCAGGCGGCAATACGCTCCTGTAAAAAAAAAAAGAAGATCCAGAATCCAGTCAGAAAACATAAGGGGCATTGTCATTTCTAGCAACTTAGCTCTGTACTGTGCGGAAATAGTGAAATAAAATATTCATAGAAACCTTCCTAGAAACTCTTTTAAATAAAAAATATATTTTACTTGAAATAATCTTTCTGACTCATGAAAACTTGACAGTATTTCATTCAAATTCCTGATATATTAGAGATAGACGGATGGTTTCCTTTCAAGTCCTAATTACACAAAATATTCCAGTTAGTTTGTGTTGATTTTCGGGATGATGTTTGTTGAATGAAACTAATTAATATCAATAAATTATTATTTTCTAACAAACACTGTTGATTGTCGGAACGATGTCGAATGAATGAATGACGTGCTCGCTCGGTGGTATTGCTTTCCGAGCGCAGGGTTGGATTCTGAACATGCCCCCGGGCGTTGAAAGGCTTCTCTTTCAACCCTTAGTCTGTGATAGGTAGGGGACAGATTCTGTTGAAAGCACGGCGTATGACTCCCTTCGAAGTCCTGATGTCTGCAACTCTATTGATGCCATCAGTACCAGGATGAACCTTCAGGATGCGTCCAAGACTCCACTTCATAGGGGGGAGAGCTTCATCTTTGATTAAAACTAAGGTATCCTCTTGTAGCTGTTGACCCTTGCAGGACCGCCATTTGGTACGCTGTTGGAGCTCGGCGACGTACTCTTTGTTCCACCTCGTCCAAAAGTGTTGACGCAGTTGTTCTAGTCTCTCAAACATGGTGAGTCTATTTTGATTGGCATTCTCAAGCGAAGGAGTTGGCAAAGCAGTCATTGGTCTTCCCACCAAGAAGTGTCCAGGGGTCAAAGGAGTCATGTCATGTGGATCGGTTGATAAAGGTGTTAGGGGCCGCGAGTTTAAGATTGCTTCAATTTGGACTAAAATGGTATAAAGGTCTTCGAAGACTAAATGAGCGTTCCCTAACACACGGTGCAAGTGCGACTTAAACGATTTTACACCCGCTTCCCATAAACCGCCCATGTGAGCCGCGTATGCTGGTATAAATTTGAAGTCTATGCCTTCATCTGACATATTTTTGGCAATGGCTTCGGCGTTATCATTGAGGAATCTATAAATTTCGTTTCTGGCGCCGACAAATTGTGTGCCATTATCAGAGAAAAGAGTTGAAGGTTTTGATCGCCTAGCAATGAAACGACGTAACGTTGATAAGAAGGAGTCCTTACACAGGGAGCTTACTAGTTCAAGATGAATACATTTGGTGACGAAACAAATAAATATTGCCACATAAACCTTTTCAGTCTTGCTACCACGACCTCTTCTATTCAGTGCTAACAACGGTCCGGCGTAATCCATGCCGGTAGTTTGAAATGGATAACCGGGTTTGAGGCGCTGTTCAGGTAAGTTGCCCATTATTGGACGGGCTGTTTGTGCATTAAGTCTAAAGCAACGTTGACATTTGTGGACTGTATTTTTAGACAAATTACGACCACCCAGAGGCCAGAACTGTTCGCGAATAGATGATAGTAACAATTGCGGTCCTGCGTGCATTAAACGTAAGTGCTCATAATGAAATATTAATTTAGCTAATGGATGGTGAGATGAAAGAAGTACAGGGTGCTTTTTATCAAAGCTAAAGTCCCCGTTTTTAATTCTGCCACCGACTCTAATCAGTCCATCTTCGTCGACAAATGGGCTTAACGATAGCAATTTATTTTTAGGTGATAATGATTTACTATTTGATAATGTGTTGTATTCTTCGAATGATTCTTGTTGCGATAATTTTAATAATGTATTGAAGGCTGATTGTTTTTCAAGACTCGAAAGAGGACCCTTTACTTTATCCTTATTTCGAGAATTATGAATGAAGCGTTGAACATAGGCCATTGTATTTTTTAGCTTGACTAAATTGGATAGGCGGGAAAACGGAAACAATGCCTTTGGCTCATTTGTTGTTGCCACGTGCGATAAGATTTCTGGCAACTCAAAACTTAGTTGATCAAATGACTTGTTGGGCCATAAGTCTTCGCTTTCAGAAAGGAATTTGGGGCCATTCCACCACAATTCCATTTTTTCGGATTGAGCAGCACTAACACCCCTACTTAGTAAGTCTGCTGGGTTATTAGCTGTGGGAACGTGACGCCACGAAAATGCCATAGTTCTTTCTTGTATGTCAGCCACCCTGTTTTTTACGAATGGCTTTAACTTGTTAGGTGGCGTTTTGAGCCAACATAGGACAATAGACGAATCTGTCCACAGAAAACAAACATTGACGTGAAGCCGAGTGGCTAGCAAGATTTTTTGTAGAAGTTTTGCTGCCACTTGAGCACCGCAGAGCTCGAGGCGCGGTATCGTCACCGCCTTTATTGGTGCAACACGAGTTTTAGAGCATAGCAGACGTATTCTAACGTGGCCACTGGAGTTTGTTGACCTGACGTAAGCACATGCTCCATAAGCGTCCTTTGACGAATCACAGAAAACATGAAATTGTATATTTACTGGATTATCGCATACAACATGACGAGGAATTTTGACATTGTTGAGATGACGTAGTTCGCTGACAAACTTAAGCCATGATTTAATTATGTCATCGGGTAATGGACTATCCCAGTCCAGTTTATGCAGCCAAAGTTTTTGTAGAATGATTTTGCCAATGATGATAAAAATGCTTAATAGCCCTAAGGGGTCAAAAACTTGCGAAATTGTTGATAGAATCACTCTCTTTGTGACGTCGGGAACAGAATCAGCTTTAATTTCGAAATGTAGCTCATCAGCTGACGGTGACCACTTTAAACCCAGTGTCTTGGATTGTTCATGCTCACTTAAATCAACGACAGTTGATTTGTCTATAGACTCCACATCGTCAGAGCAGGTTGGTAAATTAGATCTAAATTTTCTAAGATTGAAGCAACCAGAAGCGAGATGTTTTGAAACTAGCGCACGAACCTCCATGAGACCTTGCGCTGTTTCTTGGCCAGAGATGATATCATCGACGTAACAGTCCTCACTTATTATCGTTCTAATAAGTTCATTGTCACATTCGACGGCAATTTGCTTAAGGCAGCGAACGGACAAGAACGGTGCTGAGGCTGTCCCATACGTGACGGTATTCAATGTGTATGACTGCAGTGGTTTGGAGGGGTCGTCTCGCCAGATTATTTGCTGTAAGTGTCGCTGATCTTTATTTACCAGAACCTGGCGGTACATTTTCTCAATATCCCCTGCCACAACATAGCGATGCTGCCGAAAACGTAAAAGGATTGCAAGTAAGTCACTTTGGATCGTCGGACCTACCATCTGAAGATCGTTTAATGATAGACCGGAAGAAGAAGGTGCGCTTGCGTTAAAAACGACGCGTAATTTGGTTGTAGTGCTCTGTTCACGCAGTACTCCATGGTGCGGCATGAAATAAGAATGGTCATGGCGGCTATTGATGTCGGTTTCAGACATGTGTCCTAATGTTGCGTATTCCTTCATAAAGTCAACGTACATAGCCCTTAACGCGGGTTGTCTTTGTAGTTTTCGCTCTAACGATAAAAAAACATTGTATAGCGCGTTCGAAGGATTGGCCCAGTTCGGATTCGTTTTTCTTTAAAGGTATTCCTACCGAAAATCTGCCATCTTCATTGCGGGACATATTTTGCACAAAATCTTGCTCACATAACTCTTCTTCGGTGGAATAACCTGATTTGTTGGTTTCCGGAATTTCCTCGATGTTCCAGAACTTGGCCAACTGGTCTTGTATGTCATCAAACTGAGACAAATTACATGAAATGTTTTGTGAAAATAATTGTCCAATGGGTCCAGATACAACATATCCGAACATAGTTTCCTGTAACACTGGACAATTGTTCCCTAAACGAATTTTATTAGTGCATAGTAAGTCCCAAAATATGTCTGCGCCAAGCAATAAATCGTAACTTGACGGACTAAAGTATTCTGGGTCTGCGAGTGTAATGTTTGATGGAATATTGAGTGAGCTAACATTAAAGACTTCATTTGTAGTTGAAGTTATGTTTGGCAACACTAAAAATGATATGTTTCTTTTAAACGAATTGATTCTGGACTGTATTGTTGCATTGCATCTCTTATTTATAGCTGACACCAAATCGTTAATGCCGGCGACTGTGGACATGATCTTTTCGGGTTTTAGACCCAACGAAGAAAGAAGAGACTCTGTCATAAAGGAGGCTTGACTTCCAGAATCAAGAATGGCCCTCGCTTTATGAGGTCTATTATGTATGTCTAAGATATGTACTAAAGCAGTCGCAAGAAGAACTTGGCCAGATTGTTTATTAGATGTAGTAAAGCTTTTAGTGTGTTTAGAAGTTGAATTGTCAGTTATTGACATGAGCGGTACATAACTGGATGCAGACTGGTTTGGAGGTGAGGGATCGGATGCAGACGCGGACGCTGCTGCAGGTGCAGCATACGTGCTCTGAGCTGCCGAATGCTGCGCCGTGCTTGCCGCATTGCTACAGTCTCGATCCCTGTGGAGCAAAGTGTTGTGCTTCTTATTGCACTGCCTGCACGGACCCAGCCGGCATGCACGAACGATGTGCCCTGCTCTTAAACAATTAGTACACAGTTTCATTTTAATCACGAATTGCTCTCGATCGCTTATATTCATTTCAAGAAAAGTATTACATCTGTATAATGAATGTTCTTCCTTACAGAGAGGACATTTGAATGCCTTATAATTAGAATGAGTGTGAGTAGCTAAAGCACGAACATTTTTACTCTTCACAGTAGATTCTTGTTTATTATTGCTAAATTCGATGGTTTCTAATAAGTCTGCCCTACCTTTGAGAAAATTTGTAAATATATCTAACGTTAACTTTTTTTGTATAATTTTGTGTTCCTCCCATTCGCGCAGAGTGCGAGTGTCTAATTTTGATGAAATAATGTAAATGATTAATGTGTCCCAATTATGTGTGGGTTCACCAAGAATTTGCAAAGCACGCATATTTTTGGTGTAACAATCTAGCACCCTACGTATGGAAGAAGCTGATTCCCTTTTGATCACCTCTTCGTCGAAAATAGCCTTAACATGATTTTGCACCAACAGCCTTGTATTATTAAACCGCTCGCATACAGAATTCCAGGCGATAGTATAATTTGCAGCAGAAAATTCCAATGCGCTAATTACCTGAGCAGCGCTGCCCTCGAGGGATACCCGTAAGTAATGAAACTTTTGTATGTTAGTAATCTTCGTATTAGTATGAATTAAAGATAAGAAGGTGTCGCGGAATTCAAGCCAGTTACTATAACAGCCATTGTATTTAGGTATCGGTATAGTGGGGAGCTTAATTCCTTGAATATGTATTTGTTTCACCGAATCACCCTCGTTCTCGCTCGCTGATGAAAAAGAGCCCTCGGAATCATTACAGGTATGTTTTCTAGACTTAGTAGACTTCTTAGGAGCAACACACAATTGTTGAGCCCTAGCCATCGCGGTAAAATATTGAGTTTCAAAGTCTGACCTTTGACCCACTTGAATGTGTGATTCCTCCTCCGAAGTCACCAGGCACTCAATGCTAGTTTGAACCTCCTGGAACTCCGAAAACATCGTTTCAATGTTGTTCATACGAAGCTTTAATTCTAATGTTTGAATTTCACTTAGACTTAAAATATCCTTAAATGAATCAATGTACGATTTAAATTTAGTTAAACGTCCTTTATAAGTTCCTCGCTTCATAACTAGATCGTTTAATTTCGCCATTATAATGAATTAATACGAATCAATATAAATTGTAAATAGTAATTACTAATAAATAATATTAATTAATTAGATATTGTGATTGAATATTTGTTACTGTTAGCTATCTAACAGTAAAAATATATGTGTATATAATTATTTAAATTGAATTTTATAACTTTATCAAGTGCGTAATAAACAAGAAGATACCAGCATATGCAGTTTGTTGTAGTTCGCGCCTGTCGAACTAATCAAACAATGAATTTAATAAATAATTTGTATAAATTGAATGTGAATTGAATTACTAAGTAGGCCTAAATTATGAAACGGTTTGGCATATAAAATATAATTTTCGAAAGATATAATGATAAAGGTAGAAAAATAATCACTTCCGTAGGTAGACTCGATAATTATTTTGTCCTATACGGCTACACGGGCACGGGTCGCTCGATGCTACTAACTATCGCTATGAGGTGACTAATGCGCTAATGTTTACGTAGTCTAATTCATTATAAAATAAAATGCTAATATTATCTAAATGCGCTATTCCTTAATGCGGTTTTTTATTGATAATGTTTAATAAGGACCTAAACCAAGTATTTAAATAGGTTACACAAATAAAAGGCTACGATTAGGGCCAGAAATAGTCATATTATTGTCGAAATGACACCAAGGACAAACTAAATGGTTCGGACTCACTCAGACTGCTTGCTTTCTTAACTTGTACGTGAAACGCTTGTATTCACTGATTGTTGCCATCCATAAAGAGATCTTCTTCTTAATGGTTAATGTTGAAGATCCTGGTTCAGCGTCAATTCCATAGGTTGCTATCCGACTAGATGGACCACACAATGTTGATTTTCGGGATGATGTTTGTTGAATGAAACTAATTAATATCAATAAATTATTATTTTCTAACAAACACTGTTGATTGTCGGAACGATGTCGAATGAATGAATGACGTGCTCGCTCGGTGGTATTGCTTTCCGAGCGCAGGGTTGGATTCTGAACAGTTTGATATGAGTATTATAATAAATTAGCGATGAAAATCATACCATTCTCTCGTTTGTGAACTGGCGCGAAAGATAAAATTGTTTATGTTCAGTTGATTGTTAAATTGAAAAAGCATCAAAGCAATGTGGTCGGCGGCCATGTTAGAGTCCGTGCACACAAGCACCCTACTCATGGGATTATGTACTACAATCTGTAAACAATACAAAAACAACTGTCTTGAAAAAGATTGTGATAATTGAGGTGGTCGGATAGGTAGGATGGTCATAGTTTTTAGACGAATGCATTTTTTAATTCAAGTGATTTTATAGGTTTTATTAATCTTATGGGAAGAACAACAACCAATACAGACTAAAAATGGAATACTTTTTAAAACTATTGAGTAGGTAATAGTTTTAAAAACTGTGCCATCACTACTGGCAATTTGTGCTGAATTTGGTATATGAAATGCAAAGAAACTTTCCGCAACCAAAAAAAACATGTCAAACAACACATCACGATAAAAAGATATGTTGACATTTACCTGAATAATAGCTTCAACAATGGTCATAGTTTTACCAGTGCCCGGTGGACCAAACACTATGTACGGAGCTGTCCCAGATGTGTGACCTAGTATATGTTCCACAGCCGATTTTTGTTCTTTATTACCCGCCACCAATTTATTGTAAAATCTGAAATATTACCAGATTTATGAGAAAAAAGACTGCAATTTCATCTGCATATATATTTGACTCCATTAGCAATCATCTGGGAACGAACCAGTTATGACGAAAATAAGCAGTTATTTTGTAATTTTTTTTATTTTTTAAATTCTGTATATGCTTGTGCTTAACCACAATCTCACCATGGTAAGTGATGATGTGGCCGAAGGTGGTAAGCACACAAAGCCTAGATGACGACTGGCTCTCAAGTGCAGCTGTCGGAACACACCGATAGGTGCTTGGCGACATATTTCTACTTGAGGGTGGTAGCCACCCAATCGGGTACTACAAAGTACCCTAACACCGTGCTAAGGTTTCCTCACGATGTTTTCCTTCACCGAAAGCTCAAGCTCATTGTAGGATTCGAACCCACGACCTTCGCCGCGGTATCCGACGTCACTACCACTGAGCTATCATCGCCTTAAATTGATGTTATTGTTAATCGCCAAAGCATAGCTAACAGAAAAACTAAGCTTTTCAAATTAAAATATCATGTTACTCGCTGTACACATACTTGGTGATAGGTGTGGCGATAACCTTGCGATGAACCGGGGCCGGGAACACCCGTCCCTCATGGCCAGACGTGAACACGGACGATATCGCATTATGCGCCCTCTCCAGGGGTGCTCGCGACAACAAGAAACGGACGTCAAACAATGCCTCCGGATCGTAGTATTCACTGAATCTGAGGATATTCCCTTTAGGTCACACTAGCGGTAGATACAAATGTTCTAGAGCAACTTTTACAGAAAAGTTCGATGTGTACATGTGTGATGTATTCAAGCTGTATAACAATACAATAATAATATTTATTATTGACACCAGATGATAAAGGTTACAATTTACACAAAAGACAGAAAACAATGCAAAAAAATTTGGCGGCCTTATTGCTGAAGCGATTTCCAGGCAACAGTATATGATATACTAGCTGTTCCGCGCGGTTTCACCCGCGTTCCCGTGGGATCTTATCTTATCCTGGGATAAAAATATAGCCTATGTTAATCTGGAATAATGTAGCATTCAAATGGTGAAAGAATTTTTAGAATCGGTCGAGTACTTTTTGAGCCAATTCGTTACAAACATACTTACATACAAATCTTTCCTCTTTATAATATTATTAATTTATTATTAGTATAGATGATGTTATTTAAAAGGTTTTGTTATTAACTATGTAATTTATTTTCACGGATTTTCCGTATATCTCTCTTGGCCCTCAAACCCACCTAAAATGTTATTATCTGAGGGTTATTTGTGTTTACCACCATCGGCCTCATCAGCACCTATCTTGGTGAACGACGATCCTATCCATAAAATGTCCCCACTTTGCGTGGTACATACTACCCAATCCTGATGTTTAAATAATTTAAAAATAGTCACCGATTTGCCTTCTAGTTAGATTTACCTGTTAAGTGATTTCCAATAAATCATTAGATATCTTAACAGTTATGAGTATAATTATATTTAACTTTTTATCAAAATCGCATAATTATTGAAGTGAAGCCGTAGCAAACAGTTAGTTAAACTCAATTTAGCTTTCATAATGTATGTCTTTATAAAATCAAACTTACGAGTGATCCATCTCCGATAGATGAACGTCGCTGTCTTTAACATGTTGCGCCACACATTCAAATATAACTGTATTCTTGCCAGTTGGTCGAATTAATATTCTGTCACCTAAAGCAAAAAGGACAAAATTTTGGATGCACTAAATTCGGGACAGTTAATAAAATTAATTACCGTACCTATTAGTATTTGCGTATACACAATTAAAATTTGCCTACCTCGCAACACCGACGGTCGCTTCTCCGCCAAGCCGGGTACTTCCAAAATATATACATTATTCTTCTTTTGTATTGTCACACCAACCATGTTATATTTCTGTTTGGAAAACATTTACAAGATTACGATCTACTTACCCTAAACTTGGACTACCATATTACTACAGATTACCAATAAAATATAGCTTTTCACCCCGCGGTTTCACCCGCGTACCCCTTTTTTAACCCTTTCGGGGTTGAATTTCGAAAATCCTTTCTTATTCCACGTCTAAGTCTCAAAAACAACACCAAAATTCAGCTTTCTTGGCTGGGCTTTGATGAGTCAGTGAGTCAGGCCTCCTTTTTTTTTATTTAGCCATATTTAAACTGAGTTTATCACGAAATAACTAATTACTTTTGGTCGCGATCCAGTAGATCTGTTATTCTCCTCTATCCATTGAGTCACAGTGTGCCTCAAATATAATGCAGTTTAATGGGGATGTTGTCTCAAGAATTATCTTTAAACTTAGATAATTCTTGAGTATAAAACATCTAATTAGCCATATTTAAACTGAGTTTATCACGAAATAACTAATTACTTTTGGTCGCGATCCGGTGGATCTGTTATTCTCCTCTATCCATTGAGTCACAGTGTGCCTCAAATATAATGCAGTTTAATGGGGATGTTGTCTCAAGAATTATCTTTAAACTTAGATAATTCTTGAGTATAAAACATCTAATTAGCCATATTTAAACTGAGTTTATCACGAAATAACTAATTACTTTTGGTCGCGATCCGGTGGATCTGTTATTCTCCTCTATCCATTGAGTCACAGTGTGCCTCAAATATAATGCAGTTTAATGGGGATGTTGCCTCAAGAATTATCTTTAAACTTAGATAATTCTTGAGTATAAAACATCTAAAAATACTCGAAAATAACGAATACGTTGTAAAATTCATTATTTAATGATTTTTAAGAGTAGATGTTTTGACTGTGTATATTTATGACGTCACAAGCCAGTATTTCATACAAAACTCCATTAAAACTATTGTTTTGACATTTTTAAAAAGAAGCTGATTTGATATGTCAGTCAACATCCCTATTGTAAATGTAATTGTGAATTATTGCGAATCGAAGCTTAATCGATTCGGCTTAGACCACTTAAAATTATAAAATGTATACATACCCTCAGATTTATTTTCACTATTACTTCTTCCCACCATAATAAATGACGGAAAAAGTTCATATAATTCTCCTTAGTTACGCCTATTGTGAAAATAGTTCTGTAAAAAATATATCGTTAAATAAAAACATCTATTTTTGCAAACATAATATCAATTGACAGGTTGGTTGGTAAAACACTACCCATCACGCCACAGGTAGTGGGTTTGATTCCCGGCCAGGACAAACATTAGTGTGACATGAATGTATGTTTAAAAAAAGTAGGTAGGTATATCAGCTAGTGATCGCTGGCATAGACAAGCTCTGTTTAGTTTGGGATCAGATGTGCGTGTGTGAGAATCTTTATTATATGATATGTTGAGGCGAGTTAAGAAATTAGATTTAAGGCGATGATAGCTCAGTAGTAGTGACGTCGTATACCGCGGCGAAGGTCGTGGGTTCGAATCCTACAATGAGCTTGAGCTTTCGGTGAAGGAAAACATCGTGAGGAAACCATAGCACGGTGGTAGGGTAGTACCCGACTGTATGGATGGCTAGTACCTTCAAGTTGAAAATCTGTCGCCAAGCACCGATCGGTGGGTTCCAACAGCTGCACTGGCTTTGTGTGTTTACCGCCGTAGGCTACATCATCACTTACCATGGTGAGATGGTGGTCAAACACAGCTTATCCAGAATAAAAAACCACTCACGCAATACTTACATAACCTCTATCATTAACTCCCTCAACTGCTGCCTTGTATCTTCATCAATACTATTCAATTTATCCAAAGAGTCATCTCGAAAACCAAGAGCTAGAACGGTTTTCAAATTTTTTGGAATCTTGAACTTATGCTGAACTGGCCTGTAATAAAAATGGAAAATTATTATATATATAAGTATATTTATCTTCTTAATTACAGAATCGACCATACATTTGTGGGAACACGCACGCACACATTCATGTAAAGTGTACCTTTATATATGCTATTTAGGAAAAATACTAAGTTTCCATTTTTTTTTACATTTATAACACTAAAGGTCGTCAATAACCCCTAAAAAAAGAAATTCTGTTGAGGAGAAAAGGGGGTTGGTACTGAGATCTTCACTAATTATTATAATGATATACTGAACACTGAACACCGAACACAACAAAAACCGAAGTGTGCTCATTAAACAAAAAGATTTTGGGAGATATTTACCCTCTTGTTGATGGCAAAAATTTATTAGATTTGTTCCATTGCTTATTGACGTACGGGCTTTTGATATGTTTACTATCAGCCACCTCTTGCATCATAACAACCTGAAAAGCACTTCAAAATAATTTTTTTTTTATGTCAGAAATATAGGCAGGCAAATTACCTATTGGTAAGAGAACCTGTCGCTTGTTTCGGTACCATGATAATCAAGCGATAGCAGTTTTACGATAAGTTTGTATGGCGTGCGACAGGTTTAGGTGAACATGGTAAAGGACAGTCAATGACCTTTATTGCCAATCCATATGGAACGGACTATAGAGACATTACCAAAGTGAATCATAGTGTTCAGGAGCAGGATGGCTCGAGGCTATAGTAATTTCAAATAGGTACCTAAGTTCTATGCGCTAAATCTGCCGGAACAGAAGGTCGCTCGCCATGGAAGGGGTCATTTATAAAGTTAATTATCAATAAACTTACCATTTGTCTGATAAACATTAATATTTTATTTTTCTCATTTCGAAATGTAAACATAATAGGCATCTCAAATTGTCCTATATCATTCGCTTCGAATTTAACGGACACTTCCTCATTCACTGTAGATTCTGAAAACGAACGTGAGTTGATGATCATCAAGTAGGAAGATCTAGAATTGTAAGAAGCGTAGGTTCAGTTATCTCTTTAGCCTACATAGCACACAACTTTTAAAAGTACGGCGATTGTGATTTGAACTCATGTACGTACAGAGATCCGTACTTGATTTGTATTTTTTTTTATAGGAATTCAAGTATTTTCACTAAAATTGAAAGTAAATTTACTGTCTATAACATCTTTTTGTGTCGCATACTTCTAAGATAAGGGGGTTAATTATCAGGGAGTAAATTTATTGTGCATTTCTAACCATAACACGAATCTATCTACAAAAAATGTAAGTAATGCGCAAACAAAGCCTCATGCTTTCATATGACGTAGGTGTACCTACTTACGGCAGTAACCCGAATATTTTTTTAATCCCATCAAATTTTATCTCTCTACAAGTTTTACAACCGTACAGAAATTCAAGTAATAGCATTTGTAGTTCAGCATTTGCTTGACACGAAAGACAAACTTGTCTTATCATAAATTGATTTTGATGATATTGACAATCTTCTGCATACTAACTAATACATACACAAAATGCATCAATCACAACACCAATAACTGTTTATTGAGGACTCTGTTAGGCATGCGAAAAAGTCCACATAAAAAAAAGAACCTACCCTATTTAAAAAAAAGTTATGCTCACTTTTCTTCAAGATATGTGGATTTTCATCAAACACAAAGTGGTGATTGTTCATAACAAAATGAGGTTGCGGATGCGCCATTTGAATACCAAGAAATTTAATATCTTTATTCGATTCATTTTTGATGATGAAAGAGAACTTGACTCTTTGCTTAGGTTTTACCTGTTAAGACAATCGAAATTATATTATTCTATAATGAAGCTTGAACATTACCACACAAATACCTAAATATTATTTACGGGTAAGAAGTTCATTATGTTTACCATTATTAAATTAAGCCAGGGCAATGAATGGACCTTACAAACTACCTAATTATCGAACCTACAAGGGTAACATTCTTTTGCAGCTTCACTGTCTTATGAATGCGCCCATGTCTCCATGCCCAGTTTAAAATTCAAAGTCATGTCAATTGTAAGTCCTGCCTATAAATACATACAAGCTGTAGACTACCACTTCTATTCCCCTACATATTAATGAAGGCTCATCATGCTCCGGCAGTGAACTACAAATAGGAGCTGTTGATAATAAATCATAATGAGAAATTTCAAAAGACTTTAGAACACATCTACGGTTAAAAGGTGTGAGCAACATTTTGGTTGAAAATGAGTTTTGAAATCCTACTTAAAAAAAACAGCTTTTTTCTCCGATGGCTCCACAACCACTTTTTCCATTTTCTGAAATAAAAACTTTAAACTGGTCTCCTCAAAAAATTGCTTTGTTGCTTATACCATATTACCTTATGTTATTTCATTTTCAGAGATTGATAAAAATGAAGGTAGCAGCTAGTAAGACTTACAAATATTCTGATTTTATGATGATCAGTTGGATTTAGTTTAGTTCCACATTCATTATTTACTGCTTCACTCTCAGCATAGCAAGTTATGTTGACACCATCTTTATTTTTGTTAAATTGTTTTCTGGAAATGACAATTATTCATTTAATCACCTGAGATAAATTTATCTGACAAATAATATAGTGTTAACATCATACTAATGACCTGATGGAAAGTTACCACCATCACCTAAGTACACTAGCAAATCCCTGGATGGTGGAGACTATGTGTTATTGATGTTTTACAATGGCTAGTAGATCACATTTAATTGGTAAAACAGTATATGCTTGCAACAGATTTTTTTATTAGAGGGTGTTAGCCAGCATAGGTGGATACAAATAACTCTACCACCATGCTATGTAAATGTTATGGTGATGATGATGAAGACATGTTCCAAGTTATCTCTAAAAACTTACTTTTCCTCTATATAATTTTTCAGAATTGAATTACATTTGTGTTTCAGTGTTGCTTTATGTTGAGCTGTTGAATGTTCATCGTAAACTTCATCCACAATACCACAAACATCACAATAATCTCTGCAAGATTGAATATGTAGGTTTAATACATAAATACTCACATAATATTATTACAAAATCTCCATAGCATATGTGAGTGCTGCACTTTTTACTATAGAATTACTAGTAAAAATATTATTCATTAAATTAAAGTACTACATATTAAATATACTAACTAGCTGTCCCCCTTGGTTTTGCCCGCGATCCCGTGGGGTCTTATCTTGTGGGATAAAAATATAGCCTATGACACTCACAAATAAGGTGGCTTTCTATTGGTAAAATAATTTTTAAAATCGGTTCAGTAGATCCAGAGCTTACCCCCTACAACCTCACAAACAACCTCAAACCTCACAATTTTTATGTTGTGAGCTTGCTAACATTACATTCAAATTCAAGCACACTTGGTACTCCTTTGAGGAATTATGTCCAAATATATGCTAGTAATTACTAATGAATCCATCATATCTTACTACTAATATAGGTATATGTGAAACTTTGTTTAAATGTGAGGATGGCTATGGAGATGTTTGTTACTCTTTCATGGAAAAAGTAATGAACGGATTTGGATAAAACTTGGTATAAAAGTACATCATATGCTGGATTGAAACATAGGTACATAAGTACTTGGAAAAAATAAGATCCCTCGGGAATGCGGATGAAACCGCGGGGGTGGACAACTCAAAATTTAGTTTCATATTCTAATAAATGAATCAAAGACTAATGGCCTTATTCAGAATAAAATCGACGGTATTTAGTAAGTGCTTATCAGATTCTAAATTTAAAATTCTCTATAGAAAACTTGATTAAGAATCTGCTAAGCAGTTGCTAAAAATCGTCGATTTTATTATGAATAAGGCCATAATTGTATAGTATACTGATAATAATTCTAAGGTCAAAATAAAGTATGCAGGCAGAGTAAATTGGGTGGTCAAGTAGCCAGGTAGGTACTTACGGTTCTGAACTCTCCATGATGTGATAATCAACGAAATCGTGACTGTTTCACTTGTGTGATTGTTGTATGATACAAATATATTACAGCTTACAATATAATAAATCGCTTTCAAAATAAGAATTATACGAACAATTAAAAAGTAAAAACAGAACTAAAACGTAGTGATTAATTGCTCAGTGAACTGAACAGAACAAAAACGTAAAACATCACGTTGGTTATGAATTGCAAAATGAATCAGAATTCAGAATTAAATTTATGGTTAACTCTGACGCGACGGTTATTCCCCTTTAAAAATTATACCAATCTTATAACCTGGATTACCAACTCGTTAAAAAAAATTACCCCAAATAAAGAAGTAAAGAACATGATGAAATAAGGCTAAATTCATAAATAAAATCCCTTTTTCTTTTCAAACGCACCATTTTAATATCTGTATACCAATTTATTCTTATTTTGGCGATGTTTTACTTAACCGAACGCGGTATCTGACGCCACTAATAATAGATTTATCATTGATTGACAATGTTATTATTTCAGTTTTATTACATACTAGCTTTCCGCCCCGCGGTTTCACCCACGTATCCATTTTTTACCCATTTAGACATTGAATTTCAAAAAAACCTTTCTTATTCCTCGTCTACATCTTAAAAACAATACCTGTGAAAAAATTAAGGGTGTAGGCTGGGCGTTGATGAGTCAGTCCTTCTCATTTTTCATATCAAGAAACGGAAATAACTCCTAACTCTGAATCCCCGTTTCACCCCTTCAGAGGTGGAATTTTAGAAAACGCTAAAACACTTTTTTCTTTATTTTTAATTGTTAGCCTAAAATCAAAGTTTCATGGTTCTAGCTTCAAAAAATGGCGGACTTCCATACAAACTTTCAACCCCTTTTTCACCCCTTAAGGGTTGAGTTTTAGAAAAAGCTAAAACATGTGTTTCTTTATTTTTAATTGTTAGTCTAAAAACAAAGTTTCATGGTTCTAGCTTCAAAAATAATGCGACTTCCATACAAACTTTCAACCACCGTTTCACCCCCTCAGGGGTAGAAATTAAAAAAACGCTAATACACGTGTTTCTTTATTTTTAATTTTTTGTCTAAAAACAAAGTTTCATGGTTCTAGCTTCAAAAATAATGCGACTTCCCTACAAACTTTCAACCCCTTTTACACCCCTTTAAGGGTTGAATTTTAGAAAACGCTAAAATACGTATTTCTTTATTTTAAATTGTTAGCCTAAAAACAAAGTTTCATGGTTCTAGCTTAAAAAAATCGCGGACTTCCATACAAACTTTCAACCCCTGTTTCACCCCCTCGGGGGTATAAATTTAAATAACGCTGATACACATGTTTCTTTATTTTTAATTGATAGTTCAAAAACAAAACTTCATGATTCTAGCTTCAAAAATGACCGACTTTCATACAAACTTTCAACCCCTTTTTCAACCCCCTTAAAGGTTGAATTTCGAAAAATCCGTTCTTATTCCTCGGTCAAGTTTTAAAAACAACACCTGGGAAAAAAATCTGCTTTCTAGGTCTAAGGATTTAGGCTGGGCGTTGATAGATCAGTCAGGACTTATCCTTTTATATATATAGATAATAATAGAAACTTTTTTGTTTATTTACCTTGTATTCTTATTTTTGTCATTTCAACTACCAATCGCAGAAATCCGACTTTAGACTGTAATTTGCTACTATTTTTTATTATATCTTTATTATTAATTTACTCTAATGATACGGCCACACTTCGGGGTTTGTGCGAAGTTTTTTGTAGCCATCCCTCTCCCGATGGGTCGAGTACGAACTTGGACTACCTAATAAATCACGAAGGACGAGTATGAAAGAGATAACAACAAAACAGTTCGCTGATCCAACTTTGTCACTAGAGTGTAGATGTTCAGATGTGTGACCATAGATCACTCACTATATTATATACTAGACACTCGTGTGACCTCAAACATTTTTTCCGCTCCACTTTCGGACAGCATAATTTCACTCCGTGTCCCATTCCTAATAAATATTTCTTTACATTCTTATAACTGTAATTATATTTATAATATCCTATCCTGTTTTATGTAATAATATACTATAAAATTTACATAATGTATTCTATTTTCACTTAAAATATAACCATATATATCTCTCTGGGGTCGGTCCCTCATGTCTGAGGATCGTGGTCAGCAGTAGGGTAGCATCTGGAGCGGATGATCTGCCTCCACCGGTTTCTGTCCAGCGCGTCTCTCATCACCATGTAAAATTTGGAGGACGACGAATCTTTCACTTGATCGGTCCATCGTGTTGGTGAACGACCGCGTGATCTTTTACCTTCGGTGTTCCCAACAACAATCAGTTTTTCCAGATTTTCGTCGCCTCTGCGCACTGTGTGGCCAAAATAAGAAAGGATGCGTTGTTGGCATATGGTGGACAAACGAGTTTGTATCCGAAGCTGGGTGAGGATCGATGCGTTGGTGCGTTTTGCAGTCCAGGGTATTCTTAGCATTCGTCTCCAGCACCACATTTCGAAAGCATCAATCCTTTGTCTTTCTCGGGCCAGTATTGTCCACGTTTCCACTCCATACAGGAAGATAGGGAATACCAGGGCTCGTATCAATCTGATTTTGGTTTTGATACCAATTCCTCTTTTTTTCCAGATGTTGTTTAAACGGGTCATAGCATCTTTTGCCATTCCAATTCGTCTCTTTATCTCAGGGACACAACTGCCGTCATTGCAAATTTGGGAGCCCAGGTATATGTATCGATCGACGATATTAATGCCAGGTATATTGCAGGTGACATTTTCTAGCTTTCCGGCTCGATCCACTATCATCACTTTGGTTTTGTTCCTGTTCACTGGGAGACCTATGTTGCGACTTTCTAACTCGAGTCTTTCGAACAGCTCACTCATATCTTCCATCGATGCAACATAATGCAGAATGGTGTCATCGGCATATCGGAGATTTGATAGTCTCTTCCCACCTATAGGGAATCCCTGCTCCCAGCTTTCGATGGTCCTCCGAATGATGTACTCTCCATATATGTTAAAAAGTGCAGGAGACAAGATACAGCCCTGTCTCACTCTTTTTTTGGTTTGGAACATATTGGAGCATTCAGAATCTATTCTGATGAAAGAGCGGTTTTCAGTGTACAGACTCTGGATTAAAGCAACGAGGTGTTCAGGCGCTCCCATATATATAACCCTTCCGTATTTACCACAGAGCAAATGATCTTGTTCCTTCCAAATTCCCGAAGCTAGGCATTTTTATTAGCGATGATCAAAGAGTATATAATTTAGCGATGATAATGAATTCATATGCTCATTACCATCGCTAATTTTTATATTCCGAATTTCGTTTCCCTTTTTCACTTAAAATATAACCATATAACCCTTCCGTATTTACCACAGAGCAAATGATCTTGTTCCTTCCAAATTCCCGAAGCTAGGCATTTTTATTAGCGATGATCAAAGAGTATATAATTTAGCGATGATAATGAATTCATATGCTCATTACCATCGCTAATTTTTGTATTCCGAATTTCGTTTCCCTTTTTTAAATTTGGCAAAGCATTGGCAGAAAGAAATATCCTCAAAGGATGATTGCCAGATTAAAAAAAAACTATAAATCACAGAACTAAAGGATTTAGGCGATAATAGCTCAGTGGTTAGTGACGTCGTATACCGCGACGAAGTTCGTGGTTCGAATTCTACAATGAGCTTGAGCTTTCGGTGAAGGAAAACATCGTGAGAAAACCATAGCACGGTGGTAGGGTACTTTGTAGTACCCGACTGGCTGGCTACCACCCTCAAGTTGAAAATCTGTCGCCAAGCACCCATCGGTGTGTTTCGACAGCTGCACTTGAGAGCCAGTTCCCATCTAGGCTTTGTGTGCTTACCACCTTCGGCCACATCATAACTTACCATGGTGAGATTGTGGTCAAACACAAGCTTATCCAGAATAAAAAAAAATAATTATGCAACGTTTACGCAAGGACTTTATAATATAAATAAGGATAGCGTTCTGAGCCCTTAAAAACGGCCGGGGCGAGAAAGCGCAATCATGGATTGCATCTTTATCTACTAGGGTGACCATGCGACGTGGTTTTTTTATGGTCAAAATATTAATGTCATTTTGCGATGAGGAGAAAGAAAGTACTCTGAATTATGATTTTTTGGAATTTACCATATTCATTGGTCGGCGCTCGGACGATTCGGGTGGCGTGATGTCGTATGACTTCCCGCGCCGCCGGCCACAAGCGACAAGCGATTTAGACGCCTATGATACATCGCTATAGGCTCCATTATATGTCCTTAAATATGATCACATTTTAATATTATAGGTGTTTACATTTTATATGCATAGGATCGTGAAACCGGCCTCACACAATGGCCCATTCGGCGTCAAATTCTTTCGTTGCCTCTGCTCATCATATATGAAAGATAAAACACAAAGGACAATGGGCAAAAATGTATGAGCCCCGTCCATCATCGTCATCGTCACCAACAGACATGAAACTTCGCACGTGTAGCAGAGCATTTACGCGTACAATTTTTTCCAACATTTTCATTAATCATCGTCATATTTTAGCTAATATACAAAAAAAGACCTTAATGAATTATACACCAAAACCTTCCTCATTAATTTCTCCATTTATTGATCCCTGAAAAAATCGAAAACTGCATGAAAATCCGTTCAATAGTTTTTGAGATCATCGCGAACATACATACAGACGGAGAGATGTTTCGGCAGATTTTATTTTATAAAATGTAAGATGGCTGTAAAAGTTATTCTTTTTCTGTTCATGTACTTCATACTTTTGAGTATTAAAGTTGGTTTCATACTCAAAGACTTATGACCTTATTCATAACAAATTCGACGGTGTTTAGTAAGTAGACATTCTTAATTCGATTTTTTATAAAGAATTTGAATTTAGAATCTACTAAGCAATTGCTAAAAATCGACGAAATTTTTATGAATAAGGCCATTAATATCTACGTAATCTCGTAACAAATCACCCGTGTCGATATTTAATTTTATTTAATTGTCCTAATGCAGCATAAAATCTAATCAAGCCATGTCGATTTTGGTGAGTAGTTTGATATAAATAATTCTCAAAAATATAAATAACAAATCGCTCTCCACTGTGAGTACAAATGATGAAGGACAACTGACAAACGTTAGCATTATTTAAATTACTCCAAAAATTGCGTTTAATTTTTCACATTTGCTAAAAAAAAACTATCTTATTTTTAATTGTAATATGTAATTTAATTATTTGCATAATATTTATTTCATTGCGATCACATCTATTTAAAAACAAAACACACAGTTAGAACACTACAACATCTTATTAAAAAAAACATTTAATCCGCAGTCACTTTGTCTAAACGTAAAACGAAACAACCAATTAGGCTGATAGTATTGCAACTATGGCTGATAGTCTTGCAACCAAAGCCTTTTAAATAAATTTAATAAAAATATAATAGTTATTTTATACGTGAATTAGTTAGAAATTTCTGAAACTTCAAGTTTTTTTTTTCTCAAAAACTGCGCGATATTGCGTTTAAAGCCTTGGTGAAAGTTCTTACTACGAAGAGTACTACACGAAAAAAAAAAGTGAAACCGCAAATCAGCTGGCGCTAATGTACAGTTGAGCCATCGTTTCATTTCTGTTGACGGATAGGGACGATTTCGCCCATAGTCCTTTCATTTACTATACAGAGTGGTGACGACATAACTACATTAATTTAAACCACATATTGGGAACTACATTGATCGGTATAGCCACATGAAATTATTTTCACTTTAATCATTTTAACACATACTGTGAATACATAACGATTTCGCAACGAAGTCATTCACCTAGCTAGAGTAGCTAGACGGAACAAAATTTAGATTTACCTACATGCGTAAAACACAACCAAATAAAATGTGCGACTCAGAAATCGTCGGTTGATTAAATTTAGAATTTAGAAAATTTAGATTCAATTAGCGCGGTGCGCGGGCGTCGATGCCTACTTGCATGAATGAAACAATACATCTACAAAGGAACCGCGGTGGCCGGTCTTTGCCTAAAACCACAATCTAAAACTGTGCCCGTAGTGCTTACAGGGCATTTGAGGTCAGTAGGTAATATTATTAAAGAGTGTTGTGTTTCGTTTAGATTATTTTCGGAATTTGTTTGTTTGAAAAATTCGCTTTTTGTTTGTTGAAGTAATACCCGATTTAATTTTCACAAAGTATTTTGATTGACTAGTAGTGACCGTGTTTTAATTTAATGTCGTTATGTCAGCACCACCCTGTACATTATTATATTTTATTTATTTATTTATAATTATTTTAGCAGGTAACAGGCATGTACTTACCATAGAAATAGTGATGAAATAGCATCAATTTGTAGTCGTTTCTTATGTACACTAAGGCCACTGGCAAAATCTTCAGCTCTAAAATGTAAGCCACAAACTGCAGAGTGTTTTGAGACTTTATCGGGAATGATATAAATATTTTTTTTTCCTGATTTTTGAAAAATCTAAATCAAACAGCAATATTCATTAATAATTTGAAAGAAAGGTCACCCTACTGCGTCACATAACCCCAATAAACGATAACACTTATTTATGAATAGAAACACCCCTTTCCAGATGACTCTCCCTTTTATATTCTTTTTTGCAGCAAGTTAGTACCGTTTTTGAGCAATAATAATCAATAAATACACCAAACAACAAAATATCAGCTGAAAGTATTAAATAAAACGTTCGCCATATTTGTTTACAGGTACAGTGTGGTATACGTTACTTTAATAATATTCTACCATAAATTTTACCATTGCATTTACTTAGCTTTAAAACATGTATTTAATAATAATATTAAAATAATACATAATTTTAAAATACTATAAAAGAATTTCATGTATTTGGTAGCTAGTTATTTTCAAATTAAGTACATAATTCAACTATAGTAAAATATAAATACAGCCCTATAAGTTAGTCCCAAATTACTACTATTTCCCACGTCTCGCGTTTTTTTAGTCTGGCCATATGTTAGAGAGGGACACACTCCTAGGGAGGTGCCTCTCATCGAGAACGTTTTTCCTGATTGGTTTACGATAACTGAGAATGGACTGTATGGGAACCGCATAAAGCTTACTTTGCTTTGAACAAATTTTGACAGTACTCGATCCTTGCGTTTACGTTAGTGTCTTTGGTTTAAATAAAACCTCGTATTTTTTTGTGTACTTTTGTTATACTTACCAAAGAGAATATAAATACTATGTGAAATACTTTGTACGTTTAAAATTTCGCCCGAGTTTGTCACTCACAGTCACTAAACTCGCAGTCACTCTCTCACAGTATTATTATACTCACAGTGAGCATTCTGTGGAATATAATCTCTTCGAAACCATTTGAAGAGTATATTACTTACATTATAAAAATCTTAGATGGTTGTTTCCAAAGAGGATACGGTAGGTACCTAGTTTCTTTGGTCTTGAAATTTTGGTGTACTTTGTGTCCTCTGTATTCGGAGTCAGTAAATAATTCTTGCTTTTGGCACCAACCAACCACCAGTAGGTAAGTTACTTTACCTTTGATTAACTATCAAATATATTTACTAACCAACTTGTAACCAGCATAAATACTTGATATTTTCTTGAACCTATATGAAATCAACATGATTTTATTTAGGTAAAACAAGATAATAATTTGTCAATGCAAGTTCTCATTATCAATTAATTTTTGTTATTACTATGAAATCTTATAGATACATTGGCTATTGATATACTTTCTGTTTTGGTCAAATATATTTTAGAAACATAATTATTTGCAGAATATGAACAACATGAATTGTGAAATTTGTATGGAAGCAAATGTGGGACCAGAGCATGATATCACTGAGAAACATATAAAGAATAAAGTTTTATATGATTACTTATTGAACAGGTTTGTACTCACCATTTCCATATTTTTTTTTTTTAAAGAAAAATAACAATAGCCTGGGTCATGATCTTATTCCAAATTAAACAGAGCTTCAGTTGTCTGATATGTACATGCAATATACATACTACTATTTTAATACTAGGTAGGTACATATATAGATAAATGTATGCCATGATCATCTGTGTGAGGTAGTGACCTGTACTAATGATGTAGTATTTAGGATCTTATTAGCTTTCCCTGAATAGAACTAGTTAGCTGGGTGCTAGTCACCGGACTGCATTTAAGGATCTCCATACCCTTTCCATGTTTAGTACAGTTGACCTGCGGTCATTTGTAAACAAATGTTTTGCACGGCAGTGTTTGAGAGTACCCCCTGTAGTCCGGAACTTTATGAACAAGTTCATGACTTGACTGTACATAATAATAATATTTATCTAAAAATAGTGTTTACACAATTTGCCTATTTACTAGTTAGCAAGCTAATTTAATATTATTGTGTTACATAAGTAACATCTGCTGCTGAAATAAGTTTATAGCCTGTATTTCAGCAAACATGTAATAGGCATCTCGGATTACAAGGGATTAGAAAGGGGCCGGATTACTGGTGGTCCACTGTATTTACCTTAATATTATTAAAGACTATTATTGCATGTCAAAATCATCTGTATCCTGTATCACCACAATGGCTGATTTAAGCTAAGTGATAACTGATACACTTGATAGGCATCAGTTATCACTTACTGTCAGGTGACCCTCCTTGCTTCCCAGATATGTGACATAAAATTTAATTAATGTTCCATGTTTTTAGGAAACAATTTTCTGGAAATAGAAAAGGCATAGTATTAACATGCAATGTAAAATCAAGCTTTAAATCATATACTAAGTGTGTTGATGCTAAAATTAAAGTATCAGTAAGTTGATTTTTTTACTTATCTATTTCTATAGTTATTGTTTTTTATGAGCCAGAGTAATTTTAAAATAGCCCAAGAAAAGGGAGTAAGTAGTGGGTTCTGACCAAAATAACTATGTTTTTTTTTTAAAAAAGCCCATAATTTTATTGGGTACCCACATATTATGTGTGATTTTATTATTATGAATATTCCTATTTAGTAACTAGAATCATGATTCCTGGAAAATCTATAGGTATGTTTTGGGATGACCACCTCATCCGCGAGCCAAGGGTTTAATGTTATATTATGTACAAAGTTCAGATTATTTAACACAATGACATTAATTATCAGTCAATAATAATTTTTTGTTGGTTTATTTTGCTATAATTTGGGGATAAACATTTTACCATTTCCATAATATTTATATTACATATTTCATATATATAATTATTATAGGCAAAACCAAATCAAGAAGTAACATTCAACTTTAATGTCACAAATGACACAAAAAAAGATGATTTTATGGTAATTTTTGTACAAATGGTGCATTCAAAATTGAATTTCTCTATAAATGACCATGGAATGAGCTTAGGATGCGCACCGCTACACCTTAAACCAAGTAAGTGTAATTTTATTAATTAATTTTCATTTCATCAAGCAAGTTTGGACATAATATACAGAAAAGGCAAAGAATAAGTTTGAAATAATCATCTATAGCAGTATTGGCATTATTAATTTTTTTTAATCAGTTAATTTGATTATTTCAATCAGATTAAAATTTATTTATTTATTTCACAAAATAATCATAAGTAAAAAAGGAATATTAATTTTGATTTGTAGTGTTACTTAGCATTACTTTCCTTTTCAATTACAGCTGTAAACAAACTCAAAACTAACATAATTAATTACTCATACGATAACATAGACCACTTAAATCATAATTCTTATTGATGTTTCTAATCTTGGATCCAGAAATAGATCAGATTTCATATTCGAAATCAGCATCCCCAAATACGTATAGAAAATGACACCCATATTGATTTTATTCAAAAAGTCACGTCAGATATATTGGCTTTAGCCAACACAGCATAAATGAATAACTCCAACCTTATTTAGTTAAATTCTACAATCGACACCTAGGTACGCCATTTATTTTAAATAATTTGCTGCAGAAACAACACTACAAAAAGAAATATTGATCAAGTTCAAATCTTCACACATAGGACAATATGAAATGCCCATCATATTTTGTTTCCGCAAGAAAACAACTGATGAAAATGTGGTTATAATGAGGGACATGGTAAGTAATGATGATTTTTTAGTTTGTTTTATATGATGTGCTAAGCCTCCAACTGATATTAAGTTTTCTGAGTATACAAACGAATCAATTACATACTACTTAATACTTACGTAATATGCAATGTATGTCTAATTCAAAGAGGGGGTTCCAGTATAGTGATTTGAATTTGAATAAAGATTCCCCACTTAAGCCCGGTACACACGACAACGTTATATCGTAGCGAGCGATTTGTCTACGCAGTCAGTTTGTGCATTTCAATGAACGCCCATAGTGTGTCCAGTCCAAACGTCTACGATATCTGCGCCGATCGTCAGTTCTCCGCAGAAAATCAGACGAGAAATAAATTTTCCCTAAAAAATCCCCTAAACTTGGAAAAATCCTTTAAAAATGGGGGTAAATACCCAAAGGTGGGGTATGATTTATCGCTACGACTCCATCCACACGCTACGATAAAACTAGAAATGCGATCGACATCAATTTATCCTTTTTTACCAAACAAAAAATCTGCGTATCGGAAACACTTGTTTCACCATCTTAATGAATACAATCAATTTAAGTCATACAACCAATTTATGTGGTGTAATTACTGTAAATAAACAAGATGGTTGCAGTGATACACACATATGCCCACAAACAGTCTAGGGTTGCCAACTTTAATACTCTAATTGGCAGCCCTGTACTTATGATATGTCAGACGTACTAGGGGATTCCCCTCTAATACGGTAAAAAACCGAAAAGAGCATCATGACTGTTTATTGTATGTTGTGTAGACTGTAGTTCAGCCAGATTGATTAGCGTCAGTTTGCGATCGGTCTCCTTTGGGAGAAGTCAGGCTTACCTTTTGAAATATCAATAAATAAAATAGCCTACCTATTGTTTAGTCTACAAAAGTGTTTGAACTTTTTATGCTACATCTACTGTTTGAAAATACGTTTTTCGATTAATTGTTAAAACTGTAAGTTAATTATTACGATTATTAATGGTTTATATTCCATTATCCTTAAAGAAGCATTTTTTTATGTTAGAAGTCTAATCAGCAGGCAGTCAAGTCACCTGATGGTAAGTGAGACTGACCATCTTGCATACAATTTAGTAGTGCATTTTATAAAAATATTTGCTTTTTATAACAGCTGATATTTTCCACGTTTTCGGATTTGTTCCAAAATTTTGTTTAAATTAAATCTTAGTATATAAAACAATCTCAACAACGGCTGGACCGATTTAAATGATTCTATGGATTAGTGCGCTCCGAATAGAAGAATAACACCTGCGTTTTCGAATTATTTCGAAATGAAACCTTAACTAGATCGTTTTTCGTCCACATAGATTGCATTTTAAATATCATCGTATTTTTAAAGCCGTTGACGAGTACGGCGATTAAAAATCTTATAAAAGTTATAAAAGGCACAATTTCAAGTACACAGATGGAAGGGTAAAACAGGGGATCGCGGTTGACACTTACCGCTATTTAAATATGACGTCGTTAATGATGTGGATAAAAAAAAACTGCTTCCTGAAACGAATAGGATACAAACACAATTACTCTTTGTCTTACTACATTGAAAGCAAAAGAACTAATGATTTAATAGAATCTGTACAAAGTTACATAGAAGTCTTTTGTTCATAATCAAATTAGGTACTTACCTACTTATATTTATCCTACGGTAGGTAATATTACATACTTGCTATCCCCCCACAATTTGGCCCACGTCACTTATACATAGTACAGTAACTATGTATAAGTGATGTCCGATCATTTGGGTCGAAGCTTGATGCTAAATAAATAAATATCCTGGGACATTTTTTACACACGGCTATCTGATCCCAAACTAAGCAGGGCTTGTAATATGGAAACCAAATTACTGATATACTACATAGACTACTTTTTTTTTGTAAATACATACTTAAATAGATAATTACACCCATACTCAGGACAAACAGACATGTTCATGCACACAAATGTCTGTCCTGAATGGGAATCGAACCCACAACCTGCGGCGTGATAGGTAGTGTGTTAACCAACCGGCCCGTCGTACTAATACTTGTAACCTTTCTCAATAAATGGGATATCTAATGCAAATAGACATTTTCATGTACAACTAGTATTTTCTGAGAAGTGTGTTCAAACTTACATACATGTTTGATAGTGCCTAATTGCATCATAGTACCTACTAGTGGTACACAAGTTGTATCATAGGTTCTATATAAATTGACCTATGAATTGTTTGTTTGGTAATAATTAAGAGTTACCAACAGACAATGATTAGTGATGTATGTTTATAATGTTTTAACTCTTTTGTAGGTAGTATATGTAGAAGAGCAACAAACCATGCATGAGAAGGTGATAAGCCCCTATGTGCATAAGGAAGTGCGGGCTCAGCAGCTATTTAAAAGTTCGAAAATAGAGTGAGTATATCCAACGAATATTTCAGGAAATGGGTATTAATAAATGCTTAATCATTTATCTAATTTAATTAATACCAAATCTAAATTAATATTAGATCTTGATTATATAGGACCATCCTTAAAATAAGCTTTTTTAAATTTATCCACACAACATGAAAGCATATCATAAGATCCTAGAAAAAATAAACATTGTATTTCTTCAACAGCCGAAGCCAAGACATGTTTCGTATACCAAAGAATTACAAACCAATTTATGCATGTGCTCTCAAAATTAAGGAGGATGCACCACAAGCTGAAAAGGATCTTGCTGCGGATATAAGGTAACCATTGTAATTTTACTTTCTACACTGCAGTTTAATCTATTATCTTGATGTTGGATAAGTATTTACTAAGTTATTAAACGTTTTCAGTAAGTAGACATCCGAACTCCCAATAAAAAATGCAAGACTGTCGCACGTTCGCAGATAAACTAATGATCCTATTAAAAAGTCATTCAAAATAACTTAGAGATCCATATTTTGTAATTTAGATAACTTAATTTAATGTTATTTTAATATATCTAAAAAATGGAATGTATAAACAAACAAATTTGAGGTGTGCGCCTGCATATGTACATTTTCGTAGAGAATACAGACTCTCCTTATTTGTACCAAACATACAATAAACTGTGATAATGAAAAAAATGAATTTCAAATATTTTCTACAATTGTTATTAATTGTTAAATTTGCAGAGATATATTTGAAACTGGAGTCACAAGCGAAAATTACATAAGATATTTCCACAATCTGCTCTGGTATGAGGAAACCATAGTCAGAATAAATTTAAAGGTTGGTATGAGATAATTTTAAAATCCATTAACAATAGAAGTTATCTATACTAATATTATTCATGTGAACTCAATAAATGTTAAAGGATATTTAGTATGGAAACCGTGAGAAAGGCTTTTTTTTAATTAACCCCAATAAATGGGTTCAAATTTGACGATGGGATTAATGAATTCCACACAGACATTAGCAAAAGCTAGTTTAATATAATTAGGGAGCAGAGTATTAATAAAATGACAGTGAGACCTGAACAAATGTTCAAGTGGGCACTCATTCGGTAAGGTAATTTTTTGTAGCTGATTGTGTATCTTAAGTTATTAGATATTAAAGTATAAAAATAAGCTTAACCTGTTGGGTAACAGATGGGGCTGATGTCCCAGTTAAACAATAAGATAACAACTGAACTTAGTATATAAGCGATTCAAGTTATTTAACTATGTATGTATATTTATTGTTGACAGAAATACAACATGTCCGGTGTTCCACTAATGTCTCAAGGAGATTCTTTTGGTCTAGTCGTACCGGGGCTTAGTGAGAAACGACCTTCTTTAATGATAGGTAAGTGAAAATTATCATTAATAATTTAACTCACGGTTCTTAAAATAAAAAAAAATGTAGGTAGTTTTGGGACGACTGTCCCATCCGCGGGTTAACAGGTTTATCAACGCCCAGCCCTAAACCCTTAAAGCTGAAGTGTTTGCACTGACGAGTCCCTTTATAATGTAGACAAGGTATAAGGATATTCTAAAAGTCAATACCTAAGAAATAGGAGGCGGGACAGCGTGTTAATATAAATGGTGATAGTTACTAAACTGATGCTCTGCTCCTTTGAATGAAGTACTCCATTTTGAGTTCAATTGGGAATATGCACGTATTTTTTTCATTGTTTTAAACGTTTCTACGGGTTACATTACTAAAAAAAAACACATCCAAAATCTTAACCATTCAGCTAAAAAAAATATATTAGTATCACCATCATTTTCGGGTGATTCAAACGCGGCCATTATGGCGCGCTTATTTTGTGATGTGAGATTAGACAAAAATAAAGTGTTAGGTTCGCAAAGTTACTAAGATCAGTTTATTACCATGGAAAAGCACAGAAAACTTATAAATTATAATAAATTTAAGCGTAGCGGTTACAGACTCTGTGGTCGAGTGTAAAAGTGACGTCGCGATTAATTCACGGGGCGTTTTGGAAATTTTCGAGGGAATTTATAAACAGACACTTTTTGATGACAAATTTTTTGAAAATAATTATGTAGGTGTTGTTGTAACAATATGAATTACATAAAAAAATCGTCCATTTTGAAGTCACGTGCATATTCCCTATTGCTGTGCTGCTAATGTCCATATTCCTCGCTATCGGCGAATTGTATAGATCTCCGCGTTCACACATCACACCTCGCTCTCTTTATCGCGCGATCTTGACCTAATGACCGAGGCTTTTGGTAAGCTTCCACTGCTAAACTACCAAATTGATTGCAATCAACATTTCGAGGTATTACAGCTCTTTAAAGTCAATGCTAGTTCTTCAGCTAATGAAGGTGAAAGCTATTCTTCACTGATTCGAAAGAGGAATTAAAAATCTCAACTAGATGCTAATAAATAGTAAACCTATAACTTTTAAGAAATAAGTTAAGACATTTATTTTTATATGATAGAGTAACGTGAGCTCTATTGTTTATAATTTTCATTTGAAAATGTAACTAAAATATCGTCATTGATTTCAGGTGATTTGTTGTTCATTAAACCACACAATAACGAAGATGTAATGTTTGAAGCTAGAATCACTGATACAAAGGAGAATATGATTAGTATTCGAGATTTTCATCCAGAGTAAGTTCTAGTTTTATTCGTTTCATTCACTTGCATTGTATATCTATTTTTCTAACTGTACTTACCAAGTCTGAAATCGTGAAAATTATAAGTGTTGCTAAATACATTATAAATATAATTGTCTATAGAAACCGTCGATTTGTGGTCCATATAAAAGTGCTATAGACTTTTTTGTCATAGTTGGTAGTAGTAAAAGTTGTTCTTATAGGAGAAAAATTCCACCCTTGCCAGTATGAAAACTTAATGCCCTGAAATATCAACATTAATTTAATGTTTTTTAAGTTAATTATAATTTCTTTCAGATCTTACATGTACATCGACAGTATATATTTATTATTATTTCAGGTTTTATAGATACAACAATGGTAACTCAAAATTCGACGTTCGTTTCTTCATGTCTCGAATGCCGTTGGAGCGAATGCACTCAGCGGTGCAATCTGTTATAGATGAAAAACAGGAGAGTAGAATCTTCCCTGTTGCGAATAAAAAAATCAGAAAAACCAAGCCCATAGTCGAGTGAGTATCTAAAAGTGCTGATATTATTACTATGCAGGAAGTCCCAAAAGTTATTATTTGCTTGTATATTTTGTACATTTGTTGTAAATAAAATAATGCTCTATAAAATGTGAAAAGTTAAAAAAAAACAGTTATTACTTTGGTTAGTCAAAATAGTGTCAATCTTTCTTTTAGCTGTCTACTCTTGACAATCGATATGGTATTTTGTTTCTGTCTTATTATTTTACTAAGTCGCTTGTTTGTCTGTCTGTCTGTTGTTCCGGGTAGAATCTTGCAACTTAAATTTCGAGCACTTCCCGATTAGATATCCGGCTGAAACTTTCAGGATAGCTAGCTCACAACTCGATCATAAAGTATTCTAAATCTATAAAATGTGATATTTAGATTATTTTTTAATGTACATAAATTGTAACGATATAAAAGTGTAATGTGTATTTGTGTAGTTATTTCAACCACCTGGTCGAGAACAACGTGGAACAACGTGCGGTAGTGGAGCACATCTTGGTGGGCACGTCTGGTACCGCGCCGTACATGTTGCACGGACCGCCCGGCACCGGGAAGACTGTCACCATCGTCGAAGCTATACTACAGGTCTGTACTACTAATGATAACTATATGATACGTACTATGTTGTTCATGGTGTCCTGTTTTGTTATTCATTGATGATTTGTATCCTACCTGTCGCTTTTATTCTTACGGGACATACCAAATACGAAAAAGAGTTTATTTATTTACTTATTTAATTAATAAGACACAGCAACAGTATATGTATAATATATCAAACACTTCTACAGATGATTAATTCACTTTTCTGATATGTACACCAATGACAGATGTGTACAACAATGAATATAGAGTTGGGTCTGTTTGCTACTATTACATGGTGGTATGAAATGTAGATGAAACTGCAGGTCATAGTTATGGAAGGAACATAAGTATTTAGGAGGGGTGTCTGACTCCGTTTAATTTTTCTGCAGTAAAGGGTCTGCATCCCTAACGTGCAACAAGAAACTAAATTAATAATAATATTGTATTTGCAGTTGGTAAATCAAAATTCAAGTAATCGAATAATGGTGTGCACCGACTCAAATATGGCGGCTGATCATGTTGCTATGATGCTGATCAAGTATTCGCATATGTTCTCGGAAGATAAACTGCTACTACGCGCGAACTCCAAATATAGAGTGTGGTATGTATGATGCAAATAATAACATTAAACAATTCTATATCATTTAATTGAGTTGGTAAAATGCTCTTGCATTAAAATTAGCACAACTTCTTTCTTGTACCTACCACATGTTTTTTTTTTATAATTTCAGGGATACGTTACCAGAGAGTTTGATACCGTTCTCAAATGGTAAAAGCCGTGATACCTTTGAGCCGGTATCCATATCAGAATTCATGACTTATAGAATTGTGATTACCACACTATCGCATGCAGCTAAGTTCGCAAAGTGAGTAAACATACTATGAATTTAATCTATTCCATTCAATCAATCATATAACATCATTCTAACATAGTTTTCCATTCAATCAGTGTATCCTCAAGTAGGGAGTTGATAATGTGTTGTGTTGTGTTGCAGGCAAGTAAAGTCCCGCAGGTTGAAGCGGTCCATCAGCCACCTGTTCATAGACGAGGCGGCGCAGGCGTCAGAGCCGGCGTGTCTGATCCCGACGTGCGGGCTGCTGGCGCCGGGCGGGATGCTCACTCTCGCCGGGGACCCGCACCAGCTCGGACCTGTCATCATATCGCACAACGCCAGGAAACTTGGACTTGGTAAATAACGCACCAAAGGGAACGCACACGCACAAATTCGTTTCGTTCGGTTCGTTCGACGCGTTTCGGCTCGGATAAGTGTGCGTTCACCTCAACTGTCACCTCACCTAGCTGTCCGCCATTTTGGATTACAGTCACGTCGAAACGATCTTCAACACCATTACATACATTCGCATCCACGCACACGCCCGTGTCGTATCGAGTACCTTTGTGTTGACATAACATTTTGTTATCTATTACAATTTGTATTAACACGTTAAATCTATCGAGTCTAAATCATTTAATCAAATCATCACCTACACCGATATCCATTCTGCTACATCACCTATAAAACTTGTGCCCATCAGTATTAAATATTAAATTAATTGTGTTCTGTATAAGGTGTTTAGTGTGCAAGTCTTTAGCAAAAATTATAAACTTAATGTTGTGGCTAGTTTTTTGCGGACCGCAAAATCACGGTTTTACTAATTTTGGGGAAATTATTATTATTATAATACCCATTACTGTTGATTTCGATTGTAAACAAATTCAGTTTATTTATATACTAAAAATAATGTTGTATAAAAATCACCTAATTGATATCAATTAGGTGATTTTTTTAAAATTGATATCAAAGTATATACTTTCGGAGATATTTGAGTAATTTTCTAAATATAAACATTCATTTCCAATACTGAAATAAAATACTCGCTATCGACAATGTATTGTTTTATTGAAATTGTTGGTTCTTCCATGAATTTCGAGTTGCAAAAAATAATAATCATCAAAATCAGTAAGAAATAATCACCAAATGATATCAATGTTATTAGCAATAGATTTGAATTTATTAGTATTATAATAATAAGAATAAAATCAAATTGTACTTGCATGCCGAAAGGATAGGTCATAAATTATAAGATCATAATGTCATCAATCCATAACCGCAACGAAACAACTAGAAATATATGTAATTAAAAACTGCTATATGCCGGTTGTCGTCTTATATCGCTAACCTTATGTAAATACTTTTTTTTTTATCAGGTTTATCCCTTATGGAAAGGTTAAAGAAAACGTGCCCACTGTACAGCGATGAGAGCAATGACCCCAACTACATGGTGATGCTGCGAAACAACTTCAGGTCCAACCCTGATATATTGGAGATACCTAACAAGCTGTTCTACAAGGGGCAACTACGGGTAAAATAATTTTGGACTTAATTTTAAATTCTTTTTTACGTTGAGATATTAAAACTCACTGTTTAGGTAGAACGTAAATAATACATCTATTTTCTAGATGAAGTAATTAATTAAACTAGTATTAGATCGAAATTCGACCATAAAATTTTTATTATATAAAAATATTTGCATTCCTCGCTCCTTCTCCATATAAACTTTAACAGTGCCAAATTTCATACTCCTGCGTCCGCGTAATTTTCGTAAAAAGGGGTACAAAGATTTTGCTTCACGTATTAATATTATTATAAATTGTTGACAGGCGTTGGCTAGCGAAGACCCTATCAGTAAGGTGGATATTCTAAGTGGAAGGTTGAACAGCCGATCTGTTATTTTCCATGGAGTACTTTCTAAAGAGCAGAAGATGGGCAAGTCACCCAGGTATTAGATTTTTATTATCACTTCTATATCTGAAAATATGTTCGTTGGTTTGTCCTTCAGCAACAGACCAACTTTAAGGGGGGATAGGTGGGCGGGTCATCTACCAAATATACAAAAATGGCTTCAGTAAACAAAAAATGGTGACAACCATTTTCACGATATTTAAAATAAAATATCATATATAAAAATCAGAAATAACAATTGAATAAAAATTCCACGCGTGCCTAATTATATAGTTAGTCGTATATAGTTCGTCGTTTATATAGTTTACCGGACATCCTGTATATTTAGCACAGCGTTCCATTTAGATTAAACGCATTATTAAATTAAATATATTAAATACAGCTACTATTATTTGCAGCTACTTCAACAATATGGAGTTGGAAATCGTACAAAAGTACATAACGTCGTTGGTGTCAGAACATAAAGTGCTCCTAGATGACATTGGGGTAGTCACTCCTTATATAAGACAGGTAACATTTTTTTTTTTAGATTTCAAAAAGATACGATATCGAAGTATCCATCTATACTATATATTATATATAGCTGTCCCCCGCGGTTTCACCCGCGTTCCCGTGGAATTTTATCTTTTCCCAGAACAAAATATAGCATATGTTCATCAGGGATAATGTAGCTTTCTAATGGTGAAAGAATTTTTCTAATCGGTCCAGTAGTTTCAGGGCCTATTCAATGCAAACAAACAATCAAATCTTTCCTCTTTATAATATTAGTACTTATAGATAATATTATAAAGCTGAAGAGTTTGTTTGTTTGAACGCGCTAATCTCGGGAACTACTGATTCGAATAAAAAAAAAATGTGTTGGATTGGTCATTTAGGCTATAAAATCTCATGGAAAACGGGTGAAACGGCGGGAGTCAGCTCGTCCAGTATTTCCATAATTTCTTTTTCATATTTGAAAGCATAACATTAATTATATAAAACTACCCTCAGGTGTACCAAATGAAATCGTGGTTGCAAAGCAAACGGTACGATAAGATCGAAGTGGGCACCGTAGAAGCGTTCCAAGGCAAGGAGAAGAGGGTCATAATCATATCGACGGTGCGAGCCCAGTGCGGCCTGCTCGGCCATGACGCCAAGTTCCAACTCGGCTTCCTTGTTGATGATAAGGTGATAATACTTACTTACTATAGGCGCTGGGGTTTAAAATTAAAGTACAATAACATCTTATAGTGAAACAAAAATACTTTAATTTATGAAAAAAGTTCGACAGAAGCTACGCATAGTTAAGTAAGATTTAAGGCGATGATAGCTTAGTAATAGTGACTTTGGATACCGCGGTGAATGTCGTGGGTTCGAAATTCGAATCCTACAACGGGCTTGAGCTTTCGGTGAAGGAAAACATCGTGAGGAAACCATAGCACGGTGGTAGGGTACATTATAGTACTCTACTGGCTGGCTACTACCCTAAAGTTGAAAATCCGTTGCCAAGCAAAATCATAAAAAATTTACTGACTCTAATACCAGTCAGTAAGTTTCATCGATAATTTATGGGTATGATCTATCTAGTCGCGGAGTGAGTTCGGGAAATTTCCTTCAATCTATCCACGTATCCGTAGTAAGAGCTGGGTGCCAGAGAATGGAGAACGGTAAATATATGATAAAAATAATCACAATAATCTTGTTTTCAGCGATTCAATGTGGCGTTAACCCGTGCTAAGGCAAAAGCAATCGTGATTGGCAACCCGCTGTGTCTCCAAAAAGATGCCAAATGGCGATCGTATATTCAGCAATGTCGTGAATCAGGTACCTATTTCGGCTTCGACTCTGACCAAGCGAACCATGAAGAAACGCAAAAAGAAATCGTTGAACGCATTATTCCCGTATTGAAAGACCTCAAATTAACTAATAAGACTCGAGTTTAATAGCTATTGCTAGTGCTCTATATTTACCTCTCTCTACGTTAAGTTAGCTCATAAGTAAAAGCTGATAGAGTTCAAACTTCTTTGGACGCGTACTGTAATCATATTGATATGATATACGTAATTAAACATGTTACATACGTAGTTACAAGGAAAAAAGGCCTAAGTAATCTCAGTAAACCAGATCAATTAATGGTAAGTGTCACAGGACACCTGAAACTTCCAGTTTTCTCCTTTGTCTCTACTATTCAGTTCTTTATTCTAACCATTTTCTCTATCCTACCTAACCATTCTGGTTTTCTTTTATCTATGGTCAATTCTCTTATCCAAATAAATATCCCCTCCATCTAGTATAATCTCAATCTCAGTCTTTTCATTAAACAGTTCCGTCCTATATAATATAGACTATAAAACCTAGAGAATATAAAAACATGGTCATATAGAGTATTTATTTTCTATGTACGCGTAAAGACCAGTTTTTATCCTATATGTACGCACACATAGACTTGGACTCTGTTGGTGTTTACTCATCTTTGGAAAAACATTAATTTAAACTCTTTGTGATAACTAATAATTAAGTATTGAATAAATATTCATAGTTATTATTAAATGACGTCATCCTAAGTATTATCAACCCTTTCGATTTTAGTAGGGCGTAGATGGGTTTTAGTATAACAAAAATATTGAATACTGATCTTAGCCTTACGAAGCGAGCGTATCCAAGCATGCTTCGCTTGCTTTACGTTTCTGGCTATTTTAAAAATAGGGCATTTTGACGGTCAGTTATAATGACAAAATTATTATGAGTATCTATTGTTTACGGGGAACGAAATGATGTGGATTAACGTAATGTATAAATCAATGATGATATAGAAATAGGAAAATATTGTAAAGAAAACAATGGCGCAAATATGTTTCATTCGATTATATACATCTGACGATAAAGGCTCAATGATAGCTTGATTAAGTCTGAGCTATGAAATATTATTTTGTAATTAAGTACTTATATTGTATAAATAAAATAAAAGACGGCTCAATGAGGATCATTTACATTCAAAATGTACTATGTGCTTTAAGCATTTTGTCTTTTAAATTAGTAAAATTGGCTGTTTTCTGAGAGCTGGATCGCGCGGGTGGCGACATATGACGTCATCTCCACCCACGCGATCCAGCTCTCGGCCCTTTTTCGGTAGGCCTATTCAACCATGCGTGTTTTTTTAAATTTCATTTCAGTTACGAGGTACTCAGAGTATAGTACAGTAGTAGTAAATACTAGCGGATAAGTAGTATAAATTTCGACATAATTTTAATATTATAAAAAACTAGACTGATCCTCATTAGAAAACGTTCGGAAATACCATTTATGCATAGAGATACCTTGCGTATGTTTAATTAGTTCAGTAATTAACATAAGTAATCTCACGATACTATTAGAAATCAGATTCGTTTTGTAATGTGTTTATAACTTTAATATAGTTTGTAAGATTTGGGCTGTTTAGTTATTAAGATTTAATGTTTTTATTTTGGAAATCTTTACTACCAATATGTTTTTTTTTGTTATTCTTCCTATGCGCCATACTAACTTATAAAATGGTTTTATTATATTATTCTACCATGGTTTTAACAATGCCTTTATCAGGTTGTTTACCACTGCATGCCCTTATTATTTTTTTTATACCACTAGGTGGCAAACAAGCTTACGGCCCACCTGATGGTAAGTGGTTAACGTAGCCTATGGACGCTTGCAACACCAGTGGCGTCACGAGCGCATTGCCGACCTTGCATAAACCTTCTTGCTCCTCTTTTGAAGAACCCCATGCTGTAGTCTCTAGGGAAAACCTCTACAGGGAGCTCATTCCACAGCCTGATCGTACGCGGGAGAAAATGTCTCTCAAAACGCACTGTACGCGACCAATTTGGTTCTAAGGTGTGAGGATGAACTCCCTGTCGACGGCGGGCGGTGCGATGGTAGAAAGTTGCCGTGGGCATCATATCGAACAATTCCTCTGAACACTGCCCATTGTACAAGCGGTAGAACACACATAAGGAGGCAAAGTCTCTCCTTAGATTTAAAGGCTCGATACCGCTTGTGAGCTCAGGATCGCTGACAATTTTCACAGCCCGTTTCTGAACCGAGTCAAAAGGTTCAAGTTGGTACTTGGGTGCTCCGGCCCAGAGGTGACAGCAGTACTCCATGCGGTGGCGGACTTGCGACTTATATAGTCGCAGTCTTTGCACCGCAGTGAAGTACCACTTAGCCCTATTGAGCACACCGAGCTTTTTAGCAGCCAACTTGACCTTCTCTTCTAAGTGACTACGCAACTGAACGTCACTGGAGATGTCGACACCAAGGATCCCAAGGCTCTTTGAGATGGAAAGGGGTGTGTCGAGGAATTGTGGAGCCACAGAAAATGGGGTTTTTTTGGCGGTGAATGCGCACACTTGTCTTGTTGGGGTTAAATTGAACCAGATTGGCACATCCCCAATCGGAGACAGTGGACAAGATGGTCTCAATTACGGACACAAGATGTCTGCGACTTTATTACTTGGCCATGGCGAATTCATAGGGCGTTCTTTGACTAAACAAGTAAGTACAGTAAGGGTATGGCGCATCAGCATAAACGTTTATTTTTGTAGTTAGCAGCTTTAAAAAAAAATTGTTTTCTAATTGGGATAGAAATACTATTGAAATAATCTTAAGAAAATCTTTTAATGTTTTGATAATAATTATATTTGTATGAAAATTTACGTATTTTTCCCTTTGGGGGAACAAAATGGTGCTAAAATGTATGTTTAAATAATAAACATAATGGATCATTGAATATATTTTATTTTCCTTGATTTGACAATGTTTTATCGTCGTAGGTATATAAAAAGAGAAGGCTAAACCTTTGGATCTAGAAAGCAGTTTTAGTGGAACATCCGCCAATTTCACTAAAACCTGACAGGGTCTTGTATGGACGACGAGGACTAGACTTTACAGTGAATGTGACAATATAACGTGACTACTTAAAGGAAGAATATTGTAAAATGGTTTAGGCTTGATAGTATGTAACTAACGCCATTAAATAAACAAAACAACAAGTTATAAATAAAGTAGTTTTTCCAACATTATTGTAAAAGATTTAGCTACTATGAGGATGGTAGAGTTGGCAATAATGGCAGGCGTCAAATGCACTGACAATATAAATCATACTCTGACTGACTTTTTGGCGGGACCTTGCAGAGTGACGTTGCGTTTTCGTTTTATTTTAATTAAATTCGTGTATTTTGAGTTTTGTTGAATAACATAGGCGGTGTTTTGTCCAATAATGATCAATCTAAGTGCACAAGTGAAGTGAAATGAAATGAAAGCGTGTAACGTGACTTTCCAGGTTGTCCCAAAAAGTCCGTGAATGTTTTAGTGGAACAACCGCCAATTTCACTAAAGCCTGACTGGACATGTACGGACGAAGGAGGACTAGACATTACAGTGAATTTGAGAATGTGAATAACATAAAAGAAGAAACTAAAACTCAAGAAAATTTATGCGACTGAAAGACTTTGTATTGACTAAAAATTATAAAAAAAAAATTTAAAGGAGTGACAAATAGACCAAGACCATTTCAAATACTTTGACATTGGCAGAAATATCCTAAAAGGATGATTGCCAGTAACAAAAACAAAAAAAAAATATCATACTCTGCACCAAAGAGTATGTAATATATCTCTGCTACATATCAGTAATCTGTGATCTCTGCACTGTCTGTCTGCTGTCAAGTGTCAATACTGTCTGATGTCAGTATTTTTTTGGAAGTCCGTGGGCATGTTGTTTCGATTATAACTAATTAAAAGTAATTATTAAATCAGAAATCTTTTAATCTTTGTGTACCAAAATATTAAATGAAAATAAATAATTTGTTTGCGTTATCAGTACTTAACTTACGCAAAATATGAAGTACATGGCTAACCTCTGTGAAATGTGTTGTTGAATTCTGTAACATCAAATAGATAATTCAAAAATGTGTGAACAACCAGTGAATTTTGTTGATATTTTGGAGCCAAGAAGGACTCAGTCAGGAATTTTCAGTTTTATGTCAAGGAATTGGCGACCGCAGAGAACTCAAACATTGGATACAAATTATTCTCCTCAAGACCTCAAGAATGTGGTCGCGAGCTCTGTTTATTTGGATTCTATCATAGAAGCGGTATGTTTATAAAATTTATTTTATCCACAACTCTACACTTATATTATAAAAAGTAAAGATTAGTTTTTTTTATAATACATATGTTTGTTTGTAATGGATAAACTCAAAAAATACTTAACCGATTTAATATTTGAGCCACATTATCAGTGAGTAACATGTGTTATATTTAATTTTAAATCCTTCGGGAATGCACAATATTGTTACTGCAAGTTTTGAAATTTTAACATTTTTTAAATGCTGGGCAACATTTATGGTGCTGTACACCAAACTACCAAGTTACTATTTCACTTTTCCTTACTTATATTTTACTCAATAAAACTTGTCTATTGAAATATCTACTCCAAATTTCCTTATATTATGTGATTTTAACTTGTAGAATAATAACATGGTAAATAATTAAACATAACGAACTAAATACACAATAAAAAAATACCTAAAAATAATTAAAAATTATTATTTTTAATTACTGATTTGATTGGATACCTAATTAAGTTTTACTTACAGGAAAGTTGTAGAACAGGTGTGTCAAAAGATAAGCTTCATCGGGAGGTTCTAAACTATCTGGAAGAAATGGGATTGGACAAGAAAATACATGTTATAAGATGGATGGGAATCATATTCTTAAAAATTTCATTCATGATGAAAATTAAATTATTTGTCAATGAAGCTGCAGTTCTAAAGGTAAAATATCCACTTTTGTCTCTTTGCATTGTTTATCTTTAATTAATAGCAACTAGGAACCTAGTTCACATGAGATTGTCTGCCACCTTAGTGGCAAATATACAGTAAAAAAGTCTTGTGACATGAAAATCTTCTTGTCTATTCCACCATCAGGTTGGTTGTGCCTCAAAAATATTTATTACTTTTTTGTAGTTAAAATCAATAATGGGCACAAACCCTGTACTGTTCCTGCCAACACATCGAAGTTATGCTGATTTCTGCCTCATGACATACCTAAGTTACCACTATGATATTGATTTTCCAGCAGTTGCTGCAGGAATGGGTAAGTTTTTAAAGGGCATTGTCCACTTTGTATGGGGTTTTGGCCTGGAGTGAACAGTCACTGAGAATAAAAACAATATGTAGAATTGGTAGCTTTACCCTGTAGGAATATCAAAAATAATAAGGTTTTGTATCCAGGTGTTTCTAATAGTTTTTTAGGAAACATTTATAAGATGGCTTAAGCGATAAGGCCGCCTAGATTGTATTCACTTTTTTATATATTGTTTTATTTTTGTGTCATGTATTATTTGTATTTTGGTGTATAGAATAAAGAGTATTTCATTCATTAATTCATTAATGGTTTTTGAAATAAAATATTTTTTTCCTCATCTTATTTTTTAATCAGATTCATAACTTACAAAAGCTCAGCATATAGCAGACATGTCTGAAGATTTAGTCCATTATTGGATTGAATTAACAAAATCCCAATCCCAATAATTAATTTTATATCTGCCTATAACCAACATGTAGATATATAAAGCCCCTATCCAGCTACAACATCAGATGCTAATATCACATCAAATTATTTCATTATGAATCAAAGCTGTTACACAATATTTTCAGTCTAGAGACATTTTTATGATTGATAGGGCTTCAGAGACTGTGTGCAATTGTTAGAACATAGCAATTATTAAGTGCAAATCTATGCATCTTTGCAAGAACACCTGTTCACATTTTGTATCAGTACATAGACGTGAGATCTTGTTCTTAATAAAGAACATTTATAGCTAACACAAAAACAATGTTGCCAACCACTACTAGTAGAAGACTCTTCATTAGCCACAGTCAAAATGTTCAAAGCCAGAGTCCAGCAAGAATGCCATACTACAGTGCTATTAGTCACCTGTTGACAAAGCAAATATACCACACCATAAAAAAATAGGCTGCACGGGGACATGATACTATTCAAAGATTTGTTGGATAACAAATAGCGAATTAAACACTTACCACTTGGGGTGAGATGCACTGTATTACCGACATCACCTCCACCAGATCAAGGTTATGCCTTTTCCTTTGATTAAAGTCGGAATTACAATTGTTGCATCTCAATTCCATAGCATCGGACGTACCTTCCATAGGTATTACATCCATGGTAGGAAATAGTAGGAATCAAGTCAACATTTGGGCTAGGAACAGTATCGGTAGGAATCAAAGAGGATATAATCACCACGTTCTAGTAGGAATGCCAGTGTTGTCGTAAATAGCGTCATCGGTGTCTATTATGATTAGCAAAGTTCGAGGTATAAAACGGAAAAACAACAAATAAAGAGGAAACGCTGCCAGCCTTCTGGGAACCTTGCCGATCGGCAGCAGCGGCAGCCTCGAAGAAGTTTTTCATATGTTATAGTTGTACATTTGCTTGTATATTTTGTACATTTGTTATAAATAAAATAATTATATTCACAAATAAATAATAACAAAACAAGAGATTACGATAACTTGAAATGACAGACAAGTCAAATCAAACCCCAGTCAAACTCTGTCAAAGCTGTCAAACTGCTTAAACCAGGGCTGCCATAAAAATAATAATTATATCGATTATCTTGAATAATCGAAATGCAATAATTCAATAGTAACATTACTTCTTTACTTGTAAATATACAGGGTGGCCGGAACATTGACGTCCAAAAATAAAATTTCGGTCCCTCGTATCGTGGGGTATTCGAATCACCCCCATGTATGTTCCGCGACTTTTCATAGTTTTCGAGTTATGAATTTTTTTCTGAATGTTTGAAAATTTTCGACCTGACCAACCTAAAAAAATTCAAAAAAAAAAAGTAGAGGGTTTTATCGAGTTTCTTTTTTTGCAACTGAATTTTCATAAGTAGTACTTTTATGCATAAAATAATCAGCTTCGTAACTGTGATGAAAGTTATGAAAATGTTGATCTAAAGTGAAAAATTTACGTTCGGTAAATTATGACTCAAATTTTCAACTTTAAATTAAAAATCTTAACAGGTGACTTCATAATTCCTAAGTAGGCTTCAAGAATGCGCCAGACTCTCAGCTTTCATAATCATAAAAAAAATGAAGTACTTAATAGGGCTACTTTGTTTAAAATCGGCCTTCAAAGACAGCGAGGTGGAAAATTCTTAAAATTAGCTATCTGATTAATAATTTTTTTTTTCCATTTTCTCGCTCCTAAGGTTATTTAGTTTGCTAACCAAAAATGACTGCAGGAAAGCTAAGATTTAAACACGGAGATTTTTTTAAATGTTAGTTTAATGAATTTTGCGCGATCCGTTCTCGTGGACTATGGGTTGTAAACGAGGGTGCAACTCTTTTACCTGCAATAACAATGGACCGAGAGGAAAAGAGACCGAATTATTGCTATCTCTCTCACGCAAGGCGCGCAACCGAAGCCAACGCAAAACAAGTACCTCAGTCGTACTCACATTGTGTTTACTGCTATACGCGTGTCGCCATTTTGTCTTTACCACACTCGCTTTGCCTACGGACTCCGCTGCCTACTTGTTTGACTACTTTGCTCGTTTATTGGACTGTGTTTTGCATTCTGATTTGGACTTTTTTTACGTGGAAGTGTAAAAAATGAGTTACACGTTAAGTGAATATGCAGAAATGCATTATTTTTATGGAGTTGCACAAGGAAACGGCCATGAAGCAGCGCGACTGTATCGCGAACAACTTCAACGTCGTGGTGGGCCGCAACCTGAGCAATATCCCGACCATCGTGTTTTTATTAACACGCACAACACTTTGATGGCAGGGCGCATTCCTGGTCGACGCGGCAGTCATGAAGGAATCCCTAGAGCTAACCCGGATCGCAGAGAAATGGTGCTGGAAGAAGTTCAGCGAAATCCGTCTACGAGTACGAGAAGTATGGCTCGTGCTCTGAACATCCCAAGGACTTCTATCCAAGACATTCTTCACGATGAAGAATACCACGCGTTCCACATCCGACGAGTCCAAGCTTTACTGCCTACAGATCACCAATTGCGCGTTGATTTTTGCCAAACCATGTTACGAAAAGAGCAAGAGGATCCTGGATTTTTCAATAAAGTTTTATGGTCAGATGAGTCACGATTTGAGCGATCCGGAATATTCAATATTCATAATTACCACAAGTGGGCGAATGAAAATCCACTCGAAGTGAGAGCTTCGACATTTCAACATCGCTTCAGCGTTAACTTGTGGTCTGGTATCCTCAATGGCGAACTAATTGGTCCGTTTGAACTGCCGTCCAGACTTGATGGAGAAACATACAAAAACTTTTTGGAAAATGAACTTCCATTGTTGCTGGCAGATGTGAATTCAGACGAACCATGGTGTTGCAAAATGACGGCGCCCCGTGTCACTATGCAACCCAGGTCCGAAATTACTTAGATGAAACATACCCCAACAGATGGATCGGACGCAGCGGACCAATTAGGTGGCCTCCACGCTCACCTGATCTCAACCCCATCGATTTCTTTATTTGGGGCTATTACAAGGAAATAGCATACGCCCGAGACTGTTCAAGTGAACAAGAGCTGAGGCAGTTGATTGCAGAAGCTGAACGTGTTGTGAGAGAGAACAGAGACGCTTTTAGACGATTGCCAGACAATTTCTTACGTAGGTGTAGAATGTGTATTGCTGCTGGTGGTGGCCACTTTGAAAACCTTTTGTAAATGTTAAAAATAAATTAAGTACTTTTTTCACATTATCATCTGTGTTTTATTCAAAACCACTTTTTACGTAAAACTTTTCTTACCCAACTCTGAAACTATTTGTTGGTTAGTTTTCAGTATTCTTATCATTAATTAACCTTAGGAACGAGAAAATAGCCAAAAAAAAATAATTACTCAGATGGGTAATTTTAAGAATTTTTCCACCTCGCTGTCTTTGAAGGCCGATTTTAAACAAAGTAGCCCTATTAAGTACTTCATTTTTTTTATGATTATGAAAGCTGAGAGTCTGGCGCATTCTTGAAGCCTACTTAGGAATTATGAAGTCACCTGTTAAGATTTTTAATTTAAAGTTGAAAATTTGAGTCATAATTTACCGAACGTAAATTTTTCACTTTAGATCAACATTTTCATAACTTTCATCACAGTTACGAAGCTGATTATTTTATGCATAAAAGTACTACTTATGAAAATTCAGTTGCAAAAAAAGAAACTCGATAAAACCCTCTACTTTTTTTTTTAGAATTTTTTTAGGTTGGTCAGGTCGAAAATTTTCAAACATTCAGAAAAAAATTCATAACTCGAAAACTATGAAAAGTCGCGGAACATACATGGGGGTGATTCGAATACCCCACAATACGAGGGACCGAAATTTTATTTTTGGACGTCAATGTTCCGGCCACCTGTATGAATGCAGTACAACGTGATTTCACGATTTTAATGCCTTTGTTAAATGTTTTGAATAATTAAACATCCTTCTTATGAAGTTAAATAAAATAGTATTATTGTAATCGATATAAAATACATATTTTAAAATCGATTTTTATTAGTTGTAATTGTTTTTTTTTATGCTGGCAATGTGACGCAGTCGTAATGCCGACAGGAAAAAGTAATTATGATTTAAAATACTTATTTATTTGATGTTTTTATTAGTGTAAATCTACACAACTAAAAATGACCAATATTCATGGTTTAATTAAAGATATTTTTTGGTACAAATGTTTTTCTCTAACAATTCTGTTCACGCCAAGCCGAAAATGAACAATGCCCTTTATAATTATAAGTTTTTATTTTAAATATTTTATTAACTACCTACTTTGCTTCATATAAAACACTTAATAGATGCAGTAGTACTTTAGCTGGCTTACTCTTTGTAACCCTACACGGTGTGTATGGCCCGACATGCACTTGGCTGTTTTTTTTTAAATATTGCGATACCTTGAGGAAGAATGTTATAATCTTGAGTATTCAAATTACATTCAAAGACGTAATGATAGATGCATTACCTTGAAGACTGTAAATATTGACACATTATAAGTCGCAAGTGGTTTTCGTCATACTTGAAATAACACAGTACAAATAATAGTTTCTCACACAAGGTACATTAACTATGCAAATATTTATTTATATCTATAAATAGCTTAGCTTATTAGTTAAAACAAAATAGGTAATCTTGTCAATCTCTGATAAAAAATAACTATTATATACCTATTTAATACTTATTTGTAATTCGAAGAGCTGAACGGTTATTTAAAAAAACACGGAAATCAAATCATAAATTGGATGTGGGTGCAGAGCTTATGTTACGAAATCAGCATTATCTTATACTTAGGAGGGTCTACATAGACCGACTGCATTTCGAGTGCGAGCCAGTTACAAAAAGACAGTTTGGATTTGGTTATTGTGCAGGTTGTGCAGTTGAAGTAACTTTATTAGAACTGGTGACCGACTGCGTTTAAACTGTAAGCAACTGCAGATTGCATGCTACTTCTAGATACACTCAGGTATTCAGACATATTTTTATACAGATTTCTACTCAATGGCAATATTGGGTCGTCGCATGCGTGAGACATGTGCGTTTTACATCCGACGAACGCTCGTCGGCGCACCGCTGTATGCGGCGACTTTGCGACAGTACGTTCGGACTGTAGTCGCTAAGCACTGTACACCGATCGAATTCTTTCTAGAAGGCACTAGAAGTAGGAGTAATAAGAGTATGCCGCCTAAGTATGGTGAGTACCTACACGAATTTACGAAAAGGCAAGCAGAGGTGTCACTCAGCTTAGTGCGTCTACCATTTACTTACCTTTTTTTATTCTGGATAAGCTTATGTTTGACCACAATCTCACCATGGGAAGTGTCAAAGCACATACACAAAGCCTAGATGGGAACTGTCTCTCATGTGAAGCAGTCGGAACACACCGATAGGTGCTTGGCGACAGATTTTCAATTTGAGGGTGGTAGCAAGCTAGTCGGGTACTACAAAGTACCCTACCACCGTGCTATGGTTCATGTTTTCTTTCACCGAAAGCTCATTGTAGGATTCGAACCCACGACCTTCGCCGCGGTATCCGACGTCACTACCACTGACCTATCATCGCCTTAAAATAAGTGGTTTTCATTATCGCCGCTTCTTGGCCAGATTATCAATGCCACTTGGATGTATAGTTATTTATTAAAAATCAAATACTTTTTGCCCAAAGACCTAGATCCTCAGGACTTTTTAAGGTTAAATGTTATCCTAAGTAGTTGCAATATATATTTATGAAATGACCAATGACTGATCTGCCTGCCTTTGAAAGGAAGATTTTGGTTCTTTAAAAAAATATTTTCTTCTCAGGTATGCTCTCCATGAGCCTCGTGCCTCTATTCGCGCGGGAAGTCACCGATATCACGATAGTGCCAGTTAATATCACTTACGATAGATTAATGGAGCAAGGGCTCTTTGCTTACGAACATTTGGGAGTACCCAAACCTAAGGAATCCACGGGGGTGAGTTGACATAATATAATACGATATTTTTGGTAGTCTGCCTTGACTTTGACTAACAAGGACGAGCTAATAGTTCAAGTGTTGGTTTGTAATTCTGTTAATAAAAATTCTTTAGGTTTTGTGAAAATATTTATTTTTTAACAAATATGGATTGTAATTGTTATCAATTCATAAATGCCTGCAATTCTTTTTTCAACATTTAAGATATCTAGTTATGCATTAGCTTTTTAAGCACTGTGCTTTAAACAAAACCATAGCACGTGTGTGTAAGCAGCCTGCTTCAGATTACACTTCAGATTCAATTCAGATAAAATGCCAACATAAAATTATAGATATTTGTAATTATCAATAATAATTATAAGGTCAAGGCGGGGAAGTCCGGCAGCGGGTAAATTCCGTCCACGTCTCCTTTGCCCAGAACCAGCAAGACTCTCGTCTCTTGCTGGTTCTGGCATCCAATTACAGATGACGCTACGACTCTACGAACCGCGCATAGGAGACGTGGACGAACTTGACCCTCTGCCGAACTTCCCCGCATTGACCTTAAGCAAATAATTTGATATAAGTTTTCTAACAATCATAATATACGTAATATTGACTAGTTGCTATTCAAGCAAATAAATACCCTAGGATATTTCTTCACAAACGTGAAGAAACCATCTAATCCAGAATTAAGCAGATCGTAAAATAGGTGTTACATTTTTATTGGCAACGAAAATAATAAAAGTTGAATTGATAGGCTCAACAGCAATTCAAGGCAACAATCTTGTATTTTTAGATTATATTATTATACCTACTGTTGTTCGATAAAAAATTCAAACGCAATTCTTTATTGACCTTTGTCACATTTTTTAAAACTATTTTAGATGCGAGATTAACATTAACCGGTTGGTTCTGAAAGTGTACGATCGACAATTGAATCAAAAATTCCGCGAGCGAAAAACTTGAATCTATCGATGTTATTCTATCGATAACAAGAGTCAATTCACACTATTGCGCAAAACTGAAGCAAATATTAGTAACCAATTATCTAAACATCCGGAAACATCTCTGTGTGAAAAACATCACTTCTTTTGGTAAACAAACATACTCGACGCAATTTTGCACGATGACGCAGGTCTTGAGAACGATCCCTAATAACAAACCTCTTCTGAAATTTGGCTATATATAGAAGCTATTCTAGACTGTTCTCCCAATTCCCTGATACTGTACTAAGACAAGTTTTTTTTTTTTTTTTTATTCTGGATAAGCTTGTGTTTGACCACAATCTCACCATGGTAAGTGATGATGTGGCCGAAGGTGGTAAGCACACAAAGCCTAGATGGGAACTGGCTCTCAAGTGCAGCTGTCGGAACACACCGATAGGTGCTTGGCGACAGGTTTTCAACTTGAGGGTGGTAGCCAGCCAGTCGGGTACAAAGTACCCTACCACCGTGCTATGGTTTCCTCACGATGTTTTCCTTCACCGAAAGCTCAAGCTCATTGTAGGATTCGAACCCACGACCTTCGTCGCGGTATTCGACGTCACTTACCACTGAGCTATCATCGATTTACTGAAGTATGTTTGTAAGTCCGAATCAATTAGCCTATCACCATAGCACGCATTCGATTATTCAACAATTAGTTCGTTAATGCTAGTTTATATTGTAATTAGTTGTCCCCGTAATTTCAACCGCGTTCCCGAGGGATAAAAATGAAATAAATTTTTTTCCAGGATAGGATCTACCTGTATGCTAAGTTTAATTAAAATCCATTCAGCCGTTTTTGCGTGATTGAGCAACAAACATCTAAACATTCACATTTACTTATAATATTAGTAGGATATTGCGATGTAACTACATTTTGTAATGAAATGAAAAATATTTATTGCCTCATAATGAAAAAACAAAAACATAGGTATATTCTCAACATTCAGCGCATAGGGCAAAAGGAGTAGGTTCAGCTTGTGCTGCGTGCATGTTTATGCGTCCGCAGCGCTGTTTTTCAACCCACCCCAGTTCCCAGAGATGTTCCATGGGTGATGCTGACAAAAGCGGGTTATTTAAGTTTGTAGGTGAGTAGGTACTAGTGTCATATAGAAACATAATTAAAAGAATATCCAGTACCCACCCACCCTTTTATCTTTACTACAGCGATTTATTTATTTTAACTTCTGTTCCTCTATTATAGGGTTTCCTCAAAGCTCTATCAAGTTTAAACGACCACTTCGGGAACATTTACATCAATCTCGGCTCACCAATATCCGTTAGAGAGTACATAGGGGACGTCCAACACACGAGTGAGGTTCTAAAACCTCTGGACCTGCAACATTTGACCACAGACCAATTCAAACAAGTGCAAGACGTCGCCGACTATGTTATAACGTTACAACAGAAAAATACAGTTGCGACAATATCTAATTTACTAGCTTTAGTACTGATGCAATGTTTAATGAAAGAACAGGCTTTAGTTTTAGAAGAAGTTTTTGAGGAGGCGTGTTATATGGTCGAAGTGCTGAAAAGTTTAGGCGCGTCTGTGTTTGAGGATGACGTCAAAGGGAATGTAGAGAGGATATTAATGGTGCATAGTAAAATGATGAGGTTAGACAGAGACAGAAGACTGCGGTTGGTATCGGGAGCTTTGATGGATGTGTCCAGTGATGTGAAGAAAAAAATTAAAGGTATGTTTTATATTATTGTTTTTTTTTTAATTTTTATTCTGGATAAGCTTGTGTTTGACCACAATCTCACCGTGGTAAGTGATTTGATGTGATGTGGCCGAAGGTGGTAAGCACACAAAGCCTAGATGGGAACTGGCTCTCAAGTGCAGCTGTCGGAACACACCGATAGATGCTTGGCGACAGATTTTCAACTTGAGGGTGGTAGCCAGCCAGTCGGGTACTACAAAGTACCCTACCACCGTGCTATGGTTTCCTCACGATGTTTTCCTTCACCGAAAGCTCAAGCTCATTGTATGATACGAACCCACGACCTTCGCTTATTGATTAAAAGAGTTTTAGAGGATGGTCGGATTACTGAATGCAGCTCGAGCCGCTAATTACGGGGGACGAGTCTGAGTATTGCCTCAGTTCCAAAGGTCAATCAAGTTCTGATAGCGCGTGGATATAACGATTCAATTTATTTGATTATCTAAACCAATAATATCTAATCACAGTATTTTGGAGTTAAATAGATAGAGTAGGTATGTTTAATTGTGTCTTATGATAAGGATTTATCAGACTGTTGTGTTAGTAACAGAGCAATGACTTTAAAAACCTTAACTAAACTTGTTCTACATATATATTGTAATTTGTAGTATACATATACAGGTTGTCCGGTTAGTTACGACAAACTTAAGGGGGATATATGTGGGCGGGTCACCTACCAAATATACAAAAATGACCTTGATAAAAGTGTCATTTTCGAGATATTTAATACTTATATAAAATTTAAAAATCAATACAAAAATCTAAAGTATCGAAAATGGCGATCTTTGATTTAGGCCATTTTTAGATCAATTGAATCTTATGAATATTAGGATATTAATCAATAGAAATATTACAATGGCAAAAATGGTTCCATTCGCAATTAACTACAGTTTGTATTTGCATGCATTTATATTCAAGATTGAAACTAATTGCAGTTGAGTTACGTAATTGACCCGCAGTAAAATCCCTGTTCACTTTCTAAGGTCACATCCTGGAAGCAGAAACGATGGCAGTAGCAATACCAGTGATACAACTTCAGTTGTACGTTAACCCCATTCTCCACTATTTGGTGCCGCCAGCAATCATATCTCTCATCACGCAAAGAGGACCAGTTACCAGAGGTATGTCTAAAAATATTGATTACTAACTGTCTCCCGCGTTCCCGAAGGATCTTATATTTTCCCGGGATAAAGTATCCTGTTTTATTCTAGGTTATGATCTACTTGTGTGCCAAGTTTCATTAAAATCCGTTCAGTAGATTTTGCGTGAAAGAGTTACAAACATCTTCACATCCAAACATACTTTCATGTTTATAATATTCGATTAGTAAGAAGTAAGAAAAATTAAAGATCAACGTAATTGCGTAGCATCAACATTCATTTGTTAAGTACTTATCTATACTAATAATACTTATAATAATAATATTATAAAGAGGAAAGATTTTTTTGTTTGTTTGCATTGAATAGGCTCTGCAACTACTGGACCGATTTGAAAAATTCTTTCACCATTAGAAAGCTACATTATCCTTGGTGAACATAGGCTATATTTTGTCCTGGGAAAAGATAAAGTCCCGGAAAGCTATACATTATAATATGTACAGTTAATTTTATAATGGTTAAACATCATAGATATCAAGGTTAATTTTATTATCCGTAAATATGTTTTGTATAACATAGTGATTATTGAGTCAGTGGTTAACGAACCAACTAAGGTCTTAAGGCTGTATTTAACATCTGTTGTTACATGTATCCCTTGAAATTACTAGCTGTCCCCCCGGTTTCACCCGCGTTCCTGTGGGGTCTCATCTTTTCCCGTGATAAAAAGTATCCAGTTGTAGATTAAGATCTTTAGCTTTACTTTGTTTCATTTTCAGATAACTTATCGGCAACCTACTATCGAATTAGGAAATTACTGAGACATGAGTTTTTCTACATGGAAAACACTGAAGAAAGTGTGAGTAAGAACTTTCCTTTACTGTAACTACTACGAGTATACGACATTCTTATAGAATGGAAAGATTACATAAGATTTAATGGTGAAGATATAACAAACATACCAAAAGCTTTCATTTATTTATCAGTTTTGGCATATAATAAGGTGGATTAGACGACCCTTTGGCTCGTGGATTGGACGATCGTCCGAAAACTACCTACAAACAATACATAATCGCGATTCAAGTTATTAAATCCATTGGGATTCATTCTACAATTTCATATTGAGCAAATTAATTTCTGAAATATATTACATTTGAATAACTGTTTAATGGACAGTTCTGTTTCTATTTGATTTATTTTTGTATTCGAGATTTTTATGTCTAAACTATCTATCTAACCTAATTAATTAAAGTATTATAAAGAGAAAAGATTTGATTATGTTTTCACCGATTTTAATAATTCTTTCACCTAAAGAAAGCTACATTGTCAGTAGTGGCACACCAAAATGCCACATATTACCTATAAATCTTTAAATAATTTATTTTAGATATTTCAAAATGCCGTTGACTACTGCATAAAGAATAAAGTGATAGTACTCCACGGTGCTACATACAGCGCAGGAGAGGATCTCAAGCTCGTGTATCTGTTGAAATGGTCCATTTGGCCCGCGCTCACCACGTTATTGCAATGTATTGAAGTTTTGACTCAGGTAAAATATAATAATTACAATTCCCTTTTCAGACTATAATTGGCGTCGAAAATATTGTTTAAAGAACAAAATTAAGAGCTATTTTCGTATAGTTTTAACTTCTGCCCCTTAAGTTTGTCGTGCTACTTATCGGACAACCTGTATATTAAAAATACCTATAAATAAATTATATTTTCACTCTGTGTTTACTAGCAAGTAACCTGCGAACACAAACAAGCGCTAAAACTTGTACAACGAAGGGTAGAGTCCAGTCAATGTCACCCATACTGTCTCAGCCTGGAAGCCACTGCCAACTGTTTGCAGGGGTTGACGATAGCTGGCGCTTTAGTTAAAGATAAAGGGTAAGAAATACTTATAATATGTACATAGTTTCTTAAATAATCTCGTGTAATAATAATCCTACTAATATTATAATTGTGAAAGTATGTTTGGATATGAAGATATTGGTTACTCTTTCACGCAAAAACTGCTGAAAGGATTTTAATTAAACTTGGAACACATGGAGATCATATCTTGGCATAAAACATACGATACTTTTTATCTCGGGAAAAGATAAGAACTTTTGGGAACGCGGGTGAAACCGTGGGGGGCAGCTAGTTAATATCAATTTTACTTCTATAATTTTGGTTATTGATATAAAAAAAACACTTATGTATCAATTTACATTGCAGGCAGCAAGATCATACTTATCAATTAATTCCCGAAACAATGGCGCAGTGTCGCGATCTCGTCACCTCAGTATTACCCACATTTAGGGTACAATTCGGATCGAGCAACGCTGTCATGTTGGACCAGAAAACTTTAGCTAGACTATGAAAATATTAAAAGACGAATATGACCGACTAGATTACACGTTATTAAATCTGCTGAAGACCGATTTTTTTGTCAATAAGTGTTACTGTTGGGACCTAGATTTAGCGACATAATGAATTTTGTAATAATTATACAATATAGTCCTAGTCATAATTATGTACCTGCCGGTATACCCCATTAAACTGAAATGAAAATAGCTTAGATTATTGATAAGTGTCCGCGTGCTCCGAATAGATACCGCTGGCATATTTGTACAATGCGGCAACTAATACTACGCCGAAGTCGGCGCACCCGAGTCAGTCTATTGCAAGCAACGTGTGAGGTGGGCTTACCGAGAGTTTAGTTAAATTTTGGTCATAATCCGGAGAATATTATTTATATGAATTTTATTACCATCATCCTTGCAAAGTGTCTAAACATTAAAATATTGAGTTACCGCATTCACAGAGCTTTTGTTTATATGTAGCGCGGTATCTAGACCTATCAATAAATCTAAGGAATATAGCTTAGCCAGTTGATTAACAGATGTGACAATATATGGGGCAACCATTTGTGTTATGTTCATGCATTTTAATGTTCTTTTTAATGACGATGACTTATTGTCATACATATACATGTATTAATAACTGCCTTTATGTAATAATAAGTACCATATTAATACAATGCGCTTGTTTAGTTTTCTTAACGATCTAGCTTATTATGGTCATTGCCTGTTTTACTTAGGGTCGTATTACACCCCATTCTTCAGATATCTTGACAGTCTTTCACACCACTTATATCCTCATTTACAGTCATACCATTCTTTCTTTGGAATTATGTTAAAAGTCTTCACTTCATTGGTTGGCCTTCCTGGGTTTTCATTATTTAATTCCTGAACCCTGAATATGGCATAATAATATAGCATTTTCACTTTTCAATTCTACAAAAATATCTAAAGATAATATGTACCTTTATTAATTATTTTCATTTTTTTTGTACATTTATGCATTGTGTATTTGAATTTAGATAAAAAAAACGGGTATTCAAATGTATTGTTATAAAAATTTAGTTATTAGAGGCCCACGTTCCATTATTTAAGCATGTATACATTTGTAAGTAGTTAGTATTTAAGTTAGCAATAATATATGGATTAATTGGTTTATTATCACAGCTAGTCTCGTGCATAATAAAAAAATCGCCCATATAAAATTTTATTGAATGACCCCAGAAGTTCATAAACCTATTCGACAACGAAACCTATTTTGTAGAGGTTCAGCAATAGTCAATTTGTACCTACAATATTTAATACATAGTTACCAGTATTTAATATAAAAGTCAACATTTAATTTCGTTATTAATTTTAAAAGACGTATTAATTATATTGTGATGTTTGTTGTTTTTATAAGGAAATTAATATTGCTTGTTATTATTGATCAGTATTGTGTAAATTCAACCACTCAACTTGCACTTTCCTTTACTATTTGACAGTTTTTACTCAATTAAATTATGTTGTTTATTTTAAATAAAAAAAAAACGATAGCTACTGATTTATTTCAACCAATTCAACTTGGTTTTGGCTCAAAGGGAGGTTGTGAGGCAGCGGTACATGCGGCTCGGACCTTTCTTTTAAATAACGGAGGTGATGTTCTGCTTAAGGTTGACATAAAAAATGCATTTAACTCTGTCGATAGGGCCGCTATGTTGACACAAATTAGGGATATTTGTCCTGACATATATTCTTACTTGTGGCAATGTTATGGCCATCCTACAAAACTTTTTTATAAAACACAACCGATCATTTCCGGTGTAGGTTGTCAGCAGGGCGATCCTCTCGGTCCTGCCATTTTTAGTTTGGCCATTCAACCAATCATATCTAAATTACAGTCTAAATTTAATGTTTGGTATCTAGACGATGGAACTCTTGGAGGTGATGCGACTTCTGTTATCAGAGATTTAAAATCTCTAACTGAAAAATTTAAAAAAATTGGTCTTGATTTTAACTGCTCCAAATGCGAGATCCTAGTTTCAGATTCTGTTCCTGAATCTGAGAAATCCAAAATTATTCAAGATTTTAATGATTTGGCACCAAATATTAAATTAATCTCAAGGGATTCGCTTCTTCTTCTCGGAGCCCCCGTCTTAGATGAATCCATTCCTGGGTTTTTTGAGCAAAAGATACAAAATTTTAATGAATCCTCTCATCGACTTTATGACATAAATGCGCATTATGCATTTTTTATTGTACGACTATGTCTTTTTGTGCCGAAGTTTACGTATTTACTCCGCTGCACCCACTTATTCAAATTCGATCAATTATTAGAAACTTTGGACAACATGATCAAAATTTCTCTTTCTAAAATCCTAAATTGTTGCCTAGACGACAACAAAGTGTGGTCTCAAGCCACCCTACCCGTACGATATGGTGGCCTAGGAGTGCGTAAAATTTCTAGCGTATCACTGCCGGCATTTCTGTCCTCGGTATACAGTGTGAGTGACCTCGTCAGATCTGTTTTGGAACCAACTATTGGATCTGTTGAGGTTTCTTACCTATCCGATGCCAGAAATGCTTGGCAGGTAGCTTGTCCAGGCACAAATATTCCGACTTTGAGTCACTCTCAGAGAGAATGGGACAAACCTCTTTGCGAAAAAACTTGGCAAATTTTATTTTCTGATTTTTCTACTGATTCGGACCGGGCACGTTTGTTAGCTGTCTCTCAGAGTGAATCAGGTCACTGGTTGCAAGCCATTCCTTCTAGTAATATCGGGACTTTGTTAGACCGCATAACATTAAGCTTGTGCATTTGTCTTCGTCTTGGTTCCAGGTCCAATCATCCTCATCGCTGCCGCTGTGGGGATCTTGTCAATGAGCTCGGCCATCATGGGCTTTCGTGTTCTCAAAGCGCCGGTCGTATTTCACGCCACGTGGCTCTTAATGATATTATCCGTAGGGCTCTTGTTGTCGCCGGCGTGCCTTCTGTACTCGAACCAGTCGGTATTTCGCGTGGCGACGGCAAGAGGCCGGATGGTATGACTTTAATCCCGTGGAGTGTCGGCAAGCCGTTGGTGTGGGATGCCACTTGTGTCGATACACTTGCGCCATCTCACTTACCGGTGACTTGTAAAGCCGCGGGAGCGGCTGCGAAAGGTGCGGAAAATTCAAAATTCAAAAAGTACGCCTGTATTGGTCCAAATTATCAATTTATGCCTTTTGCGGTTGAGACCATGGGTCCGTGGGGGTCTGAAGCTCGTCGTTTCGCAAATATTTTATGTAAAAAATTAATCGAGGCCTCGGGTGACCGGCGGGCGGGGAGCTTTTTCCGCCAACGCATCAGCTTGGCCATCCAAAGAGGAAACGCCGCCAGCCTTCTGGGAACCTTGCCGATCGGCAGCAGCGGCAGCCTCGAAGAAGTTTTTTATGTATTGTAATTGTACATTTGCATGTATATTTTGTACATTTGTTTTAAATAAATGAGTTTGAATCTAACATCTGGTATATGCATTTAAAATAACTTTGTGTGTCGCTTGTCGTATAAAAACAATGTTAGCTCCATACAAAATTACAAATACATATGAAACATTTACCTACCTTTTTGAAAGGTATAGAAAGAGAAGAAGAAAGAAAATAAATTTATTTGTGGCAAAAAAAATAATAATAAAAAATAATACAAAATTTTATATGATACAAAACAAAATAAAAACTAATTAAAAAAAACGCTAAGAGTAAAAAAAAATAGATTATATTGCCACAAAACGGTCCCAGCTCAGCATAGTGCTAGTTGTTAATAACTAACGCTGGTCTTCCGTTGGGACCGGAACGTGAGCGAGACGTCACGAATGGTAGGGGAGGCGAATAGGGGATTTCGGGATTTACTCGAGCGCGTCAGATTAACATAAGGGGGGCAACCTTGCACCTTGTGAAGTACTCTCACCAAATCTGAGCCCTCTATATAGTGTCGAACGTCTACGGTAGCCCGTCAGATTAGTAAAAAAAAATCGATGGTTTGAAATACTCGAGCGCGTCAGATTAAGGTAAGGTAAGTTAGTTACATGCAAAATAGTGTACATTTCAATAATCTGACAATTTGGGTGTGACGAAAGAAAATTGGAGACTCGCAAAGTTGCAAAAAAAAAACGTCACCTGGATTTTCTCGAGCGCGATTAGTTTTTATTTTATTTTGAAGGAAATTAGTCACGAATCACGGAAATATCTTAATCTGCCGATTTGCACAAGCCGAAGTAGCTAAAATCATTATTAAGTGTATAGTCCAGGAATATTATGAGTTTCACCTCAGAATGAGAGATAGTCAGTTATTAACTTGTATAAACCTTTATTTTGACACCCTAAAACTTGTCTCAAAACCTACTTATCATAGGGTGCCCGCGACTACTGATTTTTCAAGGTCAAATGTCAAAAAATGATTTATTGCAAATATCTCGTTTCCTATGGGTTTTTTGGTATATGTATTCATAATAAATATTGTAGAAATTTAAATTCTCTACAACTTTTGTGCTAACATTTTTTCGATATCTTGAACCATTTTCGAGATTTCGATATTTTTTATATATTTTTTTTTTCAAACCGTCAGATTAAGGAAACTCCTCAACATAATTGTCAGATTATGGGTCAGTACAACAAGGCCATCAAGAAGAACCGCCTGTATAAAAAACTGACGCGCTCGAGTAAATCAAGGTCACGATTTTTTTTTGCATTTTCAAAAATCGGCCCTGACTGATGGTCGCGTCCAAATCGTCAAAATGGGAGCTACTGGAGGGTTCACTTAACATCCCTTATCAATGTCTGACGCGCTCGAGTAATTTTTTTTTTTAAATATTTTCGACCCCTTCATACGGCCACCCCCACCACGCAAAACGGCAGATTATTATTTTTCCGTTATCAGACAGACGTGGCGCGACTACCCTATTAATATCTGACGCGCTCGAGTATTTCTTGGTGACTGATTTTTTTTACATTTTTAGGGAAAATATCACATAACCTTTTTTTCTTTATTCCACCTAATCTTCAAATTCCAGTAGGTCCCAAAGACGCTCGAGTAACTACAAATTTAGCATCATTGCCTCCCCTACCAGAACAGACAAACGGCAGCTTACACTATACGATAAAAAAATATATATATATTTATGAATTTTGCAACATTTAATAACAAAAGAGAATAAAATAGGATTAAACATTACAAACAAAAGACTAACTAACTACACAATGGCAAGGCGAAATAAATGAGCTAACGAGAAACGTCAGGCAGACTACACAATGTAACGCTACTTTACAAAACAATACAACAAAATAACTAAATAGCACTAGTGTCATGCTTTTCGGTTTCCTGGTGTTTTTGGTGTTCATAAAGAAATGTTTTAAGTTTGAGCCTGAAACTGTGAATGCAATTCAGGTTCCTAATCGGCGGCGGAATGTTGTTCCAACACTTGGTCGCGGCGTAGCGGAAACTACCTCTGAATGTGGCTGAGCTGTGCTTTTGCGTCGAGAGCTGTGCGGCACCCTGCCGGGGCCCGCATGACCTTTGACTCGACACCCATGACAATTTTCCAGAGAAATGTTGGAGATTTATACTTTATGATGCCAAAAAGTAAGCAAGCTAAGTGTAGTTTGCGTCGATGTTTCATTTTAAGAATGTAATGCTTATTTAAAAATGGAGTTACATGAGCCCTTGACGGAACACTGAAACAGAAGCGAGCACAAGCATTTTGGACTCTCTGTATAAGTTTTTGAGTTCTTCTCATATAATATATAAGGTAAGGTGGGATATTACTTTAGTATTAATTTGAACCTACTAATAGTATAAATTGGAAAGTATGTTTGGATGTGAAGATGTTTGTTACTCTCACGCAAAAACGGCTGAACGGATTTTGATGAAACTTGGCACACAGGTAGTCCATATCCTGGAATAAAACATAGTATTTTATCCTGGGAAAAAATAATATCCCTCGGGAATGTGGATGAAACCGCAGGGGACAGTGATGTAGTGATTCAATAAAATAAAGTGGGTGAATGATTAAGATTTGATCTGATACAGTAGGATACCTAAGTTGTTTGTAATCAAATTAACCACCTCCTTATTTATTTTCACTTTTCGGCGCGTTTTGTACAAGTTCAATCTAAGTTCAACCACTAAGTGAAATGGATGCGTGAACTTCAGGTTGTCACAAAAAGTCTGAGTTTTTATTGTGGAATGGCCAAATTTAAATCCATTTTATTGTTTTAATGTATTTACATATAATTTCAAATATTTTACAATCATACTCGAGATAATTCCAATTGTTTCAAAATATACTCACGGTGGTCATCTATAAGTTATAAAATAACAATACATACAAATTATATTATTATGAAAACATTACATATTATACGCCACTAACATTAATAGTTTGGCAAATAATTAATTGTGATTATCAGCTATAACTATTTTGAGATCGATTCTCACGTTTTTTAATAAATACATTAAACTACTTGATATAAATCACAAAAGTTTATATCTGTGTAGCAAGAAGCACTATCCCAAAGATTTAAATAATTTTCGGATATAATATAGCATTCAGCAAAAAATCTGTCTTCAATATTGCTTGAATTCTTATAACCGTCATTATATCTACTATAATATTATAATATATACATTTTTCTGCAGTCTATACAATTTCTATTACAAATATTTTTAGTTAAACATTTTTGGTACCTATGCCATCAACGACAGCTATACAGTATGGTATTTACTATTACAACTACTGAGAACGATCCATAGTCATTTTGACGTTTAACATTGTCATAGAAAAATTAGTTAAGTTAATCTATGTGTATGTAAGTATGTCGAAATACATTCTGTCAAAATCACTATGCATTCCATGATCCATGATATATTAGCGGCACGGCCGTACCATCCTTTTCTCGAAGCAGTTCAGGCCATTTTCGACCCCCTATAACTTCGTTGTGGATTATATATTACCAGAAACAGTGAGATATTGAATTTGGGTACTCGGTAGGTAGGTAATTTAATTATAGAAAATGTTAATGGAGCATATCGATTAAAGTATTTTATTTATATTAGCATACGATGAATATATTATTTATATTCCACGCGGATGAAGTCGCGGGCTAAAACTTGTAATAAATGAATAAGGCGATGATAGTGGTAAGTGACGTCGAATACCGCGGCGAAGATCGTGGGTTCGAACCCTACAATGAGCTTTCGGTGAAGGAAAACATCGTTAGGAAACCATAGCACGGTGGTAGGGTACTTTGTAGTACACTACTGGCTGGCTACCACCCTCAAGTTGAAAATCTGTCGCCAAACACCTATCGGTGTGTTCCGACAGCTGCACTTGAGAGCCAGTTCCCATCTAGGCTTTGTGTGCGGCCACCTCTTCAGCCACATCTTCGGCCACATCGAGAGATGAGAGGCCACATGAGATTGTGGTCAAACACAAGCCTATCGAGAATTAAATATATATACATATACTGATAGCTGCCGGTTGCTGTGTCCCATTTACATACCAAAAAATGCTAGAGCAAACAAACGCTTTAGTTATATAAGCGCAGCTAACAAGGCGTTCTAAAATAATTGAGTTCTACCATAAGAATCTCTAAATTATGACATAGGCACGCCATATGAAAAAATCATTATAAATACCGAGAAATATACATAGGTTTTAAATTACTCACCGACTCGTAAGTACAATTTTTTTTACAATGTCGGTATATACCTACGTATGAAACTAATCACGACGTAAAGCTCTACAATAGGGATGTTGACTGACATATCAAATCAGCTTCTGTATGAAATACTTGCCTGTGACGTCATAATTATACACAATCAAAAGATCTACTCTTTGTTGTTAAATTGCTAATTAAAAATCATAAAATAGTTGAATGTTACTAAGTGTACTCTATTTGCGAGTATTTTTACGTGTTTTATACACTGGTTAGTGTTAGATATTTTTTATTGAATATAGGCAACATCGCTATTGGCGAGTTTAGTCAACATGCTCAACGTTTCGTATACATTTATTGCTTATTCTTGTCTATGGTACTACTGAAATGGGATCAAAAACCAGAATGACAGAAGTTAGCTCCTTATTTTAAAACGCAAAATATCCGAGGTCAGCCTCACAAAATAACCCTGTTCAAATAATAACAATAAAGTGTCAGTACTGTCACAAACATTATAGGTACATATTAACCTTAACCTCGCTTCAGGGTGTGATTAACAAACACTGAACGCACTTCCATGGGGCAAAGAGTCAGTATTCCATCGGGCAGAGGGCTTTGAACTTGGACATATGTCAGCGAACTATCGTATACTTGGTTTGAGGCAACGTCTATTAGATCAGATATGCGGATCTGTAAAGAAATAAATTATAAGTAAAAAAAACATGCTTTGGATTTAGAGTGACGTCACTTTATTTTTCGAGTTATTCTCAGCAAGCACTTTCATTTGATACCCATATTGTAAGAGTGCATTACAAAATAATAGTCCGCTATCTTAGGTGTTCCGCCATGTTGGATTTAGAATAACGTCACGTCACACAGTTAACCATGCATTGTCATCCAAACTAAACGTGTATACAAAACTTCAGCTCAATCGGTTAAAGATATTGAAGTAAAAGCTACCTTGTGAAGTTGGGAAGAAAGTGTAATTTACTAACCTGACCATCTCCAATAGGATACGACTTGTATATCTGTTTATTGCCATAGCAGGTATCTAGGTACACACGCTGGAAAGTCAAGCCATACCCGTGAATGGTGCCGCCATCTTTAATCTGTAATTATACAAATATGTATTTACATTCATGTATTTTTATAAAGCGCTTTTGTTCGTGACGTAACATTTGAAAATCTAATATTTTAAAAGGGTGCGTTCAAAGTCCATGAACTGACTGATAAAAATTGTATCTTTCATGATATACTTAATCATTTTTTTTGTTTAATGTTGTAAAAAAAAAACTAATTTCGGAATTTATTTATTTAATATTTCATTTTAATTTAATAATTTATAGTTGTAAAATCGCAAAACATGTGACGTCACACAAGGGAGGGAAAGGAAGGGGGAAAAAAATCATGAAATTCGTGTGACGTAATATATGGATGAGTCCTTACATATAATAAAATAAGTACTTACTTTAGCAGTAATGTGCGAATGATATGAAGCTAGTAATACATCAGAGGCGCCAGTAGCTACTCCTAAGTACTGCCGCGTCGGGTCCTCGTTGGAACTGTAGTGCATGCTGATGATGGGCTGCAGGAGCGTCTGCTGGGACACGTGGACGCCCAGGGTCAGCTGACCTGATGGGTGATCGGCGGGAGGCTTCTCCTGGAAAGGCGATAATAGCTCAGTAGTAGGACATACAGGTCAAACACATAACCGTCCTTTTTTGGCTTAAAAGCAGTCGGGTAAAAAAATACTCACTGCACAATGTTTGTTGGCAGACTCCACGATGACCTTGAATGTGTGACGCGTGCGAACATTATCCATGACGCCCTGGTTCATGCCTCTGTTGTCGTCTCTGCTCAATCTTCTGTCTTGGATTATCTGGTGATCATTATGGACCATTTTCACCACAATAATACAGATTGGTACTTAATTAAAGCGATGATAGATAGGTAGTGACGTAGGATACCGCGGTGAAAGTCGGGTTGGAATCCTACAGTGAGCTTCAACTTTCGGTGAAGTAAAGCATCGTGAAGAGTCCATAGCACAGTTGTAGGGTACTTTGTAGTACCCGACTGGTTTGCTACCACTCTCAAGTTGAAAATCTGTCGACAGTTGCACTTCAGAGCCTGAGTTTACTGTAGGCTTTATGTGCAAAAAAAATGAGCATAGACAAATTTTACTGAGTTACATAACTATACTGTAAGGGGAATTCAATAGATGTCGCTGGCAACTCATACTACTTTTACGATGTTTGTTACTCCTTCAGGAAAAAAAACTACAGAACGGACCTTAATGAAACTTGGCACACATGTAGATCATATCCTGGATCCTCGGGAACGCGGGTGAAACCGCGGGGGACAGATAGTATCTTTATAAATATACGATTATACTACCGGCTGGTGCGCTGAGACGCTTACAATGATTCAAACGCTTTATAATATTAGTATAAATTCATATTTTTTTCTACATACCTCAATCTGTCCCGGCTGTAACGCGGCCATGCCTAGCGGTGTAGATGTAAGGACAGTGAATCTTGTATTGTCGTCTTCTATGTACGCGGCCGCCGGGAGCGGGTAGAAGTTAGCTTGCAGAGGGATCTTATCCATGTAGCGACGTTTTATCATCTGACCATTATTATTGATGGTTATAAATAGTGCTTTACGTAAAAATGCGCCTTAAAAATATGTAATTAAGATATAAATTTATATCTAAGTACCTGCATGCCATTCAAATCAGTATAAAACACGTCTCCGTTCTTCACTCCCGTTGAAAATCTCATGGCCAGCTCAAGGTCATCTACCTGAGGATCGATCATCAGCGTGTTGCTGACCTCCACTTCGTTTTGAGGTAGGGATGGATTATTGTATACAGATATCTGTAATATATATTTTTGGTTAGATACTCAGACCAAATGAAAAAAGTAGACAGCCCGCGCACTTAAAGTGAAGCACAGTAAAGGAAGCTGAATATGAAAAAGGAAGCCGATGGCGATCCTTTGTGTCGCGAGTCACGCGGGATAACGTACGTGCATGTCACGCACACATCTTCGTGCATGTTGCTTCACTTGATTGGAAACTATTGTTTACGTACGCTCCTTTTACCTCTTATTTGTTCCGTGGTTGGATATAAGAGAAGTATTTGATGTTTTATGGCGATACAACAGTGTTAGTGACAAAGGTCGTTGGTTCGGAAGCTTAACTTGAGCGTTCGATGAAGGAAATCATAGTACGGTGGGAGGGTTTTTTTTATATTCTGGATAGGCTTGAACTTTTGAATAAGCTTATCTTTGACCGCAATCTCACCATAGTAACTGATAATGTGGCCGAAGGTGGTAAGCACACAAAGCCTAGATGTGAACTGGCTCAAGTGCAGCTGTCGGAACACACCTATAGGTTCTTGCCAGTTGGGTACTACAAAGTACCCTACCACTGGTAGGCTACCACCGTGCTATAGGTACTGTTATCCTCAGCACGGTCTCTTATGAACTTACCGCCAGCATAATTTCAGCGGTCCTAGGGCCATTTAACGCTGTGTACAGCGTGGCTTTGTGTATACCCTCGGTGACCACAATTTCTGGGAACGCGTCAGGCTTGAACTCCGTCGCAGGGCCATCAGGGATGAACAGATACGCGCCGCTGTTGTTATCTTTACCTTTTTGGGTGTTGTACCTTAAATGTTTTATTGTCTTTTGAGAACTGTGAGAATATTTTAATTTTTGCACGATTTGATACCTTTATCTTTTGAGAGATCTTAGTGAGACTAGATAAATAACTATTGATAGGTCTGAAATGTTTTTGAAAAGAGTAATTGCCGAGTTTATTGCCGGCTCTTCTTAGCAAAAGCAACCTTACGAACCGTGCATTAGAGTTTAGATTATTCAAACGTGCTTTGAACAATTTTTTTTTATTAAGTTTTCTAAAAAAAAATGATTTTTTTAAAGTTGACAGCGTATTTTCCGTTAATGATACTCGTTTTGTAAGAAAAGTACTCACTGAGCAAAATCCATATGCACAGGCACAGTGTCACCTTTAGCAGACACGATGGCTTTGATGAGACCGTTCATATTGGTGACAACCCTAGTGCTATTGCCGGCATGGAACGTGATGTCTTCCATCAGTCGAGCCGATGGCTGCTCTATGGGGAAGATCTTCGGAAGGTCCACCGTCCAGTAGTCAGCGTTGTAGATACGGATGTGAGAGAATGCTGTATATCTGAAAGGGTTTTTAAATTTTGACGGCTATAGTTTATCTCCGATTGTGACGATAGTGCTATACATATAAGAACACACTCTTTATTTATAACATGCAACACAATGTTTCCGTAAATAAAATACTTATTATATTTGTAGGCACACAAATCATGCATTCTCATATCAATACTCTTCGGTCGCGTGTTTTTTAGATTACCGCACACGATCTGCCGTCAGGATTAAAAAATGCGTTGAACCTGTCATTCTTCTATCTAATAATTTTATTGATGATATTATTTTCCTGCTGAAATAAACTAATAATTTTGTGGACTGCAATTCAGTCATTACTTAATTATATTGACCCTGCAAACCACTAAATATTAAATAAATAAATATCCAGGGATAGTTTTGAAATATTACTTGAAATAAGTGTTTCCCGCTTCTTTATTTAATGTTTTTCTCTAATCTAAATGGATGGGATTCGGAATAAGCAAATAAGGGACGGCTTTTAATAAAAGGGGCTTATGATTTATACGATATTGTCATTTGAAGCAGTGAGTAACTAAGTACCGCTATGTAGTTCGCGCGCGAGCCGACCGTCAATATGCCGTCGCAAGTGGGACTGAGGGCGCACACAGCACGTTTCTAACTCGCACTCACGCGGTGTACGCGGGAATCTCGATCCTCGGCGCGCGTTCTTAGAGTACATTTCTTCTTGCAGCGACTATTGTAGGCTAATATAACGTAGCAACTATAATCTAATGTGTGTTATAGCCTATAGGAGATATAAAGCAACTTACTTGTTTATAGTCATAGGATCTCTAAGCGATACAGTGTATATTCTGATGGCCAACGGTTCAATGGTAACGGGGAAGGACAATTGGTACTTATTTGCTGCAAACCCTAGTCGTTTCTCGCCGGCAACTACTGGCGATATTTGAGCCATCATCGGGTTGCCTTCTGGGTCAAAAACCTGGGATGTAATTGTGTTTTATGAGTAATTGATGTATGTATCTATAGTATTGTGAGGAATTTTTCATGCATTCAGAGATGGTGTAATAAAAGTTGTTATTATACAATGAAATATGCTTGCTTGAGCTTGAATTCAATCTCGCAAAAGGAAGACGTTGCTTTAAAAAAAACTAATTGCCGGCTCTTCGCAGCAAAAGCAACCTTCCGAACGGTGCCTAGTGTAGACTAGAGTATTCATAATGCAACTGCCGGATCACACTGAAGGACGCTTGGCGACTGAAGTTTTCAGACAATTGTACTGTCATAAAACTGTTTTTTTTATTTGGTTCGCAAACTGGCGGTTTCAGAAATTACTTAAAAATATAAAAATTTTGCTGTTTCCCAGCCGATTTAAAATTTTCATATCGCACAAACTATTATCATCCATCATCATCATAACAGCCGGAAGACGTTCACTGCTGGACCGGTCTTGAACTACCCGCATCCAGTGAAAAAGAAACTATAACCCACACAAATACAGTATACCCACCTCAACATGCGGTGAAGAGACGAGCACAGTTAGAACCTCCTGCCTACTAAATCCGAGCGCGTTATACAAGACGAGCCGTCGAGATGGAGACACCACATCGAGCGCTATCGTGATGCGAGCTGGGATCTCATCGTGCCGCCGCCAGATGTCGTCCACGTCAAAGTATATGTCCTCCTGAGTCTGTTCCGAGATCTGCGGCTGCTTTAGAAGATAGTAAGCTGCTTGTTGTATCGCTGATTGGCTGTATTTGATTGCTGTTAGCATTCTGTAACAGAGTATATATTTTTTACTCTTGGATAAGTGATGCAGCTGAAGGTGGTAAGTACACAAAGCTTAGAAGGAAACCGGATCTCAAGTGCAACTGCCGGAACATAGCGATAGGTGCTTGGCGACAGACTTTCAACTTGAGGGTGGTAGCCAGCCAGTCGGGTACTACAAAGTAACCTAGCACCGTGCCATGGTGTCCTCACGATGTGTTCCTTCACCGAAAACTCCAGCTCATTGTGTGTGTCAACAATGTGTGCCAACAATCTGAGCTATGCAGATGACATGGTGCTGTTGAGCGCGTCGGTCTGTGGTTTGAGGAAGCTGATACAGGTCTGTGAGGAGTACGCGGGTAACCATGGCCTGCGTTATAATGTGACAAAAAGTCAATACATGGTTTTTGAGGCCGCTTGTGCTAAGTGTCCGCATAACGTTCCACCCGTGCGGCTTAGCGGTGTTCCTCTTGAAAGGGTGGACAAATTTGAATACCTATAGTCACGGCTGACCTCAGGGACCATGCTGACATCGAAAGGGAGCGGAGGGCGTAGGTTTGCACGGTGCTCGGTTAGGGTGAAGATAGCACTCTTCCGAGCGTACGTACATCACTTTACACGTTCAGTCTGTGGGTCAACTACACGCAGAGGAGCTACAGTACCCTCCGTGTCCAGTTTAACAACGCGTTCAGGGCGATGTTGGGGCTGCCTCGCTATTGTAGCACCTCCGGGATGTTCGCGGAGGCGCGTACAGATTGTTTCCACGCGAGTATACGCAAGAGGTGCGCGTCTTTGGTCCGCAGGGTGCGGGCCAGCTCCAACACCGTCCTAACAATGATTGCCAATAGGCTAGATTGTCCCTATATCCGGCACTGCTGCGGGCGACATGTCCCTTGTAGCGTCGGGTAAAGTGGCCAAAGTGTGTGTGTGCTTGTTTTTATTTATAATTTGTGTCATGTGTCCTTTTTTTTGTGTTGTATGTGTCTAATTATTTTATTTTAATATAATGTATGATGTACAATAATTCAATTATGAGTTTATGTTACTTGAAATAAATGAATTTGAATTGTAAGATTCGAACCCACGACCTTCGCCGCGGTATCCGAGGTCACTGCCACTGAGCTATCATCGCCTGACAGCTCATTTACATCTAATGAAATTCCTACCTGCCGTCATCTCTCGACACGGGTACTGACATATTAGCACCTGGCGGATAAGCGTCAACTCATATAATTCCAAGTGCTACTCGACGCGTAGGTGAGTATAAGCAATAACATTTATAATGCATGCACTCGCATACATACATACATCGAACAGCACTTGGGATTATTAGTGTTAAAACTTAGCATTGAACGTGTTAACCAGATGAGGTCTCATCTCCTGCTAGGTCACTTACTTCTTAGCATAGTCCTCTCTGACGTCATCCCTGGAGGTGCCAGTGACTCCGTCGTGATGTTGAAACAGAGCCAGCATCCGCCGCGCATGTTCGACACGATCTCGAAGTTGCAGCGACATTATGTACGTCACTGCGCCCGTTGACGTCGCTTGTGATGTTATTATTTCTGCTGCTCTGATGGTGGATTAATAGAATATAGAAAACTAGCTTTCCGCCCCGCGGTTTCACCCGCAAATCAGCTTCTCCATACAAACTTTGGAATCCCGTTTCATCCCCCTAAAATCTAATACAATATTCACCCTCTAAGGCAAGTACGAGGCAGTAATTTTGGAAAGACGAAATTGAAATGACAGGATTCCTAATTTACCCAAGTTGATATATTTGGGCATCTATATAATATATAAAAATGAATTGCTGTTCGTTATTCTCGCTAAAACTCAAAAACGGCTTGACCGACTCGAATAATTCTTTTTTAGTTTTGTCCGCTCAAATACAGGGTTGGTTTAAATGAAAAAAAAAAAAATAGAAAACCCATAAAAAATGTAGAAAATAATTCTAAATTGGTAATTTTCTACGGGACTCGCCGGAATGACAGCGACTGTCATTATTTTCCTGATGGTTTAGATTCACAATTGGATAGCCGGTAGGTAGCGCTGGAATTGGGTTCTAAGTCTTGTTTAAATTTCAGAGCAGGACAACGTCTGTCGGGGCCACTAGTTCCTAATAGATAGAACTAATAAGTCGTCGCATATTTTATTCTCACCTAACGTAAGCCAGCAGAACTCTATCCATGTTCTTGTAAAAAGGTCTCGACGTGTAATATCCGCTCCAGTAATGTTGGTTTCGGTCAGCGTATGTGAAGAAATCTCCCGAGAGCACCGGAAAGTCTGACAGTTTCACATCTGCGTGTACCGCTTTGAAATAATCTTGGAGTGTTCCAAACTGAACCTGTGAGCGAACAAAGCTTTGCTTATGAGTTGCAGTAGTTTTTTTAAAGATTATCCTACTACCTACTAATATTATAAATGTTAGTTTGTATGTTTGAACGGCTGAACGGATTTTCATGAAACTTGGCACACAGGTAGATCACGTGTAAAACCGCAGGATGGAAATCTAATCTTTACTAATAAAAAATAAACCTAATAAAATCAAAGGTTAAATATGCAAAAAAATGCCATATTTTTTTATTATACTAGTCTCCCATAGTAGCTATGGACACTTCTGAGGTCCAAGCAACCCTTCTACCAATTTAATATCAGTTCAGTAGTTTAGATGTAAAAAACATAACAAACAGATACAGTTTCATAATGTTAAAACATGGTTACCTCGGCATTTGAAGCATCATTACTATTAATATAATCTATAATCGTTTCATAGTTGGAATATTGGTTGTCCCACTCATTTGATCGGTCGTATCGGAAGTCGTCGCCGAGTGGGAATAGGACAACATTAGTCCTGTATAATTGAGCTTTCTTGCGCCATTGATCCAATATTGTTGCTGCTCTGGAAATAATATTGGACATGTAAATTTGTGAAAGAGCGGCCATCGTGGTGATCCTTGGGGGAGGCCTTTGTCCAGCAGTGGACGTCTTTCGGCTGATGTGAATGAATGAAAACAAAAAAACTCGCGCACGAAGGGTTCCGTAAAAAAGGCAAAAAAATCACGTTTGTTGTATGGGAGCCCCCCCTTAAATATTTATTATTAAAGTAAAAATACAACTGAGTATTTTGTGAATATTTCAAGTGCCATGTCTACCTGTTGCCATTATTGATATCGGGCAAAAAAGGACAAAAAAATAGCGTTTGTTGTATGGGAGCTCCCTTTAAATATTTATTTTATTTTGTTTTTAGTATTTGTTGTTATAGCGGCAACAGAAATACATAATTTGTGAAAATTTCAACTGTCTAGCTATCGCGGTTCTTGAGATACAGCCTGGTGACAGACAGACGGACAGACAGCGAAGTCTCAGTAATAGGGTCTCGTTTTTACCATTTGGGTACGGAACCCTAAAAAAGGGACTTTTTTTTATTAGATGCCTATCTTATAAAAGGAACCTGAATACAAAAGTTCAAGTTTCGAACGCTAGTGGTTTAGGCGTGCGTTGTTAGACCAATCATAAAAAGTATTTTTATATGTACCTATAAAATTATAGATATATAAGATTAATAATACGATTAGATTAAAATTAATCGTTTTCGGAGTGAGTAGACGCCCCTCGTTATATGTATGAACATATAACGAGGGGCGTCTACTCACTCCGCTAGCTGGTCTAACACTAAAATGTTATCTAATCGTTTGGACACTTCCACTAGGAGTACTAAATTTTTCCAGTATAGTTTATTTTTTGTTAATCAGATACGCTTTGAATGGTAGGATAGTATATATGTACTATACACCATTAACTACTATCGCAACCTATGACGTACACAAACACACTGGGTAAAATGCTGGTGATAATTCAATACATTTACAAACCTTTCTTCAACATTTTTCTCCGTGATTCTCCGCGGGGCAGTACCCCAGGGACACGACACACCATTACCAGGCAATCTCTTGAAGTCAAACTGACAACAAACCTGAAATAGAAAAACACTAATATTATAACAATGTAATATTACATTATTATAATATTAAGTATTATTTGACGGGCCGGTTGGCGTGGTTGGTTAATACACTGCCTATCACGCCGCAGGTCGTGGGTTCGATTCCCATCCAGGACAGACATTTGTGTGCATGAACATGTCTGTTTGTCCTGAGTCTAGGTGTAATTATCCATTTAAGTATGTATTTACGAAAAAAAAAGTAGTATGTGTAGTATATCAGTCATCTGGTCTCCATATTACAAGCTTTGCTTAGTTTGGGATCAGATATTTATTATTTATTTATTATTATTATTTAGTTTATTTAAAATTTAACTTATTTATTGCAATTTTAAATAAAGATATAAATTCAATATTTATAACTGTAAAAAAAACAGTATCCAACCGGCATCGGGAACAGGGTCCTAGCTTCCGGTGTTCATGGATCTAGAGAGAGGAACTTCCTCCTTATATCTTTCTAATATTATAAAGAGGAAATATTTGTATGTATGTGTGTATGTAACGAATAAACTCTACAACCGATTATAAAAATTATTTCACCATTTGAATGCTACATTATTCCAGATTAACATAGGCTGTATTTTTATCCCGGGATAAGATAAGATCCCACGGGAATGCGGGTGAAATATATTATACATAAATCAAAAGTTTGGCAAAATACGTATACGTTGTTGGTGAATGCCGTTCAGTCCCCAAAACAAGATAGCTGTCGACACCTATCAGTTGCGTCAATATACAAATTTTGTATCAATAGGTACCTTACTCATGTTTGGCAACCAAAGTTAAGATGGGATGAAAACCTTGAAGGATGAGTCATCTTTACGTCACCATGTTTAAAAGAAATAAACTTACTTTAGGGTCTGGTCCACATGAATGAGGAACGTCGTAAGAATAGAATGGCATCATATGAGTAAACATATCAGTCTTGCCCACTCCATCTAAAATATATTTAGAATCATTACCTGTTGTAAAATGTACCTTATATTAGGTATTTACCTATGAAATTGCCGTTTTGTATGAAAAAAATTTAACGTTTTTTTTTAATTTAAACGATTGCTCGCCCCGTTTGGTAAGAAGCTGTGATGAATCACACCGGCGCTAGACCACCAAACAGTGACCATCACTTTTCTAGGGGTATGTTTTCGTTTAGGGCATTGTTTAGGTGCTGAACCAGGATCTAACCAACTTGCTGAGCGCTTGCAGTTAAATGAAATGAAATATTTATTCATCCTTCATCCTTCAGGCCTTCACAGGCGCTTATGAATTGTCAGATTCTAATGACTCTAATGCACGGTTCGGAAGGTTGCTTTTGCTGAGAATAGCCGGCAATAAACTCAGTAATTACTCTTTTCAAAACAAACTTAGAATTATTACATAAATTTATGTCCTGCAAGAGCGAGCGCTACACCCAAGCATTGTCGTCATTTAAATATTCGTTAATATGGTAGCACGCCTTCTGTACTAAAACATTCTTAACACGTTCCTTAAATTTATGTATAGGCAAATTCAACAGTGTAGATGGTATCTTATTATAGAAGCGTGCACCAAGTCCTAAAAATGTGTCTTGCACTTTATGGAGTCTATAAGCCGAGGTTACAAGTTTGTGCTTATTTCTATATTATTTCTATAGTATTGATTGAGTGCATGTCACATTTTTTTTACACAATTACATAATTTTGATGTACAAATAATACGTTTGCATAAATATACTGTGAAGCCACTGTGAGGATACTAATTTGTTTAAACTTATCTCTGAGAGAAGCTCGAGAGCTCAAATTATAAATAGCTCGCACTGCTCGTTTTTGTAAAATAAAAATAGTTTCGATATCAGCGGCTTTGCCCCAAAGCAAAATGCCATATGACATAACACTATGAAAATAGCTAAAATAAACTAATCGAGCTGTATCTACATCTGTAAGCTGTCTTATTTTTCTAACTGCAAAAGCAGCTGAGCTAAGCTTCCCCGCAAGACATGATATGTGGGTGCCCCATTGAAGTTTTGAGTCTAAAGTAATACCTAAGAATACTGTTGACTCAACAAGACTGAGAGATTCATTATTTATCATTAAGTTACAGTCTATTTTTTTTACATTGGGTAGTGCAAATTTAATACATTTAGTTTTTTTTTGCATTTAAGACTAGATTATTTACAGTAAACCAATTTAATACCTGAGTTAATGCACCGTTTACATCGTCATAATTGTATTTCAGTCTATCTACACTAAAAATCAGTGAGGTATCGTCAGCAAACAGTACAACTCCACAGGTATTTTTAACAAACAGAATCCATTTTTCATCGCAGGTAACAATGCGGTTCAAAATTCCTTCATTTGTGTGTCTGTTGAGCAGTGCAAGGCAAGTCTCGACGCGTACTTCGCGCTGGCGATCATTGAGTTCGTGGGGCACCCATTTGTCAAGCTTTTTTACCATACCAATTTGACGCAAATGGACCAATATTGTTTTGACGCTAACGTCGAAAGCTGCTGCTAATTCAGCCGTAGATTGTGTATCATCAGCTTCCACAATCGCCTTTAATTCGTCATTGTCGACCAAAGTCTTCGGACGACCGCGAGGTTCATTTTTCAGGTCGAAATTTCCAGAACGGAAGCGAGCAAACCAATAACAGGTGGTGCGTTGGTTTGTAGTGTTAGCTCCGTAAACGTCGTTGATGTTGCGTGCCGCGTTGCTGCCACGACGGTACTCATATTCCATAAGTACTCGAATTTTTAACGTATCCATGATGACGAAAAAGATTGAAATGCGATGAAAATGTAACACTAATCAATAAACAAATGACAAGTTTTGGAAAAAAAACCATGTTTTTAAAATAAAATTAATTTGAAATTAGAATTCTTAGCCAAACAAAAAATATTTTGATTTGAAATGGCCAGTACTGCCGAACGGCAATTTCATAGGTAACGACCTATTATATGTACCTATCTTTCAATTCACGAAAAATAAACAAGAGTCTATAGTAAAAATCAACTTCGCTCAATCAAAATAAGTAGAAAGATGTTGATGAGAAACTATCATCCCAAAAAGTATGTCCAGCGCCGGCCCAAGACAACAAGAGCGACATTGTCTTTAGGCGACCTTTGGTCAACCTTTTCATGCCATTAATTGTATTTCAGTTTGTCCCACTAATATTATAAATGTGATGGTTTGGATGGATGGATAGATGTTTGTTATTCTTTCACGCGAAAACGGTTGAACGGATTTTGATGAAACTTGGCACACAGGTAGATCATATCGTGGATAGCGGGTTAATGTATTTTTTTTTAAATAACTTTTATTTTAAAATCAACACTTGTTGGATTGGCTCTGAAAAGGCGTTAAAATTATTCATATTTTGGCACCCCTTGCTGCGTCCAGGAGAGACCGCAACTCTCACTCTACCCACCCCATCCATGCTTATTTGTTGGCATTAAGTAGGCATTCGTAAAACATAAAAAATATTAATAAAATATTACCCCACAACTGCCTCCACTTAAACTCCAATTGTCTGTTTTGCGCTAATTCTTTCTTTACGATATAATGCACGCGCTGTATAACAGAGTTTTCAAGGCCGGCTAATTTCAGGAGGTAGGGTTGCGTGCTTGAATGTCCAAACGGATCAATGGCCCACGCGTTCTTTGGTATGTATCCTAAATTGTCGATTAACCATTGGTGTCCAGTTGTCAGTTGCTGGATGATGGACAGCCAATGGGAGTTGGCTTCGTCGTTCATCACCCAACCTCCCGTTACTATTTCAATTTTACCGCTTTTTAGCAAACTGAAAGAGACACGGGAATCAGTAATCAAGAAATAGACTTGCGCTTGCGTTTAAACCTTAACATATATATTATATCAAATTATTAGAAGTCTGTATCTATATAACAGGACCGCCATCCTAAATAGTAATATGAAATTAAATTACAACTTTTTATTTTTATTACTGTTTACTTTGCTTGTTTCTGTAAACACCACGTACCCACTGTTTTGTTTTTATGGAGTAACGTTATCTTCGTTTAACCCATCTTAATACTGTTACATAAATTTTTGTTTTTATACATCCTGTTTTATATTATATAAAAAAAAAATGTTTAACTTTATATACCTACTTCAATTTTCAACCTATTTTGGATACTAATGTCTAGTGTAAATTGTTTATTTTATTTTACATTCTATCATTTTCAACTTAAACAGATAGTAACTGGTGGTCGACGGTGTGGGTTTCACAATTAGTACTATTGTTTATTTTAATTTTTTAAGTATAAGATATTGTGTAAACTGTTTGTTGATCCAATAAAGAGAAAAAAAAAATGCGGAAAGGGAATTAAAATGTTTTTTATATTGGTCCCAGTATGTCGAGTATAAGTATATCACATGTAGATAAGACCTAAATCGTATATAACCTAAATGAAAGTAAGCGAGACTAAATGCCAAAACAGAGTACCTACTTTAGAAATGCAGTTTTATCTTTAGCAGTGGCATCAGAATTCCACCAAAGAGAAAGATAACTGATCTCGGCCCATATAAACTTCCTGTCGACACCTTCTGCCAATTTCTCTACCATATTGTTGAATATAGCTTTTGTTTGCGTCTTATAGTAGTTTTCGAATGTCTTGATCCATCCTGCGAGATTGTTTACAAAAGTTTTTCAACAACATTCCATTGTACGCGTGCATAACTTGAATCACGATTCCTGGAATTCTATTCGTTTTCTGGGTAATTTTGAGACGACCGTCCCATCCGCGAGCAAAGGGGTTAAGGGAAGAAGTAGAATCTTAAGTAATACAACTAAAATACTGTAAGGGTTGATAATGGATTGTCACACATTTATGAAGGGAAGGACCTTCCTGTCCTATCATCAACAATTATTTTTTAATAAACATTTTTCTTCAATAATTTTTCCATCTGACTGACAGTGTTGTTTTTGCATGTATTAGTATGGAATTGTAATAAGTACCTATAGGAAAACATATTATAATAAATTTGAATGTTATTATTACCGGGGTCATTATGTGAATGTGGCACTATAAATACTTTGAGCTTATTTTTCTGGCTCCACTGGTCTTCCTTATACTCTATGTTCCAACCTTGCTTCCATACACCCCCATCTTTATCATCAAATGTTATTCTTTCATACATTGATAACATCTGAAATTAAATGAATGTATTGTACAACTAATAATACTAAAAATATATTATATAAACTAGATAACTATATACCTGAACGTCAGTCTTTGGTGTAACTTGCTTCCGTATAGGGCAAATTGATGCATTGAATTTTGTGTGCATTCTTGGTGGTTCATCACCCACCACTTTGAATTCCCTTATTTTTGATTCCTTGTGCATCTTCATTGGCCTCTTCTGAGGTGGATGGTACTCTTGTGAATCCATAATCTGATTCACTGCAGATTTTATATCTCCAACAACTTCATGGTGTTGGTTTAGTTGATTTTCTATGTGTTGTATCTTCGATTCTAAGGATGACCATTTACTCTAAAATAATTAATTGATAAAATTGTTGTGTTTTCATAAAATCACAGCTACAAAAACATTTTGGAAGCTAAGGAAGAGTACCTATGTTAATGAAAATTATTTTTAATTTAACTACAAAATGAATATGTAAAGACTTACTTCATCTAGATCCTGTATGGCAGGTTTAATACTTGGTAACTTGAAACTTAAATCTGTTACAACATATAAAATAAATAGGAATGCTAGTATACTTGTTGTCCAAAAAACAGCTGATAATCTTCTAATCCTCATAGTGATTTGTTTCTGAAACAAGCATTTCATTTGCTTAGATTTATTCTCCTTTCATTTACAGTTGTAATGTAATAATTTCATTATTTGCATAATATTTTATTTCATTGCAATCACATCTATTTAAAAATAAAACAAAGTTAAAAACTACAATATCTTATTAAAAAAAAACATTTAAATCTGCTGTCACATGGTTTGAACATAAAATGAAACAACCAATTAGGCTGATAGTATTGCAAAAAAGAAAAAAAAAATTTGTGAATAACTTATAAATTTCTGAAACTTTTCACATTAAAAGCCCTGGTGAAAGTTCTTACTACGAAGAGTACTACACGAAAAAAAAAGGCCCAAATCAGCAGGCGCTAATGTACAGTTGAGCCTAAAAGCCACCTATATCTTTTTCCATCTTTCTTTATTGTGGGCAAAATTCATCCAGTTTGTTCTCATCACTTTTATTAGGTCATCAGCCCATCTGTTCTTTAGTCGTTTTATATTCATTTAATAGCTAATAATAAGGAGTAAGCAATAATAATACTTTAAGGCGATGATAGCTCAGTGGTAAGCGACGTCGAATACTGCGGCGAAGGTCGTGGGTTCGAATCCTACAATGAGCTTGAGCTTTCGGTGAAGGAAAACATCGTGAGGAAACCATAGCACAGTGGTAGGGTACTTTGTAGTACCCGACTGCCTGGCTACCACCCTCAAGTTTAAAATCTGTCACCAAAACACCTATCGGTGTGTTCCGACAGCTGCACTTGAGAGCCAGTTCCCATCTAGGCTTTGTGTGCTTACCATCTACGGCCACATCATCACTTACCATGGTGAGATTGTGGTCAAACACAAGCCTATCCAGAATAAAAAAAAATAAAGTAAATAAAAAGGTAAACCGAATTCAAGAAATTACAGTTTTCCCACTGATTATAAAACAATACAAATATTATAAAGAATTAGAATTATCAATATAATAAAATAGTAGGTAAATGAGCAATAAATTCTAGTAATATGAAATTATGAGTAGGCATCAATTATTTTAATGAATGCAACTTGGGAGACCAAAACTCCTCAGAAACTACTATAATATTTAATGAGTTATTTCAATGACTATTTCATTATAGTTATAGTTTACGTAAAAAAACTATTGTATTTTACCTTAGGTAGCTGTTAACGATGTGAAACTTAAGTTTTGTTGTGTTGATAGATATAACAAAAAAACGAGAATTTCATGTACTTTTAACGAACGTCGTTATTTAATAATAAACAGTCTTTATTATGAAAGTTATTTGTCTTTCATAGACTTATTTATTACCATGGAAAATAAAGAAAATTCAACTTGATTTAAAATCGCCAACAATCGGAAGCACGCACGTCAGTCGGCTGTCAGGGCACGTCAGTCAGTATAGCTACATATCAGTAATCTGTGGTCAGTATCACAGATTACTGTCAGTATTTCTTTATAAATAGTGAAGTAAGTGAATAGGTATATAAGTCGAATAAAAGACAACAGATTGATTGCAGACACATTATTCGATAAAAAAAATGTGACAAAGTTCGTAAGTGAAGTTTTACGCTTGGCAACTTAATTTTAATTTATGATGATATGTTAAGTTATAGTGGCTTCCTGCGACCCTCACAAGATCGCCGGTCCACCGTGTTGGAGGCCTGCCCACGCTGCGTCTTCCAGTCCGTGGTCGCCCGCCACTCAAAAACCTTTTTTCAAGGAAGCCACTGAATGCGGATAGCGCAAGACCGACCGGCCATTGTGGAGATCCTTGGGGAGGCCTTTGTTCAGCAGTGGACAAAGGCATACTCTTTGCAGTGGACGTCTTCCGCCTGACATAATGATGATGATTATTATGTTACAAATTATTGTGTGCTCCCCATGGTCCATGCTGTGTGCACTCTAGCAGATGTTTTTCTGTTACAGTTTATACATGAAATACTCGTTCACTAAGTAAAATAAATGTACTGTATATTTACATGCTTCGAATTGATTTTGTAATAGTGTTGGTTGGTTAACAAGAGTTTCATGGAGTATTTATTGACTATATTTTTTGCTAAAGACGTAGAAAGTTATTCTTACTCTTACAATGAATATACGGGTGAACGGGTGATTTTATTTATATGAAAAAATCAAAAATTCTTAAAATCAAGTACAGAATAATTACAAAATTCACAAACAAATGGAATGAAATGTTTATTCATCCATTTGTCATAAAATAATATCAGTGAACAATCGATTATTAATCTATGTAATTATACTTGTATGTAGCTCCCAAACGATTATGGAATACATCACTAGTCTGTCGGCGGTCAGCAAGAATTATAAAATGTCAGTCATTCGTCTAAGTGTCAGTCCATTTGAGTCCATAGATATTTTTTTAAAGGCTTCAGTTACAAGACTATAAAGCCTAAAATATTTCTTTATTTTCAATATTCTTCTAAAAAAATAAAAATCTAAATCACATTCACAGTAGTCTAGTCATCAGTCAAGTTTTGGTGAAATTGGTGACGGTTCCACTAAAACTAAGACTTTTTGGGACAACAAGAAAATATTAAAAAAAAAAGGTTTAAACATTCCAAGCTAATCATTTAGATTTTTACAATAATATTTAGACAAACATAATAATAATTATAATTTTTATTTATTACATCTATTTTTGACACGCATCCTAGAATCCGAGCCACGGGTGGATACCGGCTATCTTGTCTATTGTATCTTGTTTGTTATCGATCGATTTTTTGATAAACGTCAAATTGTTTGTGTGTGAAAGATGGCGTCTAAGGAATCCCTGGACGTGAGTATCGTTTTTTTAAAGTTTACATTGTGGTTTATTGAGTTTTTGGCTCAATTTTGAATGTATTTTGTAAAGCAAATGTATCGTCGTTGTATGTGTCCTGTAAAATTTTATAATTATTTATGGTTATAGATTATTTTTAATAAAGAAGACCACGCCCTGGTCCTATCGGTTTCTTTAAAAACTTTTGTCAGTTTTTATGCTTTATTTTGAATTACATGCGATAATTAAAGGCACTATTTCTATTTAGAATATATAGCATTTACTTAATTGACTCAGATAGTCTATTGCAGCTTTTCGATTATAATTTACCGATTCGAATCGGTTTTGGAAATAAATAATATTATATACCGGCTAAAGCGGCATTGATAACTTATAAAAGCATAATAATTACTAGTTCGTATTGAAGAACAGCAGTCAAATTTTTTTTTCCTGATCAGAAACCAGTCTTCCAATTAGATTCTTGTGTCACTTATTATACACATAAGTAATTTATTTTCAAATATGAAATGGAAATTTCATATCAAAAAATATGCTATTAAAAAATTGATCACAACACAAAAACCTATACAATCTCGGATGAAACTTACCATTTACAAACTTAACCCCTTGACTTATATATAGGATGGTTGTCCTAAATAATTAGAAACCAGGAATTGCGATTCAAGCTATTTAATCATTTATTTTAGCTATTACAAGCTATTTACAAGTTCCTACACAATATATTGATGTTTGTTACATTTATAGAAATACTAAATATCACTATAACTCTATAATACCAACAATAATCTTTAGTTGAACACATAATCTATTCCAATACATATCCACACAATCTCCTTTGTGATAGATATGATATAATAACCAAGAAACAGCTAGTCATAACATAAAGTTATTCAAATCTTCAGATATTCTTAGTGAAATGTAATCTTTGATGCTTCAAACTTGACACTATTTTCAATTATAGATTTCATGAACTTTACGGATATATTTATTTATTGGAAAAATTAATACAAATAATTATGCTAAGCCATAATTACTCGACATAATATCTCGTCAGTAACTTTTATTTGGAAGAAGATTATGTGTTGCATTAAATAGGCACATCAATGTATTACTTATAGGTACATTAATGTGTAGTTCAAGATTTAGAGATTTATGAAGACTAAATTGTTTTATATATTGAATTGATTGAATAATAATAATTTAATTCATGCAATCTTAATCCCTTACTGGTTTATAAAAGCATTTAAAAAAAAAACAAAAAATATTTAAAAGATGCGTAACTTGGGTGCCACACCCTGAAAATCGAGTTGTTTACTGGACATTTTTTTCAAGTATACTTAACATACCCGTAAGCCCACTATATCACATGGGTACTTTTGATGATGTGAACGTTGCAAAAATACGGATTGCAACCGTGCGCGGTGTTTAGCGCGGTTCGATAACAGTCGCGGCAATTGAGCGCATCCGCATTTGTATCAAAGGACACAGCACGCGCTCCAAGACGAGCTCATCTCTATCCAAGGTTACCTACACATCCGTAGGCAAAATACTCTACTGAGTGCTCATGTAGGTTGTATTTTATAGCAGACACGTTGGTACGCATTTATTGTTCCTATTTAATCTTTGATGTGATGCTTAACATAGACTTGATATCACTTATCCATATTAAAAGCAAAATATGTAGTCTCTGCAGGAGTTAGCAGCGTTATCGGAACAACTGTTTGCGGATATTAGAAGAATACGGTCTCAAAAATCTGTCTCATTTGAATAAGTATTTAAAAATAGAGTTACAAACTCATTCGGTTGTCAAAGGTTGGTGTATCCTCTTCTTCATAATATTTGAATTGATGTATACAAAGCTGCCTCCGATGGCCAATACCTACGTGAATAGTTACGGCCTTCCTCGCCCATTCCATCATTGTAGCATTCTCATCATGTGATGAATGAGCACGCCTGAATAGGGTGTGCGTTTTTTTCAGCATCATTAGTGAACGTACTAACAGTCTATTGAAAAGATTTTTCGTTCATATCACTTAACAGATACCCTGACCAGATTCAATTGAAAACTCCCATGACTCGCTAGTCCCTTAGACTGCAAATTCAGTGTATATAATGTTAAGGTATATCAGCTGTTTATAAGATTCTGGCAATACAAAATTCAATATTTTCGCCATGCAGTCGAATGTAAAATTATAAAACAATCTCCCAATTTAAATAGGGACCATCAAAATGGGAAATCCTTTCAGAGATAACGCGGCTCAATTCACAAAGGTCCACGGTAAACTGATTAGACGCAAACCTATTTTTTATGTTGTAACGGTTGCAAAATTATTTACATTACCTTAATCTACATAAATGATACAAATATAATAATAATTCATCACGCTGTTGAGTATTTTTGACGCATTATGTAATAGCCATATATCTTGGTAAGGTATTGTCTGACAGGTAGTCTACTCCGGTGAGGCTAAGGTCCTGCTCAGTACTGACGCAAGTGCCGCGTTTCCCGCAGGATGTCGGGAATGAGAGCGTGTCCTCATAACTCTTGCGCTGTCGTGGGTGGCGATCTCAGACGTTGTGTAACTCTCGTCCTAATGAGGATATTATTTAGAAGCGTCTACACGTTAGCGACAGTACGCTGCGCGCTTTTTCAAGCATTTTAATTACATCGTCGAAGGCGGCCACCCGGCCACCTCGTTAGCGCTGACGAAACAGTAGACGAATTGTGACGATAATTATATTATATCGTGGTAAATGGACTGTTATTATTCAATAGCTGCCTACTAATTTCCGAGAATGTTAGCGGAAAGCATAAGAATAAGAAAAAAATATTCCTTTTCGAACAACAAAATATAGGAAAAGTAAAACTTTTTCTGAAGAAAAACATTCTAGAAATAAGTTGTCCAATCTCATAAAAGTATCGATTGGATGGTTTCTTCTGTCTAGTAGTAATCTAAGTTCTAATAGTTCGATGAAAATGTGTTATAGAATGTCAATAAAATTATACCTATAACCCGTTTTTTTTTATTTTCATGCCATAACTTTGACACGACACGACGGTAAAAAAATTAAATTATGTAGGTACTTACAGTTATAATTATTTAGTAAAATAAATTTTGAGCGTCTCACTTGAGACTATTGGGTGTAAAAAAATTCTTACTATCCGTTTGGAAATATTATTAAAATGTACTAAAAAGACACTAAACTGTGTAGCACCTAAGTAGGTAGGTATTGCTTATTATTTCTCATTCGTAGTATCCAAGGAAGATCTAAACTGTCAATTTGAGAATTTTGCGAGCGAAGCGTGAATATTTATCTCGTTTCAGTCCCGTCGAACATTCTACTGGTATCATAATGACCGCCACTCTGGGACGAGATCTCGAAGGGCGAAAATTTTCTCCGACCACGGATTCATTTATAAGACTCAAGGTCGTGCTTCCAAACTTCTCAAATATTTCACAAGAGACGTTTCTCTTATAATTTGAGGTTAACGTTTTAATGAATCTTTATAAATTAATTCTCAATTTGCTTAGCGGTTGGTAACAGATGTAGAATGACTGCGTTAGAGCGGATCGAAGAGTTATTATTTGCCCCAAGCGACTATATTTAAAAGGATAGGCCTCGAGCGAGCGGGGCACCAGGTTGTACGTATATTACGTAAGCTGTTCAGGGACCTAGCCCAGCGTGTGTAACAGACATCTTGTAAATGTTGCTGTTATATAGAAATGGTATAGGCACAATACGTTGCGTGTGCCACAACCTTGCCAAGATAAGCTCCCCGACGACAAAGAATATTTTGTAAAGGTCACAAGACCGTTTCGAAGGAAATGGGCCCGTATAAGGGTGGTATACAGTATATACCTCGTTTAGAACAGATATATATCTGAAAACACCGATACTTACGTACTGTCTGCGTCGTCTGCTTCGAAATATCTAGGTTTAGCAATTTGAGAGGTTTTTATTGGTCAAATATATATTTTTCGTTAATTGGTTGGTGACTTATTTGAATACTAAATGGAATACAGGTTTCAAATTACTTTCAGTTGATTGAATTTCACCGTAACCTAATGAAATACATTCAGAATGATAAATCGTACGCCAATAGCGCCCGCACCTGCCCATTACACGTCCGCCCAAGTACTTGCTTATTGATTCTTCATTAACTGCAGATGTGTTGGTCATTTTTATCGAGGTTCTTCCTAATTTCCATGACGTACAAGTTTTTACTATTATTTTTGCCTTTTTACGACTATAATATTTAATTTAGCAGAGAACCAGCTTTGGCCCCGAGTTTTACCCGTGTTCTCGTGGGATCTTATGTTTTTCCAGGATAAAAAGTACCCACCATATGTGCTCATCCAAAACATATTCTACCTGTGTACCAAATTTCTCCTAATCTGGTTAGTTCCTGACAAATTTACACATTAACATTCACAATTATGAAATTAGTAATAATATTATATAGTGGGAAATAGTATACATATCCAGTCATGACGATGGCTAAACGAAGGTTCTTACAATTCTATAGTCTACCTATCCTGCCTGGCACAAATACGAATATAACCCTATATTTCCTAAAGTGTTTTCTTGTGTTAGTCTGTCGCAAATCTACTCGCAGCATTTTCAGTTTGTGACAGTATTTTCGTATTGATTATACGCCCCTAAGGCCGTTAATTTAGTAAGTTACTGCTGTCCTAGCCGTATTCGTAGTAGGTTTTACTTTTATATGGATGGTCGTTAAGTTACCATTTATTGGTTGATCAATATCTACAGGGCTTTATTGTTTTCTCTAAAAGAGTTCATAGTTGTGTTATAAGTCATTCGTGATAAGTCAACATCAGTCTTTTGGATAGATACTCGTAGATAGATAGCTACCAGACAAGTTTTTGCAAAAAGTAGTATTTTCTAGTCTAAAGTGAACTAGGTCAACTTTAGCTATTCTGAATTCTCTCGAATGTTTATGTCTATAAGATTATATTGTTATTTTAGTCTGAAATCAGATTAAAATCCTTGAAAATACACTTTTATATATACATGTTCTACCTTTCTTATGTAGGTATACACGCTGTGCTGTTAAGATTTATGGCAATCAAATATCATGACAACACGCACGACCTATCCCAATCTGAAAGACATTTCCTTTAATAATAATGCCATACCCAAAAAAATTGCTAAAAAGAAAATTATTCATAAGTAGGGCTCTACTTCACAATTTCCAAGTCATTAAGCTAAGATATTGACGAACCCCTTGTAAAATTCTCAAGCAAGTGTTCCCTCCTTAAAGTTTGGATATTATAATTTTATGTGACTGGCTACCATCCTCATGTTGAAGATATTATGTTGCCACGCCCCTACCGGTGTGTTCTGACTTCTGACAGCTGCACTTGAGAGCTAGTTCCTGGTGTGCTTACACTTTTTGCCACATTATCACTTAGTAAGATTGTGGATTAACACAAGCATATCATGTAAAAAAATACACATTCTAGAAGGAGATGTGTTGATGGGAAGGACTTCCTACGTTATAAAAGGGACTGATGCCAAGTTTCTAACCTCAGCGGTTGAGGTTGCGCGTTCATGGGTCTTTTTATATGTATAGAACTTAGAATATAATTATTCTAAGCTATAGATAGATAGATTTGGATTTACACTTGTCATGACGACATTGGAATACAATCGGTACAATGATTACGAGACTTATTTAATTTTTGTTTCAAGTGTTTTCTTTTATTGTAATAAAATCCGAGTTTGCAGCTATTTCATTGAAATAGCTTCTACAAATCTTTCTGTAAGGTAACAGATTGAAATATATTTACGAACACATAAATATAATATTTATTTTACGTTCACCACCACGAATCGTTAATAAATTAAATTTCCTATGGACACGTAAACTTTCCATGGGAAGACCACATGTTCACACGTTTTTATTGAATTTAGCTTACATTTTAGTGTTTATGATAGAAAGCTGATTTGTATTGTATTTGCGTACATAAAATGAAATACTATTTATGAAAATGATATCTAACTAAATCCTTAGCTCTTTTATATAAAAGCGATTTCTCCATTCGACTCTTGGATCCATGGAGTGGAATTCAGATACGATATTGTATTGTACGTAGGTACAGCCTTATAAAATATTTTCATCGCATTTTTAAAATGAACGAATGTACTACCTATTTAAAATAGGTTAATACACCGACTCGTATATTATACTAGGCGTGCTTTAGACACGTTTATTACTCTCGGAACTAACATACGTAGGTATATGTACATTCATTTTATATATCACTAGCTATCCCCCAAGGTTTCACACGCGTTCCTTGGATGGAAAGAATCTAATAGCACTTATGCCCGAGATACCCGAGGCTAGTTTTCAAAGCTAGGATAACAGGCTAGAGCATCGGTATACTATCCTGGCTTAGGACATGCTATTGCTGTTTACATGCTGCCAGGTAAGCTTTGATCGCGGATCGCGGATGGATCACGGTTTTCGCGTGGCAAGTACGGTCCCCAGACCTGAACCCCACTGACTTTTTAATTTGGGGTTACTATAAAGAATGAGTGTATGCCAAAGAAATAAGAAATTGAATAGAATTAAGATTGACATTGAGAGATGCAGAGGAAACAGTGAAAAACAACAGTATAGCATTCATAAGACCAAAAGAGAACTTATTTAGAAGATGTAGAGTCTGAATAGTGCAGGAATATGAAATTTAAAAAAAATTGTCACATTAAGACACTAAACAACAATTATTAAGTTTTAATATCTTTTCCATTCACCCATTCAAATTTTAAATTTCGACTTAGTATTGTTTAGATCAAATTTTGAGTCGGAAGCTGTGAAGATAGCTCAATGAAATTTACAGGATACATAGCTGATAAAGTGGACAAGTTTTTAAAATTGGTTTTAATTGTCCTCAAACATTTTAGATAAAATCTGAATTTCCACTTTCTTGCAAATAGATTTTTTTTAAAGCTTAATGGTCACAATTTTAGTAACAAATGTTTATGCATCTACTAGGTTTATTATTCAGGTAATTAAGAAAAAAAACTCAGACCTGTATCTCAACTACTCGCGTGACTGCGACTAAAAACGTATTGAATTTCGGGATTGGGTAAAAAAAATTAAAAGAAGTTATAACTCGTAAACTACGAAAAATCGCGGAACATACATGGAGTGATACGGGTACCTTTAAAGGTGCTCTACCTCTGGGATTCCGCTAACATTTTGTGGCGATGATAGCTCAGTGGTAAGTGACGTCGAATACCGCGGCGAAGGTCGTGTGTTCGAATCCTACAATGAGCTTGAGCTTTCGGTGAAGGAAAACATCGTGAGGAAACCATAGCACGGTGGTAGGCTACTTTGTAGTACCCGACTGGCTGGCTACCACCCTCAAGTTGAAACTCTGTCGCCAAACACCTATCGGTGTGTTCCGACAGCTGCACTTGAGAGCCAGTTCCCATCTAGGCTTTGTGTGCTTACCATCTTCGGCCACATCATCACTTACCATGGTGAGAGTGTGGTCAAACACAAGCCTATCGAGAATTAAAAAAAAAAATACAACTATAAACATTATAGATATAAAAAGATCATGGATACCTTACTTTCAGTACTGGTTTAAGTGCTATTTTTTAACATTACTAGGTCCCTTCACTTTGTAAAATGATAAGATCGCCTTCATCTATCCTAGCTGTCTTTGTATCGAGTTACAGCGATAAAACTTCCACTGAGAAATATCTCGAAGCTTCCATTTCCCGCCCGACGAGACTGCGAAATAACGCTCCATCTCGTTTTTTCGCATGCGAAACAATTTAATAGCGCTCTATTTTAAAACATGTACCTATATACCTACCTATAAATGTAGGTTGGTGATGGATTACGTAACTGGCTTGCGACCCAGGATTTTTCTCCTGGATTCAAGTTATCTGTGTTAAATCTCATCATGAGTCTCAGTACTTTTAACATTTTCCTACTTAGGGGAGACGTAATTTAGTACGTTTCAACCCCTCAAAGACACAGGTCTGCGCGTTCTCCACGAAAAAAACCCCATTCATAGCAGCACCAAAGTTTGAAAACACTCCTCTCACCATCTACATTGCGAGTGATGTCCAGTTTCGAGGTCATTTGGAGAGCAAAGCCAAACTGGCTTCGAAAAAGCTGGGTGTGCTAAATAGGTCCAAGCAGTATTTCTCACCACTCCAGCGGCTGCAGCTCTATAAAGCGCAGGTTAGGCCGCATATGGAATACTGCTCACACCTCTGGGCTGGCGCACCCGCTTACCAGCTCGATCCACTTGCCTCGGTTCAAAGACGGGCCACTCGTATCTTTGACGATCCCGAACTCACCAGCGGTATAGAACCTCTCAGCCTTCGGAGAGATATTGGCTCTCTCTGTGTGTTCTACCGTCTGTATAACGGGGAGTGTTCTCAAGAACTTTTTGACTTAGTGCCATCGTCACCATTCTACCATCGCACTGCTCGCCAGCGATGTGGAGCTCATCCTCATATCCTCGAGCCGCCTCGTTCGTCCACTGAACGATTCAGCCGGACGTTCCTTCTGCGGACCATTAGGATGTGGAATGAGCTCCCCATTACGGTATTCCCTCCGCGCTATGATATGGGGTTCTTCAAAAAGGGCGTAAAGAGAGCTCTTCACGGTCGGCAACACATCGGCAATCACCCTGGTATTGCAAATGTCCATAGGCGGCGGTGACCACTTACCATCAGGTGGACCGTCTGCCTGTTTGTCAACCTATTGACATAAAAATAAAATAAAAAAAAACTTAGGTGATTCATTCTGATGAAATATAATTTTTCCATCAGCCAAAAATATATCATATTTTTCAGTACAAAAAAACCAATGTAGCTTAAGCTTAGACCAAATTGGTCCAAGAGCTTACGTTAGTTTATTGTCTCAGCATATTTCACACACGATCAATAGAACCAGTAGAAGCTACTTTTGAATTATGCACAAAGCCAGTGTATTTATTTATGTCCGTAATGGCTACCTGCCCCGTTGAATCCATCGCGGAATAATTAACATGGTTTTGAAATAAAACTTATTACGTTTTTAAAAATATCAAATATTTTTAGAATGACAATAATTTTAAATGAGTCAAATAATCTGAATTCCTCTCCATCCAAAGGTTGTCTGGAAGAAATTCGCTTCTTAGCGATAAGACGGCCCATTATACAACTAATTGTATCATATAAATCTTGTTATTTTTTTTATTCTTGTTTTTGGTGTACAATAAAGAGTTGTCTATCTATCTATCTACTTATAATTTTTAACTGAATATTTTAAGGAATACGCTGCATTATAATAATTCTTATAGTTTCTTAATCTTTCATATGTATCAAGTTATGAAATTATACGTATTAATTACATAGGTAAGTACCCCGTTAAAAAGTTCTTCATAATCTGCAATTTAAATAAACCTACCTACTTATTTAAATACATTTTGTAAAAGGAGGAAAATTCTCATAAAAATATGAAATATTTCTCTGATGGAATGGTAAACCCTTGGTAAACCTCAATGTAAATTCCTTTGTCTTATTTTACCTTTACCCTACTCCATTAACATAATTTGTATTACTAGATCAGAATTATTACGGGCACTGAATTAAATTTGACATGAAACAATGCATCCTCTTTTAATTTAATATTCACACTAAAGAAAAGTTATTTTATCTTCCTTATAGAAAACACTTAGTAACAAGGGAAGTAAGTTATAGTTTCATAAGTGTTGCATAAAGTAGCACGGTACGGTTTTTCCAGGGAGTCAGCTTGGTGCATTGGTCGGCAAAGGGGTCGCCATCGATCGGGTCAAGTCGCGTCGCGTTTCATAAGTTAGATGCTCTGGCGCCAAATTGATACCAATTTCTGTGTATGCTTTTAACTATTCTGTCTGACAAATTTATATTCACCAATTTGTACTGTTTCCAAGTTTTATGGCAAACAGTTAATTATTATGACTGACTGTGACTATAGAGCAATTTTTACTGTTATTACTGAAATAAACTACTCGAGAACTGAGTTGTCTTACATTTTTATATGACTGTAAGAAATGGCATGTACGAATAAGACAATTATATTGTTTTATTGCGCATGTTCAGTAGACGTTAGACTTAGACCACTGCGTGATAGCCTTCGAAGAGTACTTGTGCTGATATATCGAACGAATAAAAACCAAGGGGCATTAGCTTTGAGCATTGTTACCACATAGAGCTGCCTCTCCCTCCACATTGCAATTCCCTGCAGACTTACATGTATTATTATCTAACTACATTTCCACCCTTTGTTTGTTCTTTATTTAACACAAGTTTGGTTACTAAGGGGAAAATTATCCGCAGAATAATTTGACTCATCTGATTTAAAGTGATATGGCAAACAATGGACATAGAATCATGACAAGGGAATTTATGTGAAGTATGCACATCTATTATACTGACAGTTATACATAATATAAATTCATGCAGACTTAACAGTTTAGCACTTTAACTGATGTTAGCTAAGTACGCATGATCTGTATGTTGGTAAAGATAATATCTAGAACGTGAATCACATGCTAGTCTTGGATGTGTTTAAAACACATTCGTTTTACAAAAATGTTGTGTAATTCCCATCTAGGCTTTGTGTGCTTACCACCATCGGCCACATCATCACTTACCATAGTGAGATTGTAGTCAAACACAAGCCTATCCAGAATAAAAAAAAAATGTCTGAAATAATTCTCTTAAACATGGAGTATCTTCCTAAAGGTCCGGGGTCGGAAGTATCAAGAATTTCCGCAGGGTCTTGTCGTTAGGGAGTTGCTCTATGTTCCATATTACATAATTTAATATTGTTCTAGCTAGCTGCATATAGTAACATTATGTTGGTTTGGTACTAGTGGCGCATTGTCGATGCCATTCACGTCAAACCTGACCTGACCTGCTTGATTTACTGCAAATTGAGTTTATTCGCCCGCGCGCCGTAGGTACGGCATGTGATATTTTTCTATCAGTACATTATCTTTTATTATAGTAAATATCTGCCATAAATCTCCACAACTTATAGGTCTTAATGCGGAACAAAATTAGTTTAAATTGATTTAAGTTCTGAAAAAGCGGACCGTCGAATCAGAAAACGTTCATCAAGAAACGACGACCCAATGAGAATAGCAAGTGTTTAAATAGGCAGAATTTAGAACATTTTAAATTTATACCTAATGTAGACTATTTCACTCGATGCCCTTTTCTTCTTCAAATAATGTAAAGCCGGTATAAATCATGAACTCGTGTCATAGTTTTCCTATAAAATAATAATAAAAGGGTTGACCACAACTATGGTCGCCATTTAGGTTTAATTTGACCTCGCTCCGTTCTCAGACTACTTATTATGACTTATGGTTCGAGAAAGGTAAAAAGTTTTGCTCTTTCACTGAATATGAGTATTACTTTAGAGGACTTCCTCTAGAGGTATCTATAACGTAGGTAACCGCTTACCATCAGGTGGGCCGTAAGCTTGTTTGCCACCACGTTGTACCTATATAAAAAAGTAATTAAATGGAACCTACGTTAAAATGTATTTTCTTCGTACGTAATTAATAACCTAGGGTAAAGGGTAATGAAAATAAAACGCAAGTTTACTAAAATAATGTTGTATTACAGTCATTGTCAAACAACTGATTAAAGGAGAACGCTATGGGTACATAATTTAATCCAACAATGGCTGCAAGCATGTTAGTAACACAACTAAAATAAAATATTATAATATAAAACACCTAGACATTGTTGAACCTGTGAGTTGTTTTCTAATTTGGACCCGACATTTTGAAAGGTCGAGGGTGAATTGGTCGTGGCATTTTACTAAAATAGAATTTTGCCAAGTGCATAATTCAATTATAATATGGAATATAGCGTTAGGCATCGTTCTTGATTGCAAACTAAGGTTCAAATTCTGAAATAGCCTATATATGCTCACCAAAATATACAAAAAGCTGAAATATAGTGGATAAATATCTGTATCACACATAATCGTTATTTTTAATATAACCTGTATCATACCAAAAATAAGAACCGGCCAAGTGCGTGTCAGACTTCGCACATTTAGGGTTGCATAGCAAATGTAGAATAAAAAAAAATACAATAATATATTGGTAATTTTTTTTTTATTCTCCATAGGCTTGTGTGTTTGACCACAATCTCACCATGGTAAGTGATGATGTGGCCGAAGATGGTAAGCACACAAAGCCTAGATGGGTATTTGGCGACAGATTTTCAACTTGAGGGTGGTAGCCAGCCAGTCGGGTACTACAAAGTACCCTACCACCGTGCTATGGTTTCCTCACGATGTTTTCCTTCACCGAAAGCTCAAGCTCATTGTAGGATTCGAACCCACGACCTTGGCCGCGGTAATCGACGTCACTTACCATTGAGCTATCATCGCCTTGAATTTTTTTCTATCCAGCTATCACAGTTCATGAGATACAGCCTGGTGACAGACAGACAGTATAGTCTTATGGCCTAATTTGAATTAAGAATCTGCTAAGCAGTTGCTATCGTCACATCGTCGTTTTTATTATGAATAAGGCCATTAGGGTTTCCGTTTTTACCCATTGGGTACGGAACCCTAAAAAAACAATTATTTATGGAACGCTATACAAAGGCGCAGCTCGAGTGAAATTCTTGGATTGCACTGTACAATGTACATGTCACCAGTCTACACGTGGCATTATGTAACGAGGACAAGAGTTATTCAAAATTCAACGAAACAAAACTAAAACAAAACACATCAACAATTATAATATTTTATAATCGTATGGACCAGAAACTTCGAACAGATTTTTTCCGTCCCAAGTACCGCCAGCGTATTAAATTTACTAAAGGTAAATAGCGAGAAGTCCTTACTTATTTGTTAGTAAAATATACGTCAAAATAAATTGCAATGTGGGTAGAGAGGCAGCTCTGTGGTACATGGCTTAAAGCTAATGCCCCTTTGTTTTTATCCATTATCACCAAATTTTATGTTCGTAGGTCAATGGAAATTAAAAAAAAAACAGAACCAAATTTTGTAAAAAAAAACTGAAAATATGTACAGTATTTATCTACTCTAAACAACGATACCCCACTCGATGAGTTAGGTCAAAATATGGTTAACTATATGAAAGCCAGGAGACATGAGCATATTTTTGAAAACATTTAAACATATTTTTTACATTTTGTGTGACTTTGGGTCAACAAGATGCTTCTTATACTGTGAAAATTTTAAGACTGTAGAAACAAAGGTTTGGCCATAAAACCTGTGTGACAAACGACAGACAGGCGGACAGACAGACATGTGAGTGACAGCAATAGGGCTCCGTTTGGACCCTTCTGGTACGGAACCCTAAAAATGACGACAAACGTTCAAAATATAGATAACATAATACCTCCTAGGCAACGAAGACGGAAATAGTTTTCTATCTCACCTAATGTGTTATTGATCGTAAAACCATACTCCAATTAGGGTTTTGTTTACGAAGCTCGAGTACATCATCAAGTAGTAGAAGAACGGAACCAATTAAGCTCGCAAAAGGTCAGTTTACTTTCCCGATTAATTTTGCAGAGGGAGTGCCGTAATCAAAATAAAAGTCTCATTACGTCACCTTATTCGATTAAAATTGTAATATCAGATGTTTTTTTTATTTCCGTGTTCACGAAACTATCTAAAAAAAATATAATAGGTAGGTACTCCTATGATGATGAACTTTTTAAATCTCCGAAGATAGAAATGTGAAATTTCGGATTATGTTCTTCTCTTGTAACTTGTAATGGAGAATTCATCATACTCAACCCTTAATTATCTATCATGATGATATTAATATTAATATTAGTGTCGATTCACTCATAGCGCTGCTCAAATCTAAACCAAATAAAATAAGTTGGTTTTAGAAGAAACCTTTTATATTCTAAAAATGAATTAAATTTTTAAGACTGAATTTAAAGTTGATTAAATAAATTCGATTCAAAACCTAGTTTATTTAAACATTGTAAAAGTGTAATTAAATAAATTAAAACTAACTTGAAAATAAATACAATTTAGTTTCATAGCTGTTTCATTAAATCTATTCATGCAATATTTAATTCTGTTTTACGAGTGCTACGAAATTCTACGAAGCTACGGAGGAAGAGCTACAGAGGTAGGCTTTAAGTTCGTTCTATTCAACTGTTTCTAAGAATACAATGGCGTAAGAAGTAACTTTGTCATTCGTATCTATTGTTGAGACTTGTAGACTTTGCCAAAGTCAAGTATTGCGCTACATTCCACCCGGGGGCACATTTAATTGGAAACTGTTTTATCAAGCGTCGTGTTAAATTGTAATAAGATGGAACACGAATTCGTTATACGTAACACAATTTATTTATAGGGGCTTTCTGGAAGATTGATAAGGTAACTTTATACCACAGTAAATTGTCTCGTTAAATTAGGTTTGTCGTGAAGGAGGACGGGGCGTTCGTTAGATAACAATGTAAATTTATCATATTTTATCACTGTTCGCATTTTTATTTCACCTTTCAGTCAAATCTATAATTTAATCATTCAATGTTTTATTCATTCAACATAATTATGTTTTTATAATATTCTGCGTTGATCAGAAATTCTGATGATTTTCTTCATTCTCATCATACTCTGATAGAAATATGTATCATGAAAACACAATTTCACTAAGATCTCAAGAGAGATGAAATTGGATCACGCTTCTGGCACAAGCAGCTTTGTAGAACATGAAAGATAAAACTTAGGTAGCATACATAGTGTAGTTAATATAGTAATACTGCATATAACCACCCAGGGACCTTGGTAAATATTTTATTACGTTATCCGGGTGGTTTTTAGGATATACGCGTAAGAATAGGAGAATCCCCTGAAATCCGGGCAACCTTTTTGAGAATTTATTTGCTACTTTGTCAAAGACTATACCGTAACTGTTGTAGTACCTTTATTTTGAAGTTTATCTTTTACTATAGGGGGTGATTTCGAAATCACAGATATCACTTGAAAGGGTGGAAATTACACTATGACACCACCAGTGAAATCACGAAATGGGATCAGTCTCCTGCTGTATGAATTTCAGTCTGTCAGATTTTATTCACATCAAGAAATAATTGAAATACAAAAGAAGAGGAGCTTTAAAATCTGTGTCCTCGTGATTGACAAATGAATATGAAAAGCTCTGTAAAAGAAAAACACTCATCATAAAAAAATCAGACCCCATATAACGGAAAATGCTTTTTTGTTATAAAATTATCGAAATATTTCACATTCCTTGAACTTAGGTAGTTGGTTAGCTATTATGATTGAATAGTTATATGACCCCTAACAAAATACGTAGCGTCTACTTTCTAGTAGATAAAAAAACTGCTAGTGTTTGCAAAAGAAAGAAGGGTTTTTTTAGGACAAATACATACAGGATTGTATTTGTAGACACCTTATTTATTTCTCTCCACCCTTTTACTCGTCAAACACTAGCCACGCACGTCGCATGGTTAGTTGCGTGTCCCTACGAGTTACTATGCCGCTGGGGCAACTACCAAAGGAGCCCTTGAAACGAAATTTAGGGGACCCTCCGACAACAATATTGCGATTACGTGCGTGCCTGTCATTGACACAGTTACCTTTGACTAAATTTGATACCTTTCTATGTTACATGTTTTATTTATATGAGTCGTCTTTGTTTTCATATACGATATTAATAAGTAAAATTATCGACCGAATAGCTCTGCGAGGTATTTAAATTGTGATGAAACTCCTAGAGTCAAAATCTCGTTGTCAAGTCCATTAATAAATCTCAATATTCTATTTCTGAGATAACCAATTAATTACCTTACCAATGAATTTAAATGATTTCCAGGTTAGTAGGTGACATATTTTAAATCTATTCCATAAAATATAAAGATTTTTTGTGTTTTCACATTATAACCGAAAAGAATTTTACGCGGATGAAACCGGCGGGGCATAGTAGCTCTAGTACTACTAAACAATTCTGCCTTCACTTTGTCGCTGCTCTACATTGCTGTATTGTGTCGTAAAACGACAATTTCTGTTTACTATCCCGTTCTCATTTCACAAATCCTTTCAATAAATTGCTCCATGGGCTTATACTTTATTTCTGAGTAAACTAAGTGTTACTATGCAGTAAATTTTGGTAATATACTTCCAACTAAAACTTTCCAAGGCAAGAGTGTTCTCTTATCCCTTCTTATTACACACCTTTGTTTTCCTCGTAACATATTCTTGAATATTTCCCTGTACTGTTACATAATTCAGTAGCTTTTCTTACCATGTTGGTGAAACATTGGATGTTGAAAGTTTCAGCTTTATTTTCCTACCTAGCGAATAAGATAATCGAGATAAATATCCTAATAATAGTAGATAACAAGTTTACTAGAAAATTTTATACTTCTAACCCCAGCTTTTAAAGCTGTGCGTTGGTCTGTCAGTAAAGATATATGGATATACCGACTAGAAGAGCGACTAAAGCTATGAAGTTTTGGTTGTCCATTGCTTATTAGTAGAGTGTAATCCCAATTGCACTTCAACTATTATTAATATCTCATTGTCATAATGATTTCCTTGAAGTATGCGATTGTAATCTTGTTTCAGATGCCTATGCCGTATTTAGCGTTGACGGACATCTTAAATCTTATGTAACACATACCTTTCAAAAAGTAGGCTTCGTCTAAGAATGTTTTCATAGCAATCTGGAAATTGAATCTAAATGATCCGGTTTACACGTGCTCCCGACAACCTAAAATGTCGACATGAATTACGTTTACGTCAGACTTGCCAAGATGGGCGCCAAGATATCTGAACAGGCGAGTGCTCGGTGTTCCGAGCTTTTCCGCGTACGTTGGCCCTGTTAGCATGAAGTGCCCGCCGTCGGTCGTCGTATTGATTAGACAGGCAGGACTGCTGAATGTTACATAACTAGCGACGCCCGCAGACTCGTACACTGCAGGAGAACCTACATTGATTGTACTTTTACGTACGCTCGTTTCGGAAACCTATAAAAAGTTTTGCTGAAATTGGAAACTATATAAAGTATCTTTGATATTTTTGCGATACTTTGAACTCAATTTTTTTTCTTGTCGGTACCGAGGTATTGCGCCAGATTCTCTAAGAATTCTGCTTAAAAAATATATTTGTATTCTTAGCGGATCGGACGATTGTTCGAAAACTACATACTTCCATAAAATATATAATTCCAGAAGTCGCGACTCATGTTATTAAGATACTTGAGTTCGTGAAAATCTGTGATTGATAACTAGGCACATAGCTGCATGTGATTTTACGTAAAATATAATTTATCTATCCTACATTTTTGAAGCAAATTATGATTATGAAGTCACTCACAATATTGGTTCGAGTTGACGCGTGGATGCTCCATCTTCCATTACGTTAATAGAATATAGGGAGACACTCGGTCTGTTCATTATGGAATCTGGTGTCGAGATACTGTGACATGTCGTGACTCCCACGGTTCCTGTTTCATAGAATTGCAATACATCAAATTGAATGTACGATGGAGATGGAAATAGGAATTCAATTTGTACAAGACAAAGTTGCAAATGGAGATGCAAAATACCACAATTTAAATCAAATTTCTCGTTTAAAGTGAGCTTTAAAGCGGTCTTGGCATTGCAGCGTCTAGTTTAGAAAATAGCGAGCTTGCATTTTGGCGTCGGCATTTTTACCTAAATTCGTACTACCAATAAAAACTTTATCCATAAATTGTTAACTTTGCCGGTGTCAGCCTTCCGTATTTTTGCTGAAAGTGTTTTAGTTCTAATTGCTTTTGCAAATTCTTAGTATCAAAGTAGTAAACCTAATAATATAGCTGCAGAACAAAATATAATTCGGGATACACGTGTAAAGGGAGCTATTGAAATATATTTATTATCTCTCATACGGTCTTAGTAATTTCGTAAAATACTGAAACATCAACATGGCGAACGTAATTATGTTTGCCTTAGGTCGTGTCAGCGACAGCCTCATAAATGCACGCTCAGCGTGGTACAAACAGATCCCCTGTCTCATATAACATATACATACGCCACTCCACTTAGCTAACAAACGGAATTATTAAACTCACAAAATTAATGTTTGAATTTCCATGAATTTTCATCTTAGTTGATGCTTACGTGACGTTTCTTTGAATATTTAATAATATTTTAAACGATCTATTTTGGTGAAGAAACTTGTGAGCTCGTAAGTACATTTTTGACGCAATAATTTGTCGTTTTGTTTTCTTCTTCTCCACTCTATTATTTGCCAGGTCCTGCACCTTATACGACACGACGTCTATTTTTGCTTTCAGTTGGTCAATACACCTATACAGTTCATCCTTATTCTTCTTCTATCATGTTTTTAATTAGTTCGTCGTGTCGTATAAGATGACCAAACATCTTTCCCCTTCTATTTCCTATCGCGTTTCTGTACTCTTCGACTCTTCTCAACACGTCCTCGTTTGCCATACTCACTATCCAGCTGATCATTTATTTCGTTAATAAAATTTTATTAAAAAAGTTATATCTATTACTTTTAGAAGAAATATATACTCGTATAGTTTAGTTAGCAAGACGTTTTCAAGACGTAGTTGTAAAAAGATACTCTGTGAACTACTAGATAAATCGTGTATGTATTGCTAGATGTGACCCAAATAAATGTTTGATTCGTCTCATTTGGTTGCGGTTTCTAGTCTCATGCAATTAATTTTATTTAAAATGTTGAGTATTTACTATAGATTGAGTTACATAGGAAAAAAATCAGATTGCTTTTAGTTTTGAGACGTTTTTTATTTTGGGGACGTATACTTCCAAAATAGGTATCTATCGTACGTAACCTATCTTCAAACAAAAACAAAAATAAAGAACATCAAGCATTAACATCAAGATAACTTTATTAGATGATTTTTGTCTAAACATGCGCAAGAGTATCCAATGGATTCAATCTAAATCAACTCTGAGTTTCAACTTGCATTCTTTGCGGTCCCATCATAGCTTCGTGTAGAGAAACTAATGAACCTATTTCAATTCATTCTGTATTCATACTGTGTGTGTGGTTTAATTTAAGAGATAAGATATTTTTGTTATCCCGGGAAAAGATAAGATCCCTCGGGAACGCGGGTGAAACTGTGGGGGACAGCTACACACAGGTTATATTGAATAATATAGGTATTATATGTAGGAGCCTGTACGAAACAATTACCCCCAGACCCAGAACAAGCAGATATGTTCATGTACACACAAATATTGGTCCTGCACGGTATTTGACGGGTGTGTTGGATAGAATTGTTAGCAAATAAGATTATGATTGTATAGTTCATTAATTGTATGATAGGTCGAATTATATTTTCTACCATTCTTTCTTCTTTACTTTTGTCCGATCATTATAAGTCTATTTTGTCCTATGTACGTACCTGTAGGCATCTAAAGCACATTAGAAAATTTTCTTGACAAAATAACGAATAAAATTAGCACTTATCTATATGCTTGATAATAAACTTTAACTCTATGATCTTAGGAGTTAAGTTAATTTTCCGATTGACTTTTTGACAACCAAATAACCCATTATTTACATTTTTATCTGGACTTGACTCGTGTCTAATTCATAACAGAAGCTAAGATAATTCGGCTAATTTAAATCGACAAACCTAAACAGTTCTTTTCCTATGACTCACGCTAGGCAAGTACTCTTGTGTGTATCAGATTATCCCGTTGAAGAGGTTCAAAGGCCAACATTAAATCCAGCTTTAACTGCAGTGTGCTGCAACACCACGCTTGTGATTGTATGACTAATGCTTGTGTGATTCAAACAAGCTACTTCTTCCATAGTGTAGCTGCTGCATACATATTGTGTAACATGATTTATTATGTAACATACATACATATCTATAAATAAACTATAATCGTACTAGGTCGCGGTTTTATTAGTTGTCATTTGCACATGCTGTTTCTCTCACCTATTTTACAATCCAGGTATATTGTTTTACTGGTTTTTTTGAGATTTAATTATTTTGAAACCTAAAAGATTACATTCATATAGCTTATAGCGATGATGGCTCAGTGGTAAGTGACGTTGAATACCGCGGCGAAGGTCGTGGGTTCGAATCCTACAATGAGCTTGAGCTTTCGGTGAAGGAAAACATCGTGAGGAAACCATAGCACGGTGGTAGGGTACTTTGTAGTACCCGACTGGCTGGCTACCACCCTCAAGTTGAAAATCTGTCGCCAAGCACCTATCGGTGTGTTCCGACAGTTGCACTTGAGAGCCAGTTCCCATCTAGGCTTTGTGTGCTTACCACCTTCGGCCACACCATCACTTACCATTGTGAGATTTTAGTCAAACACAAGCATATCCAGAATAAAAAATTAAAAAAAAACCTACCAAGCCTACATATCTAGTGGTTTTATCAAGATTTCAGATGATATTCATCCTTATTTTACCTGGAATTTGAACATAATTTTACTGAAATCCTCTTTTACCTACCTTTGTTGCGGCCGTCTCAGAAACCACTCTGCCTCAATTTCCTTACCTAATCCTACAGTTTTATAAATAAAGTGTCTTTTAATTTCCTTAATACCAGACCACTTTCTCTGAAGCTAAAGCTGAATTGAATGTTATATGACTCCTAAATATAATTAATTCAAAGCTATTTAGGTAGACTAGCTGTCCCCCGCGGTTTTACCCGCGTTCCCAAGGGATCTTTTCTTTTCCCGGGTTAAAATATATTCTATCTCTTATTCTGGGACTAGCTGTTCCGCGCAGTTTCACCCGCGTCCCCGTGGGATCTTATCTTATCCCAGGATAAAAATATAGCCTATGTTAATCTGGAATAATGTAGCATTCAAATGGTGAAAGAATTTTTTAAATCGGTCCTGTACTTTTTGAGCCAATTCTTTACAAACATACTTACATACAAATCTTTCCTCTTTATAATATTAGTATAGATAACTATATAAGCAGTGCTTTATTACGCCCACGTTCAATTTCGCAGATTCCGGTCTTGTGGACAGTCATGAAGACCTAAATCTTTCTGTTTGATAGACTTGCGAATTTTTCTCGTTAAATCTGGATCTGTTAATCTAAAAATTTTATGACAAATTAGCCAACTACCGCGATGTATTTATTATGTATGCAATGCATACATGATATTTCATCATTACATGCTTGACTTGTTGTACATTGTTGTGTTGTCATTAACTTAACCACTAATCTCCAAATTGCGTGACATTAGTCTCAAGATTATTAAAACTGCTTAACGCTAACAAAATGGTCCTATGTAGTCCTTTCTTTTGGCTGTTTGATCAATTTTAAATTGAGCTTTGATTTTCTCAACTCTACATTGTCTTTCTCAACATTCTTGTTTGTATCTTTATTTCTAACTTTTTATGAATTGTATTTTTCAATTACGCGTTTAATTAATTCACTAACTACGGCGTCGAAATTCAAATTTAACCGTCGGATAACTACGCTACTGATAGCAATCAATTTGACTCTATAAATTTTTGGAAAACTTATTTAGTTGCAATTGCAACATTATTTTATGCGTTATGTATTGCGAAATTTTATTTCCCACTTTAACGTTAATCCTACTGTAATGTAAATTTATTCTGTGTTTGTTTGTTTATCTTTCGAACTCGTATTCAATCTCTTTGATCTAATATTAAAGCTAGTTGGCAGAAATATTGAGCTTATAAAGTTGTATTGACTATATTTTGGTTGAAATTTTTCCTAATCCAGAGTAGGTACTAAATGATTGTTATCATCATCATTTTAATATCATATTACATGTATAAAAACCGGTCAAGTGCGAGTCGGACGCGCGCACCGAGGGTTCCGTAATGGAGTCTCGAGGAGATTTTAATTTTTTTTTCGATTGTTTTCGATTTACTTAATTGATGTTGGTGCCAATTAAGCTCTAACGTAGATAGACCTCTGAGTTGTAACGGCGCTGATACAACAGCGCCGTTACAACTCAGAGGTCTATCTTAGTTGGTGGAACTATGTTTGTATGGGGACACCTTCAATTTTCAACTTTTTTTATTTTTTGAAATGTTTCCTTTATTTGTGCTGTCAGGCCTTGCTTTTTGGCAAATTTCATGATTCTAGGTCAACGGGAACTACCATATAGGTTTTCGACGTAAAACCTATAGGGTACTTCCGGTGGACCTAGAACTGTGAATTTTGGTTAAAAGCTAGGTTAACCAAACCAAATTCCGAAAAATAAAAAAAGGCGAAAATTAAGGAAAATTTTGGTACTTACAAGTTTTCGCGAAAATCTAAAATTGCCCATATCTTTTTATCGTGTTGATTCAGGATCTTGATTTTTAAACACCTAATAGGGACTATAGACCTCAGTATCTGATACAAATTTCAACTTGCTAGGTCCACCCGTTCCTGAGATAATCGGTGGTGACACACGGACAACAAAGTGATTTTATTAGGGTACCTTTTTTTACTTTTTGAAGTACGAAACCCTAAAAAGATATATTTATAACAATTATTTTACATCATACATATATGTATGTATCGATCTGAACTGTCTTAAACAAGATTCATCTTTCTCTAGCTGAAATTTGTAACTATTTCACTCATTTCAAATCCGCTGGGAATGTAGCTCGGAGAAAATTAATGCAATTCTCAAGGCAGCGAAGGGCTTTAATAAATCCTATTTGATTTACTGCGCAGCTGCAAATTATATTATGAAAACAGGGTATGCAGATTAATTATTTTAAAAATTATCTTGATGTAATGAAGATGTAATCATGGTTCAACTAGAAAGAAACTTAACTGCTTAATTAGGTACTTAGAAATAATAAACGGGAACGCAAAAGCAACCAATGCCAATTGTAATGTCTGGAGTACCTTGCGCGAATTTCATTCATGCGACACACCCACGCCCAATTTGCCCACCATTCTCGGATTACAATATGACGAGTGGACGTAACTGAAATTTTTCCACTTAACTTACATACATATAACGATTCTGTTGCCATGTACATATAGTTTATGATAAAGTGTCGACCTTATTTTATAAAAGTACCTTCTTGATGACCTTCGTATTACAAAATACGAACTTTATGGTGGCCATGGTCAACTAATTATTGTCCCCTTTAGTGTAGGTATAGGATGTTACCTAATAAACCTTTATGAGTCTTGCGTGTTACAATTAACTTTATTGGCAGTACACTAGATAACACGAGTAGTCGTACCCTAGTCTAATGGTCCCGGGGCAATTCTGGTGGAATATTTCCCGAAAATATGGTGCATTGAACTGATATACTTAACTAAATGGTAGCATCTTGAACGGAAACGGCCCGCCCGGCTCCACTGGCGCAGTCCGCCTTGACTGGCTAGCACCGGCATCGGGCAGAATTGTCCAAAGGATAATCATCCAGTTTGGGGTTATAACATCTACTGTGCACTTGTCGCTTCACAGATTATACCAGTGTCGGTCAATGTGCAGTTATGTCATTGTCTCCTAGTTTGGACCATCGATCGTAGTTATCTTCATATTTTCTTTTGAATTAAGGCGATGATAGCTCAGTGGTAAGTGACGTCGAATGCCGCGGCGAAGGTCGTGGGTTCGAATCCTACAATGAGCTTGAGCTTTCGGTGAAGGAAAATATCGAAAACAACAAACCATAGCACGGTGGTAGGGTACTTTGTAGTACCCGACTGGCTGGCTACCACCCTCAAGTTGAAAATCTGTCGCCAAACACCTATCGGTGTGTTCCGACAGCTGCACTTGAGAGCCAGTTCCCATCTAGGCTTTGTGTGCTTATCATCTTCGGCCACATCATCACTTACCATGGTGAGATTGTGGTCAAACACAAGCCTATCGAATATAAAAAAAAAGTCTTGAAAGGTGCGCTTGCGTTGAATTTAGTACACAAAGTGATGTGTATTCAAGGAATTCGTTTATTTGAAGTTAAACTCGTTGGCGTGCATATTTTGTCGGGCCTCGGTCGTTGTGTAAATTTTCGATTTGATGTTTTATATTTGATATTAATTGAAACGCGTTTTATTAATCGTCGTACATGTGTCGGGCTGTCAAGTTCATAATTGAATTATGTGGAGCACGGCAATTCTCGCGTGCACTTAACGCTACCTGATTCACGGCATCACGGCTAGATTTACGTAACGTAAAATACCCTGGAGTCTGTTTAGCGACATCCGACCCCGGCCTCAATGCCGGATTATCTCTACAAAGCATTTTGATCGAATACTAACTACGTTTTAATGAGATTTCACGTTATTTACAAATGCCAGTTAAGAATAACGAATCACATTAGTTGAAAAGAGCATAGCAACTTCTTACTAATGAAATACTATGTAAATCTTATCGTAACACATAAATGTGGGTCTCAGTTCTGTGACCCCTGACTAACTCTTCGGGATCACTGTTTTGCACTAGCTTTCCGCCTCCCGGTTTCACCCGCGATCCCGTTTCTCCATACAAACTTTGGACCCTCGTTTCATGCCCTTATGGAGTGAATTTTGGATAATCCTTTCTAAGCGGATCAATGTCATAATACCTAACTATCTGCGTGCGGAAGCCGGTCAGTAACGATTGCCTTTTATATATACAGATTTACAAATTAACAAGAATTATTTGTATTTTTTAAATAACAATGAATGTTTAAGTAGATACTTACATAATATCAACACATACCTAAGTACGTTTTGTTGCAGGGTTTACTTAAGTACTAGCGTATTACGTAACGTAGCCTACTTCCTTTGTTCCGTTACAAAAAAAGAATTGTTAGTGAATGGTTCCCCACAATCCCTTCTAATCCGATGAATTTACATTGTAGCCCTCCAATCTCCTCGTACTCATGTGACTCCCACAATATTTGTACATACACTAACATTTTGTTGGCTTCCCTATAAGCTTTATAATTAGAACAAATTTTTTTGTTTTATAAAAAATTCTTGACTTAGGAGAAGAAGAACCCAAAATTGGTTAACTAATTTCAGAAACCATCAATAGTATATAGTTTGAAAACAATATCAGTAATATTGTATTTGACGCCATCAATATTTAACAATAAATATTGAGTTCATCAAAATCATTTGGAATCTGGACTAATGGATGTCATGGATTTGGTTGAATCTTTATAGTTTTTACTGGTGGAGATGAGGCGTGCGTGTGTAATATTTAGAATATTTCAGAGAACTATAAATATTATCTGCCAGCACATATTCCAATAAACTTCCTTCGTCTTCACCTTCAGCTTATACGTTGGAAGTTAGTGAATCAACAGCATCGACCGTAGCAACGGCCGTGACGTGACGCACTATGTTTATACGTGCTCATAATCTATTTACTCTTTAATAATTTCATTGAAATGTTTTACGGAATATCAGGACTATGCATAAGTACTTCGCTCAGTAAAAAGACGAAGCCTCGTACGTCCCGGATGGCCATGTACGATCGATAACCTCGTCGTCTGCCTTAATGTAATTTCCAATTTCTCTGCATGTTATTTGATGTGAAAATCTCAGATTTTTATGGTGTAGAGATATTATTTGAATCTTTACTTTCATTTCTTTACACGGGTTTATGGGTTTCGGCTCCGAATATTTCCTTTCTGGTTTTTAAGTTATAAGAAACCGTTTCAAGTGAGCACTACAGCTTCTGTAAGTAGATCCACATAATAATTTCTAAAATTATACTTAATTGATAAAGACTTTCGCTTGGCCCTATATCAAATATCCATTAACCATGATAACCATCTCCGATATCTTCTAACGAGTTGTCAGGGAATTTCCTGAATCGTGCTTTTCCTATTAAGTTTAGTTTCGTTTATTTCCTTTGTAGATCCAAACGATAGAAATACGCGGTTCAATTGCACTCACCCAAGATAGAACAGACCTCCGAGCTCCGCCCAGAATACCGCCTCACTTCTGCCTGTAGGCAAATCTAATATCGGAAATTGACTCGACTCGTCGGATTATTCACTTTGACCTCGCTTCGACTCGAGGTGAGGTAAAACTATTATCTCCCACTTCATTGCGTTAGCGAATCGAGAGCTCTGCTGTCACAGCCTCGGTGTCATATCCCGTGTTAAGCGGACAAGATTTTCTATGATAAATGTCTTCATGAAAATACAAGACCAACTAATCGTAAGGTACCTAACAAAGATTTACGAATTTCGAGGAATCGTGAAATTAACGTCCTTGAGACGCAATTTATCCGCATATTTCGTATACACGATACATCTATCTTCGCTATGCTTCTAGGTGTATCATCGCCTTAGCAATAAACCCTTTTTCTGTACAGGCGGACTTTACACGTTTTGTAAGGGAAACTAATATTGAAATATTGTCGCGGTGGGTGGCCTTATCATAGTATCAATTACTTCTCGCCTACATATCCTCTTTGAGGCGGTTACAGGCGGAGGTTTGCCGCTTTGACCAGCCTTGGGACTAACGTCCACCTCATGCTAGCAAATGTACTTTGGCAAGGAAACTGAGGTTACGTCATTTTTTCAGTTTTATAGACGTTTGTGGGTCATGCAATAAACAATTTGTAATAATATATGTACTGAAATAGTTATACCTAATACATTTCTTTACTCGTGGAGAGTAATTTGAATTTATGCTTCAATTTTGCCCGGCTTTCATAACCTCCATATCCTAAATAAGCCCGGAAGCTTTCGCAGATTCGCATACAGCTTCATGGGGTTTACGTAACATTCGGTGCCAATTCATTAAATTCTATCGCGTTGAGACTTACCTTCAGTGAAAAGTGGGTTAATTGTACTCAGAAGGGCAGTTCCAGATCCCGAACTCATCAACTAAATGAAATTTTTAACTCAACCATAATTATTGTTTTCGTGTCGTGTCTTTATGTGCCGGGAAAATTATTTTTGAATAAATCGTATTCCTGAATATTATTAAATCTATGCCAAGTTTCATCTAAGCCCGTTCAGTCGCTAAGGCTCGGTTGAAACCTTAATAGTGTATACCATGAAAACGGATAGCTATTAATGGAGTCACGTAACCGGAAAAATGGTACTAAAAGTTAATTAATTGTCGTCCTTGCTGATAATGTACCTCTACTGAAAATTAAAATACTGATATAGAATTCTTTTATGCATTTAATTTAACTACCAGTGTGCATTTTGCAAATATTTTAGTAATACTATTATCTGAAACATTTGTAATAGTTACAGCATCGCCTTAATACTTAGTTAATCAGGATTTATTTTTACCTATACAATACTATATATACATTCCTCTATTCACCCAATATATTGGAACGACACGATGTTTAAACAACTAGCTGAGTTTAGTTTAGGTTTGTGTGAGTTCTTTTATATATTTCGACATGATAACCGATATTTGTAAATCTGGGTGTGACCTAAGCTACGGGTCCGTCTTAGTTGTATGTAGTTTTTAAAAATCTAACATTTATATTCTGTGGACCTCAATACTTATGCTTTTATTTATTTTTATTACTGATCGTAATGGGTGCAGACGATAGTAACGATTCTGGGAGTAAACTAAACGGACCATTCAATATTAGAAAGCTGTTCAGGAAAGATGTATTATAGAATCAGAAATATCTTTTCTCTGAATAATTCTGTTTTCAGAGTAAATCTTCATGGAAAAGGTTATATATAAATAATAGCTTTTACTCTTATAGGTAATTTATAGACAACATTTTTAAATGGACATGAAAAATGTTACATGGTTTAATTAATTGTTTCAAAACAAGCAAAGTTTCCTCGGGTTTAATTTATGAAATACAAATGTTTCAGGCCGGCAGCTATTGTAAAGTATTTTTATCCAATTTAAGTCTGTCGTTCTATATTTTTGCGCGTAATCCCTACTGCAAAGTTGGTCAGTTTTGGGATATTTCTAGTATCCTACTGCTTCTGATGTGAACTGCTTAACAATAAGTTCTGGAGTTTTATGGTAAGAATCTGGCAGCGAATTTGTTAGACGGTAGGTACCTCACAGACATACATAGGTATACAAAGTTTACTTTACATCCCGACGCGGCTCTCTCTAGGCCAGGCTATTTTAGAAGCACGCGGACTGCGGTCTAGGTATTTTACCTAACAATAGATGTTGATAGATACGCTTATATGGTTGGATGGTTAGATTAGAACTAATATAAATAATATATTTTGCTGCACATAAAGTTGTTAAATAAGTATTAAATTATACGTACCTAGGTACCTAACGTACTCTCGGATCCAGAAAAGTTACTTATCGGATGTAGCTTAATTTAAAAAGTTTTGCAAATGCTATACAGTTAAAATGCAATTCGACTGAGAGCTCTCGGTCGGTTACCTACTTACTAATGGGAAAAGTCTCATTGATAATTATTTTCACATCTTTTTATCCAGCATCAAGATAAGCGTTAAATAGCTTTTGACGTTTATCATAAATGCAAGTCGCGGTGGTCTGGCAGGACACAAATAAAAGTTTTTCTAACTAGTTAACATTCACTGCCTCATCGACTCGACTCGTCAGTAATATTTATGCCGCCACTTCTGCCGCTCCTCGACTCGGAACGCCTCATTATAAGCTTTCAGCATACTTTTAAATTTATGAGTCGTCAGAGATAGAGTTCGCAAGCAATATATTGCATCATCTGTTTCAGTCAAGAGCCGCCTCTTGAATTTTCAGAAGGATATTCTAAAAATCGCGGTTTGCGAAAATATGCTGCATTTGTCGTCGTCTATCTCATATCGTGATTACTTTTATATCCATTGTGTTCGTTGTTACGTAACCCTTCTCGTACAGACTTTAGCTAGGAGAAAGCTAGATGTCTAACTATGTTCCTATATGAAAATAATGCGAATGTCCGCATCCTTTTGAATGTACACGTGTCTCGATATATGGGACGTTGTGATTTAACAGATAGAAGCTTATGGGCCTTGATTTTGTCTTAATAGCTCATATTAAAGGCGATTTGGAAAATAATTAATGTTGGTGGGGCAGTATGCGAGACGCGTTAGGTAACCGGCGGCGCGAGACTGAGATAGATGCCGGCGCGCGCCGGCTCCGCTATTGATCGTGGCGAATGACGCCCGGGGTGACCCAAATAGAGCCTCCGTGCACCCTCCGCCCTCAAACCGTATGCCCCATCGCCAACACCCCGCGCCCGCAGGCCAACGACGAATTTTCATATCAGTCGTTCTTTCATGGCGAAGGAATGGCCCGCTGGCCCGGCTCTGATACTAATGCCTTACATAATACATCATGACAGCCCCATAATCAGCCTTCAAAATCTCTTTGTCCTTAGTTTGACATCTCTTATGCAATAATAGGCTCTTTATGACATCTAGATGTGTGTTAATAGTTACATTATCCGAAAACGTAGGTGACCGAAAAAGTTAACCAGACTTTTTGACCAAAAATATGTCGATTAAAGCTAAAACTCCGTCTCATTAACTCATTGATATTGGCCTCCATAAAATATCTCAAACATACTGTGCTTATCACTGTACTAAGGTAGCTTATCGAATTCACAACGCTTATAAAATTTGAAATGTAATTGATTTTCATAGTCGGCGGTGTGAATACATAGTAACTGACCTATGCAATGCCTGGGAAATACCCGGGTCGTATCGTAGCAAACGGTACGGTGCATGCGTACTTTATAGCATACTGATGGCTGACATATTGCATTAGTAACTATTGATCGCCGTATTTTACCTGGGAACCAGGACTAGGTATAATCAACATAAAGTATTCGTTTCACTGGGGATTGAAATAAAAAAAACATCATCAGGATAGATGTATAGAATCGCATGATTACAGATCAACTACAACAATGAGTAGAAAAAATCTTTTGTTTGGAGCTCCAGTCCAGACTCCAGTAAAATGAAAAATACGCGCACACCCAGCTGGGGCTCAACGGACGCTAAATTGAAAAGTGTGCAACTTGCGCTTTATTGTAATAAGGAGGCATAAGCTACAAAGTTGCTAGAGATTGCGATAATGTGTAGCCTGACTTAGGTACTAATATTTTGTACATCATATTGTATGTCTCCATATAATCTGTCGGAAAACGTAACTTACATTTTATATAAATATTTTCCTGTTTTCTAGACTCTTTGTTACGAGATTGAATTGGTAATTCAAATTCCCATAAATTCGTTTTCAGTGTCAATCAATCCATTGACAAATTAAGATTCAATGGTATGCCTTTATTTGTTTTCCGTCCCCCGTGAAATGTTAATCGAAAGCTAATGATGAAAGTAATCTTGCAATTGGGTGTACAATAACAACAGTTTTTCTATGTTTACTAACCCGTAATTATGACAGGGCAACGTCAAATGCCGGAAATTAATATCTGGCAGGTGGTACTCCCGGCGCACCGGAAACTTGTTCGCGAACGTAGCCACTTAACTCGCCCATAGTGTTTTTTTTTTGCGTTTCAGCCCTTCAATACGGAAATTCCGCCCGTCTACGAGTTGACTGTACTTTCTCGTAATATTTTATTAAGTATGATGCATATTGAATCATATTTTCGGAAGTCTTACTATTTTCTCTTCCCTAATAACAATTCATTTACTATATCTAGATGTAAGTAATCAATCCCTTATTCAAACAATAGTAGTTTACCTCGCACGTTTCGCTTTGTTCGCCCTAGATACTGAGTTAAATCGAATCGATCATTACTTGGCTACAGTAATACGAATGTGCCGCAAAGAGCTCGATAGCAATTTACTTTATCGATTACCTAAAAATAGACCGTAAATGCATCGCCACTTTATTGCTGCAATGAAAAACGATCCAACCGCGAGGCGATTTCATGTCTTCGAGACTATCAAAAACACATCAATAGGCGTTCCAAGAACGTTTCTTTACTCAATTTGGTTTATGTTTCCCTTTCAAATATTTTTACCTACTACTTAAGATGACAAAAAGCATATAACATAAGCCCAGAAACCAGTGGCCAATTGGTGGACTAGAATTTCGTTTCTTTCAATGGGGGAACTAGCTAAAGTCATAAAACATTTACGTCTACAATTTATTTATATACGGAGGTTATGACATTATCATAATGCGAATGCAATAAAACTAGCGCAAATATTATTCACTCGCCATAAAATCGCTTTACTGGCCACGGAAATGTAAACTAGACGGTTTAGTCGCGTATTAAAATATTGAAGAACCCATATAAAATTTCGGAGACCTAAATAGCCTCTTGGTTAGAATTTTATCAGTTACAGATTTTTTTCGATTATTACATTTCACTATTTTATTTTTAAACAGATACCTAGTTTACTATTTAGAGTTCGCCCTACAGATAAGGCCTTCTGTCAATACTCAATTTAACATTAGGGTTGGGCGCGCCGCCGAGACGGCCTTCCTTCCTCCTCCGCTTGACGCCCTACGAACGAACTCGTCGTAAAAATTTATTAAACCATCTTGCTGAGAGCTTTTATATACGATGGATTATATAAAGAGATCCAAATGTAGCTAGATTGAGTAGGTATTTTGGAGGAAAATTTATAAGTACCAACGCAAGATTTTCTCAATTTTCAAATTTGATTAGTGGTAGTGAAGTGTGCGAGACGGTGCGTCGACGTGCGACGGAAAGCTTGTCGATCAGGAGGGGCTGTCAACGTACCGGTTGTGGAAGGTTACGAGAAGGGAGGGTGCGGCGCGGCGGCGCAGTGGTGGCGGCACCAGAGGGCGCCGTGCGCAGAGGTTGCGCGCGACGTTTGTGGCGGCGGCGGCGCTGGCGTCGTGACGCAGTGTGACGTCAGTGCGCCGTCGGCTCGATACGTGCAGGCCCCATCGTCAGTCGCCGCCCGAAGCAGGCCGCCAAACGTCGCGCCCTACGCGCCTCCGCCACCCGCGCACTTCTCTCATACCGGGTTTTAGTTTCATACCACGATGTCATAGTCCCAGTGTCGTGCCACTAGACTACGTGAAAGCGCACACATTTTTTAAGTTTTTTCGTTGGAACGAAGAAACCATAAAGGCAGTAATTGTTGCAGAACTAGCGACGACCCACCCCACTCCGTTGAGGGAAAGAGGCGAGACCGAGCGGCGGCTTATACCTTTTTATCCGCCTTTACATAAAGACTAGCGAAAATGGGCGAGGTGAGTGCGGTGCTTGCAGTAGTGCTTGCCTTAGCCTTTACAGTAGCGAGCCCGATCCGGTGGGACAGTGCTTTCGTGAAGGTGTAAGTGCATGTCGCAAACAGTGAGTGCGGAAGGTAACGCCGACTAGAAGAGTGCTCGTCTGCTTGTGAACAGTGCTTGCGTTCCTTGTTCTTTGTTTCTTGTGTTGTCTCTTACAGGATTCCATTTGCACGATCCCAACGCCTTTGTTCTTATATCACTTCAACTTCATGCCATTTTCCTGAGCACGTAGAAGCCTGATTTCTGTAAAACTAGTCAACGCTAGCATTCTAGTTGCCTTTAAATATGATTTCGTCTGATTTTTCTAGTTCTAAAAATTTCATGTCTAAATAGAAAGTCCGTTTAATTATATATTATGTATAGAAACATTGTTTTTGGAAGAATTATAAAAGAAAGCAATATATCGAAAACAGCGCCGGCCGGATTGCGTAACTTGGCCGTATCGATCTGTGCGGAGAGCGGGACACTCCAGATTGGTCTCAGGCTGAGCCATTTCCTTGGTTACACCCCAAGAATTATAGCAATACATTAGTTGCAAACGGAATCTCTGATTTTGGATAGAATGTGATTTAAAAATTGTTTTGTCTGGTCAACATATTTTTTCTAAGGGGTTATAAAATGATTTTGTTTCTAAAGTTTCGTTTGTAGGTAGGCAGGTACTCGCTCAGGTTACGCCCTTTACAGAAAATCGACAAAAATGAGCAACAATATTGTGTTTTCATGATATAAATCGTTGCATTTACATTTCTAGGCTCTTTCTGAATGATTGTATTACATTTTTCTCGCCTGTCAAAACGCTCATAGATGACCCAAAAAAATTGTTACCGGTGGAAAATCGATATTAATTATATAGGCCAAACAAGAAAATCTTCCAATATCACAGACTCTATTCTATAAAATAGACTAACTTCAGCTTTGATGTAAAAAAAATGTTTAGATACCTATGACAATGCTTCGTGGAAAACCAGAGAACGCACTTTGATTAACAATTTCTTAAATGTCGTTCTACAAATACTATATTAAGTGATACAGGTCGAAATATGCTCGTTGCTATGTCTTTTTTCGAGTCAAAACTTATATCTGATGTCGAAATGTTCGCCGCTGGCTATGTTAGAAAATAAGCATGGCTGTGCCTATTTCTTGCTAGGTGTTCTAGAGGATGTAGGTAACAGGTTGCCGCGGTAGCCAGCCACGCTTCGGACACGACCATAAGAGCACCGAAGGTTTATTAGAAAATTGCTTTGTCATTATGTCATTTAAATCGCATAGAGTGCCGTCGCTCTATTGGAGTATTTCCTTTATCCTTTATGACGACAGCACGCATCAATTAGGTTGCTAGACAGTCCTTGGGTTATTTCCTAAAGCTTCTCAAGAGTTAACATGAACCTTTATTTGGGACATAGAGGATTTTTGTGCTTCTGGGAATTAGATTTAAATGTAGTTACTATTGCAAAATTGCCATTTGTTATTTCATGAAAACCAGTACGACCAGTTCATTCGTGGACAAAAATGTTAGGGTTGTTCCCCTTAAGTACTTTTGGATAAAAGAAAAAAGGCAATTAAATAATCCAGTCCGATGGCTATTAGCAGAATATTTAGAGAGTCCCAACAATCTTGGATAATGTTTCTTATTTCCAAATATAAATAAGGATTGGCCTATCAAACTGTCTCATTGCCAAATAAATGCTTCTGAAACTATTTTTGTAATTCCTATAGGTGATTTGTAAGACATACTCATTAAAATATTGATAGGTACATGTGTGACAGATCATCATAAAGTTTACTGCCAATGTCTGCATATCTTTACATATGCTGTTTTAAGTAATCAAATAATAAGCAACGTAATCAGAATTTAAAATTTCTGCAGAAAATGCAGTTTCGGTTAGAAGAAGCCTTGTAGCCTAACCTACCTAAATACTTAAATTAAATTTCATTGACGGCATAATACGGCAGAACAGGGCGTTGTCATCGAGGTTCTCACTACATAGAAAAACTGAATTTTTTGATTCGAGTTTTCGTTTCGAGAGGAAGCAGCAGGATTTTCTCTTAATTCTAACAACTAGTGCTCATAAGTGTAGCAAAACGCCTTTAGGTCTGTACTAGGCCCTAAGTCAGCTCTTTTCTAAGATTAATTCCCTCCTTATAGTACCCTAATATTTATGTTATCATACCTGAATGAGTAGATAATATTTCGTCACTATTTTTTTAATCATATAAATTATCCAATGTTATTGCCTTATTAAATAACTAAAAATATTGTAATCGTATATACATTTGTAGTTTATCTTTGGTCTTAAAAATTCTGAACCTCATTAGGTCAAGTGTCACAATACATTGTTAATAAATTGTTATGTAGGTATAGGTATGCGTTTAAATTTTTAAACAATAACAATTTCAAATAAAAGAAAACATAATAATCAATTGAAGATGTAATGATTCCACTTCAAAGCTCGAATCTCGATTGAGTCTCGAACTAAGAATTAGATCAATAAACAAGCTTTTAAAAATCTTAACGAAATTGCCTCGGAGTGCTTCTGTTGATTTGGGTATTGGCAGTAATTTACGTTTGCGAAAACATTCTTGATATAAACCACTTTTACACTAAAAGTATTCTCTTATAAAAATATTAGATATATGGGTTATTAGGTACTGCATTAAATTTACAGGCACTATAAATACATGACGAAATTAAAATTTTTATAACATCAATTTTCTTTTGAATTGATATAGAATATTTGGCATTTGTCACTCGAATATTATGCAGGGCGCGAGCTATCTTCAACATTACGTAATGCAAAGTTGTAGTGAATGTGGACAGTATTGAATAATATATGTACTAAGATATTGACTGCATAAATGAAGGGTTTTGATCATAATAGTATTTTGGCTCGTGCTCCGTGCACGAGTAAACGCGACTCCGCACGCCGTCATGGCAGCTCCACGGGACGTCACCCGTCGCGCCTCATTACTGTTAAAAATAATTGTCTCATTCACACATCACGAATCTACTACGATAGTAACCACAAATTTTCGGTAAAAAGCAGTTTTGAGACCGTGGCAGTGGTCTTCGGTCGCTGGCCTACGGTTTGACATTTGTGTAGGATTGATTTACACGTTCACATCAAATATCTATATTATAATGGTTTCAACCGTGAGTGAACATTTCATTTGTTCTGTTTATTTTATCTGTAAAGATCTGGGATTTTTTCAACACCGTGAATTATGATTATGAATCTTCATCATCTAATCTCGTCTGAGTGTAAAATTGCGCGTGATCTACAAATAAGATCTCTTACACATGTAGCATGTAGTTTTCACGTCTAAATTTGTATTCCAATAAGGTGCCAGAATTCTTCTGAAATATTATTGCACAAAACTAGTAATTACAATTAGATCAATCATTAGAAACCTATACGATGAGTCTACCATTTCACTCGGTAACAGCTAAAACCCAACCCCATTTTATTGAGAATGCCTTTGTCACGTTATTATCCCGTTTCAAAGCTTTCAAATTTGTTAGCATCCCTTTAGACACGGATTATGGTTTTATTCTCGTTGGCACCAGTTTCGATTTTCCATCAGATATTCCGGTTTAACCTTTATCGAAATTATAAATGCGGTCGCTGGGCCCCGGGGGTGGCAACCTTGTCTTTTAGCTATTTATGTCGAGAGTAGAGAGGGGTTGGTCCGCTATGCGCATGTCCGATTTGCGCGCCGCTTATGTAACGCAGCCCGAACATGCCTCGGATGCCGCTCACCTCTACCGCATGTCTGATCCTCTTCAGAGATTTTAAAACTTAAGCTAAATACAGTTTTCGTTATCCCAATATAGCGAGTGCTTTATAATGCTAATTACGCTCAGTTCCGCTGAGAGAACGGTTGCCCGTAAACAGAGCCCTAATCAATTATTCAAGCCGACTACCCTTACAAAAGCTGATTCCTAAGCGTTTAGGTCGGCGTTAATTAAACAATTCCTTCTCCTGTGCCAAGTTGAGAACCTTTCGAATGGAGTGCTTTTATAGTCTGTTGTTCCATTTATTCTGACTATAACCTTCATGGGAATTCAGGGCGCGGTTTAATGAGGCCTGCTATGAAAACGTTCATCAATTATCGACGGCGACGGCTGGCTTGTTTACGGCACTAGCGCAGACGCATTTAGACTCTGTGACATTACTCCCCTCCAGAACACAATGCGATCGTTATTAGGTAGGTACTTACGTAAGAGCCCAAAGTCCCCATTCAGTTTCCGGCTAATGGATAAACTTTGAGATCATCAATCACCTCATTTTCCGAGTATTAGAGATCGTGCAGATCATGCGAGAATTACATATCTGCAGTCTGCACCTGTGATATAATCCCGTTAATCATTTCCTGAACCCTCTTAAATACGTTTGAAAAGCCGCAGGTTGTACCGATACGATAATATAAATAAATATAGTTAGATAGGATAGAACCAGTGATGCGTAGAGTTAGCGTGGCTGTGTGGCTGTCCTTACATTAGCTCTCAGGTTCGCACGCGCAACTAGTTCAGATCAATTGAGCGCCATTGAGTCGCTGGTCCGACGCAGGTCTATACAGTGTACGTTCGGCAAGGTTATGCCAGTTCTGTACGTTATGTGTTGCCGTGTGCTGAACGCTTCGCAATTGTACGCTTTACAACCATTGTACACGAGTATCTACATTTAATAGTTAGGTACCTAATTTATCAATGACATAGCTAGAGCATGTTATCCCATTATTGATTCAGCAATGTAGTTTCACAGGTTTTAATTTACACAGGTAATAATTTTCATTCCGCTACGCACTTATTTTCTTATTTAATCAATCAATTTTTTTGTGGGAAATTTATTTCGTACTTCGAATTATTATGTATTTAGTAAAGTAATTGCGAAGTCACTTCATATTATTTAATGAAAGTTCCTCATTTTGAATTGCGATAATTGTATCCGTTTTTGTACATTTTATCATTAGCAGTATCTGGATATATTTTTTTTATTGTAAACCAGATGCTTTTAATGATTTATTCATTCATTTTTTGTTTTGAGCAAAGGCATAGCATGGTTCTCAATTTCTACGTAATTTCAGCTGTTAAAGATCCCCACTTGGACATAATTCAGTTCAAGGAATAGCTTTTTCACATATTGTGAAATATTTGAAAACCATGCGATATCTTGCTTCTCAATTTCACCCATTCATTCATTAGCATGGCCGTAGGGCCGCCTAGTAGAATGTGTCTAGCCCCTAGTTGTGTTTGCAGCATGGCCGTACCGACTCGTACCGCGTCGCCACCATTGGACCCATTAAGGACGATAATAGAACCGCTGACGGACAGTACAAGGTTTTTATTTACACTACCATCTTTCATTTAATCTTCTTAAGTGATTTTCCATGCCAGCAAACGTTGTATAACGAGCAGCTGACGACATACGCTAATTATCTGCATGTGTTTGATGCATATACTTGGTTTCCATTTTAATTCGTTGAGCAATATTAATATAATTTTTGTTTTTATAATTAATTTTATAACGAACACAAATTGATCCCTATTAATTCTATATATATATATATAAAATGAGAATCTTAGATATTCCTCTTATCACAAAATTATTTTACAAAATATAAACAGAAATATCTGAAATATTTCAGACACGCCGGAAACCTCCCGCGAAAAAACGGAAACCAGGAGACTTGGATGATCTGAAACAGGAGTTGGACATTGATTTCCACAAAGTTACACCCGAAGAACTGTACCAAAGATTTCAAACACACCCAGAAAATGTAAGAACATTTCCATTTGATCAAGACTAGTTAAATTCTTCGATCATTCGATATACTGACTTTTATTTTGCTTCCACAGGGCCTTAGTCACGCAAAAGCGAAAGAGAACCTTGAACGAGATGGTCCAAACGCACTCACGCCGCCAAAACAGACACCCGAATGGGTGAAGTTTTGTAAAAATCTGTTCGGTGGTTTTGCGTTACTATTGTGGATTGGTGCTATTCTATGCTTTATTGCCTACGGAATCCAGGTAAAATGACAATATTTATACAAACTATTTTTGAGTTTGCTTTCTGTGTATCATGGTGTTTAAAATGGATTGTTCTTCCAGGCGAGTACCGTAGAAGAACCAGCGGACGACAACTTGTACCTTGGCATCGTATTGGCAGCTGTAGTGATTGTAACCGGCATCTTCTCGTACTACCAGGAAAGCAAGTCGTCAAAGATCATGGAATCCTTCAAAAACATGGTACCACAATTCGCGACCGTCATCCGAGAGGGAGAGAAACTTACGCTCCGCGCTGAGGATTTGGTACTTGGTGATATTGTTGAGGTATTTTATTTTATTTTATATGTATGTCTCAACATTTAGGCAGACACTAATATTCAGATCATACTTATGTACCTTCTTGAATAACTGTATGTATTATTTACCTCTTCCTAGGTCAAATTCGGCGATCGTATTCCTGCTGATATCCGTATCATCGAGTCACGAGGCTTCAAGGTCGACAATTCAAGTTTAACCGGAGAATCTGAACCCCAATCCCGTGGTGCTGATTTCACAAACGAGAACCCCCTTGAGACCAAGAACTTGGCTTTCTTTTCAACAAATGCTGTTGAAGGTACCGCAAAGGGTATTGTCATCTGCTGCGGTGATAACACGGTGAGTGCACTTCTATCGTTTTCACAGATTGATCGAATTGCAAACAGTGATCTATCTCCATTAAAGTTTTTTTTGATGATGCTTGATTATTGTAAGGTGTAATTTGGAAATGTCACAAGTCAATTTACATTGAAATTGATGTCACCTAGTTATGACAATGAAGCTTTCGTTAAATGGTCTTGTTAAGAAGAGTTTGTAAATCCATAACTAGGTGATGGGACGCATTGCTGGTCTGGCATCTGGCTTGGACACTGGAGAGACCCCGATCGCTAAGGAAATTCATCACTTCATCCACTTGATCACTGGCGTGGCTGTGTTCCTGGGTGTCACTTTCTTCGTGATCGCTTTCATCCTCGGCTACCATTGGCTGGACGCTGTTATCTTCTTGATTGGTAAGTTTTGGATACCAGCGTATTGGATGTAGCGTGATTTTCAGTGCAGCACCTGAGGGAAAGTGAATGAAGAAGGCTTTAAAGCGATCACAGCTCAGTGGTAGCGACGTCGAATGCCGTGATAAAACCGTTCGTGGGTTCGCATCCTACAGTGAACTTGAGCTTTCAGTGAAGGAAAACGTCGTGAAGAAAACACAGCATAGTTCATAGTTCTTTATTGGCAGCAGTAAGTAGCACTGAATGGTTCAAGGGCTACTTATGCAAGATAGTTCCTTTCTAAACTTTGGCCACATCTCATTTAAAAACAAGTAAAAAACTAATATTATAAAGCTGAAAAATATGTTTGAATGCGATAATCTCAGAAACTATCAGGTCGATTTAAAAAAAATATCTCGGTGAAACGACGGGACACAGTGGGTACTTTATATAATTGAAAAATGCAATGTTCCAAATTTGAACTACGAGTAAAATTTATTGGAAACTTCCAGGTATAATCGTCGCCAACGTACCCGAAGGTTTACTCGCCACCGTAACAGTATGTCTGACCCTCACTGCAAAGCGAATGGCCTCCAAGAACTGCTTAGTCAAGAACTTGGAAGCTGTCGAGACCCTAGGCTCAACATCCACCATCTGCTCTGACAAGACCGGAACACTCACACAGAACAGGATGACTGTCGCTCACATGTGGTTCGATAACCAGATCATTGAGGCTGACACTACTGAGGACCAGTCTGGCGTACAATATGGTACGACTGTACAATTTTTTGTATTATAAGTAGAGTTATTTTTGCCTTGTAATAAAAAATATACTTCGAGTACTGGAACAAATTTGTGATTTTTTTTATTTCTCATACAGACCGCACCAGCCCAGGATTCAAGGCTCTTGCTAAAATTGCTACTCTTTGCAATCGCGCTGAATTCAAGGGAGGTCAGGATGGTGTTCCTATTCTGAAGAAGGAAGTCGCTGGTGACGCTTCAGAAGCTGCTCTTCTCAAGTGCATGGAATTAGCTCTTGGTGACGTCTTGTCGATCAGGAAACGCAACAAGAAAGCGTGCGAGATTCCATTCAACTCTACCAATAAGTATCAAGTGTCTATTCATGAGAGTGATGACCCCAGCGACCCTCGTCATTTGCTTGTGATGAAGGGTGCCCCTGAAAGGATCTTGGAGCGGTGCAGCACTATCTTCATTGGTGGCAAGGAAAAGGTATACAATCATACATCAGTCTTTATTTCAGTACAATAAAGATCAAATTGTCATAAACTCGTTTCTGTCAAAGGTTTTGGATGAAGAAATGAAAGAAGCATTCAACAACGCGTACCTCGAGCTCGGCGGTCTTGGTGAGCGTGTGCTCGGTTTCTGCGACCTTCAACTCCCCTCTGACAAGTACCCAGTCGGCTACAAGTACAACACTGACGACCCTAACTTCCCATTGGATAATCTTCGCTTCGTCGGCCTGATGAGTATGATTGACCCTCCCCGTGCTGCCGTACCTGATGCTGTTGCCAAGTGCCGATCTGCTGGTATCAAGGTATGATGCCCTTATATGGTCGTAGTCTACTAAACCTATTGATGGAACGTTGATACAAGAGTACAACAAAAAATCATAATTCCCCAGGTTATCATGGTAACTGGTGACCACCCCATTACTGCCAAAGCTATCGCCAAGTCTGTGGGTATTATCTCTGAAGGCAACGAGACTGTTGAAGACATCGCCGCTCGATTGAACATCCCCGTGTCTGAAGTGAACCCACGTGAAGCCAAGGCTGCTGTTGTCCATGGAACCGAACTGAGGGAACTTAACGGAGATCAACTCGATGAGATTCTCAAGTAAGTTGCAAAGTTGTTGTTTGTTAATAGTGATTCTTGCGATGTCGATGTTAAGTCGTTATTACTCTATACATTAAACTGGAAAATATGTATTTTCTTGTAGTTACGCAATGAGCCACGCCCTTATTCGTGAGAAAATTGTGAACTTGTTATCTTTTATTTATCGGTTAGGGCTAAATGGTTTGGTTCATAATTTATATTTACAGCCTAAGATAGTCTTGTGTTGTCATTGGTGAAAATGAATATATATATTTCATATTGAAATAGGCCTTAGTACTGAGGCGGGTGGGGGCGCGTATACTATGTGTTTCTTACTCGTAAAAGTTTGTGAACTTGCGACTGTAAGTGCTGATTGGGCCATTTTGATATGAAAATGGAAGATTTGCGTAATAATTTAATAAAAAATTCGTTCTTCAAAAAAGTTCACTTAAAAAAAAAACAAAAACACTTTTTACAAAAAGACTACTATTTTGATGCACAAATTATGTTTGCATAAACTTATTAAGATGCAACCGTGACCATGCCAGTTTTTTTAAACTGAGGGAAGTTCAAGCTCCCAAGTTATAAAATAAATAGCTGATATAATAGGTGATCCTTAGGTACTCATATCTGCTATCTTTTTATTGACTACTCAAGGTTTTGACCCATATCTGCACCGCGCCTAGTAAATCTATTTACTGAGCTTGGCAAATTGTCCATAGGTACCACACAGAAATTGTGTTCGCTCGTACCTCGCCCCAGCAGAAACTGATCATCGTTGAGGGTTGCCAGCGTCTCGGCGCTATTGTGGCCGTGACTGGGGATGGTGTCAATGACTCCCCAGCTCTGAAGAAGGCTGACATTGGTGTTGCTATGGGTATCGCTGGCTCTGATGTGTCTAAGCAGGTAATATTTGTAGGAGGAGAAATTCTAAATTATACAACAAAAACACGCATACTTTATAAAACGCTTCGAAAAAATTTATGAAATTGGATTCCATAAAACACATCAATTAACTTTTAAAAGTAATTTTAAATACTACGGCAGTTCATGGTCACTCTTACATAAAACTACAGGTTCGCATAATATTTGTAGGCCGCGGACATGATCCTACTTGACGACAACTTCGCGTCTATCGTAACTGGAGTAGAGGAAGGCCGACTGATCTTCGACAACTTGAAGAAATCCATCGCCTATACCCTGACATCGAACATTCCTGAAATCTCGCCCTTCCTCGCCTTCATCCTTTGCGATATCCCTCTACCCCTTGGCACCGTTACCATCCTTTGCATCGATCTTGGAACTGACATGGTAAGTTTGATTCTATTTACTAATCGTTATTTTACTATTTGAGGTGCTGCATTGTAAGAGTATTTTATTTGAATAATATAATTAGTGATGTAAAATGCTTAAATTGAAAGCCTTACCTTTAAGGCATTGTAAAAAGGTCGATAACATATTGACAATCTCCCTGGTGTTGTATAGGCGGCGGTATTCACTTAACATCAGGACCCGCCTGCCTGGTTGTGACTTGAGGTATTAAAAATATATGAAATTTAAAATATTGAGATCTTACAATACAGCGCCAGTCTGCTTAACGATTTTTCTAGTTCCAGAAACTGAAATTCGTGGATTAAAAAGATTAAATGTTACGAAAATTGTTATTTTATTCTTGTTATGTCATGATATCTTGAGAAATAATACTATAAATATAGTTTCATATGAATAAAATGACGGTTGTCGGTAATGAAGCAATATTTTTCTTAAGTCTTCCAGGTGGACTTGTATATATTATATATTTTTAAAATGATCTATTAAATAAGTGATTGGCAATAGGTACCAGCGATTGCACTTGCATACGAAGCAGCTGAAGCAGACATTATGAAACGACCGCCTAGGAATCCATTTTGCGACAAACTTGTCAACGAGAGGTCTCTATTATGTGTTAACATTGTGTGCTGTCATATAACCCTTAACTGGTTTTCAGCTAATAACGTCGTTGTTGTTTCGATATCGTGACGAGTGTTTCTCTAATATTGTGCCTTATTTCACATAATCACTACGTTCAAATTCATACAAAAAATGTTACTGTATCTAGCAGTCATAGTAATACAAAGATAAAGAATTCGTGCCTTGTGATTATGTGATATTCATTACAGAAAAAATGTTTAACATTGTGATGTAGCGTGGAGTGGAGGTCATGCATTCACTACTGAACTAAGTTACAGACGAACTAATTAATTTAGTTACTAACTGATGTTTTGATTTCTTTCTAAGAGTTTTTATAACCTTAGTTAGGAACAAGAGTTTTATTTTAATGTGTTTTGTTTGTTCTAATTCGCATATTTTGCTTAACTTTAACGAGCCGTCTTAATAAGTAAAGATACATAGCTAAAGTGAGTTTATATAGTTGAGACAGACACAACACACTTATATAACTACAGTCATCATCATATCATCCCATCATCATTCAATATAATATCAATCGGCCATTTGAAAGATCATTGTGAGTTTCCCAACTCGCGATCAGCCTCGATTCATTTGGTTAAAATTTTGTTTTCTTACATTCCGAAGAAGTCAAGCGCCACAAAACAATATTCATCTCATGATCTACATATTTTGTGTTAATTTTATTTTCTACAATAGTTTTAAGATTATTAAGAAGTTGCAAGCATACGCTACCGTTTTTATTGATAGTACAATAAATGTCATGTCATGTCTATAAGTGCTATATATAATAGAGCGTGCGTGCGTGCGTACGTGCGTGCGCACTGAGCACTGTGTCGTGGTCGTAGCGTGTGATTGTAATTGTCTTGGTGTGTGTTCGATGTTGTACACATGTGAGGATGATGCACACGCTTGTCCGCCCGGTCCGGTGCGGCCCGGTGTTCACATGGCTAGTATTTGTGTAGGTGCCCGCCATTTCCCTGGCTTACGAGGAGGCTGAATCTGACATTATGAAGCGACAGCCGCGTAATCCTTTCACTGATAAACTTGTTAACGAGAGGTAAAACATCACGAGTGATCCGACTCGTTCAAAGATATTATTCTATCCGCTAATTGCTTGCTACCACGTGTACATTAGTCTTCAATATTGAAGTTTGGTTGTTGCCTGCAGTGTGTGGACGGTGTCCTGTAGGTAAACGACAGTTCTCTGTGTGGATATTGAAGGCGACGATTGCACCGCTCCTAATTTTATGGCTTATGTTGTCTTTTTCTATATTTTTCTGTGGCTTCTAATGAATCTCCTGTTTCCTTTTAACGTTACTAAACGTAGCTTGAATTGGTGATGGAACAACGTGTTTTCGACTGACTCGCATCATTCTCACCAACAAACGCATTGTTCCATTCTCTTGTGGTTTCTTTGATATACATTAATTGTTATCTATGGTATTAGTATTGTCGTGCCTAAAGGTAAGTGAACGTTCGGTGTCTCTGTCTTTGTCTCTGTCATTTATCTTGTATGCATGTATGGATACATCTTAACTTCTTTTAATTTAATTATATATTGTACTTTAACTTTCTCATTTATTGACTCATTATTTCCATGCACACCATGACACACGTATTTTATTTGACACGATATATCGCTATCATTCGATTCTACTCACTCGCCACAGGCTTCATCACATCACATACGTCATATATATTCTGTCAGGTATACCATTTAATTCAAATAGATACAGTTACACTCGATTTGTATTATACCTACTAAACCACATTAATATAAAGAAAACAGAACACTGCCAGGGCTATTCGTTACTTAAATCACTAGTGTAGTATTTCAAGTTATATTCTGTACTGTCTCTTATAAAGGACAATAAGGAGCTATCGTGATTTTTGAATTTTCATCACGCCAATTTCTCTATTTTATATTTACTAGTAAATTTATGCGTAATATTTTAAGTATTATATTATAATTAGTGTTATTTGTAATTTTTTTTTATAATCGTAATTAATTTTCTATATTGCTAGACGTAGATATATATAACTATGAGTCAAGTGCGGAGTAGCCGAGGGGTGTGTTACGAATGAGTATATTTATTATGTATAAGTGGCGAACGACACGCTCGGTCGTCGCGCGTTCTGTCAAATGTTGGTATGTGCTGATTGCTTGGTGTTACCGAAGGTGCCTGCTATATCATTGGCGTACGAGGCGCCCGAGTCCGATATCATGAAGCGGCAGCCGCGGGACCCTTACCGCGACAACCTCGTCAACAGAAGGTTGGCCCCACCGTCTCTCGCCACCGCCACACCACGCCACGCCACACACGATGCCGCTTAGCCCGCGGTCATTTGTGGCGCTGGCGACGCTTACTAGTTTCTCATTTGGGTGTTAACACAACGACTAGCCCACTATCAAAGCTTGTTTAACCCTCCATTGGTGAAATATAAAAATCATTGGATGGTGCGGCTACTTGTGGTTCAACAGTACCATATGAAACTTGATGTGGAAGAGTGATTATAATGAATCGAATCCTTCCCTTGTATACCACTAAGCGATTAGCCCTCGACTTGGCTTTCATTGATCGTTACCCTTTACCCGTAATACGCAGTACGAATACCTACCGAGCTGTTTCAATACAAAATAAATATACAAAATCTTCATAGAGATAATGTTTCTTTTTAACTATAAAGCTTATTTCCTGTTTGCAAATTATAAAGTTCTACAGATTAATAATAGAAGTCTATTATTTGTATTGAGTTAGAGGAGTTAGTCCTTGATTTCTATTTCTCTCACAATCTTCACTCTTCCATATTTCAAAGATTGCGTTTCAATTTGATTAAAATTGAACGATGCAATGCAGTGGCGAAAAAAACATGCACGTTTAGAAAAAAAAAATAGAGGATTGTTTAGAGTCTGTCATAGATGACGCACTAGTGGTAAATTTTTTGGTGTGAGTTTACATGTTAGCGTAGAAATTAGTGACATTTCGAATTACCCATGATTAATAATTTAATTAAACTACTATTTGTGTTCATGTTTATTTAAAGGAATGTCTTATGCGACATGGAGCATCCATATAGTAATATGTTTTTGAACTATTATATTTTCTTATAAAACCATATTTATTTTCATAGCAGTATGTACATTATTTGTGTAGTATACTTATATATCTTATAATAATATAGCACTATGCCTTTTGCAGTGGTTCACTCTGCTATAAGCGCTTCAAAGCCTCACTCACACACAACACTTTAGGACTATATAAAACGCTATTTTCTTATTATTTATTTCTGTTCACTTACCGCTTGAGGGTAAATTCAAACGAAACGGATAAATGCTCGAACTTTTCCCCACTTTTAAATAATAACTGTTTTTATTCTATTAAATTATACAAACTGTATCAAGAAACAAAAAAACTCTATTTGAATGGAATAAAGACTTCAGCAGCAGTTCCCGTTTTGACTGAATCAACCCTTACCCTTTAGGACAAAATATATCATGAAAACGCTGAATGCTTTGCCCTTCGCCATATTTAAGAACCTTTGCATGTTACTGTGATGCTGTATGTATTGTAACGAGTGTAGATATAAATCTTGAAGGATGTAAAATCAATACATTTAACTTGTGCACCAAATATTTTATCAGAGCATAGCAAGTATATTATTTCATACGGTGTTTTTATTTGTTGTGGTGGCGTTTTATGTATTGGTTTTATTCAATCAACAGCTTTATACCTATTTTAAAAACAAGAGTTAACAAATTACAATTAATTATGAATCTGAAATATGCCTTGACAGATTTTAACTTTTGTGAGATTCCATTGTTCCTCTTGTTTTTAACACCAACTGAACTTGATATATTTAAAAAGCCGCTTATAGATTCCCCTTAAACCCCACTGAATGCTATAAGACTGCAATTCTATTAATAAATACAAAAAAATATGAAAAGTAGACAGTAAATAAAATTGCACATAATTTTACTTGCAACACACTCTTAAAATTGCTTGATGAATAAAAGCTTTGAAGTGCATATAGTAACATTTTGGATGGGTGTCGGCAGATTGATTTCGATGGCTTACGGTCAGATCGGAATGATTCAAGCAGCCGCCGGATTCTTCGTGTACTTTGTGATCATGGCTGAGAACGGATTCCTGCCTATGACACTGTTCGGCATCAGAAAGATGTGGGACTCGAAGGCTATCAACGATTTGACTGACTCTTACGGTCAGGAATGGGTGTGTATTATCCACTTCCTTTTAACTTTCCCAACATTAAATCTGCACGTGTCTACTGGAAATAAACATCCATCACTATTAATCAGTGTTTAAATCTATCTATGAATTATTTTTATCTATTTTCTATATTCTACAGACATACCGCGACCGCAAGGCTCTCGAGTTCACCTGCCACACCGCTTTCTTCGTATCCATCGTTGTGGTGCAATGGGCTGATCTGATCATCTGCAAGACACGACGCAACTCCATCATCCACCAGGGAATGAGGAACTGGGCTCTCAACTTCGGTATCATCTTCGAAACTGCGCTCGCCGCATTCCTCTCATACACGCCCGGCATGGACAAGGGATTGAGGATGTACCCTCTCAAGTAAGTCCCAGAGATGAGATGTCGTTCACAGCCGACTATATTGAGTTATTTGATGCGGTTGGTAATTGTGAATGTTTCGTTGCAGGTTCGTGTGGTGGTTGCCTGCCATTCCATTCATGCTGTCGATCTTCATCTACGACGAGATCCGGCGCTTCTACCTGCGCCGCAACCCGGGCGGCTGGCTCGAACAAGAGACTTACTACTAAGCAGCACCGACCACTGTCCACGCCACGCCACGTCGTCCGCGTCGTGCATCAGTTAGTTACTGCGTACATAAAGTTAATTTGTGTTGTTATATCAGTCAGACTGACAGAGGTTGCGGTGCCGGTGCCGTTGCCGTTCCGGTATATACGTGTAATCGCTGTCGTGTACGCTTCTCACCGCTTGTTACCGCATCGCTCCGCACCTGTACCTGTACCTGTGCGGGGCACCTGTACCTGTATCTGTACCTGTGTGTATTGTAGGTACTACTACACTACCTACTGCCTGTCGAGTGTTGTAATAATATTCATTATGATGTTCGTTTTATCGCGTGACGTGACCAGACCAGACCAGAGGACGCGGCTGCGCAGCGCCGCACACTTCTATATTATCGTTTTAATGAACTATATATGTATATATGCACAGTGGAGAATGGGGTTTGATATTTGTGATGATATAAAAAAAATATTATACACATTATTATTTTAATATTGTGAAACATGTTATTTTTGTATTGAGATCGTTTAAATTGTAAAATGAGTAATCTCGTATGTCATGCGACAAACTGATGAATCTGTCGAATCTCTGTTTGATATAAATTGATTTGCGAAGCGTCCGACGCGTTACGACGCCGACGCCGGCGCGGCGCGGCGCGGCGGGACGGGACGGGACGGACGCTGCGCCGCCGCCACGCTGCCGCCGCGCCGCCGTCACGTCGCGGTCGCGTCGCCGGCGCACACGTTCACGACCCAAGTTGCAACGCGCAAGCGGCCGCCGACTCGGACTCCATGTTTACATTACAGTAGTACGCCCTCAATGAAACTGATGACATTATAAGATAGAATAAAATAATACTAATAAAATTGTTTTTCACATACTTATATAATAAGTAATAAAATAAATGATCGTTTAGCGGTAGTTGATCGTTCGTGACTCGAGTGGGCAGAGTGTGACGCCCGCCGCGCTCCGTGCTCGGCGGCCAACGAAAAGCATTTGTTGTAAAATTAACAGTTAAGAAGCCATTATTATTATTATAATTTAAGTGAATTAGATTTAAGTTGAGTTTTTCGAGTGAATAAAGTTTAGTTGAAGATTCGATCGAGTGCATGGTGTGTGAGAGGTCGATGTGGAATGCCTGAGTTTTAGTGTACTACTGCTTACTGTTAGGTAGGTAGTTGAAATTTTGATGCCGTATTTTCAATTGTAAAAGTAGATATAAAGCATACACAGTCGCGAACGCTTAGAGGCGCGGATGTAGGTGCGCGCTGCGTGATGCGTCTGCGTCGCGTCGCCACGTTCACACTCACACCACACAGCACTGCCGCCGTCGAGTATCGTTCGTTCGTTCGTTCGTGGTGTCCCACCTCATGCGGCCAATGCTGCGGCAACACACAGCTGCGCGCTGAGGCCGGTGCCGACTTGCCACACGACGCTTTTCTTTTCTAAAAATAATAATCAGATTATTAGCGAATTTCGTCAAATTTATTAAAATAGGCTGCTCATGGTAATTACGTAAGATTTTATTTCTTAATTAAAAGATAATAACAAAACGTAGGGATGCGTAATTAGAAATTTTTAAAATTATACAGTTATGATAGAGTCATGTTATTTTAGTCGCCACTCGGCTCTTCTACGGGGGCTGCAGTAGTCGGGGGGGGTCTGTGGACTGTGGAGTGGAGAGTAAGTATCGTAACGCGCCGTGGCGAGGTCGCGGCGGGGCGGGGCGGGGCACGATGGGACCGGGGCGGGGCGGGGCACGATGGGACAGGACCGGGGCGGGGCGGGCCGGGGCAGCGCTGTCAGCCGGATAGAAGGACCGAGTGGAGTGAATTATTTCAATTTTTCGTAACGAATACATATAACATTATAATAATGGTTACAAAAGTAAAATATAACATTATAGCGACTAATAAAATCTAAATTATATGAAATGTTTATAGATTTAAATGAAGTTCGTTTGTTTAGGGTGACCTTCTGTGCTTGTTTGTGTTGTTTGTTTGATGAGAACGATGTACATCTCACTGACAATAGTCGTCGATGATATTATTGTAATGATCTGATCTTTGTAAGCCGTTTATTTATCGTACACTGTAGAACTAACATTGTTTTGCGTTCGACAGTTCTTTACACCGATTCATTTTATAGAATTACTCTGTTGGCTAGGAGCGCTGTAAAAATGTAAGTGTTAATAAAAAAAACATTTTCAAAATATTATTGTTGGGTTTTATTGATAGCACCTTTCATTTAGAATAAATGTATTTATTATTAAATATCAATCATACTGCCAACCTATATAATAGACCAATGTAGTTTTTAGATCGTCTACAATAAAAACCTACATAAAATGCCAAAATTTTAATTGGAACAACAAAACATTTTACAAACTTCAACTGTTCGTTGCTCTCTCTTAGCTACTATCTAAGGGTATTTTTGTATCATAAAACAATTATGCAACTTAAATTATCCAATGAGCTGAGATAATAAATGATCTACCACTTGTCAGATTCTCACTGTCACTGTAAAATGCAAGAATCTACGCTTGTATTTCTTATTGTCAGATATGCTGTTTTTTAACCCTGCAAGGGTAGGTCAGCCTCATCGTATCCTAGTAAAACAAACATTGTTATCAGCACTCTGGAGCCCGTGATCTAGTGAGTTAGATCTTGTCTCCACATTATTATGATTTTTAGTGCCTCGCATCTTCCTACTAAATTGCACTTTAGTGCTTTATCAGAATGCTGTTTAGATTATATGACAGATGTCGTAAGACTTTTAGGCAGGACCTCGTCAAAACAGCGCCATCTACGACCAGATAGGTGCTGGACTAGGTTCGTTCAGTCATAGAGTCGGCGGTGGACAAAAGGCAGGAAGAGGTCGATCGGATGGAGATTTTTATTTATGTAATGTAAATTATTATAATTTTATAGGTAGGTACTTGGTTATAGTTGAATTTGAAGAACAATACCTACTTTTTATGTATCTTAAGTTCGAAGAAAAATGGTCACCCTATCTCGAATAAATAAATGTAGGTACTAAAAGTGTACTGGCTCTGCTTAATTTTGGATCACAATGGCAGCCTGTGTATAAATGATCCATCCAGAATATTTATTTATTCGTAATAAAACTAATCTTAATTTATCTATTCAGAAATAATTTGCCAAATGTGTAACAAAAGTAGCGCCACTCGTGAAATAATTGTAAAGATACCTCGGGTCAAAAAATATGCCTACGTAGTGGCTATTTGTATGGTAAGCTTTAAACCTAGTAGCCAGCGAATGGTGGCGCCCACATAAGAATGCGCCAACTAAAACTGTTGTATGACGGGCATATTAAAGTCGGTACCTATTTTAATTCTTCGTTTTGCCGCAATATGGCCCAAAAATATTTTTAGGTGCTAAACTGTTCCTGAAGCATCAAGCAATCGTCTGAATTTAACATGTAAGTATAGCGTAGTAAATTATTGTAATATGATAACATGCATGTAGATATATGTTGGAGTTGAGAGCGGCAAGCAGGGAAGATGAGGAAATAACGTACACAATTGAACTTTATATTGTATATTGAAAAAACCAAAACGACATTCGTTTATTTTACATAGTTATCGAATAGAATCAACAACACCATGGCAACCATAGGGTTGCTCATCCTGTTACATTAGGGGTGTGCTTCATAATCGATTTGCTTCGATTCAACACTCCTTCTCACTCCTAATGTAGACCCATACTTGTTCTTAAACGTGCAAGTCTTGGACCTGGTAATCCTTTCGTCAACAGATCTGCCTCCATATCTTCTGTAGGTTGATATTGGACTTCCACGCCTCCCTCTTTGATGCAGTCTCTGATATAATGCATTTTGAGGTCTATATGCTTTGACTTCGAAGATACTATTGGATTTTTACACAGCTTGAGTGCCGCTTGATTATCATTCAATATTAGTATATTTTCTTGTTTTATATTCATTTCATTTAACAACGCTCGTAGATACACTGCTTCTTTAACAGCTTCTACTAGAGCGACATATTCGGCTTCTGCTGTTGATAACGCAATGTTTCTTTGTTTTCTACACCCCCAGCTGATAGGAGCTCCAGCAAATTTAAAACAATATCCGGAAAAGGACTTTCTGTCTATCTTACATGACCCCCAATCGGCATCAGCCATGCCATATGGTTTAGTTCCGGTATCTTTTGTACCCTTCAGATACCGTAGAACACGTTTTGCACTTTTGAAATGTGTTTCGTCAAAACAGTCATTGGTGTTGGGCTAATTTAATATATAAACTATATAGAACTTGTATACTTTCAATACCTAATTTAGATACTTAGTTTGTAGGTACCAAAATATGTTTTGTTGTATTACATGTTGTGTTTACTTATAATTGTTTGTTGCACTCAGTCATTCAATTGTAGTAGAATTAATTTCTTTGTTTAGTGTAAGCAAATGTTAGTAAACCATTAAATAAATAAAATAAAAAAATAAATTGTGATAAGTAGCTTACTGCAAATGCAATATCTGGCCTTGTAGCTACAGCCAAAAACATTAACGTGCCAATCAATTTTTTGTAAGGCAGGTTTACTATTTCCTTCTTGTTTGACTCTAGTACAATGCCTGGTTCTATCGGTGTAGTAGTAGACTTGCATTCTTCCATTTTAAATGTTCTCAAAGCTTCGTCTATTTTCTTTGTTTGTTTAATAATAATTTCCTTGTTTTTGTATGATACTTCCATGCCAAGTATGCACTTTGGTTTTCCCAGATCTTTCATTTCAAACTTTTGACTCAGCATTTCTTTTATTTCTTTCATCTTCTTTTGACATGAGCAGGCAAGTAATATATCATCGACATATATTCCAATAATGGCACGCACTCCTCCTTCTGTGTGTGTGTATACACAGGGCTCTGCTTTTGTTGCCTGAAAGCCAATATTTTTTAATTCTGTGTCCAGTTTGATGTACCATTGCTACTCATCCTGTTACATTAGGGATGTGCTACATAATCGATTTGCTTCGATTCAACAATATACAGGATGTCCAGTAGGACGACAAACTTAAGGGGGAGATATGTAGATGAGCGGATCATCTACCAAATATACAAAAATGAGCTCAATAAAAAGATCATCATTTTCGAGATATGTTTTTCAGATTTTGAAGTATTGATTTTTTAATTTTAGATATTAAATATCTCGAAAATGGTGACACTTTTACTAAGGTTATTTTTATATAGGTATTTGATAAGTGCCCCGCCCACCTATCTCTCCCTTGAATTTGTCGTACCTACTACTTACCGGACAGCCTGTATACTCGTAGGTAGGGAGGTATGTGTATGTATATATATATATATAATACTTACCATAGTGTACCAACCATTACTAATAAGGCATTAGTAGACTACCTACTCAACAGTTTCCTAACATACTATTTACGTAGATACCTACATTATTTAGGAATAATAACGTTTATTAAATTGAGATTTCGTAACTTTCATGATAGGTACCTACCATATTAAGTAGGTATACCTACCAAGTAAAAGATTAAGTAAGTATACCGACTGACAAAAATTATATTGTTAACATGTATGAAATGTAACGTAACCTACCTAATATTTAATTCAGGTAGTGAAACGAGGTCATCGTAGCTCCTAAAATAGTTGCTCCTATATGGAAAAGTGTGAGTGGGAAATGCAGGTAGGTATTTAGGTAGGTAGGTACTTTTATTAGGGATGCTTGCTATGTAGAATGTTACCTGACAACTTGATGAAATGTAAGAGTTAGAGCAGAGTTCAGTGAATTCAGTACTTTTGGCACGCCTCCAACGTCCTAATTGCAAAGCGATCCGCGTATCTTGGTTCCGTAATTCGTATTTATTTGTGTATCCTGCACAGAATTTTCTTTAAAATATATCTGGAAAATTCCCGTACCTACAAAAAGCCCCTAGAGGGAAATGTTCTTTAAAAATGATAACCACTGTGAGACATAAACTTGTTAGCTAGGAATCTCAAAACAAAGTAGGTAGCATGGTTGAAATTTCTTCATTGTCCTCTGTTGCTATGATGTCTTGGACACATTACCAGTTGCTATATAAATTGTAGCTAATTACCATCGCTAGGGGGCACGTGTCACCCTCGGCCTTGACGACGAGGTCCAATTGTCTATAACAAGTCGACTGTATACCTCAAGGTATATCTATAGATATCTACGAACCGAGGTCCTTTTCGTCCTATAGCCGCGCAGAGCGACCACACACCCCGCCGTGCCCCTCTGCAACTGCGCATGTGCCACACTTTGACAGCACGACCGAGCCAACACGTCCTAATTTTCCATTTCGCTTTATTGTTAGAGATTACCACATATTTCTTGTAACTAATGTTTTGTGAACGTCCATTAAAGGACATGGTGCAGGTGTGAGCCACGCAACGATGCGCCCTGCGGGGCCCGAGTGAGCCAGTATGGTGGCCAACATTGGCGTCATCAATCCTACTAATGGTAAACATCTTCACAAAGACACCGTGTTTTTTTACAAAACTATGTTCATATCATCTTTTGCTATTTAGTTGAGGCGACAGCATATATAAGCGCGGTAGCGGCGTTCGCGGCTGTAGTGCTGGTAGTGCTGCTGTTCCTCGGGAGGAGGTGGTGCTACTCCACAGTCCTCAGCCGCAAGATCTGTGATGACATCCTCGCTGTTAACCCTCACGCCGCTGCCCCCTGCCACCCATCCGAAAATGCTCCATTTGGTCAGTGCTTAATCTCTTTGTTTTGTTAAGCTAATTTTTGTGTCTATTATTTAAGTAACATAAAGTAGCCATTCAAACTATTTTATAATCCGATAAAATAAAGAATAACTCATATTTCTCTATAAATAAATGAGTACCTAACAAAAACACATATAGTACACCTATTATTGATTTGATTAAATATTAAAGTTCTATTTCGTGTTAGTACGAAGTCGTTAGTGACAGCGGTAGACTGTATGTAGATATAGATAACTGAATATATTATATTGTAGCGGTCATTAGTTGCCAAGGGCGGTGCGTGCGTCACCAAGGTCTGATGCAAAGTGAGAAATTCATTATTCAATTATTTACCTAACTTTTATGATACCTACACACTTTTCTAGAAAGTTATTTGCTAGCTGAACATAGATAACGTAGCATAGTTAGTAGGTACTTAATGCTAGGCTAGGGCATTGAGTATTATGATTGACGTTGTCCGTACGTCTGTGTTGTTTTAGATGCTTTGTCGAAACCGAACCATTATCCCGAACGCATATTCACGTTCGAGGCCTCCGATTCGGATGAAGAGCTGCGTTTGCGCATACAACAGGTAAGATGGTCGAATCTATTAGAAAACAATTCATTCGTTATTTCTTTTTCTTCATTAGTTCTAAAGACGAGGCTAGTAAGGGAAGGCCCCCCCCCCCCCCCCCCTATCCACGTTAGGTGGTATAACGGTCCGGCTTTTAGACTTTCGACCATTAGGGCAAGGGAAATAATAAATCGCCTACATGTAATAAATAGAGTAGTAGATTAATTAAGATAATTATTTATCATTTTCTTAATTTTAACACAAAACTACTTCAGTAGTATCACATAATGTAAAATAATACTAGCGTACCTACTAGCGTGTAGTGCTACAGGAGCAATTATAATAAAAGGAGACAGACACTTTGGCAATCGTCAGGACTCGCTAACGTCTATAGGTTTATAGGTGACGGTAGTCACATACCATCAGATGACTGACCCGCCCTGCCCGCCCACTCTTAAAAAAAAATTCACTTAAATAACACAGAATGTAGGTCCGCCAGACCTACGTAGTTTATCTATTTAATTGATAAATGAAATACTAGGTCACTTGGTAAGTAATAAAATGATAATCTTTAGTGTTATAGAATACTATTAATGTTCATATAAATAAAATAAAGTAGGTACCAACTGAATAAGAAGCTGTGAAGTTGTCCAGATTGCATTTGGATGCATTGGAATCTGCTCGTTAGGACTATAAATACTCTCACTAAGTGTTGCGATCTCGAATAACGGTAGTGGTGTTTTGAGGGTTAGTATCTTGGTGATGTTTTCATATTAGTATCACGTAGTATTTTTTTTCTGAAATATTTCGTGCTTGTGGGTTGAGTGTGCCTAGAGCCTTATAACATTATTTTTTTTAAATTAGGTTCTTTAATTTAAAATTTATTATTTTGAAAGGTCATCATTTTTGGAGAAAGTTTGGTAAAACTCCGTAAATATTTTTATAGACAACACATTCGGGAAGGGAATAATATTTCACGAAAATTTTTAAATCGTTTTCCTTCTGTCTGGCGTGCGTGCCTCAACTTGATCTACTTGCAACTCATCTGCCTCGATCCTCATCCATCCAAAAGTATAATTTTAATTAACGTGTCTCTTTAGGACAAAGAAGAAGTGGAATGTCGCTACGAGGAAAAGAACGAGAACGTCTCGGCACCAGTTAAGCTGGAGGTGGAACTGGTAGAGGCCCTGCGGGAGACCACCCTCAGGGAGAGCAGGATTGACAACGTGCAGCGGGCCGAGTACATACATACCTTGGAGGCGCAGAGCAGCGTCGATAGTGATGTCATTGCTCATAATGTAAGGAATCTTATATCTATCTTAGGCCAGCTGGGGTTATAAGTATTTGCACAATCGATCTTTAACTTTAAACACGACTTATTAACGTTATAAATCGTTCCTCCCACTGACTGGTTAGGTACTTATACAAATATGTAGGAGTTATTTACACATTCAGCCTTAATAAATAAACCTTTAGGGTGTTGATTGGGGAAATACAAACGAGTAAACATAGAAATATCATCGCAATCACTTAGTTACTCTATTATCACACTGATAATGCAATATTTAAATTCTGTACCTTCACAGCTATGCGCCCTCCTAGGGCCTAAACTGAATAAATCGTTTTAACTTTGACTGCAAGTCTCAGTAATTATGTCCCTCCCCAGGATACATCCCTGTTATGTGGAGAAGCCAGCAGCTCCCAGGAGCGTGGCTCGGTGGAACTGACGCTGCTGTATGACGCTCCAGTGCGGAGCATGACGGTGCACATTCTGCAAGCTCGATCTCTGCCGCTTCGGACTCAGGGGCAGATTCTGCAGAGCCAGGTATTTAATACGGTGATTTGTTTTAAGAAAACAAACTAATTTAAGATCTTCTCTCAACAAAGCTGCTAATTAATGATTTATTGTTGTTACGGACTCCAGTTCAAAAATATTTTTTTTTACTACAGGTTCGAATAGTTCTTCTACCACTGAAAAAGCAAAAATTCAAATCCAAAATACGCAATGGCGAGAATCCGCAATACATGGAGAGTTTCGTACTGCACAAAATCAATCCAGGTTAGTATAACCACACCTTCCTCTGTGGTATAACAACAAGACTCGTAAATACCTACCTAATACCTAAGCACAATCAATATAAGTCGAAGTAATGTTTTTGAATTGAAACAATGTTTTTAAACAGAGGATGTCCACGGTCTGGGTCTGCGTATACGCATCTACGGTTGTGAGCGTATGCGTCGTCAACGGTTGCTGGGAGAGGCGGCCGTTAGCTTCTCCACTCTCAATATGGAACTCGAGAACAGTCTCTGGCTGCAGCTGACGCCACGGCAACATCACCAGCCAACATTACAGGTTGGCAGATATGTTGTAGCTAGCGGAGATATCAAATTAACAATTTTTGAAGTGAAAACTTCTTTAGCGGCGTTGTGCACTTTTTGGGATGGGTAAAAAATGTTAAACTCGCGTCAGGTCGAAAAATCGATCAAAATATTCAAAAATGCACAACGTTAATGTTCAAGTTTTCACTTCTGCCGGCACTCCCGGAGTGCAACACGTTGTTTTTTTTTATGAATTTCAGCGCAATCCGTTCAGTGGTTTGAGCTGTGTGTTGATAGATCGATCAATCAGTAACGATTGCCTTTTATTTAACCTACAGAAGATAGATATTTACCAACTTTTTGACTATGAATTCAGTAGAAACTGGAATTATGATCATCAATAAAATTATCATTTGAATACTCTGGAACACTATTACACAATCTCGCGATTCTGGAGGCGTTATTAACGAAGCAAACAATTGATCAAAATGAATTCTGTTTGATTCTAGCTACCAAAACTGGAGCTGAATCATTCAGTAACGGGGGTATTAGCTAGTCCGTCATCCATAACTACGGTGACGACACCCTCTGTGGTCGGCTTCGGCGTGGGAATGGGGATGGGTGCCAGCGGTGGCGAGGCCTGTAGTCTTGCTCGCTCCGACTCCGCGTCTTCGTGTTGCAGCGCCAGGTCCGCGCCAGAGTTGTTACTGGGCTTGCAGTATAACTCTTCAACTGGCCATTTGTCAGTTGAGGTAGGTAACACTTTTTATTTTCAAATTAAGAATTTAAGATGTAGTGATGAGTAGGTCCAAGGTGATTAGGATCACTTAAATAAAATTGCTCAAGAAGAATACTATTTTGCAATTCTTAAATAACAAACGCGTAGGTTATGCACGGTGGTAGGGTACTTTGTAGTACTTGACTGGCTGGCCACCCTCAAGTTGAAAATTTGTCGCCAAGCACCTGTTGTGTGTTCCAGCAATTGCACTTGAGAGCCAGTTTGTTTTTAAGGCTTTGTATAATGTGTACAACACATTGGCAGTCCCCATGGTATTGCTAATGTCTATAGGGGACGGTAGTCATTCACCAGCAGATGACCCGTCAAAGTTGTGACATAAAAAAAACCATTTAATGACAGATGTGTACTTCGTTAGCTCATAGAAAGGTTTAGTTTTGACCATAAATATCTAGCTTAAAAGTCTATTTTATCCGTTTTTAGGTAGATATAGGTATATGTATTTCATTTCACCTACTAAAACCACTTAATTATTTTAATCATATTTGTTTGCATTAGGTAATAAAAGGGACGCACTTCCGCAAGCTGTCCCCAAACAAAGCTCCCGACACGTACGTGAAGCTCTGCCTGATCAGCTCGCTCGGTATGGAGATGGGTCGCTGCAAGTCAACCACGCGCCGCGCGCAGTCCAACCCGCTTTATAAGGAGCTCTTTATATTTCAGGTAAATGCGCATATTCGGCATGTAGATCAATATTCCAGGGCCGCTTATTTTCTGACGTCACTTATTTTCTGATGAACAAAATATGTAAGATGTGTTCGTTACGCCTACCTGCTAGCTTGGACCGACCGCCATTTTCCAGGTAACAGGTCATCATGGTATGTAGGTAAAATGCTACTTAGGTACCTCACTTAAATTCTGACCGATGATTTTTACGTAGGTATATGTTGGTGACTCAAAACTTACAATAGTTTGTATTAGTCTCTATATCAATGTATCTAACATCTTATAGTCATAACCACAACATTCAAAACTGAATTAGAGATTTAGGTTTATTTTTAAAGTACCTATATCTTTCACTGTTTATTCAAAGGAAGACAAGGAGGGCTACCGTTTTTGTGCTCACCAGTTGGCGCCACTATTACATACTCTTTGGCGCCACTGGCGATTAAGCTCAAGTAAAGCTGTTAGCTGTCAGTTTGTTATTACGCGCGTAAAATCAAAGTTTACAACATTTAAATCATATTTAATACCTGTTCTGCCCTTAATTTTCGAAAAAAAAAGAGGACATAGGTTTCCGAAAGATAATACTGTCTCAAAGCTATGACATTCATTGACCCGTAACTCATAATTAATGTCAGGCACAATATTATTACAAATAAACCCGCGATCCTCACCCACAAACAGTGACATTTGACATTTAGGAGACGCTGTAGCGTGACGTTTAGAAGGAGTCATCGATGATACGATGGAGCCATAAAACACAAATTGGAATTGGAATGAATAAAAAAAAGTTTATTCAGGTCAAGACAGAAATTGACATAATTTTTTTTTTTACAACAGTAGACTTAATAAATCTAAGGAGCTGAAAAGGTCTCCCACTCAGCATAATGTACAGCAGAAGGGTGGACCTATTGCTACGACGCTGGTTTTCAGTGGGAACCAGAAACCGTTTCTGAAATAGCTAGTGTACTAGCGCCTCTAGCGGCGAAGTCACACGCGATAGCTCCCACTGAGCTGTATTATGTTTTTGCAGGTGGCTCTATTCCAGCTGAGCGAAGTGACGCTGATGGTGTCTGTGTGGTGGCGTCGCAGTGTGAAACGCAACGAGATGGTCGGTTGGTTCTCCCTCGGACACAGCCCCTCGGGAAGAGAAGAAGAACGGCACTGGCAGGAGTTGTGCGACCGACACGGCGAACAGGTATACCTACTAACTACTTACGATGTCTTTGAACTTATTTTAAAGTCAAAAGTCATAGGAATTGTAAGCGTTAATGCAATTATAAATATGGATGTAATGTGATCAGGTGCAACGCTGGCACGTACTGCTGGACTCTTGACGGTCGCTGACCTAGCGGGTGGAGGACCCACTCGTGTGAATACATCTCTTTACTACGCCCCCGGCCCCTGGCCCCCGGCGACGCCCGCGACTGGCCGTACCACGACCCGGTGCTTTTGCGCTGTGACCTTGTCACGCGTCTGCCAGTTCGCACCCTCGCGCAAGCGGAGACGCCGATCCAAAGTCACCCGACTCGACTGCGTCAGCTTGCACGACCTTTTCTCAAGATCCTCGGGTCTTTTCCAGTTGTTTGATGTTATGTCCACGATGCGTGTTGCTTTTGTTGTTACAGCACTAGCAATTTGCTTTTTTCCATCGAAACACAATGTAACTTGTGTGGTTTTTCTGTCACTGTTGAGAAGTTAGTTTTAATGGTTCAGTGTGTTGTATCTATTGATTGCACTGTATGAATAATTGGAGAGGCACGCACATTTTCAGACTGAAAGATTTGATGTTAAGAAAGAGTAACGTATATTGGCGAAAGATTATTATAAATTCAAAGATATATTATAATGTTTATATATCACGCGTAGATTGCGTATGACAGGAATCGTAAACAATTTTGGTGTTGTAAGTTTGGAAAATTCTACCTATTTAGCTTGTTGTTCTAAAAGTGTTCTAGACCTTTATTTATTTTGAAAAGTTTGAATGTAACCGTTTTGTAATATTTATAATGACGATGAAGACTTGGAGCGCACAACACTTGTGAGATAGAATAATGTATTAAAATTAGATGGATATTTATTGAATATTGATATTATTATATTATGTCTACACGTAACGACAATTAGTCAATCTAGCATGTTCTTAATAAAATGATTATAATCTATAAGGTAACAAACAGTTTATTTAAATATGATTCACAGTCATTTCTTTTTCAGACTCATTAATTAAATAAAAATAGATAATAGTAGCTAAAATGAGGATTTCATTTTTCCAACAAGTAGGTTACATTTAGCAACCAAACCTACCATTTTTAATGTTTAGGGTTAATACTGTAGGCTAATTAAATACCGTATTATGTCATAAATATAATATTTTACAATGGAAAATAACACAATAATATTTCCATACAAATTCCAACCAAATATTGATTAAACTATGTAGACCTAACTCAAAAAACTAAAATAAACAATGGCGGCGTAACGTAAACAAAAGTTCGCAATTGTGAAACGACTTTGATCACAAATGTGATGAAATGACATGAAGTCTATTAGTATAATTAAAAGTCTTTGGTTGTAGGTATTCATCAAATTTTTGACGCAAAACTTTTAACCATAATAACATCGTAATTATGTACCTACTGGTATTAAATATCGCTGTATTTATATATATCTGGTCCAAAAACGATAGCAATATAAAGTCTCGCAAAAATATGATTCAAGCATTCTTAGGGACGTGCCCTTTGATTACGTCAATCTTAATATGATGCCTATTACTTTATAACTGCATACCTACTGGTGGTTGTGTAGGTATCTATTCTTTATGGTAAATATGAAATGCTTTATTTGTTGAATGTAAATAAAATACTTCCGAATGGGAGGTAAACTAAACTTCAGATATAAAATGATCCTATCAATGTTTTTGCTATTGTTTGCTTACTCGTTTTATTGAAGTGTATTATTATACTTATATTATACATGGTTAAACCTCAATTGTTAGTTAAGTACCTACCACGGTGTTATTTACTACATTATATTTATACGTGTATTTTGGTGAAGAATGTACCTATTTATATACATCCGCCTTTCTACCCTTAGGGGTGATATTCCAAAAACTCTGAAATAACTACGTCACAAAATTCTTATAAATTATAATAAAAAAGACGCTTTCTTACAAATAAAATCTAATTTCACCCCCTAAAGTACCCTCCTTAGTAGGTAGGTATATACGAGTAGGTACCCTGCTTTTGTATCATCCTTTTGTAACGTAGGCGTACAAAAGGATGCTTTGTGAAAACTTTCAAGTTCTGGCTATATAATAATATTATATTTATAGCTATTATTTTATATTAATCATATAAATTATTTAAATACATAGGTATTATGTTAACATACTCGTTATAATCATCATGACATTTTCTTTGATTATTATTAATACTCAAAGTGACATTTTGATTTAAGGAACACGATATACAAACTTATCAATAAGAAATCTCAACAAATTATAGGTTACCTATATATATATATATATATTCTACGTTTATTTTATGTATGCTTATTATAAATTATCACCTCAAACCGTAACTCATTATCCACGTATATTATTTCGTAAATTTTAGGAAAACCACGAGATATAATATACAGGGTGTCCGGTAAGTAGGTAATACGACAAACTTAAAGGGGGATAGGTGGGCGGGTCACCTACCGAATATACAAAAATTAACTCAGTATAAAGGTCACCATTTTCAAGATAGTTCGATATTTCTGATTTTTGTGTAGATTTTTTAACTTTAGACATTAAATATCTCGAAAATGGTGACACTTTTATCAAGGTCATTTTTTATTTTGGTAGGTGACCCGCCCACCATCTCCCCCTTAAGTTTGTCGCACTACTTACCTGACACTGTACCTATATGTCACCCATCATCGTATTGAAATAAAAATTTGTAAAACTACATGTTGGATTTGTTAGAGAAAATTAATGCCCCAAAAGGTTCATGTTTCGTAGAATTAATTAACATTTTATGTATTAAAAAAATTGTCTACGAATAAGAAAAATATATTGGTACGATAAGCTTTATAATATTTTCGTTTCTTAATGTATTCTGTACCTAAGTACAGATTTTTATGAAGCATATAAAATGTATACTTGTAAGACAACGTCTCCCATATAATTATTTATTACAAGTGTTTATGTATGTACTTATAGGTACTTGATAATTTAGAAGGTTTGACTTAGTTTATTTACAATAAGTATATTTTTATGACAGCTCATTGTAATGTCAGTAGGCATTAGTTCCCAATTTACCCGCAACATGGCGGACAATTTTTTTTTATTGTGTCTATAGTACCTATCTATAGCTTTTTTTATAATTAAGTACCTAATTAAAATGCTGTTGCACACAAAACATAAAAAATAAGAAAAAATAGATTTCATATAAACAAAAAAACAATCTAATATTCAGCTTCGTAGGCTACGCTGACCAATGAAATAATTCTGAAGTTTTTAACCGGCTTATATTTAAATATTCTTGATAGTTCAGTATCTACATATTTTACAATTTGTACCTGTAGTTATTTTTCATAATACATATAAGTTTTTTTTTTATGTCACAAGTGACAACGAGGCAGGCGGGTCACCTGATGGTAAGTGACAACCGTCGCCTATAGACATTGGCAATACCAGGGGATTGCTAATGTGTTGCACACGTGCAATTGCCGGAACACACCAACAGGTGCTTGGCGACAGATTTTCAACTTGAGGGTGGTAGCCAGCCAGTCGAGTACTACAAAGTACCCTACCACCGTGCTGTGGTTTCCTCACGATGTTTTCCTTCACCGAAAGCTCAAGCTCATTGTAAGGATTCGAACCCACGACCTTCGCCGCGGTATACGACGTCACTTACCACTGAGCTATCATCGCCTTAATTTAATTATTACAAACTATTTAAATACCTGAATAGGACCATTTTGCGAATTGCTTATTTTAAATCAGTAGATACGAGTAGTATAATTTCCATTGCCAATGATAAATAAATCATATTTCTTATCTGTCTACATTATTAAAATAGTACGTATACGTATTTATTTTGTAAATTCTGACTAATTAATAAAAATCAAAGTACTTAGTTCTATTTCACGAAGTCTTCACAGCCCAGTGTGCATAGTACAGTGCACGCGCATTCGAAGTCTAGCGGATTTCGTGAGATAGATTGATTTTTAGTAATTTTTATCTAAATGAAATGCCAAAATAGTACCTGTTTCTAATCAAAAATTAAATAACTTATATTTATTACACTTGTTCTTAGCTGTAGAAAGAATTTCATCCTACCTACCTATGTACCTACTTATATTGTGATTATTAAGTTAACGTAATATCATTGATTTTACTGAAATATTTTTCAATGTAATACAAATATACCTAGATATATTTATCAAATAACAAGTAATAAGTACCTAGTTAACTATTTCAATTAATCTTGATTTTAATTTCATCCAATTCATATTTATTATAAGTATAGTTCTTTATTCGTAAAGTTACATAAGTATTCTAAAATCTACGCTTTTGTCATAAACTATGTCAGTCTCTGTATTTGATGATCTATTTATCTATATTGTAATTTAAAGTACCTATCTACTATGTTACTGATAACTGCTATATTTTTTATATTATAGATACTTATTAGATGTCATTGCTACAATTTCTCGTCAAAATTAATTGCATTTTATATCATAAACAAACCGGTATGTCTGCGACTGAATGCACAGTGCTAATAAAACAACAAAAATCGTGTGATTGTTCCCAAACCAATATGGAACCATTAAAATTGTTACCAATATAATATTACCTATATATATATAATATGTCATGAGGATTTCTCAATAAAGTCACTTTATACATTTTTCCTAATCGCAAATGTTTTACTTAATCACCACAATGTATCGCCGGTCATTAGCTACCTACTTATAATTGTCCTGCCACTAGGGCCATAAACCTCACACATCTTGATCGTAGGTACCTACTAAATAATATTAACTTGGAAAACCCATGTTCTTGTCATGCATGACAATGTGGTTTTGTACTATTTGTAAAGCGGTCAAGGTTATTGAAATTGTGTCGTATTCATGTGATAATTAATTTATTTGTTGTAATTACTGCAGCATTTCATGTGCATAGATATGAATAATTAATTTACCTACCGACAGATTTTTTTTATAAATCAAGGTAATAAAGGGAAATTATACACTTGTAAAGAATCGCCCTAAAGTTAAACAATGAAAGGTAATTTTCGAACTTTACTTAAAAAATTCTGTTTGGAAAGCTCAATATTGGGCCTCAAGTATTTTTATCTATATCCTGATAAAATATCAAGGTGAGTTTGTTTTCATTGTTGAACTACGTAGACAATACCTATTATGTGACGATTTTATTCCTTGGATATGATTTTGTTGACTACAACCTCACAATGGTGTATGAAATGACCAATGGTGGACGTACACAAAGCCTAGAAAAATATCTCTAACAAGAATAACGTAGGTATTGACAGTAGCGGATCCAGGGGGGTGCTAAGGGGCTTGAGCCCCTCCAAAAAGCACGTGGAGTCCTCCCGTGGGAAATCTTAATTTACCTACCTAGTAGGTAGGTATAGATGGTGTCATCCACGAAACGCGCCCTACTATTTTTCTTATCCCTCAGAGTGCAAGTGTATCGACATATACATATAGACATATCGACAGCGCTACAACACTAGCGAAAGGACACTTGCACTGTAAGGGATTAGGAAAAAGAGTGGCGCGCGTCTTCCTGGATTGCACTATCTATACCTAAAGTACAATAAAATTAAATCGTGTGCTTCTTTAGTGTCTACTTCTACCTAGTCAAGCCCAGCCCTAACCAAAATCCTGAATCCGCTACTGCGTAGGTATAAATTGACCTGCCTCAGCTGCCTTCTTCTTATCTAAACTTATTTTCTTGATACTTAAAGATGCTTCTGGGCGGTGACCATAATAAGCGCGTTCAACTTGGCATGCTGGCTCACGTGGGTTCTTTACGGACGTTTTGATGCGATGCCAACGCGCATCAACATTGAGAACCAGTACGAATACCTGCAGAACCTACCACATCCCGCCATCACTATATGCTCTCCAAACCAGATCACTATCAGCTCTATGCAGCATTTAAATAAGTCCCTTATGTAAGTATCTTCTGACACAATGCAGTCATTGCGATCAGTTAATGTTTATTACAATCTACATACCTTATTCACACGACACGAGTCTAAGAGCGTAGTTTCCTAACGATGTTTAGAAATCTATGCATGGATAGGTACAGTTCTAAGCCAAGATCTATCGTCTCCAATCAATCTGATGGAGCTTCATGCAGATTCAATAAGTTAGATAATGTTTTCCTAATAGATGGCTCTATGTGGTTAACCTATTATACGTTTTTAATTGTAGAAATGGTAACCTGAGCATAGATTTAGAAAAAGTGCTCCCTCAGCTATTAGGATTCTATGAGCTGGTTGAAGATTTACATCAGGATGAATTAGTTCATTTGCAAACATTACTTGAGCTCAATCGATATACTGTAAGTCATGGAGACATTTATAATAATTTTAAAGAATAAAATACAAGCGTGCGTGCGATGATATTATACACTTAATACTGTGAACGGTCGTAGATTATGGTCCATAGATGATGAGTAATATAATATCATCTCCATTTTATCAGATTGTGGAAGTTATGGGATTTCTACCACAGACGTGCGATAGTTTTTTGAAGATATGCTTTTTGGATGGAAAATGGTACCCAAATTGTCGTGGACTGTTTTATCCGATCCTTACACCTCACGGTCTTTGCTGCATTTTCAATAATCGATACTACTTTAAAGATAAACAAAGGTGCGTATCTATAGATATTATATTGCAAAATTACAAAAAATAAAAACTTCGTTATTACCTATTTTTGAGTCACCAAAATTTCCAATAGTTGCATTTAAAAACGCGGATGGTCCTAGCGATTTTTATGTTATTTGGGGCGAGAGAAATATTAATATGTAGATATATAATTATTATAATCATTCGTTATTTAACAATAAGGAACGAGCAGCATCGAAGCTTCGAACCTCGCCCGGTAATTTCCACCGGGTTAATGAATGGATTGACGGTGGTCACAGACTTTGATCCTAATGATGCTATCGAAGGCACTATACTGAATGCGGGTGCGTTACGGGTAAGTTATGGATTCAATCATTGGTTCTTTATAGGGTATTGTAGTTGGTAGCATTCTTTTGACGACACCCAACTTGAGGATATAAGACAACATTACTATTTTAAAAACAATTGAAGAAGGAATCGAAAGATTTGACCATTTGAACAATACTATTTTGTACAGCGCTGGCTAGCTAATTTAGCATTAAGTAGGAAATCGTCATGATATTAAAATTTTCTCACTCTTGTTTGTACAGATAATGTACATGGATTGGACCGAGTTTCCAGCTGATGATGAGTTCAGTCTAGTGACACCCCACGTAGAGTCTTATCATTTAATAAAAGCGACATACACCTATTGTTCTGAAGATGTTATGCAACTGTCAATTTCTAGGTAAGCATTTTTATAAAAGAAATTAGCTAGGCTAAAGAACTATTGTAAACTTACAGCCTACAATCTATCTCGGTCGTTCTCACTTCCAACTATAAATTGAAACGCAAAATCAACGCCGCATAAATGCGGCCCTGGAGTCTAAGGAGGCCCCTAATTATTTTACCTTACATAATCGGTAGGTACTTTACCTTATATAGCGGAAGGAACTTCGTTCCAGCCGGGTGTCCAACGATACCTCTATCCTTTTTTTTAAAGTACAATTTATGTGGCCCTCTCGTGTGGAGGCCCTGGGCAGTTGCCCCGATTGCCCTCTCTTAAATTTGGCCCTGAATGTACTGTCTTATTTAGTCGTATTCTCAGTTGCTAGATAAGAAAATTAATTTTAATACAACTTAATTTTTTTTTTTTTTAACTTTAAACGTTATTGCAAGTTAGCGAAAAAGACTTTTATTTTTCCCTCCAGTCGAAAATGCTACTTCGAAGACGAACGCATTCTGCAATACTTCGGGCGCTACCGCAACTCCGACTGCGATCTCCTGTGTTATGTTCTAGCTGTTCAGAACCTGTGCAACTGCTTTCTTTTCTTCTTACCTAATGTGTCACTGAAGCGAGTTTGTAACCTTACTGATATTGTATGCATTACGCATGTTAAAAGTGAGTTGAATTCTCTTTATCAAACTAGTGGACACGTAGGTACCTATTTAGTGTGCGGAAAGGAGCCGTTCGTAGGTTTCAAGGTGTGCTGTTCATTTTGATAAATATTACAAAAAAACGTGATTAAAGAGACTTGATAGACGATTTTGATATTTCTCAGATTAAATTACAGGATTACATGCTAACGGTTTATTCTAGTATTTTTATTTTTTTAAGATTATATCTTGGTTTAACTCTTGTACAATAAAGAGTTATACAGGGTGTCCGGTAAGTAAGTCGTAAATACCTAAGACAAAATTAAGGGGGAGATACCTAGTTTGGGGGGTTCACCTACCAAATATAGGTAGAAAAAAATGACCTTAGTAAAAGTGTCATAATTTCCAGGATATTTAGATATTTCAGAATTTTGAAAAATGTACACCCTCACTTTTTAATGGTTTTTTATCTATAATTTTTAATCTTATAGCACAACTATTCAAGATTATTTTGCGATAAAAACAAATGTAAAAAGTAATTCCGAATACCACAACAACTTATTGGCCTACTAAATAATTAAAAGTGTATTTTCTTACAGTGAACATGAGCAGCTGGTTACAGCTCGAAGCATGCGAGTGTCCAAGAGATTGTGTATCTCGACAATACGATACCGAAACGTTGATTGGAAACCTTGCTAGTCTTCCTTACTTAATCACCAACCCTTAGTAAGTAAAAATATTGAAGGTCGAACCTTCTAAAGTTAACCACTGGTTTGAGAGTTAACATTTAACTTAGAAGAACTGATAAGAAACTCAGCAAGGTTACTTTTGTAAATATATTTCAGCTATTTCTTAATTATTTATACTTAGGTATTGGCTATTTTTGATTAATCCAAATGTTTAAAATTTTCCTAAAAATATTAAAGATAGTGTCAAAGTTATATTTAAAAATTATAATATCCTTCCATAATGTAAAAAATTACAACTATGCGATGAAAAATAAATCATTTAGGCTAACTATTAAAAACAAAGAAAAACTATAAACTAAACTATTCATAATAATAAAAAAAAAACCCAAATCACTGCCCGATGGAAGCGTCAAAGTTAAATTAAAAAGTAATACAAGCGGTTCTGCCACGAATCGGCTATGTGGCTCTCATTTTCGTCCGTTACGTAGATCGTAACGTTGACTTTGCTGCGATAAGAGTGATTGATGTAGAACTTGCTACGATACGCGTAATGTAGACCTTGCTACGATAACTGTACCTAATGAACACTTCTATTATACGAAAGACGGAATTTAAGTGGTATGTAGCTTTACTACTTTTGTATAAGTTTACCCACATCTATTACTTGTTACTTTTATAAATAGAAGGGATGTCAAACAGTTACCTACTTAATTATTTGCATTCAATCAACAACTTCTTCAATAATCTTATAATTAAATCAATATATTACTTTTAGTTAATTAAATTAATATTCCTTTCAGCGCTTCTATAAAGTTCAATGAAAGTACATCCCTTATGCATTTCGTATTTCCACAATCAGTATATGTGAAGCAGAAACAAGAGACGGTGATGTCAATAATTAGCTTGGCTTGTAAGTTATACATACTTACAAAATTTTTTGAAATTTCTTTCTCATCTTACTCTACTTATTCAATTATATTCAAAATCAAAACTTATTTTTATGTGCTATGCTAACTGACAGCGGCGGCCCTAATGTAGGGGAGGCAATGATGCTAAATTTGTAGTTACTCGAGCGTCGGAGGCAATGATGCTAAATTTGTAGTTACTCGAGCGTCTTTGGGACCTACTGGAATTTGAAGATTAGGTGGAATAAAGAAAAAAAGGTTATGTGATATTTTCCCCTTCAGCGGGGGGGGGAGCGTCTACAGGGTTTCAAAAATGTAAAAAAAAACAGTCACCAAGTGTTAAATAAAAGACGTGCTTCCAGTATATAATGTATTGCGAGACTGGCATTACTTTTGCCTACCTACATTTACAATAATAAATGATACTTATATCTAACACCTTCACCCTAAATTACTACTTAATACTATACTAAATATACCTAGTAAACAAACAACAAAACATCAACATCATTACATACTACATTTAGGCATTTACTCCCAGCCATAACGTTGGGGAGGTTGGCGGTTTCTAGTCTGCCTACTTTCTAGCCTAGGTGAAGAAGTTGAGTCTTGAGAATTACAGTTATTATTATTCTTACTGATTGGCACATTGGGAACGGACTCCAGCACTGGTTGTATAGTTCTGCGATCGTTATTGTTTTCTCGCTTCGCCGAGCCAGGCGTATCTAACTCCGGAACAGCTGTTATGTCCGGTCTTGTCTGACCGTCGACCGCACCACCTGACCTTTCCATGCGAACTTCGGGGCATACAAGTGAACTACGGGAACGGCGATTATTGCTGCTAGACTGTTGCTCCGCCGTCACAGGCAACTCATATCTATGCTTTAATTGGTCGACATGCCTGTGTACCTCGGTTCCAAATTCAGATCTTACAGTATAATCAGTGTTACCTAGCTTTTTCTCAACTCGCCCTGCCACCCACTTATTAGGCCCCCTATAATCCCTATACCACACCATGTCCTGTGGCGTCATCTGGCGGTGCGCGCCCCCCGCGGCCTCCTCGCTGCGCGCCTGTCGAGCCTGTACGCGCGCCTCTCGGTCTGGTTTTAAGATATCTAACCTCATACGTAACCTCCTACCCTGTAAAATTTTTGCAGGACTCTCGCCGGTCGTGTAGTGCTCGGTATTTCTATATGTTAGTAGGAATCTACACAGAGCCGTATCAGGATTAATTTTTTGCATAATGGCTTTTTTTATAACGCGCTTACATATTTTCACCGCATTTTCTGCGGCCCCGTTAGAGGCTGGATGGTAAGGTGCTGAGAAAATCTGTTCAATACCATTATTACTTAAAAAAAACTTAAATTCCGCACTAGAAAATACCGATGCGTTATCGCTCACTACCTGACGGGGAAGACCAAACTTTGACCAAATATTTCTTAATACTGCTATGACCGATTGTGACGTCGTGCTTCTCATATTAATAGCTTCGATCCATTTAGAACAAGAATCAATAATTATCAGATAATTCAAGCCTCCAATAGGACCTAAAAAATCTAAATGCAACCTAGACCAGGGCCTGTGAGGGTACGGCCAGGAGTACGGCATTTGCTGGCGTGGCGCGTCGGCCACAGCGGCGCACACCTCGCAAGCTCGGCACACCGCCTCTACTTGCTCATCGACCCCCGGCCACCATACGTAGCTCCGAGCTAAGGCTTTGGTCTTCACTATTCCCATGTGGGAATCGTGTAGTTCTTTAAGAACTCTGTTTCTACAAGAGGCAGGTATTACTACCCTATGGCCCCATAGAATACACCCTAGTTCCGAATATAATTCGCCTTTGCGATTAAAATAAGGTTTGAGCTCTTTTATTTCAACTTCAGGTGGCCACCCGTCCTGAATAAAACTCATAACACGACTCAACATGGGGTCCGACGAGGTCTCTCTTTTTAAAACCTTATAATCTAAAAGGAGGGCTTCCGCTGCGAAATGAAGATATGTCTGTTCCGGTAATTCTTCTTCATTTGCAGTACTTTCTTTGTGCATCTTGATTAAACGTGAGAGAACATCAGCCACATTTTGATTCGTGCTTACAAACTCTATTTTAAAATCATACGCAGACAATTTTATTGCCCACCGTTGTAATCGACTTGCTGCCGTACACGGGATACCAGTATTAGGGCCGAAAATACTAACTAACGGTTTATGATCCGTGTGAAGGGTAAATTTCCGGCCGTAGAGATATTGGTGAAATTTATCAACAGCGAAAATAATAGCCAACGCTTCTTTGTGTATTTGACTATAATGTTTTTCTGAAGAAGTAAGAGCCCGCGACGCGTATGCGATCACCCGCTCGTGACCGTCTGGTGCGCGCTGGCCCAGTATGGCGCCGACCCCGTGTGCGCTCGCGTCACATGTTAATACAGTTTCTAGATTTACATCATAATGAGCCAGCACATCTGTGCTACATAACATTTTTTTGATTTGTTCAAAGGCTATATTCTGGTTCCTCCCCCATATGAAATGTTTTCCTTTTTTAAGTAATTCATAAAGTGGGCTCAGGTACGTACTCATATTTTTTAGAAACTTACCATAAAAGTTTACCATACCTAAAAACGATTTAAGCTCGGTAACATTTGTGGGGTGGGGCATTGAAATTATAGCTTCTATTTTATCCTTATCTGCTTCTACGCCGTCTTTACTTATTAAAAATCCTAAGTACTTAACTTCATTAGTAAGAAACTTACATTTACTGCGTTTAATTTTTAATCCGTTTGATTCTAAAATGTGCAGTACTTTATCTATAGTTTCTAAATGGCTATTTAAATCACTATTTTTAATTAATATATCATCATAGAATATTAGCGTGTTTGGTACGTTTTTAAAGAGATTTGTCATGAATTTTTGAAAAATTCCGGGACTCGAAGACAGTCCATATACCAGACGTTTATATTTGAATAAACCGCGATGAGTGTTTATCACCGTATAGTCTCTAGAAGGCTCATCGAGTTCCAACTGATTATAGGCTTGAGATAAGTCTAACTTTGTGAACCAAACCTGACCTGACAGCTCGCTAAACAAGTCATCTACCTTTGGAACCGGGTATCTGTCAACCATCAAAACACGATTGAGTGTTACCTTGTAGTCGGCACAAATCCTAATGCCGCCATCCGCCTTCCGTGCTATCACTAGAGGCGTGGCCCAGTCGGAGCGGTCAACCGGCTCGATGACGCCGGTGGCCAGCATGGCGTCTAGCTCAGTGTCGACACGGTCGCGCAGCGCGTAAGGCAGTGTTCGCGCGCGGCAGAACACGGGTTGCGCGCCCTCCCGCACGCACAGACTCACACTACCGCCGTTGTACCGACCCAATGTGCCGTCAAACAATGATTTATGTCTGGAAATTATAGAATTTACAATTTCATTTTTGTTACAAACATTTGTTTTCAAAGAATTTACACTTAATTTCGGTATATCCATACTTAATTCCGCCAACCATTGACGTCCAAGTAAATTGGTTGTTCCATTATCAAAAATATACAAATCTAGGACTTTACTTTGATTATTATATTTAACTTCAGTTTCTATGTATCCTACCGGTTTAACAATCGATCCATCATAGAAACTTAATTTCATACGGCAAGGTTTTATAACTATATTTTTAAAATATTTATGGTATGTACATGTGCTTATGCAGGACAAGGGGGCTCCTGTATCTAATTCCATATCTAAGGGGATATTATTTACTGATATTGTTATACGAACCGGCTTATACTTTGCTAACGACATTTGATACATAGGTTCGTCGAAGTCTTCTTCACTGCAATCATCGTAATAATCTTGAGTGTTATTACTATCTTGCGTTGTGCTGTTTTGTTCGTTCTCGTACGCCCCCGCCGAGTGCATACCGTAGGGCCCGACATCCACTGACTCCTGCGCCCAGTAGGTACCGGACGGCCGCGGCGATCCACGCGAACGAGCCCCGCGCCCGCCGGCCGCGGCGCCAAACCGTCCGCCTCGGCTCATCGCGCCGCCTCGCCCGGCTCCGCGCGATAATAATTGTCCACGACGATTGTAATAACTCATCGCCGCCGCTGATCCCGCGGCTGGTCTCGCTTGCTCGGAAGCACTCATTAGCTTTTTACGACACATTCTTCTCAGGTGGCCTATTTGTTGACAATAACTACATTGGTATTCTTTGTACTTGCAGTCCCAGTTCTTATGTTTACTATCTCCGCAAACAGAACATGCATTTATTTGTAGTTTATTTACGCCTTGGGTGAGCTCCGTTGAAAATTTGTTATTGTTTAGCTCCACCGCACCCGCGTCTCTCTCTGCCGATTCCAGAGTGGTGGCTAACATAACGGATTTTGAATAATCTAAGTTCTCCTCTGCAAATAATCGCTGCCTTATAAATTCACTTTTCAACCCACACACAAATTGATCTTTTAAGTTTTCTTCTAAAACTGTTTTGAAATTACAATATCTTGATAGTTTTTTTAATTCCGCGACGTACTCAGCAATGGATTCCTCCGCCAACTGCCTGCGCTGTCTGAATCTGTACCTCTCCGCCATCGTTGAGGGTTTAGGTTGCAAATGGTGTTGGAGTAGACTTACAGCTTCACCATATTTCAATGCCGATGGTTTTGACGGGCTCGCTAAGCTCGATAAAAGTTCATATGTTTCTTCACCCATTAGTGAGATAAGTGTAGGCAGTTTCACGTCATCACTGATTTTGTTCGCCACGAAATACATTTCTATCCGTTCCGTGTAGGCTAACCAGTTCCCGGTTTTCAAATCAAATTCACGAATTTTGCCGATAGACATTGTTTATAAACGTTAATAGTTGCACTAATTCAATATTTTAATCCTCGTTCGCCACTGTTAAATAAAAGACGTGCTTCCAGTATATAATGTATTGCGAGACTGGCATTACTTTTGCCTACCTACATTTACAATAATAAATGATACTTATATCTAACACCAAGAAATACTCGAGCGCGTCAGATATTAATAGGGTAGTCGCGCCACGTCTGTCTGATAACGGAAAAATTATAATCTGCCGTTTTGCGTGGTGGGGGTGGATGTACGAAGGGGTCGAAAATATTTAAAAAAAAAAAGTTACTCGAGCGCGTCAGACATTGATAAGGGATGTTAAGTGAACCCTCCAGTAGCTCTTATTTTAAAGACTGACGATTTGGACGCGACCATCAGTCAGGGCCGATTTTTGAAAATGCAAAAAAAAATCGTGACCTTGATTTACTCGAGCGCGTCAGATTTTTATACAGGCGGTTCTTCTTGATGGCCTTGTTGTACTGACCCATAATCTGACAATTATGTTGAGGAATTTCCTTAATCTGACGGTTTGAAAAAAAAAAATATAAATAATATCGAAATCTCGAAAATGGTTCAAGATATCGAAAAAATGTTTGGACAAAAGTTGTAGAGAATTTAATCTTCCACAATATTTATTCTATTTACATATACCCAAAAACCCATAGGAAACGAGATATTTGCAATAAATGATCTTTTCACCTTTGACCTTGAAAAATCAGTAGTCGCGGGCACCCTAAGATAAATAGCTTTTGAGATAAGTTTTAGGGTGTCAAAATAAAGGTTTATACAAGTTAATAGCTGACTATCTCTCATTCTGAGGTGAAACTCATAATATTCCTGGTTTATACACTTAATAATGATTTTAGCTACTTCGGCTTGTGCAAATTCCGTGATTCGTGACTAATTTCCTTCAAAATAAAAAAAAAACTAATCGCGCTCGAGAAAATCCAGGTGACGTTTTTTTTTTGCAACTTTGCGAGTCTCCAATTTTCTTTCGTCACGCCCAAATTGTCAGATTATTGAAATGTACACTATTTTGCATGTAACTAACTTACCTTACCTTAATCTGACGCGCTCGAGTATTTTCAAACCATCGATTTTTTTTTACTAATCTGACGGGCTACCCTAGACGTTCGACACTATATAGAGGGCTCAGATTTGGTGAGAATACTTCACAAGGTGCAAGGTTGCCCCCCTTATGTTAATCTGCCGCGCTCGAGTAAATCCCGAAATCCCCTATTCGCCTCCCCTACCATAAGTGAGTGAGTGGTGCGGTTGCTTCGCTCTAGGAGCCCGGTTTCAAGGGGCGCCAAAATGCCAAATGCTGTACGGCGCCCGCACTTCTTCTTGCTTTGAACACCCGCGTCGTAGTTGCACAAGGGCGCCGAATGGCAATCTTGCTCTATATTGATGAAAGGCTTGGGCCGGCGCGGCGCTGCTAACTGATATAGAATTTAATTAATATTTTTGATATCGTCCCGAAACTTAATTAGGTATGCATTGAATCACTTAAAATATGTTAAGTAAATTATTTGTAGGTACTATAGATAGTAAATTAATTTACAAGATTATTATTATATTGCGAGCCGTACCAAATTATCTTCAATTATTATAAAGAGGTAAGGTTAGTAGGGTAGGTATAAATCTTTGGAACTAAAGAACCGATTCAATTTGTTTTTCATCATTGGAAAAACCTTATTATAGAAACCATTATTTACTTATTATTATTTATTTATAGCTATTTGAATTCCCTCGAGAACATGGGTGAAACTTAAAAGTGTAAGAAATAAAAGAAAATATTCTATGATGACAACTGTCATAATCAGCCCATTTTGAAGATAAATTTTCAATTTCTTGCCGTGCAGTTACATTACATTCTAGACTGTGCTTAGCCGCCGGATGAATAATGGAAGTGTTTGATTTCAGCAAACTTAGGCGGAGTTTTCGGCCTTTGTCTAGGCTGCAGTTTCACCAGCTTCTTGGAGATCCTATTCTACAGTTACGCAGCGATCGGCAATGCTATACGGAGTCGTCTGCAGAAGCGACTTGTTAGGAAACGTCGTGTCGGATACCGAAATTGAACTTAATAATAACATTATGTAGAACACTATTCTATTTATTTATTCCTTTTTTTGTCGCCATAACATAACACGCAACCTGCACGCAACTATTAGAATAATTATCAATGAAACTAGATTAATCATTTAAACTTTAGATAGGTCTAAGTTACTTTTTCTTTGAAAAGTAGGTATCTAATTGCTGAGTTTATTGCCGGCTCTTCTCAGCAAAAGCAACCATCCGAACCGTGCTTTAGATTTTTTCATGAATAGCTATCAAACGTAATATGTGTATAAAAATACTTGTAATTCATTTAATAAAGCTATTTCGAGTTTGAGTTCAATTGTAATTTTCCAAAAACGTTTGTGTCTTATCTCGGCGTGGTTGGTTCCACCCAGATAATCGCACCCACTAGGTACGTACTTCAAACGATACAGATCGTGGGTGCGTTTATCATCCAGGAGAGACATTTGCGTGCATGAACATCTGTTTGTCCCGAGTCTGGGTGTTATTGTATTAGGTACTGTATTGTCTATGCTCATGTACTGGCCATTGATCAATTCTATTATTGATTTGAATTGGTCTAAATAAGAAATGTTCATAAAAAAGTCGAAGTCGGTGCGCAGCTTTCGTCCAAGGTGCGCAGTCACTGACGGTCGAATTATATTAATAATAAAATATAAAAATTTTAATCTAACAAAAGTGAACAGATTGATTTTGAAGATAAGTATCGTTTCAATCAACACCACCACAGTAGGTAGGTACTTAAAAGTATTTGTAGTAGGTACACAGTTGTCTGGTTTCCAAAGCACTGCTTATATTTGAGATCAGTTGGTCGTGTGGGAATCATATAGGATCCGGATATTATCTATATCATATGATTCTGTAAGCCATATGATTAATTTTATTATAAGTAGGTATGTACGGTCGGCCAAGAAAGTGGTGTACCACCCTAAGGTTGAATGCCGCTTGCAGATTCATAGGTGATAAAGATTAGTTTCGCTTGCAGATCAATCTGACAACTTTTGACAACTTATGTCATAATTATGCATCTTTTTCAGTGATATCTTTTTAGTTTGAACCTTGTTGCAATTTTCGATGACTAGGAAACTAAATCAAAACTGGCAAACCACTTTCTTGGCCGACCGTACCTACTATTATAGTAGAAGAATATAAAGGAGGCATTGACTTTTGAAGATCTACTTATTACATTTGTTTTTGCTCTCGCTATCTGTTAAGATTGCAGATATATTATGTAGCTGATAAAAATTTACTACTGGCTTTACTCCGCGGTTTCAACTAAGACCTCTATTTTTACTCCTCAGGGGATGGATTAAAAAAACCCTTTCATTGTGGATGCTTTTATTTCTGTGGCTTAGGTTGTGTGTTGAGGGGCCAAGTCTTTTTGTATGTGTAGATAGATGATCCATTGAGTAGGTACTGTCAGTGTGAATTAATTATCCAAAATAACAAAAGTAAAGGGACAATTGAGAAATAAAAAGCCCAAATTCAGTGTGTATGTAAACAAATTTATATTTTCTGATTTACATTATATATTTATTTATATATAATTTATCTATATCTGGCTATAATTTCCAATATTTTCTTTATCAAATATATTGCTTTGCTAATTTCCATGAAAAAATACAAAAAGTATTCTACTATAGCGTTATTAAAAATCTTCTAGAAAAAAATTACATCTTATTCTATAACCTAGATGTTCATATTATGCATATTAAATATTTCGAATGAGTAGTACATCATGGAAATAACGTTGTTTATATAAAAACAAACGCATAGGCAATGATCCGCACTATTGCACAGCACTAGTCGCGTAGTGATGATCTCGTACCTATCATTAGGTATACATATACATATCTACTCAATAAATATTCTCCGCTAACCTTGTCAATAATACTTGAACGGAAATGGCTATAACTAAAACCTAAAATAACGACATTAAATCAATATTTGGCTTAGATTTTAATTACATCTACGATAAAGCATACAAAGTAATAATTTGGTCTAAGTTATGCGTATTACAAATAATTGTTAAGTGCTCTTACGCTAATTATTGGCTTAAACTAATTATTTTTTTATTCCAGCGGTCTATACCGACATAAATATCAAAACTACTCATGCCATACAAATTAGTTTAAACTGTACGACTGTATTTTTGAGTGGTCATTTATATAAACTGCAAATGTTTTATTTATATGGATAAGATATTTATTAGAGTACCTACGATAAAAGCAAATTTAAATATAAATTCCAAGAAATGGCATGAGTCAATAAACAATGAAGTCACAACAGCGCCGGACGGAGCCCGACGGAGCACAATACCAATCACTGGACGTATCACAAAAGACTTAACAATAATGTTATATTACCAGTACCTAATCCAATGGAACGGTAATACGTTACATCAACATTGAGCTAACTTACATTCAATATATTAATAATTCTTTAAGTAATATTGCTGTTAGTTGACGGTTAACTTAATATTTCGTACTCGTAATTATTGTATTTCTGAGTGTAGACGTAGTAAATGGCACAAGGTTTATTATGACAAGATTCATCGAGGACCGTTCAATAAATAATTTTGTGCCGAAACTTATTCCACAGAATCGTAAAAGAGATATTTTACACAAACTTACATTATAAACGCACCTTCTACTCTAGCCTCGCTAGATTTAAGCACAACTCGAAAATTAAATCCCTGAAATGCTTCAAATAAAACTCTGTTTTATTTTTTTAGATCACAATTATTATTACTGCAGAAATACACTATTTATTATAAAAAATATTCTCATTTAGATAGTTAAAAAACAGCTCGTAAATTGACTTCAGTAGACCGGCAACGCTAGGCCGACGCTATAAACATTACACTACGATACGATTACAAAGCACAAAGTGAGCAAGTACGTTACTTTACTAATAATATAGAATAGAACTCCTCAATAAATAGAAAGAGACGAGTAAAGACAGAGAAAAGAGGAAGTCACAGAAAGAAAGATCGGCACGACCGAGAGAGTACATCGAATAAATAAAAGTCTATGAACGAAACTCGACCGCGCGAACTTGGTTCGCTACGACGTCAAACGCCGACCGGAGAAGCGCAAGGCACGCGCATAACTTACAATAAGGGTTTACTCTGGCCGCTATCACTCGCAGAAATCACCGAGGGTGGGTTCGAAGAGTACATATGCGGCGTCGAGATGGTCTCAAAGGCTGACGAGGTTGTTGTGTCCATCCGGGGAGGTGACCTCGGGCGCGGCTCGCTGTTGTTGTGCGCATGGGTGTGGGTGTGGATGTGGGTGCGGGTGTGGATGTGGATGCACCGGCGTCAAGCCAGTGCCGCCCTCCATTAGGCTGTCGAAGTTGAACGGGATGCCGTTGCTTGGCGTGGTAATCTCAATGCCCGCTATTTTGTTGTTGCCTAGAGCTTTGTTATTGTGCATCTGTAATCAAAGATATAGAGGTTAGACATTTTTGGAAAGAAGAGATAGATGAATCAAATAGAAACAGGAGACAATAAAATAAATCTAATGAGTCCATTTAAGATTATTTGAATTTGAGTGCCAGATCACCTTGCAGGCACCATGAAACTTTGGGAGATTAACAAAGAATCCAGATTTATTTACACCGAAGTCTAATGGAATCTTCATATCAGAATCCTTATTTTCCTTATTTTTTGATACTGAAAGCTGATGACCGATCTAAGTTTTCACTTTGTTCAAGTAAATCTTAACTATTATTGCGAAGACAATAGTATAGAATGACGAACCTGAGCTGGGTTAAGGCTGAGCGGCACCTGGAGGGAGTTGGGTCGGTTGGGTCGCGAGATGGCGGGCGGAGTGTCGAGCGTCGCGTGCGCAGCGCCCGCACTCGTCACCACAGCCGGGTTAGCCGCCGACAACATTATCCTGAAAGTTACAAATGTATATTTAGTTATATTTAACATGTTAATACAGCAAGATTGTTTTATCAACAAATAAAGGAGAGTTTCGAGGTCGGGATGTGATCTGCTGGTACTTCCCCGCTAATATTTACCCCATGGATGGGGCTAAAAATATAAGCTTTTGAATCGTTAAAATAGTCACCTTTTGTCATTAGCCGGCGATGTGAAAACATTGTTTAACCCTAAAACCGCGTCGACTCCAGGGTCCATCACTTCCACTTTAACTCGAACCCCATCTTCGGGCATCTCCGGGTACGCGTAGGGGTCTTGGTTGAAAGGTTTCACGTCGGGCGGACTCGTAGAGCGCTTGTGCAGTCGGCAGGACACCAGATGAGTCTGTAAGAAAGCTTGCAACTGCTCCTTATCGGCATCTAACTTTCGGAGTTCATCCTGTAGAGATTGCTTCTTCTCTTCGAGTCTGTCGGTTTCTTCTTGAAGCTCATTGGTGTGGTCTAGTCTGCGTTTGCGGCATCTAGCGGCGGCCATTTTGTTGCGTTCGCGGCGTACTTTCCTGCGTTCTTCTTCTTCGGGAGAGATGTCTTGGGGCGCTTTAGTGGGTCGTCGGCCACCCATGTTGCGGCGCTTGGGCGCTGGCAGGCCTGGGCTACTGCTGCTGTCGCCGCTGCCGCTAGCGGACAGCGGGCCCGGCGACACATGCAGCGCCGTCGTCGGACCCGGTTCACAGTACCCAGAATTCAGAATGGCTGCAATGTAAGAAAATCTCCTTTATTGTGGAAGAAAATATGCAGCTGAGTCAATTATTTATTATAAAGTATAATTTGTCAAAGGATGAAACATTTATTTCTAGTATAAGTAACACCCGTATAAGTATGTACTCAGGCAATTCTAAGGTTCATGTAGTCATGAAAATGTGCCATTAAGATTATGAATTTTATACAGTTATTTCCAGTTCTTCGACCATTGCTATTGTGATATGATATTGAAAGGTCTGCCTCCAGTATCAACTAATGTTAAAGGTAGGTACTAACCGTAATTGTGTGCGCGCGTGACCGATGGTGGTACGAATCCAGCGTGGTTTGCCTGCTCGTTGCGGCAATTCGTCAGCTCGATGTATGTCTGCTCGAAGTTGCGCAACTGTGTTGGTGTTATGGTCGCCGTCGTGCGGGTTGGGACCCCGGATTGGAGTCCTTCAAGGTTTGCCAACTGAAAACAAAACAATAACAATCATCAATATTGGGCCTCTTTCGTAACTAAAACTATTTACTTATGTGTATTTAAAACCCAGTGCTAAAGAATTTTATAAGCGCAATTTAATTGTAAAATTTTCAATGTTTATATTTTGTTCGGCTGCCGATGTGCTTCCACATTCCAATCACCTTTTATCAGCAAAATATTTGCATAACATGTGACACAATAATAACATTGAAACAAAACTACATCAGAGTTTGATTTACGCTATGTTTATAGTGCGCTAACGATTATGTGAAATAAATTACACTTAATCTCCGATAAGTAGTGAGTAAACGATGGTAACACCACGTGCGATGAAAGCAAAACATAAATCACTCAACTCGAGACTATTTTAACAAACTAAACTAGACAAATAGTATTTTCATATAGTGAAATTTCGTTTAACATGTTAACGTAAGGTGTAATATTTTTAGTATTGAGTGCGATTTAGGCATTTTTTCACATAACAATAGACATCTTGGTTATGTGTCTAAATAAAAGAGTATTGTGGCATGTTATATCTGAAACGCACGATAGAGAAGTTGCGGTGGTCAGTAGGTACCTGTTGGCACCACAGCTCTGTGGCGAGGATGTTGGCGATCTCCAGAGGATCTATGTTCTGCATCTCGACGGGTACTAACTCCACACGGTTATAATTAGACGCTTACTCTATTGTGTTGCGCTTTTTGCGACGCGACACCTTCGTGCGGTTCGAGTTTGTTAGTCGATTTGTTCGTTATAATCCGCCCTCGCAAAAGTGCAGTAGGTATATTAACTACAGTGAGGTCGATCCGTCGATGCACCGATAAATTAATTCGTGATCTTTAAGGATAATTCAAGATTTTCGTAATGGGGTCGGGCGTTTATGGTGTTGAGGGTCGGATCGGTGGTTGTATATCGCGAAGTTCGCGTAGAATATCGTGTGCGCGGGAGTGCGGGTCGTTCGTTCGTTGCGCGCGCGTACGGCGGCCGGCCGCGGCGAATCGCGCGCTACTGCCGCCAGCCGCGGCGCACCCGCGCTCTCTCGCCCGAAATCTTCGCCCACGAGCGACGTCGAATCATTTATTAATAGAATACTCCTCTAACTCCGGAAATATTTCGCGTCATTTCGCATCGCACGCGGCTGAAACGGTTAGTTATCTGAGATAAGGTAATGAGCGTACTTCGCTGAAAACAAAGACGCCATGCCGCGGCGTCCTGCCGCGCAATGAATTAGAGAGCACAGAGAATACATCCTAGAAACATACTACACACCCTTCTCTAAGGAGAGTTGAGTGAGATACATTACTAAAAGATCACCTGATCTGGAGACTACGTTTAACTAGAACAACGCTAAAAAAGGGAAAAGTGGTGTTACTTATGATGCCATCCACCGAATACTATTGGGCGTCGGTATATGTGGGCGGGAGGCTCGGTCGGACCTTGCGGCAAGGACGCGTTACGCGAATCCGTGGGTGCCACAGACTACAGCCACAGACGCTCTGTGTCAATACAGCCTTATTAGGCACTGGTATAAGTTATATTTAAATAAACGGGAAGCAAATTTATGCCCAAACATGGCGAAAGCAAATATATTTGGCAATATTTTCTTAGGTAACTATCGCTTTGGCTTAGGTATTGATTATTTATGGAAATTACTCCAATAAAACGAGCCTTTGTGCCTGATTGCAAATTTGAAAGGGACAAAGCAGACGGCAAGCTGCTCCGGAAGGCGGTGTGGCCGGTCAATTACGACAATTGCTTAAATGAAATTCGTCTCAAATGCGCTCGCGCCGCTGAGCCGCGGTGGTGCTAGCTAACATGCAAGTTAATTGGTCACGGTGCTTTACCTAGCAATTAACTAACGCTTTATATTATTATCTCGCATTCTTGCTTGTTAGCGTTTATTATTCGGCTGTTCGTTCGTTCGTATCCTTGTGTCCTCGTTTTCACTCAGCAGAGTAGGTACACGAAAGAGCTGGCGATGGAATTTTGCAACGATTTACCTACATTGTGGTTAAACCACCTTCAAACAAAGGTAGAGCTTTTATAATATTGACCTTGCTATAACTGCAATGCTATTTTACAATTTGTCACCAAAACGGTGACGTAAATATGTTAATCGATTTTTCCGTGGGCATTGCTCCAAATTCTCAACTAACCTATAATTTATAGGTTATAGGCTATAAACCTTTTTTGTTATGTCACATCGATTTACGAGCGTTAAATAGTCGTAATGATGTCGACTACTCATTTCGAACGTGCCTGTGCAATGCAACTAATATGGACTTCTTAGAAGTTCTATTGCGTACGAGGCGCGGTAAATGCAAGCCCTTGAGGGTACTATACGGCTGTTATCGAAGCGCGTGGTAGGCGGTAGCGAGCCAATGAGATCATCGCTATATCTAGTTGTGACGTATCGTCTCAACTCTCATGTAGTGTGCTCTGCGAGTGGAGCTGTAAAGATCTTACTTCTATACAACGTTACACGATCTGTGTAATTGTTGTGCAAGCTTAACGAGAAAATTAAAGAATTCCAGTTCACGAAAATTTTATAATACGAATGAAGCGACAATTGTTTTCCGAGAAGTCGAAGAACTGAAAATCTTTGTACACGAGTGCAGTCACCTACGCTACACATTTTGCGAAACACACATATACATGTGTGAGTGAAGTAAACACGTATACCTACTTATTACCGATAAGGCGGACCGTTAGCCACACGTGTGCTCGCCCACGTACCTACGGTATCTAATCGAGTATACCAATGTCCACATGCCAATTTATCTGCTAAACTTCCAACAAACTGTGTAACTAACAACATGACCTACCTCGAAAATTCTTGGAATTATACTGATAAAAATTTAAAATAGAACTCGAACATGACCCTCGTTTATATCCGAATGTCTGCGATAATACTTACAAGAGAATTCTCAGCAACGCTAAACCTTGTAGCGCGGGGAATAAAAAGGAAAAACAACAAGGTAAAGGATGATCTACAAAGTGCCGCGGTAGTTAGGTAGGTATCACGTACGTATGTAGGTAATGTAATTTTCCTCACACTGGTCAATACTTAACCTAGGTCTGTGTTAAGCCTACCGTAAAATTAGTTATGTTAAATTTGTCTGAATTTTCCTGTTACAGTTTCTAGTGAACGAGTGTCATTTTCCGAAACCTCTGGCAGTCACCGCTTTATTTAGACCCATATCAGAAACACGCGCTGCCGGCTTTCCGGGAACGATGCCCGATACCGCACATCTGCGAACTGTTCGCCACTTTACTTCACATAACAATTTGACTGAGCAATAAAAACATAATTCGGAAAACGAATCAATTGTGGCGATTGATGGAATACACGGACGTATATAAACACACGAAATTAGAGCATTTAATAAAAATACAAGGAAAACAAAATAGATTTACGGTTTCGTTCATGTAGGTACCGAAACAACAACCAGACGTGCTCCAAGACAATTATATTTAGATGTTTACAACAAACGAAATTGACACCAGACACTCGCGTCAACATAACTTTGTTTATAGTTAAACAAAGAATTCGATACGCAATAATATAAAGATACCACTACAAACCAATCACAAATACGAGTGTTATTCACCTTACTATATCCTCGTAATTCCAAAGGTAATTATGCCCGAAGGATCTACACAGTGATTGTCCACCATAGATAATAGCGCTTTTAAGCTTATTTGACACGAAACCAGAAGAGTCGGCATGCTTGTAGCGCTGCATGTATACCCACTACAAAGCGCGGGCGCACGTGGCTCTCGCGTGTTACCGCGACAGGTGAGGCACGCCCACCCAAATGTAGCAATAATTTAAATATACGAAATTATTGTATTTTATCGACAGCTGATTTGAAATATTCAAAGATAAAAAAAAAGATATTTACCTTTGTACCTAATGCTAACGGTGACTTTATTAATTAGAACGAACATAATAAAAAAAAAATATAATAAACAAGTGTTCAGAATAGCGACAATGTAAATCATTCCAAGAAACTTATTAAACAGAAAATATAATAACAAAGAAAATTGTGATGATTCACTAGCTAGAGGTAGAGTAGAGTATAAAAAATTAAACGACATTTAGCCAGTAGGTAGGTATATAAACGATTTTCTTTATGCTATAAAGAAAAGCGTTGATAGGCGTGAAGTGAACGAAGTAAACAATAAAGACTGTCTAGTTAACATAACAGCGACAAATCGTTACTGAGAACAACCACTACCGCACAGAAGTAGCGTAGAATTCTTCCCATGCCATAACAACTGAGCCTTGAACCATCAGTTGCTCGAAAACTGACCTCAATTCCTTGAAATACGGAACTTATTCACGTCGTTCACACGGGGCGCCATAAAACACTCCCAGACTATTACACTATCAACTAAAAGTGGTCGGCTAGCTGTGTTAAAGACTTTGACGGACGTCACTTTGTATCTGGTCGGTTGTCTGGGAGCTCATTAACGGAGCACTAATTGCTCGCACTAATAGCTATGCTCGGTTCGTCGAGTTAGAAAATTCTTTGAACTGATTCTATGTTTTAATAGGATGATCTCTTACGGAGTTATCTATACTTAGACTACTCAAAGTAAATTAAGTCAATCAGATAAATTGTTAATTACCATATTTTCCTTTTATGTAAAGAGAGTGGTAGGTAAGTATGTGAAAAAGAACCCTTTAGATATTATTTAGAATATCCAATTAAATCAGTTCATCCATTATTCAAGATATCATAACAAATTTTGCATAGTAGATATATTATACAAAGACAAAAATACAAAGCATGTACTACTACTATAGTATTGCAGTTAAATAACTAAATTAAAAAAGATACAAGTATCTACTCAAACTGTAAAGAAAGAGTAGTAAGTAGTAATAAAAGCAACACATGCAAGCGATATATGGCGCCGGCGGCGGAACGTCGCGACATTGACCGCCACCGAGCGAATAATAAAATAAATCGACGCCCTGGCACCGCGCCAGCGTCCCTTCACTTCACCTTTATTGTGCGAAGCTAATGCTTTTACTTGAACCATCGCTGCATCGACACAAACGACCAAAAGCGAAACTTTACACATACAGCAATGAAAAATTTGCCATAAATTGCAGTAATTTTAATACCCGACGATGCAACGCGATCGATGCACTGTCGCTTTCCATGGAACACCCTTCAGAATTACCCCGGGCAGTGGTTACAATTTAATTATAACCTAATGTACGCAACATAAATGTAGATCGCATAGGTATTTATTGAAAATTTTCCAAGCAGCGAATCGCCTGATAAAGAAAATTTACTTCCATTTCCAACAAAAGGAGTCGTTAAAGCGGCTGCCAGATCGAACGGAGCCGACCTTCGTTTTCATGAAAACTGCTTCATTCTGTGTTTCTCGGAAAACCCGCATGACTCACCGTCACTCGATCTCTATCGCGGGTCACTACGAACGCGTATTTACATTCGGCGTCGTCGGCTCGATTCAAAAACTCGATTACGTTGAATGATTCATGTTGACTATGAATCAGCGCGCGACATTGGAGAAAATTTCGTTAGGCGTGTACGAGGTCCAATACCGCGAAGTATTATATCTGTGCCAATAGGTAGGTACTGTCGTAATACCGAATGATATTTAACATAATATAGTTGAAGATGTAGGTACGGTATCTATAGACTTTATTGACAAATTATAAAGCATTAAGATTTAATTATGTCGAGAAACTAGGAAAACCTAGTAAATCTTCGGAATACCTATTACGAGTACCTACTACAAGAAAGTACTAAGGATCTTTATTTTTTTGTATATAAGTACATAATATGTGGTATTTTGCTAAGATAGTTATTCGTCGCATGAAACAAGTGAGATATGTTATCTAAAAGAGCATCGTATGGCGCCGAACTGAGGACCGGATATCGTCCGGAAATGGCGAGCATTCCGCGCGGCGCCGATGCCAAACCGCAAACTTCAACGAAAAAAGAAAAACAAATCACACGTTTTTATAATTGGAACAAGATATGGTTAAATATCTCTCACAAAGCGTATCAATATCTGCATATTCATGCCTTTTTAATAAATAAGCTATCATCGCGTTAGCTTTGCGGTTGTGGTATGTTCAGAACCTTGAAAGGATTTATTTTTCCTCGAATTCTCAAACTATTGTGTAAAAAACATGCTAATAATCAAAGATTCGCTAAGCAATTACCAATTATGATTAAATATTATAAAGTGGGTATGAGAGGTTATCTAAATTGAGAAGTGTTTTAAATCGGTATTTATTGTTCTACACTGATAAGAAAAGGCAGCTGCGCGATTGCGGCAGAACAAAGAAGTATAATCCAAACGCGATAAATTGCTATGTAAATTATGTCGGAGTGCTAAAAGCCACTGTGATTCTTCATATAGTCAGGTTATGTACACTTATGTGCATTATCTCGAATTAATATAGAGCCGACTGTAGTATCCCAATAAAGCAAACACGAGGCGTAATAATAGGGGATGTTTTTTACGGAACTGTTTCGCCACATTTACATATTATTACTAACGATCGATGGTAGTGTGGCAGATTTACCGTTTTTAAATTCAATTCAGTTATTATATCAAATGTGACGATATAATGCACTCGGTTTTAGGCCCTGACTTACAATTTCTGTTTGGTTATATTATTTTTAATTTTCAGGAAACGACGACGAATGAAATAAATCCTTCAGGATCCTAACCCTTTATAAAGCACACATTTCATTTGGTAAATGGGTTTTATTTAATTATGATTATTAAAAGGAAAAAGTGCAGAAACGTATTTTATTCCCTAATTATATTAGCTGGATATCCTCGTCGACGTTCGGAGTGCGATGCGCCCACGCACGTGTTGTTGCTTGTTACTCGTTTTATTTTTTAATTAATTCGCCCACATTTGCAACGACGAAGTTGCCTCATTTGGAAATTGCACTTTCGTAAATCTTCAGAACCCTTTATATAATCCGATTTCAATAACACTACATGATTCAGAGTGAGATAATTTAAAGTTGAACACATTAAAAGTTCACGATGAAAAACATATTTAAACTGTAGTATGTATATGTACAGTACAGGCATTAACTTTTAAATCGTAACTGGCGGTCAGTAATAAACGACCTACAGCAAACGTCCAGAATAAAGTTTACGCCACTCGACACGTTTAACGACTATGGCAGGCGTTTTCGGAATCGCAATGCGAATATTATGAGCAGCGAACCTCTTTGTCGCTTCTTATTTAAAAATATAATTGTTAAATATACTTCATGTAACGCTACGCTAAACAGTTATAGCAGGCGACGCGATGCGCAGACGGATAGACAAACAAAGCCATTGTCTCATTGGCCGCTGTGTTTGGCGGCACTTATGCTAATTTCTTTTGAGGTACGTTCGAACCTTCTTTAGCAGGGTAACAAATGCTTTATTACCTGTAACATGCACAACAAAAGACAATTGCGGCGTCAATGACCAGCCGATAATAATAAATTAACTATTATATCCATGCTCCCGAAGATTTTTTGAAGATATCTCCGTATTTGCCATTTTTCTTCTATTTAATATTCAAGTTTCCATAACGAGTAAGTTTTATTATCAAGCAGTAATACATTTATGGAAGATATGTAATGTATCTACAGATTTATTGTTCTATTGAAATATCCTGCAACATTAATACTGCGAACTTTAAGATTTTCAAGATGCATTTACCGACCTTTAGTGAAACATGATGCAACTGTATCTGGCTTTTAAATATACCGTTAATCTGTAACCGAATGGCCTCGGTTGCGCGGGCGCAGTTTAAGTTTATCAGTTGGGTGTGGAAAGGCCGTAATTTTAAAACGACCCTGGCACCGCCTAGTACTACCCGAGACAATTCTACGCCATCGTAATAAACGCTATCGTTTCGTTAATAGCTGTGGAAAATCCTAATGTAATGCATCACTAATGGTTTTGATCATCATATTATTATTTCGAAAATGTACATATAAATGTTACAATTTTACTTTTTAATGTGTTATCCTATAAATAAACCTATTGTGCCGATAAAAGTTAGCCTTAAATTGGTTTTAAAGCCAAAAAGCTTTAAGCTTTTAACCAAAGCTTTAACCAAAAGTATTTATTTCGATTAAAATTATCGATGTATTCCTATAAATAAACTATTGTGCCGAAAAATACTTGGCTTAATTGGCTTTAATATCCTTACTTTACCTCCTAATTAATCAAAGCGTAAACAACAATTATTTATTTTGATTAAAATGTTCCGATGTTTATATAAGCGAAAACCAGGCGTTCCTAACTTGCCATTCGTCAATAGATAACGCTTCATCTGCCCAGTGCCAACGTAGCCTTATCGTCTTTCCACGAATCTGTCCACAAACACTTGCACTTATCGCTCGCTATACGTTTCGCAATCTGACTTCTAAAGAATTTTCCGATGTTACAAGAACGGGAATTAGCAACTAACACTTGGCAACATTATGAGGTAAAAAAACTTTGTCGAAAAATTTCTCTTTTACAATTTTTTCATGGAATCAGACTTAATTTATTAGCTTTTGAGGAACTCATAAGTCTTATAGTTATGAGACTTACGAGTTCCTTTTCGTTTAGATGTTTACATCTACCTACTATAAGAATTCGTCGGCATATTCAAATTTGTATTTACTGTTAGGTATAAAGGTTTCATAGTTCGCTTATATAGGATTAAGTATGATATAAAATTTGTATTTAACTAGTTTTCCGCCTCGCAGTTTCACCCGCGTTCCCGAGGATCTTAAAAAGTATCCTATGTTTTATTCCAGGATAATGATCTACCTGTGTGCCAAGTTTCATAAATATCCGTATTTATAGATAATATTAGTAGGATGAGTTCAGTGCCTGTGGGTCGTACACTCGTACACAATACGGCTAGAAGAGTTTTTTTAATTAACAATTGGACGGATTTAAGGCGATGATAGCTCAGTGGTAAGTGACGTCGGATACCGCGGCGAAGGTCGTGGGTTCGAATCCTACAATGAGCTTGAGCTTTCGGTGAAGGAAAACATCGTGAGGAAACCACAGCACGGTGGTAGGGTAGCCAGTTCGCATCTAGGCTTTGTGTGATTACCAGCTTCGGCCACATCATCACTTACCATGGTGAGATTGTGGTCAAACACAAGCTTATCAAGAATATAAAAAAAGGAGTAAGTGCGCAATTTCAAAATTACTATCAGAAAATGCATCAGCACCAGTAGCAACAGTGGCTACAGTTGGCATCACACCAAGTTTTTCTCGGTGTGTCATTATCAGCCATCATCAAAGCTATTGGGTTTCATATAGCTGTTGTCAATATTTAATGAATAGGTAATGTTTTTCAACATATTTTTTACTACGTAATCTTAATATTAAATATGTATGTACATACGGCACGGTTACTCTTTAGTACCTCTAACTTCAGAATGTAATTTGCAAGGATGATAATTGTCGGCGCTGCGGAGTCTAAAGAAGGTAATAAAACATCGTCTAAGTACATAAATTTGCAAAGAATATACCGGTTTATAGTTCTCATCAAGAGACAAGACGCATTTATACGACACACGACGAATAATAAGCCCGCATATTATAGATTTATATACATTTTTATGAAACTGCGATGAGAATAAAGAATAATGCCTCCGTTGTGGAGTAATTTGAATAGTGCAACAGGATGCTTTTGTTTGTCTACATTGTGAACATTTTATAAATCGACCTGAGTTAAGACATGCAGAGTTACTGTATGCCGATAGTTACTTACTTATTAGAACAAAGAGTATGTTATGGATATTTTTTCAAGAATCTTAAGTATATAGGAATATTAGTTATCTATCTATCGTAGATAGGTATATTGATTCCTAATACTTGTCAAGCCCTTGAAGATAATAATGATTAAATAAGTTTCTATACTCAAGGTTTTTGACTATTCCAACACGGAGTCTTGATATCCGCTATCTATTACAAACATAGTTAACTAGAAATGTATTGTATGCATGTATTAATTCTTTGAACAGGTAGGTACTACTATCGACGACGTTTTAAGACCAATCGCTTATCTTATCTTATAACTTATTAGTTATTGCAGACAATACTAGCAGATAGATATAATACTACGATTGCAAATGTATGAGCCATGATTAAAAAATGGATATAAACAAATTGTAAAAAATCCGACTAATTAAAATAGTTTCGTGACTTGCTAGTATGGCAGAACATAAAAGCTGGCGCTTAATTAAATACAAAATATCGATAATATTACGTTATCAAGTGAAACGGAATGCATGGAGCATTCAATAAAAGATTATCATACAGACTCGCATCGATAAAGTTTTAATAGAAAGCAGTGTTCTGTTATCAGTAATTTTAGAATGACCTTGTTTTCATTCGCCATTCGCAAATCGCATAACTTTATTGAAAGTCAACAACCGCACCGAGTTTTATCATGTCATCTGAAGCAGCCTTCAGGGTTCATCAGTGTGGTGGGTTCGACAATTAGATACACGCTTACAGCCCACAGTGTGTACATACAATGGCCATGCAAATAATCGCGATTATGGCAAGGTTGACGTCGGTCGGCTGAGGGTTCGTTCAACTGACGGCGAACGATGACACGGTCGGTGCGCGCGCGAAGCGTCGCGGCGACATATGCGCGCCCGGCGCGCGGCGCCCGCTACCACCACGCCGCACCCGCGCCCGCCGCCGGGGTTGACGTGACGAGTGATACGCAGCTCCACTACATACATCATCCTTTATGATTGATCACAACATCACCACTTACAACCTTCAATATTTATATTCTATGCGCATAACCGTGTATTGACAATCCAAAGTCAAATAATGACGATGATGCAATTAGATGTAATTTCAATTTAATAACAACACAAACACGTAAACAATGGGAATCCCCCAAGCTTAGAATATACGTTAACCATGAAAAAGAAACATTATGTACTTTATTGACACTCACCGATTTCCTCAAACTGCAATCCAAATAAGTAGGTAAGTAGATATCACACACTCCACAAAATAAAATATAAACCCAACTAAAGAACTTTTAAAACTTGTTGAAACTTGACACAACAAGAACACGCGTGCGCGCAATGAAAACAATCGGCTGACAGATGTCGGTTAGCGTTGGAAAACCCCTCAGAAACTACGCGGCGCAGAGGACGCAGTGTGTAAATATTATTGCTTCGACTGGACAAAGGTTTTTGTTATCTAAAACCGGTGTCAGCAAGCGTGTACGACACGAGCCGCGCGTCCAGCGGTGGAACGTGGAGTGAGGCTCGCGCGCCGGCCCCGCCACCGTCTGATAAGCCTGGCGCGACGCCCCCCGGCGACGCCTACGCCCCACTCGACGTCGTCGCACCGGTGCATCGTAAACACCACCGGCCGCCCCTCTGCACCCGATACCGCCAACATCGCCACCGCCACCACCTCCTCCGCCGTCACCGATCAGGCGGTCCCCCGCACTTTGAGAACCGCACCTACGCAAAATTTCACAACATAGTCCTCGATACATTGCAGAAAATCAACAACTTTCGACACCATAAAAAGACGAGGGAACAGAAACCCCACTCTCGCGAAACTATGGCTGCAGCCCAGATACCGATGAGAACAATGAGGCGCAAACAAACGCAGAACCTTTTTAGTATCCTCCTAATTGGGCTAGAGCTGCGTCGGGCCAACAGAAATTCAATATGCAACGCGATCGGCCCGCTACATAAACGGAATAATTGAATTAGTGCAGGCATGTCGAGCACGAGCAGCCGCCAGCACTGGCCACCTATGAAGCCAAACGTGTCGAAATATATCACTGATGGTGACGTCAGGTCAAGCATCCGCTCTGCAACTACTCTTAGCGAACAAACCACAAACTGAACAAACACCAATTTCCAAGACCACAAACCGTAAGTTATTGCCTATAAACGCAATGCTGAAGACCAAAGAGGTTATCCAAGAAACAACTACCATTAAAAGATAAAACGGCAGCATTTATGTAACTACTCTAGCAACTAACAACGAATTCTGTTGAATATTGAAGTATAACTTTTTACGATGCCTATCATAAAAGGGAAACAAGTTTAATGTCTCGAAATATGATCTTAAGTGGCTAGCATGTACAAGAACACCCGCATTAATAAACATGCAACCATTACAAAACTAAAAATCAACCGCATGAATTAAAATTTTCATGATCGTTTCCTTTATCATATTTTACAACAAAAGGAGAAAAAGTAGACCTGCAAAAGAAAACAATGTTAACTAATCTCAATGGATAAAAGTAACCAAATGCTAGAGATGCTAATGGTGAAAATTTCGCTAATATTCAACGTGTATAACGTACAGCTATATGTAGAAACAGCCTTTACACAACTGAGTGCATATACGCGTACAATCAACCACAAATGGGGAAGAGCGGAGTGAGAGAGACTGAGGAAAAATATTCACTTACCTGTTGTTTTACTAATAAGCGATAGAAATCACATAAGCATCATGTTTACAACCTCAAAGATATTTTCCGTTCCAAGGTGATCGATCAAGAAGTGTGTGACATGGTATTTTGCAAAGTTTGGTCACCCGAACGCGGGGTTCAATGATCTAACTAATGGAAGTAACTAATTATGTTTTATACAGATTAGACTGAGTGATCAATAGAATATTGTTTGATTCTAAATAGCTAAGCATCATAAATTGTAATAATTTATACCATACTCTAATACAACAAAAGCAATTACCTATCCATATGAGAACGTTCAATTAGTTCAATTCAGAGTTATGGCAGTAATAAGTAAAAATGAAGTTCAAAGTTATAAAAATATACAAATCAACATCAAGAATATGAAGCGAAAAATATTGCTGTGAACGGAACCAACACCACACATGTGACCTTTTGGAGTTGTATCGGAATTAAGAACTGCGTAGGAGTAGCTAAATACAAAATTGGATTCGAAGAATTGCGGCAAGTAAGCAGCCATTCGAAACCCATTAAATCAGTAATTCATTAACTACCCATAATAATCTTGGCTGTTCATCGGAATAATTCCCAATAATTCATTATATTTTAACAACATGTATAACTTTGAAAGGACTTTATTCTCGTCGGTCTTCATCCACTGCCTTTGAATTTTTTGAGGACGTAAAACTTTATTTGGTTGCATTCAATGGAATGTCACAAAGTGAAATACGGTCCATCAAAAAATCGCAATTTAAAAAGCTCGTGCTGGAGTATTGGAGGAATCTCAAAAAAAGAAAGATTTATATAACATAACGTTGGAAACGCAGACATAGTCGTAAAATTTACGAGTGCATTACTCTCGGCATACTGGCATACCGGTGCAAATTATCTTTCCGTCAAATTGTGCATTGAAGAATCGTGTTCTATATTCATTAACATTGACGATAACAGAGGTTCAACAAATTCCAAACCAAAACTTGGTGGTAAAATAAAACAAAAGGACAACAGGTTTCTTTTTGTGTGTTACACGAAATCAATGTCATATAACTCAGTCCGTCAGCCGAGAAATCTGGCGGGGAGCGTTGGGCCCACATAAATTATGAGATTAATCTTTTCAAATAATTTGACCTTTTCATCTGACGAGGGTTCATTAAATAATGGCTTCGGTATTGGTAGTGCGGTTATTGTGCCGTCTATCACAATTTTTGTTGTGGGCGGGAGAGGATTTCGATCAATTCACAGCCCTATTGTACTGCGAGACTTGAGGGTTAAATTGTTCCTACATAGATGAGACGATTGATAAACTTAAATTTCCAATACTTTTAATGTAACATTCTAGAAATCTATTCACGCTGTAAGGACTTTTGGAGCTCATTCCTTGAGCGAGCAGTAAGATTTTTTAGGTAATATTTGCTATATTCATAATTATGGTTTAAAATAATGGATTTTCTTGTCTTCATATCCTTTTTATAGATATTATTTTAATGAACAAAGATTACCTGCTGCAACACCGACTCCAGTAAGCAAAGCTACGCTGCACAGATAGTAAACAGTTTAAAACAGCAATGATAAGTACCTAATGCACGTGCACTACTTAGTTAGTACTTATGACATCTTTTAATAAGGCACTGGAGGCGGAAACGTGAAAAATGTCAGTAATCTACAATGCTGCAAGCACGATTCTTGCCCATAATCGGAACAAGGACTGCAGCTGTTGTAAATATCAGCTCCATGATTATTATTGTGACGTAATTATTATTGCCTCGTGTAACAAAGAAATAAGATCGCGTAATACTCGTAAATCCTTTGTTTAGATATTTGACTTTAAGAAACTACTAGTTTTATGCAAATCGTTAATACACAGGTAACAGTACTTATCATAATCGTCAGTCCGATATAAATAAGCGGTATGAGCAGAATGTCCGGCGGAATGCTACGCGGGCCGATTGAGTGATTCATCCGAGGCTTACACGCTGGGATTCAAGTCCAACTACCTATGCTAACGGACCGCCCGGCCACCAGCGCCCGCTCCCTTTGTCCAGTCCAATACTTCAGAAGCCGGCGACGCAATTATTGTTAAACCATTTAAAAATGGAACCCGTTCCATGATACCACGAAAACCTTTGGTGCCCTTTATTTCGGTAAATTCCCATCCTAAAATTTTGTGACTTCATATTGTCATCCTATTATTGTTTCTGTAATGTTGAGAAGTACCGTGCATTGTGTTGGACACCACAAAAAGGCTACATTTAACGTAAACAAAAGATTAAAACTCCACTCTATGGGAAATATTTGCAATTAATATTGAAGCTTGAGCTTTTAAATTAGATGTAACCATATATAGTTGAGTTGAGACCATTGCGTTGGTTTTGGTTAGAGATCAGTACTATGTATTTATAAGTAACCGTTACTAAAGGTACAATCCGAACATCAATCAACGACAAGTCCTTAATTTTTATAAATCTCTTTGCTTTCTAATACATTATTCATTTACGAATGTACCACATTACGTGAGCCTTTTATTACAATAGTAATTTATTTACTAAGAGGTAGGCACACGATTATACATGTTATTTTTAAATAGATGATAAAATCCAATAAACCTCAGTTTATGGACGATTTTAAATACTTAAACAGGAAATTGTAATCAGAAGGATAACAGCCATTTATAAATAAACCCTTTAATACAATTTTGTTATATCGTCAGATATATGGTATTTACAGGCTTTTATCTCCATACCTCAGGATGGCACAGTTTTTCTGTTGATTTAAATCTTCGTAAGTAATTTTATATTTAAACGTCACAGTCGATTTACAGACTATATTTCTATTTCTAAACTAATTTTGTTTAATTCATTCATTAAATAAATGTATTACTTAGGTATGTGAGTAAACAGGAACATATGCAAAAGCAAACAGGAGGGTATCAAAACAGGAAAATTTGTAACATCACACATGTACGTGATTTACCTACGGTAAGGGAATTCTGTTATTGGAGAGTATAGTACAATCAGCAAAACAACTAATTACAGCCAAATAGATTAATTCTGAATTACCATCTTCATTAAGAACCAATTAGTACCTATTATTTTCAAGATAAAACTAGGGATAATTTAAAAATAATAAGAGTTCAATTTATAACAAATTAATTAAACTTAATGTTGTTGTGACAGGTTTATTTTTAGTGGCGTCTTTAAAAAGATGGTTATAGTACATAGAAAGATTCAGCAAATGGATTAATACAAAATGAAACGAAGAAAAGATAGAATTGCTGTGTCTAAAGATTTTGATGTGCAAGACAAAACGTGTGGGTGGGTAGGTTATGATTTGACAGGCAAAGGTGCGCGGGCGAAGCGTTGACATAGTGCCTTTACCTAGTGATTGTTAACCAAACTGTCATAATAATGTGACAGAGTTACTATGATACAGGATGTGTGATATTGTTGGAAAACAAGTTAACCTGTCAATTTAATGTATGTACCTACATAATATATGTATTCATAAAGCTATCTTACTGAACTTTCTAATTTCCTTGAACTTTGTTTGTTCGAAATTAAATTTATTATACATAAAGTCGAAATAATTCATAATAGGTACGGACAACGATAAAAACTAAAAGAGAACTGAACACAGAATTATTATCTACTCTATTATTAATAGTATTGTTGATTAATTAATCTAAATTGATACCTAACTTCGTTCTAAAGTCTACACTACGTTTAATTGTTCAGTTGCCTTGACTTAATATTTCATGGTTATAACAGCTTAGAAAGTAAAGCTTATACCATGTTGTAATAAATAGGTTATGGTATAGTATTTCTTAATAAAGCCGTATGAACAGATACTTTTTGGAAAACCCATCTCTTAATGTGCTCCTTAACTGATAAAAACAGAAAATGCAGTTTTGGCCCATTACGTTCTTTAGAATTCCTTTTAGGTTAACATACCATTATTATTGTAAGAACATGAGGCCTTTAAAGTGAGCAACAGTCTGACTGAGGACAATGGATTACACTTTATGTAATGGTCCAAAATGGATAACATTGCTCATGTTATCTTTGAAAGGCAATAAAGAAGTCTCCATCACTGTTTATGTTGCCTGTGCAACAACTACAAAAGCTTTTGGTTTATTTTATGCTCCTGTTGTAAGTGGTCAGCGACTACCATTTTGGGGCCATTGTTGAAGATTATACTACATTTATAGGCATTATTTCCAAATCTTTCATTAGTTAATTATTTTGTGACTGACAGAAAAGCTATTAGCTCCCATTTATACCTTACATACTTTCTAGAATATATTTCTATATTTTAAAAAAGCCATTCCAAATATTCTATGGCTATTCCTAATAAGTACACTCTAATTAAGTTGTTCAGGCTTCCTAATCTCTTTATATTAATTATAGATAATCTAAATTAATTACATTACCAAATCAATTTATTGTTCTACATTAGGTTTACTAAAAAACATTGTAAGAGTCAGACAGTAAAGTATCAAAAAAACTTTGATTGTGAATCCACTACATATAAATTTGTTTCCTAAGATAAATGTTGCATTAAGTCGAATAATAGGTTCACAGACGATGTAACTTTTAATGCATTCTTTGTAACTGACGTCATCTCACAAGTCTGAACCGTGCACACCTGGCAGTACGCATACCTGCATTTTTTTAACCCCACCAAATTGCATCAGTAATTATTGTAGATCCATTTGCAATTAACGTAGCAACATCTATTTTCTACGCGTTGTCATTTTAAGAACAGTGTTTTAATTTGTTTGTGATGACCTTTATTTTTTATTTCATTTTTGTACTTAAGTATATTAGTTAAATATTGCCATTTCGGAAATTACTTCTGAAAATATCGTCCTAAGATGTGTTTCAGTATTTCAACAGTCAATGGTTTTACATCTTCTATGCTTTTAAAGATAATATTGTGATAAATGACTTCTACTTCAAGTCACGGTTAGAAAAAAAACAACTCAATAATAAGCGTTTGTTATACATGATGTCCGCACAAAACTGTTTACTTCCGATGTAATACGCGATGACTCATGCTTGATTCTCGGAAAGTCTTAATGTGTCGCCAACTGAAGATTACCTAATACAAGCAACACGTAGATAATTCTTCAAAATTTCAACATTAAATTCGTACTTATAACCAGTTCTTAGTAGACATGTTTTTGGGAAAAAATTAAATACTGTATGTTTGCCAAGAAATAATATAATACCAGACAGATGTTTTCCTTGATACTTTATATCACCTAACTGAGGCCGATTTCGAGTTCATTACAATTAAAACAAATTGTCCACATCCGCTCTGTATTGACTACAACCATTTAATAGGTGTCGGTCAATAAAACCCATCTGCTAGAGCCAACAAGGTCAATCGTTACTTTAAATCAGTTTAACATTTCAATACAGCTATATTACAGCTGTTACGTTTTTTAGCAGCGTTATTTATGAAATAGGAACAGGCGATTGGATGACGTAATGCCGAGACAGACTCAAAAAAATGTATCTAACTACAAAAAAATACTATTGGTATCGAAGCAAAAACGAATACAATATTGAAAGATATTGTGAAAAGCAGGTAAAGCAATTACGTTAGCGCTGGTGGCGTGTGGGGAATCCCTAGCGGACGTGCGTTCTTGGTACCGGCATCGCAGGCAGGAGAAATTTCACAAGTGCCCAATGTAGGTCAAGTCAGCCGGACTTGACGTTTTCGCCTCGCAAAGGTTACCATCACCGCCACAGCCTGGCGAATCCGGTTGGGCTCTTGCGCAATAGATAGTCTCGTTTATCAGATTATAAATTGAATTATTTGTTGTTTCTAGAACAAAGTCAAATAAGTGTTTGATCCGGACCAATAATAAAATTACTTCATAATAGACTGCTGTTATTAATTTTACCTATGATGTTATTATTTCCATTGACTGGGTTTTTGTCAGTTAAGTAGGTATTTGTAGCTATAGTGCACGTTGGGAAAATCCAAGGATTTCATTCATGCATAGCATTAGTAACACGTTTTTGAAAGTAAACAAGTTTGCGGTTTGACGTTCTATAGTTTTATTATAATCAATATCAAGCGTTTATTAATTGGTTCATCTTCATTAGATGATTGTCTCTGTGGATTGGCGTAATTTAATTAGCTTGTATCTACTAACTTCTGAGTCCCCCTTCTTACTTCGCTTATATTGTATGTATTATATGATAGTCTCATCCACTTTAGTGCGAACTTCTCGAGTGAAATTTAATAAAGTACAAATTGAAATTTAAATGATCGCAAACATGGCCCTGTCTGCAACTGGCCAGACTAATTAGCTCACTACTGTTCTTTGTGCAGTATTTCATTATATAATATCATACTACGCAATATATGTACCGCGTATTTACAAAGGAACAATGGCAATTAAATTTTATACTGAAAATGTATTAAGCATAATAGGGTCACAAGATATTATTATATAGATTGATACATATGTATAATTAATGTAGTGAAAAAAATTGCTTAGACCTAGGCTATAACTAAGTACAATTCAGGTAGGCAATAGTCAGTGAATACTTTTTCTGCGTACGTGACTTAAGTCAGTCAACGTATAGGCAAGAATAAAAACTTGAGTCTCGGTTTTCCTCAAGAGCTTAAGGCGTTTCAAAACAAAATCTACTTCAAAATTTTCCAAATCTTAAAAACCCCCTTCCAAATTAAAGTAATGGTTCAGATTACAAGTTCGAAGAATCAGAGGAACTTCTCAAACCGGCTAGAAAAGACCGCACTGCAGAAGAGGGGATTCAAACGTCACAGAATGACGTCATTTAGTCGCGCCATATGTGACGTCTGGTTGCGCGGTTTAGAAGAAAAGAGATTCAATACAAATCGATTCTTTTTCCATTGTGATAGGTCAGATTTCTTTTCAGCTCTTCACAAAGATATAATTTTCTTATTTGCTATCGAATTCTTATTGTATATCGCTTTTCCTAATATTGGTTCAATCGGGGTATCTAACACTCTATCATAAGACTGACGTTATCTAATAATATAAAAGGATCTAAATTTATCACATTTTGCAACAAATATCGTTGCAGACAAAAACAAAGTTTTGACACCAGTACCGCCATCTATTGCTTACACACAGAACCATGTGAAAAAATGATGTTTTTTCTTCGTTTATTTAACTACGCCATCGTCTATTTTTAACAATTTTAATATTAATAATTGTATGTAAATACAGGCAGTCAGCTCAATTAGTATTATTATATAATTAAAGATAATAAAACAACTAGAAAACAAAGACGCTCAGTTTTCCGTGGCATATTTTCCAGAAAAATCTAATAAGATAATCCTACGTCACCAAAAATACAAAACAATGTCAAACGGTAGACTACAGTGTTACTAGAAATGTTATGTCAGATATGACTCAATATGATTGTCTTATAACTCCTTAGCAGCGGTATTAAAACTTTATAAATTTAAAACTATAAAAACAGCACCAAATGCAAAAGATACTTACTTGTCATAACTTTAAATTTTATGGGGCATACGAAAGAAGCATAAAGAAAACATCAAAATTCGAATGCTGACGATAATGCGTTAATTATTGCGACACACGCTTCTAGCCAAAGTTGAGAAAGTTGTTTACGGAGTCGGACACGGAAGACACCGCAAAACTACGGGTCAAATAATGCAAAAAAAAAATATTATATCGATAACTCACCGATGGCTTATTGTATTCGTCTGTCTGGTATTCGAACATAGTTGCGAACATAAGACTGTCGTCTTGCTCGCCGCTGAGAAGGTGGTACGGCACCAGCTGAGACATGAAGATTTTTTTCACAAAAGAGTCACCCAAAACAATTATGCACTTAGGGCCTACAGTACAAAAAGTTTGCAAAAACGAAGCACAGCGTGACAATTCACTGTGTGATAAGAGTATGAGTCATTTATTGAAGGTTCTATCAACTGTAAACGTACGCGTTGCTTAGCTAGTATGTTGTATGCGAGACTGAGTCAGTTGGCGCGATCGTGGCCGGTTTTGTACGATGGCAAGCAACCATACCGCGCACGCGCAAACCGCGACGCAAAAGCAAAACAGCGTATATCCAACTATTCCAACAATTCGCTAACCGAGCCAAATTCATTTTTTTACTGTTCATTGAATGAAGTTATGTACAATGATTCAAGGAATAGTTTCTTCGTGACAATATCAGGAGTAAATATATATTTTTGTATCAAAATTCTGTATTACTTGGCATCATATGCAAAACATTGAGCAACGAATATGGGGCTTCTTCATTTCTTTTCTAAACAATATCAGGAGTAAATAGATATTTTTGTATCAAAATTCTGTATTACTTGGCATCATATGCAAAACATTGAGCAACGAATATGGGGCTTTCTTCATTTCTTTTCTAAGTTATCACAACTGAACAAATTCTGGGAACCACTCACTCGAAGGTTTCGAATTGTACCATTAGCAAGAATTAGCCACTAAAACAAAAGTTGACACAATTAAAACTAACATGGTAAAGTAGGTCATTTGCCATCCTTAGATAGTAGACAATATGAATTGCAAACAACGTGTAGGTATTAAATGGCTTTACTGTAACAGAACCAATAATTATAATCGTAATGAATCACTTGACTGTACAAAACACAAAGCAAATTGTTTGCTTTAATGAAAAATCATGATGTGTGTTCACTTGAAGTTCAGTTAGATCAGGATTAGTATAATAATTGATCGATAGAAATGTGGATATCAATTATCTATATCTTTAATTCAATCACACCACACAAATAATGAGGCTGTTGTGTGACACAAACATTTGCAGCTGCATGTAGCAATAAATAACTTATCCGTAGTTTGTATCGATTTACCCGTTCTGGATATTTAGGGCACAATTTCTCAATATAACATAGGATTAAATTTACTGGTTTCACTGCGCTGAAAATGTGATCACTATTGTTTGTACATGCAAATGTACTCCATGACAAAATTATACTACTACATAAAAAAATATTTTTTTAAGATACCTATAGGTATAAAATACTTTATTAATTGAAATCCTTGTTCACTGAAAAAGTTTGTGAAATTATTCATCCAATTTGTTGTTTGTCGAGTCAAACGCTTAATAAACTCAGGAAAAGACTTCTGTTTCGTTCATAGATAGATAAGAAATTGTAGCTGCAATAAATTTTCAAGAATACATAAGATAAAAATTAACCCAGATCCTTAACTTAATAAGTCGTAAGTTAATCAAAAGCACCATCGTGTGGAAAGCTAGACAGAAAAACTAAAGACATGACAAAATAAGGAGGAGAAGAAGGCATGTACAGTGAAAATTACACGGTGTTTAATATCTATTCAGAATCTTAAATATTACGTAACACGGACTGTATATTCAATGGCATTGACCAAGACGCGCTGTCTGATATCCCATACGATTACTCATTGCATAAGGTTTCATTTGATACGGACGATGACGTCACCTTTGTAGTAAAAGCGTTATCGATTTTATAAGAACTGAAAGTAGTGCAAAATATGGATTCGAAGTAACGATAAGAAAGTAAACCGTTACCGTTTTCCTTATAGAAGTGCACTTAACTTCTTTTTCATCATCTTACATTTTGTTTTTGTTTAGATGTGTAGGTATTTTAAACTTAACTTTTATCTTTATTAATCAATACCACACTTAAAATTATTTGCATCTTGATTCAATAATCACACAATATTTTTCTTAAAAGTACTTTGTAATTCAGTTGAGAATCCTTCGATCAACAGTAAGTTGGGTAGTCCTTCAACTGGTGTGGTAAACTGCGATAGTTCAAGAACGTACTTGATATCACGCGATCTAGGCGTTCAACCCCCTTTTCCACGAAGCCTCCATGTGGTCATATTTGAAAATAAACATGCCTTCATTGTTTTCATATCCATGGATACCAATTGGTCGGAATTAAATAACTCGTGTTATAGTGTTCATTATATTTGATATCAGATGCGCAGTATATCGAAATGCTTCAACATTTACATATGAACTTGACATAAATATTACAATAAAAATTATAGCATGGACAAATCATTATAGCAAACATAACATTACTTTATTTTTGTCCATTATAATAGTCTAAATTTTTTTGGAAGTAGTTTATATCACAGAATTTTCCAGAATATAGGTAGGAAACCAAAGCTGTTTGTAATTCTAAGAACAACAAATCTGAGACGCTCCAAAGTGTTGAAGTTCTTAACCAACCTGAACCTGTGTTAATTGACTTGCAAATGAATGTTTACGCAACTATAGGTACATACATACTCGTATATACCAATGTATGTACTGGTATATAAACCTGTAAAACTTATACATCTATACTCGAATTATTGTTACAAATTATATAGATTTATTAGGAAGAGACTATAATAATTGCTTTGTACAACTAACTGCAGACATGCTGCCATTGCCAAGGTATATTCTCGATAGCTTTCCAATTCCATTTCACATACCTATTTACATATTCTTTCAAATCAAAACAACAGGCGGTGCTACTGCGCATAATTTGTAGGCCGTCTGTTTTCTGTTCTTTACATTTCATTTCATTGCCTTGAGTCGCGTTGTCATGTCACTCAAGGTCTCCATGCAAATCATAGCAATGCGAATTCTGAGAAGTAGATACTTAACTACTTGGTACATAGTGCGGCTTATAAAAGTATATATATTTCAATTTAGTTAAATGTTGCTCAATTGTGGCACCAATCAGAGTAGTTATATCATAATAATTCATGGGGAGTGTTGTTGTGTGTGCCGTGCGCCGTGCGCTGGCGCAGCGTGGGCCCGAGACCGAGTTTTCCTCGAAGCATTGACGTCAGCAACCGAGCGCGGTCAGTCGCCTCCCGTCAATATTTTCCTGCTTTAACCTTGTTTTAAATGTCTTATTGAATATTTTACCACCAGCATAATTAAATCAATTAACATACTATTTATTTTCAATGGGCATTTACTATCAGTATATTTTTAATAATGTTATATCCGCTTTGACAGTCACCAGAGAGAGGTTAGGTAGGACATCATGTGTAGATTGTAGATCTGCTTTTCAATAACTGGGTAGGTACTACGAGTACGTAAGGCATTCGACTTCTAAAACTTGCCATGTTATAAATTCAATATCAAAGAATATTTTCTATTGAACGTTGTTGTAGATTAAACATCAAATCATGCACGAAATCTGCCGCCAAGCACCTATCGGTATACCAGAGGAGCATTCTCAATGAATTCTCAATAATTTTATCGGCGACGACACCAAGCAAACCCAAACATCGTTTGAACCTTGAACCCTTGGATCCTTGTTCACATATGTATATATATATTTTTAGTAGTATTAGTAATTATTGTTAAACACTTTCCAGGCTATATAGCTTACGATCCCTGGTACATCTGTGGGTATTATATGATAACCTGTTATATTTAAAAAAATAATCTGTTAGAGTTAACATTGGCGAATGCATTACACTATTAGTGCACGGACAGTTAATGTGCCTTTTATAAACATATGCCCAAATTAATTTCTTATTTATTGATGTTCAAAGCAAGCAAATTGCATATTCCAATAACTTGTAGTAGTTGTTTTTATTATGGATAAGCTTGTGTTTGGCCACAACCTCACCATGGTAAGTGATGATGTGGCCGAAGGTGGTAAGCACACAAAGCCTAAATGGGAACTGGCTCTGAAGTGCAGCTGTCGGAACACACCGAAAGGTGCTTGGCTACAGATTTTCAACATGAGGGTCTTCATTTAATTTCAGCTTTTTATACGCCTAGCAGTGGTCTAGGTTTTTTGATAAGCGAGTGATAAAAGTGCACTTCTCAAATCTTCAAAACTCGAGAACTGCTAGTAATAGGTCTTTACCTATGAAATTGCCATTCTGCAGTACTGGCCATTTCAAATCAAAATATTTTTTGTTTGGCTAAGAATTCTAATTTAAAATTAATTTTATTTTAAAATCATGGATTTTTTTTTTCCAAAAGTAGTCATTTGTTTATTGATTAGTGTTACATTTTCATCGCATTTCAATCTTTTTCGTCATCATGGATACGTTAAAATTTCGAGTAATTATGGAATATGAGTACCGTCGTGGCAGCAACGCGGCACGCAACATCAACGACGTTTACGGAGCTAACACTACAAACCAACGCACCACCTGTTATTGGTTTGCTCGCTTCCGTTCTGGAAATTTCGACCTGAAAAATGAACCTCGCGGTCGTCCGAAGACTTTGGTCGACAATGACGAATTAAAGGCGATTGTGGAAGCTGATGATACACAATCTACGGCTGAATTAGCAGCAGTTTTCTACATTAGCGTCAAAACAATATTGGTCCATTTGTGTCAAATTGGCAAGGTAAAAAAGCTTCACAAATAGGTGCCCCACGAACTCAATGATCGCCAGCGCGAAGTACGCGTCGAGACGTGCTTTGCACTGCTCAACAGACACACAAATGAAGGAATTTTGAAGCGCATTGTTACCTGCGATGAAAAATGGATTCTGTTTGATAACCGCAAGCGCTCAGCAAGTTGGTTGGATCCTGGTTCAGCACCTAAACAATGCCCTAAACGAAAACATACCTCTAGAAAAGTGATGGTCACTGTTTGGTGGTCTAGCGCCGGTGTGACTCATCACAGCTTCTTAACAAACGGGGTGAGCATTACTGCAGATGTGTACTGTGAAGAACTGAACACAATGATGGAGAAGCTGGCACATCTCCAACCAGCATTGGTCAATCGCTCGTCTCCGGTGCTCCTGCACGACAACGCGTGACCTCATACTGCACAGCAGACGGTCTCCAAGTTGCAAGAACTGGGGTTGGAAGCTCTCCGTCATCCGCCGCCCTACTCACCAGACCTTGCGCCTACAGACTACTACTTTTTCCAGAATTTGGATAACTTCTTGGCGGGAAAAATATTCAATACCCGAGAGGCAGTACAAAATGCCTTCGAAGAATTTGTTGCCTCCCGTCGAGCTGATTTCTTTAGAAGGGCATCAATAAACTGCCACTGCGTTGGCAAAGATGCATTGATTGCATGGGTGATTACTTCGATTAATACAAATAAAAAATAAATGAAAAAAAATCGTTTAAATTTTTTCATACAAAACGGCAATTTCATAGGTAAAGACCTAATATAATAGGTTTATTGGAAACGAAAATTCTGGAAATTTGGATATAATAAGTTTGTAGGAAACGAAAATTCTGGAAATTTGGAATTCTATGTGTTCAAGGGAGCCGTTGGGAGCCGTAGAAAATACACAATGCTGGTGCGTTGCTTTTTTGCCGACCTTTGCGGAAACTTTGCCCTGTGTCATTGGTAAATATATTATTTTAATCATGTAGGTATACTGTATAGTATTGCTTAATAGAAAGAATTGTATAACAAAGGCATTTTAATTGTACGATATATTATTGTATTTAATTATTATCATTACCTAATGGTAACTGTAAACTTATGTATTTGACTAATGTCAAGTACATCCATAACTATATTTATTGTCCTTTGTTAACCACATTTACTGTGTACAAAACCACGATAAACAATATATCAATGCCTAAACTAAATTCTGTAAATGTGCACCACTTACACACTTTAATGTGAGCGAGACAGTAATGTAGTTAAACTAAAATGTGTCATCGATGCTTATGTCCCATTTAATTTAGGTATTCACGGTTTTAGTATGATAAATAATAATACAGACAAACTAAAAACAATTTCAAGGGTTTTTTTACCAATCGATTATATAGCTGAAATCTAAACCAAAAGACGAAGATTTTACATATTTTTTCACGGTTATAAATGAGCACAGAACTTATCAAGAACGTATCTGGCAGATGCTAGCTGATCACTACTAGCACCATAATTACATGACGTTTTTATCGCCTGCACAGATAAGCCCACGAGGCTTCCATAGTAGCTTCTCCATTTTTTTTCTTTTGTAAATATGGGAAATAAATATAAATATATATGTATTGAAAAACTATTACTCATAAGGTATGCTATGATTATGAATTGATACAGCATTTTAAAAGTATTTTATGATTATTATACAGCATTTTTTTCCTTAAAATCGCAGAGAAGCGTAGCCGTTCTCTGGCATAATGAAAATAACGAGTACCTAGGAAATTTTCTAGGATATTCTGAAATGAATATTAGATGGCACATGCGGAAAATGCTAAGAGGACGCATTGTAATCAAATTATTTCCTAATTTATTTATAGTAAAAATGAATGGAAGGATAAGCTGAAATTTTAATACTGCCTATAGATTTAGGTATATTAATATATAATATAAGAAACACCATTGTTCAAAACAATATTGTTATTAAAAGTTGGGAACAAGTAATTTATGTAATATGGTGCACGTGTTTCATCTAACGAAAACATAGTAGGTAATGTTTGAAATATTATTACAACACAATAATATACCTATATGTAAATTAAAATAACTACCTTAGGATTTTTTTATTCTTACAATTCAAGTACCAACTGTACCAAGTAATCTTTGAAAGTATTCAATCAAAAGAAGTAAGGCGCATAGGTCTGTGTGAGGCGCTGTAAATACGAAAGCAACTGTTACATTACCGAGTACCGACAAATGATAGATACCCATAGTTACAACTTTAACCGGAAATATAAAAAAAACCGAAAAGAAGTAAAGTACCTATTACTAGAGCCAGATTCAAAATGTCAATCAGGACTGAAGCACTACTAATAATACTTACAAAGCAAAGCCACCCTGGTCAGTGGAGTTTTAGAACTACGGTTTCAGTAAAAGTTACCTAAACTCTGTTTTGTGTGTGAAACACGAGGAGTAGGGTGAATCAGGATTTAATCCCAAACCTATCATCATACTTTTAATATTATAAATCCGAAAGTATCATTGGTTTGTCTTTTCACTCACCAACACAGTAAGGGATGAACGTGATTTTTTGCATACAGTTTCATCATCATACCAGCCGGAAGACGTCCACTACTGGACAAGGGCCTCCCCCAAGGATCTCCAAGATGGCCGATCTTACGCTACCCGCATCCAATGGGTTCCCGCGACCCTCACAAAATCGTCAGTCCACCGTGTGGGAGGCCTGCCAACGCTGCGTCCGATTCGTGATCACCATTCACCACTCATCAACTTTTCTCCCCCATCGGCCGTCTGTTCTACGAGCTATGTGCCTCGTTTACTTCGGGCTATGTCGGTTACTTTGGATTGGACGCTGATTTCGTCATTTCTGATTTGATCTCACAGGGAAACTCCGAGCATAGCCTCTATTGCTCTTTGGATGACTTTAAGAATTCGTAAGCGACCACGTTTCTGTTCCGTAAGTCATTACTGGCAACACTGCTCGAAGACTTGAGAATCTGTGGTATTTGGGACGAGAAGTTGTTACGTAGCTTCCCGAACGCTGCCTACCCGAGTTGGATTCGTCGATTGATCTCTTTCTCGAAGTTGGACCTACCTAGTTGGATTAGTTTTATTGTCCGGAAATGACATGGGCTTTTCCATCCGGAAACTCGGGTAAAACCGCGGGGCAGACCCTCGTTATATACAAGGACAACGAAGGGATCATCACTTTTTTTGGTAGCATTATAATGTAAAATATTGTTCCAGTTATTTATTAGCTTTGGTTCAATGGTAGTATTCAATACCGTGATGAAGATCTTCGAATCCTACATTAGATTATGCTTTCGGTGAGAGCCATTGACTTCAAGGCTTTTTAAAGATCGGCAACGCATTAATAATTACCCTGGGAAATGCCATGTGTAATCCTTGGTCTATGAGTACAAGGTCCAAGGCGCTACACAAACGTAATCAACTGTTTACCTAATGCAAACACTTGATAAGCGAATGTACCCATTAACCATCAGGTGGAACTGCCTGTCACCCCTATTCCTGTCTGATCTGAAGAGAATCTGAATCTGAGCGTAATTATCTAAAAGTTTGTATTTAAAACGTAGTAGGTATATTATGTATTAAATCAAAATCAGTTATCTGACTTACCTACATAGTACAAGTTCTACTAAATTTGGGATCAGAAGAATGACCCAGGTTAATAATAATTATTAAAAACACCTTAAAAGATTCCATTTTCCCATTTACTGCCTAGTAGATATTTCCATTTAAAATTCATATTAAAATTATAAATTTTACACTAATGGCCATATTCATTGTGCATGTGCATTACTATTATTTATCAATAATTTAATATGCTTTTAGATCTCTAATTATCCTTACCTGGTCTACAAATTACCCGAGTTCAATAACTTTTGATGAAGTAGGTACCTATACATAAGTTATACATATGAATGGACAAAGGATCAAAGGCTAGCTCAGAATAGGAACAAGTAAAATCACTTGTTAACTGCTGTCGTAAAACTACTTATAGGGAAATTACATAATGTATTACACAAGTATATCAGTAATTCCTTTGAACAATTTTATCTTTACAGTAAAATCCCCACAAAACATCATTTTGAAATAATTGATGTACAGTCACAGAATGAAAAGGTTCGTCACCTTAGAGTCGTTTTTCGCTTGCACTAGTAAGTACTGCAAGAATCAATTATGATATTTTGCAATGATGACATTGACCGCTTGACAATAGTTTTAACTGAAATAATAATGGCAGGTTGAACCAACAAGAATGTTTTAGTTTATCAAACATAATAATCTTGTTGACAAGTTAATAGTCAAACAACTTTGATCTGAATAATTTTGAGCTTTATTAACAAACAGTTAAACATTATTTTCTCTAACTCGAGTCCATTCTGTAACATAGTTTCAAAAGGAAATATGTGCTCGCGATACGTTAAACGAATCAATTTGAAAATCGACGAACCTTTTCATTCCGTGACTGTACCTAGTGAAAAATGTAGGGTGAAAAATGTTCCAAAGTATTATTTTTAGATATTGTATGTTATGTTTTATTAAATAGGTAGGTAGGCTTTTATAAATAAAAGCACACATTCTGCCGAACATGCTATAAAATGTAAAATCACAGCATTACAGCTATCAAACACTTTAGTAGGCTGTTGTTATAAATAGAACATTTATACAACAATATTTTCCTTTTGCATGCTTTATCAAAATAAATCCTATATAATTTATAAGCCATGACATAGCACCTATTTTATAGAAGGTGACTAATAGAAGGTGGATACGTAATATCTATGTTATCAGTGGATATTTCATCAGCAAACAGTTATCACACTTACAAGTATCACAGGCAAATCTTTCTAGGAAATTGATAAAGAATATACATTTACTTAAAATTGTATTTATTAAATTTCAAGTAAATGTATATTAAATATTCTGTTTTCATTAGGTAAATTGTATTGTTTTTTTAAAACAAATGTTATTGTTTTCTACATAGCTAAGACAATACACATATAATTTTTACACCAAAATTAGAGATTGTTTAATTAAAATCCTAATGTTTAATATTGCAAAAGTAGCTCGGTCTGCCTGTCCGACCACCTAGCCTTTTTATAAGGCAGACAGAAGTGCCTTTCTCATAAAATTTAATTAACCCATCATGAACAACTTACCATCATTTTATGTTATCAAAAGTAAAAACAAATCTTAGCTCTCTAAAGTAGTTTAGTGGGTAGTTTTATTCAAAATTTATAACAATATCTTTGTACTTGTACAGATTAATATTTATTTTTGATTCATAATTCAGAATATTTTCATTTAATCTAGGTATGTAGGTTTTGTATCTGTATTTGCCTTTGCTTTGTTCACACTGTCATGGATATTTATGGCGTATGTGATTTCATATGAGGATAAAACTGACAGGCATTCTTTTATCTTTATTAACCATAAATAATTTTACCATTATGGTAATTAATATTTATTTAAACATTTGTTTATAGTTATGAAGAACTATATGGTTGTTCTCAGTATCTATGCATGCACCTGTATATTAAGTGAATTATGTATGTATATTACATAGGTATATTTAAATAAATCAAACTCAAGGGTAATCAAACTAAATATTATTATTTACTAGCTTTTTCCCCACGGTTTCACCCGCATGCCCGAAGGATCTTATCTTTTCCCGGGATAAAAAGTAGCCTATATGCTATTCCAGACTTTAATCTATCTCTTACATCCAGATCCGTTCAGCCGTTCTGGCGTAAATGAGTAACAAACATCCATCCATCCAAACTTTCGCATTTATAATATTAGTGAGATATTAATGCGAAAGTTTTTGTAGGATTACATATTTAGTAGCTAATATTAAGTATGATTGTATTATTGTTTCTATTTGTATCTAAGTATGTGTAATTTATGATGTCAATGAAATTGTCTATGTTGATGCTGTGCGAGGCCAAAATAAATGATTTTCTTTCTTTTCTAAATATTGGTGATATTCACACAAAAGCAAAGAGGACCTAGATCTCTCTAACTTTTGAATGCTACCTTTTATTTGTAACACCCACAATGGGTTCAAGTGTTTTAATCTATATTTTTTTTATTAAAATTTAATTTTGATAACAAACTAATTAACATTTATAGTAGGTAGGTAGATTAAAAGTTATTAATTGGTAACTTGAACATACCATAGGTAATTCCTTGTAGGTACATAAGTAAATCATCCATAAACATTACTTTGATTTGGCTTTAGATAATTATTATAGGGAGGTGTCATTCAGCCGTTTTGGATAGTCCTAGAAAGATTGTGGGAAACAAAAAAATGAATTTTCATGATTCGATGACGAGGTATTCGATAGATTGCTTGACAAGGAATAAATTAGTTATAACCTTGATAGTTAATCTTCATGTATCTCTATCCTACAATCGTTATCCATTCTTGAATCTCGAGTCGCAGATTTCTAGACCGATTTTTCACTTACCGTGAGTAAGGATCGAGAAGTTGGAACTGAAGATACGAAGTCATTTGTGGATGAGTCTTGCGAAGACTGGCTGTCGTCGCAGGAGAAGTCCGAGTGGTTCGATTGACTATCACTGATTTCAAACTTCATCGTCATCAGTTCTAATTCACAGTATTCAAAATACAATAAAGTTAATGATTTACGTAATTGAGCAACAAATACCGAGAATATCTAGAAGTTCATGAGAGTTTTTATTGGAGGTTCTTCAGTTCCGCGAAACAAACACTGCGAAGTTTCTTTCTTCCGTCTGACAGTTAACTCACAAATGACAGAAGCAAATCAAAATAAAGATTACCTATCCACAAACGCGAACACAACAATGATGACTCATCATTGCAAATTGCACACAAACGATGACGTAGTTGTCGCTTGGGGGATGCCCTTCTCCTAAGAATTTCTAGCGAGCTTTTATTACAAAAGGTCTTATCTACCACTTTTTTATATGAATATATAACGTTTTGGTCGTACACTATCGCACGCAACCTAAACAAAATTTAAGGGTGATCTCATTCATGGTCTATAAAAAGAAATGGCGTGATATTTAACCAATAGCAAGCATTCTTAAGAATGACGTCATTCAGGCTGTAGTGTTGCTGGTAATGTTTTGTGTTGTGTGTATCAATCAAATCAATCAAGCGTATCGGTACCCTAAAAACTATACATATTTACTTTACTTCTGAGAAACACTTATAACTTTTAAGATTAAAACGATTGCTATCTTTAAGGTCGGTGATAAATTTCCATCCTGAAATTTCTATTCGCTATTTTCAAACTTTCAGACTTCTGTCCATGAAAATGAATAAAACTTATAGAAATTCAGTACATTTTGAAGCGTTAATTTAAACAAGGGAAAATGCGATACAACTGGTTGCCCTGTTACAGATAAAGACGATGCCATACCAAATTCCGATCAATTTAATACATCACTACGGTTGCTTTCCAATTCACGCCATTATCGCTTATTACGATAACATCAATTATTTGTATTCCGATTCAGATGATTATCACTCGCGTGAGTGCGCTCGCAATATTTAAATAAAGTTAAACCCAAAACTTGATGGCTGCAAACAGGGAGGCGTTCAGTGACGTCTAGTCTAGGCGCCTGGCAAGTTTCCTTGAAGAGTTAGGATAGCTGGATGGAGAAATCCCAATCAAACACTCTCCGATGCAAAAAAAAGAGCGCAGCAGTCGCCTTAGGCGACTCGCCTTATTGCGGAAACCGCCAATACGACGAAAAAGTAGAACACCAAAACTTCACAAACAAAAATAAATTTAAAAAAACGTGTGCGGTCAGGGGACTCTAGTACCTCTACCATGAGTTTGCTTTAGTAACGTAATCGATACTCGCTAGTGACTACAGTAAACATTTAGTATGAAGATTCGTGCAGCGCCTCTAACGGACAGTTATGGCAGTTTTACATAAAAAAAAATGTTACGATATTCGCTAGCGAGTATTGATTACGTTACTAGAGCAAACTCATGGTAGAGGTACTGATCAGGAACGAAGTTCAAATATAGTAGTATCGCTTTTACGATCATTGCTACGATTCCTTTTTTGCCGATATTCCACATGCCGTCCCGCCCACCCATCGCTCATGCCAACCGAGTCTTCTGCATCGTTAGTGTGAATTGGAATGTTCGGTTCTGATTGATGATGCATGTAGGAGTATATAGAGTGTAGCGTAAATAGAGGTCCAACGTTAAAGGTTCAATACCGTACATTCAACAATCATATACTTAAAGCATTAAGCCAGCCATATACCACAATTTAATAAAAAAACATACTTACATTTACTTCTATAAATCGGAAACTAATTGAAAACGTATCGAAATAATTCTTTCACTTGTATTTTTATTTTTGACAAAGAATATGGAGAGCTAATATTCAAAATAAGTTAACATTCTTCATTAACTAAATAGAAAAATAGATGATCGACGTGCTATTATTCTTTTAGGATACCAGTATCTCTATACAATCAAATCAATTCAAAAACACAAGTCTTACATTTTACACAACTGTCACTCTGGGCAGTCAACTTTTGATAGCTTGACAATCACGGACGGTGATATCAGGCTGGAGCGTACATATTCAAATTCATTTATTCTTTGCGGCTAATGGTTAATCGCTAAATGGTTCATGCGACGATGTTATCTATTGGCGGGATATTGATAAATTATCATAGGCACGGTGATTTGGTACACGTTTTTACACGCTCTGAATTGTTATTAGCGTGGTTCGGAATGCACCCTAATTAGAAGTATTGTGAATATTTTTTAATCAATGTTTATTCATGACCATAGATACAAAGTCTTTCAGTCGCATACATGTTCAGTTTTTATTTTATGTTACAGTCACGTTATATCACATTTACTGTAAAGTCTAGTCCTCGTCCGGACAAGTCTGTCAGGTTTTAGTGAAATTGGCGGCTGTTCTACTAAAACTTTTCACTGACTTTTTGGGACAACCTGAAAAGTCACGATACGCGCTTTCATTTCATTTCAAGAAGTATTGTGAAGTGTTTCCAGGGCTACCAACTTGCGGAATTGACAATTGGAATGGATTCTTATTATAATACAAAATACTTGTAAATAAAAAAGTTTGACGGAATTTCTTAGTTATGTTGACGGAATTGAAAATTTATTATTGGCAATACTGCGATGTATGTCAAATGTCAATCAAACAAAATACACAGAAATAGAATAGATAGATCTTTGTTACATTGTTTTGCTTTGCTAATTGCTTGCAGAACTTGCTTTGTAGATTGTAATGAAAAAATACCTATATAGGTTTAACAGCTAACATTTTTATGTACCTACGTATTTTCAGTCAAAATTATATATATATAAGTATAAAGATAAATAATCCTATCAGGTCAATGAACAAATAAAAATCGTTAAAACGTCAGGTCTTTTCTGACTTTATGATTACAAAATAACTTGTTTTTATGATACCAAATAAGTAAATGATACAAGGTAATAAATAGAATAATCACATACGAGTGCTGTCGTATTTTCTAACCTTATAATGTGTAATTAGTAGTATTTTTTCTAGCAATATGTCTGGGAAGAAATGTAAGCATTGCGGGTCGTCTGAAATCGAAGTGGACCCAGCCCGTGGAGACGCAGTATGTACAAACTGTGGAACTGTGCTGGAAGACAATATTATTGTTGCAGAAGTAGAATTCCAGGAGAATGCTCATGGTGGAGCTTCTGCTATTGGCCAGTTTGTGTCTGCTGACTCTAAAGGAGGGGCTTCGGGTTTTGGAAGAGGTATGCTTATTTTATTTTTTTAATTATTTTCACAAAATTATTTGTCACATGTGCCAATGTACCTTGTAATAATAACAATATCTGCATTACACATGGCTCTTTGATCCCAAATGTTATTATCCATTTGGTGTCCACTTTGTTATTTTGTTTTTATTCCAAACACATTTATTTTCATTTCTTTGTAATGTACCTATTGATGATTGAATTTGAAAAATATTAAAAGTAAAGATTATGTTGTTTAAAACTTCTATTTTAATATTATATTTATAAGCAATTCTCAATAAGTGATCCTGTTTCATGTGTCAATCTTCTCTTTATGTCCCATAGCTTTCAATGCTGGTATTGGTCAAGAATCAAGAGAAGTTACATTGAGAAAGGCACGAGAAGGCATAACAGCACTCAGCCAACAGCTACGTCTCAACCAACAGTGTATAGACATAGCATGTAATTTCTATAAGATGGCTCTATCAAGACATCTGACAATCGGACGTCCAGCTGGTCACACGCAGGCTGCATGTGTCTATATGACATGTAGAACTGAAGGCACAGCTCGTATCCTTTTCAAAACATTTATAGTAAACTTGGCCTCAAAATTATGGTGATGGTATATCAGTAATTAGTGACTAATTCATATGAGAGTAATAACCTGCATGGCTGGCAGGTAGGTTCTATACTACACTGCCACTACTATATTTTGTTTTATGTCATTGAAAGGTTGAAATGCCTAATATTTATGGCATTTGATATCATATCACCACCCTTAGTGAGACAATAATAAAAAGTCTAAAATTCCTGTACTTTTCTTAACAATCCTATCAGATCTTCTCATTGATGTGAGTGATGCTGTACCCATATGCTGCTATCAACTTGGTCGTACATACTTCAGACTGTCAAGAGCCCTCTGCATTAACATTCCACCAACAGGTGAGTAGATTTTTTATTTTACACAGCGTTTTAATGTAATAAAAATGTCCTCTTAATAGCTCCACCCATCCACAAGTTTTTTTTCTTACACGGCTATCTGATCCCTAACTAAGCAGAGCTTGTAATATCAGTAATATGGAAACCAGATGACTGATATACTACTTTTTTTTTGTAAATACATTCTTATATAGATAATTACACCCAGACTCAGGACAAACAGACATGTGTCCTGGATCGAACCCACGACCTGCAACGTGATAGGTAGTAGGTAGTGTGTTAACCAACCACGCCAACTGGCCTATCGAATATTAAATAAAGGTGAAACAAATGTTGGCACAGTTAATTCATTTAGTCCATTGATTTGCTATGAAAAAAGTACTGTGCATTTATAATTACAGTATAAATTGTTTTCTTTTTTATTTTAATTAGTGATTGGGTTATAATGAAAACAAATATAAGTTTAAAATGTATTGCAATGAATTTGTGTTATGGATAGATCCATAACCTACAATTTTCTAGAGAGCTTTACAACACCCATATCACATTCTTAAGGTAAATTTCTTAGTTTCTATCAAGTTCAACAATATACACAAGAACTTTAAAATTTTCAACAAAACATTAACACTTGGGAATGGTTAAGTATTGATAAATCTTTGAATGAAATATCTGCTTCATAATATATACCTATAAATTTAATATTGAGATTACTAAATGTTCGTGCCACTTCATTATACTGAGTAATAATTGAGAGGGCGACTTCTAGTCAATTGTCAGTCCTCATTTGTATTTGTGTTGGCCATTGCAGTATTTACAGTGGGTCCATAGTAGATTAGCTCTGGTATTTGTCCGCCTTGTACTCCTGTTCCATTTGTACTTTCAGATGAACAATGGAATTGAAATGTCACTGTGCCCATGTACACTTCACTCAAACCCTCTTGTCCAAAATAACTTAATTCACTCCCATCTAGAATAGCTGAAGCTGTATAAAAGCATTCTGGTTCAATTTGTATTGGATTTTCAAAGTATACATGAAAAGTATTACTCGATCCGTCAGAGAAGAACTTAGTATTGTTTTCTGCCAGTACTCTGCCCAAACGCTTCAACTCAATCTTAACATTATAATCAGCAGCTCCATTTGATGAGCCATATAAACCAAAACCAACAACAAATATTCTCTTGTCAACACAAAACTGTATTGAGTCACAACGGCCGCGATACCTCCACTGATTGCTTCTGTAGGCGCATGACTGAAATCTGTGGCATATCTAGAAAAAAAAAACAAGTTTTTATTAGATTAAATAAACACAATTAAATTTCTTGACTGAAAATGTAATTTTTGATTACACAGCTTACCTGTGCTTTTAATCCAGCTCTAGCCTTTACTGGATAAGATAATAGTGGTTTACTTGCTGCAGTAAAATGCAAGAAAATGTCAATTGTTTCTTGAGGAGTCAATATACCGAGTTGAGCTGCACTGTTTGCAAATTCCTCTAATGACATTGTGGGAAATCTGATCAGATATATGGCACTTCCAAGCATGGCTCTTTTATTTGTTGGTGTAGGATCAATCTCTCTCCGTACACATTCTGCATGTGCCCATGATAGAGCTGCTTCAAACAGGTTTATTTCCTTGCAATTGAGTGTCTCTCTCGCTAATACTGACTCAAGTGTGGACACATCAATGTCGACAAATCCTTCTGAAGTCAAGGCCATTTCAGCCTAAAATTAAATGATGTATGTTATCAAAGGCATCAGGATTAAAACTGCAATACAATTTGTACAATAGTTTATTGAGATCTCTATACATAGAATTAATATATTATTACAAACTGGATTATTTTACATGGTTACATGCTTGACACAAACATTAATTGTACAAAAAACACAATTAGTCTGCTACTGTAACTGTATTGCAGTTAATCTATTGAGATATCTTAGTTATTATGACTAGGGTATATAGGGTATATAAGCTATATAAGGAATAGCTGGAATGTATATTAGTTGTATAGACAAATAGACAGTTAAGTATATTCATTGTCATAACATATATTTTCACCAAAATCACAACCAAAAATTGAGTATACAATGATAACATTTGTGGCACATTTTAGCTAGATATATGGCAGTTTAATTTAATGTGTTTTTGTTAGATTAACTACTTTAGAGCTTCTTTCACAACAACACCAATTCATTATTGATTGAGATTCAAGAGAAGAGAAAAGGAGGTAGTAGTACCCAGAAGCAATCTTTATGAGAGATACTCATAATCAGTTTGAGAAGTTCTAATTGCAAATACTGTGAAGGTTTTCAATGCTATCTTTAGAATCTGGACTGGAAAAATTTCTACTGGAAGATTCTGATAGTTCCATAAGTAGGCTACTGTAGGATGAGGATGGCTCAAGGCATATTGTGGCTAGATTTTCAGTCGACTCACATACCTGTGCATCAATAACTTCCCAGCACCTTTGCATTAAATCTGGTTCCTCAAATAATCGTGACTGACTTAAAAGAAGGCATGCATTCTTGGCTGTGAGACTAGTTTCCAAGTAATTGACACAGGCTTTAGCCAAATGTGGGACAATGTACTTCTTTGCCACATACAATGTTGAGAGTACTGTATCTGCTTCTAGTTGTATTTCATCACAATAAATATACCTGGAACAGAAATAAATACAATGTTAATGTTTGATGACTCTGACTCTGCTTTGAAGAGAACAGATATTAAGTCCTTTATTATTGATAGCGAGTTTATTACTTACTAATTTAGAAATTCAAAGGCCCACAATCTTGCTAATTTGGTAGTTAGTTTTCTATACATTTAAAATTGCTTTGTAAACTTACTTCAGTAGTGTAAGGAATGCAGATGGTTCCACATCTGGCACATCTATTTCTTGTTTACACTCTGCTAGTCCACCATAAAACATGGCATAGAACACAGAACTGGCAGTGGCTAAGACATATTTATGTGCTGGTATCACTTTTGAGTGCCCTGGAAATAGTAAAAATATATTTAAAGTCTAAAATATAATGAAAAACATTACAGTCTTTGTTTTGAGGCAGTTATGTTAAAAGGAAGTAATAAATACATTAAATGCATTCCTAAAATTCATATATATAAAGCATTGTAGGTATTCACATATTAAATTTATTGACTGGATATAAAATGATTTTAATTTAATTTATTTGATAGTAGTTGTATTGTAGAACCAGTTCTTTCAAGGATCTCTCAACAAAACAAGTTGTTGTGTACTTGCATGTTTTAGTCATTAAGGAAATAGAACATGTTTATGTAGGAAAACTTCTCACCTGGTCCACCAACAATAAAAGTGATATCAGACATCAATTGGTTATTAAACATAGCAGCATTCCTTTCTCGCACAGTGGGCTTTGTTGCTTGCCAGTTAGGGTCAAGGGTGGCCATCCCTGGTGGGGGCAGTGGCGAAGTCGCGGGAGACGGTGTGATGCTCGTTGAGCCACATGGGGACGGCGGCCCGCTGTAGCACTGAGACACTTGCGTACCTGTCTCACGTTGTGATACCGCATGCGGTGGAGGCAGCGATAATCCGCCTCCATTATTTATGTTTTCTGCTGCAATGAACATTCATATGACATAAGATAAAGTAGGCCAACTAATTATATCACACGAACCATGACATAGATTTACTGCAAATTCATCACATAATTCTATATAACCCGTTGCCTGACCTTTAATTGCACCGCAAATACTTATACTGGTTTCGCTCGCGACAGAAATAAATCAATATTTACATAGTACTAAGTCTCACCGTTCATCCAGGTGTTCGTTTGAGCAACAGACATAGTGTCCCTACTTTCTTGTAACCTTTTCGGAGGTTTTGATACGATTCTAGAACACAAATTCGACATACTGATTAATGGCCTCACAATATTTTTAAAAATCTAATCCAAACATTGGGCCGCGAATTTCTATTTATGACTTGACGTCAGCCATCTTGTTTAGATAGATAACGAACGAATGAACGAACGAGGGGAGCGAGCGAGTCGCCGCGAGAAGTATTCTGTGGGCAGTGTTCCCAACTCCATCCTAGAGTAAAACTACATACAATACAAGGTTAAGAAAATAGTAAATGTGAAATAAAAACCAGTTATTCTACAGCTTTTGCTTATTTTGTATTATTTAATGGTAGTATGACACAGAAATAGGGAATTAATATAAATAAAAAAATCATGCGATGATCAAATTTTAATTAGTATAACGAACTAATTAAAACTTGAAAAGTAGTAAGTGAACTTGAAAAATTAAACATACAAGTCATAGATAGTACCATCCACGAAGACGCGCCCTACCCTTTTTACTAATCCCCCAAATAACCGAGTGTGATAGGGATAACAATAGAAAAGTTCGCCGAATCCCCGAAGTGTGGCCGTAGCATACCTATACTGCACTGCAAGTGTGCATCCTTTCGTTACACAGACAATTGTGTCTGTGTTTCGCTAGTATTGTAGTGTTGTCGATATGTATATTGTCTGTGTGTTTCGCTCAAGAATTATGTATTCTAAATGGATCTCCTTTTCTAACCCGACTTACCCTTAATGCAAGAAAGAGAGATTGTCCCAACGTAGTTGTTATCTTTCTCTTTTTCGCAATTTATTTGCTTCAAGTAGGTATTTAGAGTTACCTATCCATTTAGAAAACATAATTCTTGGTTTCGCTAGTATTGTAGTGTTGCCGATACGTAGATATTATATACAACACAAAACAACTACAACTACTACTACACACACTAGTAAAGAAAGGTTGCACACTTGCACTGTTAGGGATTAGGAAAGAGACTGGGACGCGTCTTCGTGGATGGCATAAATATCTATGTAGATATAAATAAATAAACTAAAAAAAAAGGTTTAAGTAAACAAAAATAATTAACCTTGAACTAATGGCCGCTGACGTGTTCGTTGGGCTCGCTGTATCGGTTCTTGGCAATTTAATTCCGCAAAGCGACCGTCTTCGTCTATTAAGCTTTCGAAAAAATCCACGCTGCTATTCATCGAGGACCGGACGTGTAAATGACATGCATACCAAACGAGACTGAAATGAAAATATTTTATTTTTATAATAGAGCATGCATTTTTAACGTGAGGTAGCTGGAATGTCTTATTTTAATTTTTTTTTTTATTAAACTTAGGATAATGAACAAAGCCTACTATAAGGTGGCTCACTACATGGAAGACAGAAATATATGGTTGTAGTAGCTTCTCTCTGCACCTGTATCACCCTGGCGTAGTGTAAAATATTTGAAAATGTATCTAAATGTACTTATAAAAATGTAAATAAATGTAAGAAAGATCCAATGCTAAAAAAAAATTGCCTTGCTGAGTTTCTTGCCGGAGTCTTCTCAGTTTAAGTGTATTCCGAAACGGTGGTAGAGTCAACGTAACGTTCATAAGTGCCTTACCAGGGCCTAAACTGAATAAATGAGTTTTGAGTTTGAGTAAAGGCCAGGGATTCAATAGTTACGTTCGTCAGCAATTTAAAGCGGAATTAGGTAGCGGTCTAGCGGGTACGGAAGATGACGTATGGTGTCTAATGTTAAAACAAGATCTTGCGTTATCATGAAAAGATCAATTGACGAGTCGGGGTTGTTTCTCTGAGTCGGAGTTCTCAAAAAAAAAATTAAATTTGGCCTCTAACACAATGTTATCATAAAATTATTAACTGTTAAAATCAAATAATTGTTCTGACCGATCAGAATAGTAACTGAATATAGGGTGATATTTGATATTATGTGTATGAGTATTCATCTAATGTATTGGAAGAAATATCATGGATTGAGTCAGTTATTAACAATTAAGTTTGATCTATCAAGAACTACTTTACGATTTTCTACCACTTATACGTTTCTATGACCATAAACGGAGCAAACATAGTAACACAGTATATCTTTATACTGTGATAGTAACTATAAATACCTTACTGTTACGATTGATTTATAAACAGTTCCATGCAAAAAAATATAGATATACAACCACTATAATTTAGTAGGACCAAGAATTATGTATACTAAATGGATAGGTAACTTTAAATACCTACTTGAAGCAATACCTATCAATTGTGAAAAAGAGGAAGATAACAACTACGTTGGGACAATCTCTCTTTCTAACCCTACTTACCCTTAATGAAAGAAGGTATATATATACTTGACGGTAGGTCCAAAAGCTACGGTAATGTTTGTGTAAACAAGTACTTTGGGAAAGGACAACATTTTGCAGTTTTCGGAATATTATGCGACCTGAGTAATCATTTAATTATTACAGTGCCTACGACTTGAAAAAGTCAGTAGTCGGAATTTACAGGGATTTCCTAGGTGTCAAGGATACTTATAGTAAAATGTGAAATGATTCATCATCATTCCATCTCATAAATGTCCACTGTTGAACCAATGAGATAGTAAAATGTGAAATGATTCATCATGATTCCATCTCATAAATGTCCACTGTTGAACCAATGAGATTCGATCCACATACGAAGTATGAACTTGTCGTGTCTGATGATATTAAAATTGCAATTTGCGGTATCTTTGCGACATTCTCAAGTATCGTGCAGTATAATCAATAAAATTTCGTTGTAACGCAGCCATGTTAAAGGAATAGATGAAGCGTATCTGTTTGATTCTAAATTAATTACATTCTCTATCTGTCTCGTCATTCTCCGCTAGATCTCTACTGGGCTAATCCTTAACTCTGCTCTTTCTCGTTCTACTGATTCTATCATAAATTTATTTCTATTAGCTAAGTTGTCACGGACGGCATAAGTAACGTTCTTACTACTTTGTACGATTCTTGCATTGACCATTGTATGGTTGTATATCCGATGACGCGTGACGTAAAAGCCGACTATATTGATGAGGATACTGGTATGAGATGAGTTACCTTGGGATTGGAATCCTTTATGAACAAATCTAAACTACACAAATGCCTATTCTAGGTCGAATCAGTTAACCTTTAGCATTATTACCTTACCTTGGGTGTTTGTTGTATTTCCCTACGTTTTTCTCTATCGTTTCTTAAAGAAAAATAATACTACATAATTTGTACGGAACCCTCGGTGCGCGAGTCCGACTCGCACTTGATTTATTACTTCCCTTACCTATGATATTAGACTCCCTTTCATAAAATTATCATCAGCCTTGCTGAACTCAGGTTGTCGCTTTATAGTTTGTCCTGTACCATGTATAGAGTCGATAATCACTTGTCCAGCAGCCATGTCATTGGATTTGATGCTTATTATCACACTCAATCATACGATATTACCCTCGGTTACAATCGATTGTAAAGGTTAACTAACTTTACCCATAATCTTTGTCATATTATGGTAATTCTTTGGATTACTTAGGTCGACAACCTCAAAATGATTTACATAAGTATTCATACCCTTGAAATACCGTACAGGTACCCGTTGGCGATCTAAATTCCTTATAAAATTCGTAATGAAAGTTGTTTCGTTTTTCGATTTAGTATACACAGAACAAATAAAAAAGGTAGAAGGAGCGTACGTAAACAATAGTCTCCAATGCAGTGAAGCAACGTGCACGAAGTAGTGTGCGTGACCTGCACTGCACGTACCTACGTTATCCCGAAAGACTCGCGTCGCACAGGAACGCGATCGGCTTCCTTTACTGTGCTTCACTCTATGTGCCCGGGGTTCTGTCTACCTTTTTTATTTGGTCTGAGTTAGTATAAGGGAACATTGTTGTTCATGATCAGCATGATAAACAAAAACCTGCTTTTAAATTTGTGTGCTAATATTTCCTGCATAGTCTATTTTTATACCTACTTTGTAATAAACAAGTTTGAAGCATGGACTACTCCCAATTCATGTTTATGTGACATAGAACCAGTTTATTGTTATCGTCTATGTTGCACGCACATACAGACGTATAAAAGGTTGTTATAAGTATTTTTTAATATTTCTAGTAGGTATAGGAACAATTTATACCTTTTCACACACTTTTAAATATAATTTTGAGTAGGTATTCAGCATCACGTGTACTTTTGCAAGCAATAAAATTATTAACTTTGTTTTTTGTCAATAGTTTTCCTGTAAGAACTAAGATATGTTGTGTTTGTGTATGATTAGTCTTTATCACAAGGTATTATAGTACGGCCGGAGCATAATATGCTCAGAATGTTTGGTTTTGGGAATAAGCTTCTTCTGCTTAATATGCGCCATTTATTCGATCATCGATATTTTTTTTTAATCATTGCGTACTCTTAAAAAAACTGTTTATTGAATCAGTCTTGAAATTGAGTAATGTAAAGTGAAGATTAGAAGAAAAGTCAGCCGTGAGAAGAATATGAATTGGAAAGGAATGAATACCGAGATGGCTATAAAATATAGGTACAGGATAACTGTTCCCAATGTGAGGTAGAAAAATAAAATAAAGATTCAAACATAAATGGTATATGTTCGTTCCTAATTTTATGAATAAAATAGTTTCGATAAGGGTCAGGTAAAATGACGATTTATACCTTTATCTTGATTACGATAATACACTCAACGAACCGGTAAACGAAGTATACTAGATCCGCCTTAGTGAAGATCCAACGGAGCAGCAGTTTACCAATAAGCACTGGCAGTTTCCTCGGCTCTTCGGTGGGCCTCCCCTTCATTTCATTCCTTCGGGACACCAAATTCTTCCAAGAAACATGACCACGGTCCAAACTTTACTGTCAGAGGTCACAACAATTATTTTATTTATTTACCTATTTTTTTGTGACTAGAAAAATTACTTTTCGATTTTTATTGACGATTCTAACATTCAATGCGCTCGCGACACTGCGCTCGAGTGACTGCGACCGAACTCGCATTCAGCAAAGAACGGACGCGGCCGGCACGCGTGTTCTCTTGATGCAAGGTCGCCTAGGGACACCTGCTGCCTTTACTGCACCCAAGTTAAATTGAGAAAGCATTGTGATGTCATGTATCTTATCGATGCAGGGCATATGCAAACGATATAGGTAATTGATTTGGTACTTAGAATTCGACTGTTGTTTTTTATGTTGTTCTGTAATTTGGTGGTGGTCTAATTCATCAGATCTATCTATTATTATAATTTTTACTTTACGTCTAAATCTTTAATATCTGATGTTATTAGTTATTGTTATTATATGTTCTGTCCCTGTCTATAGATAACGTAAGATAACATCAGAGGCTTTAGCCTATATTATTATGTTATTTGCATGAATTTATTTTTGGTATCAACCTAGTTATTCCATTTGTAACGTTAGCCTATTTATGTTATTTACATGTGTTTTTTAATATCCACCTAGCCTAGCACATTACATTAACCTTTTTTGTGTCTAATCTAATTAAAACGCAAATTTAATGTGTGCTATAAGTTAGAATAAAATTATAATTCCAAAAACAATCGTTTCATAAGACTTTTTGTCTGTAGAAAAAAAATGGTATCTTTTTGGAATCACACAAATATGCTCTTTATTGTAAGATTCGTACTCATTGCTCTTCATATAGGTAGGCACATTTACAGTAATTGAATTGACATTGAAGAGCCTCCCAATGGCTAACCAATTTGCAGATATTTCTTTTGTAAATATTTGGAGATTTAATATAATTCAACAGCAAAGTCTATTCTATATTTTTTTTACATCTAATGGATAGGCAGATGTTTGACCGCTGTCTCACCATGTGAATTTATTTGTGAATGATATGGCAGAAGTCTTGAGGGTGGAAACCCAAGCCAGCCAGGTCGGTACCACAAATTACCCTGTTCAGGTTTTCTCTCCTTCACCGCCAGGTATTCTTCGTAAAACTCGAACAAACGTCATTACCTAACACAACTGAGCTATCATCGCCTATTCCAAATAACTCACGTACAGGATTTCCCAAATGCCAAATATTCTCTAATCTACGTGATGATCAGTGTTCTTTTGTCTTATTTTTTATTTATGCGCAGGTCACGTTATTTCTTCGATTTCAACTTGTACTTTATTATTTACATGCACTAAAACAAGCCGAGGTCGTAGTGCTATCACGATCATGTGAATTGAGTATTTCTTGTAGTTAATTCACACTTCATATTCATATGGAGCTGAACTAACTGTGCTTCAATCTGCTTGTGGACTGTAGAAATGTTAATTAATGAGGTTAGAAGTGATATTCTCGAATTTATCAAGCATACTATCAAGAATTCTGTTTCACTTACTCAAAATGGTTTTGTAAGTATACTCTTATTCTAAGTATACAAAATGAAACCAATACATAATCTAATAACTGGGACACATTTTCAACGCCATTTTTCGTACTTTTCGTCGTAAAGGCAGCTCTATACTTATTTAGATTTCTATACACAGTTTGATCGGTATGCTACATGTGTTGGGATTGGCTGTAAGCAGACCATAAACATGCATGCACAGGATAAGATTACCTTTGTTCTATTGAACATGTTCGATGTTCATTTTGCCCTACAATATGGCTGCGGTTTTCAAAGAAGCAATTTATAATGGCCCTTGAAGTTAAGAGCTATTAATAGCGTGTTGACTCTTCTTGTCACGGAGATACAATATGTATGTTTATAGAATTCTATGTTCTTATTAGGTAATAAATAAATCCAGACTACTAGAGTATAATACTAGATTTTATTTGATCCAGGTTGAAATTATGGGTTCTTCGGAATGCAATATGGCCGAAAATGTTAAATTCATTTGGTCAGGTCAGGTTATACATTTCATTAAATAGGTTAGTTGAACTAGCATTGGGAAAGATCTCTTCACGAGAATAAGTTTTAGTTACATCTAAAGTTAGTGCCTATAAATATGGTAGAGGCAATGCCAGGACTGCACCCATGCATACAAAAATACAAAAATATTTATTAAACAAGACGGGCCGGTTGGCGTGGTTGGTTAACACACTGCCTATCACGCCGCAGGTCGTGGGTTCGATTCCCATCCAGGACAGACATTTGTGTGCATGAACATGTCTGTTTGTCCTGAGTCTGGGTGTGATTATCTATTTAAGTATGTATTTATTAAAAAAAAAAGTAGTATATGTAGTATATCAGTCATCTGGTTTCCAAAGTACAAGCTCTGCTTAGTTTGGGATCTATAATAGTATGGGTGTGTGAAAAAAAAATTTTCGAGGATATTTATTTATTTCCAGCAAATTCACATTTTGACTTTTTACCAAAAAATAAATTATTGTAATATCCTGTTTTTAGACTTATAAATATGCAGAGTGCTGTAGGTATTTAATAATTAAAAATAACAATGGCCTTCACACTAGGCAACATCTCTGTATCGTGAGGACCCAAATACGATTAACTTAACAATATTAATAAATTGTCATTTTAGTCTAATAAAAAACTGGTAGAACTTATACCTATAATACTAAACTATAGAATACTAAATTAAATTGTTGCAATTACACATTAACAAAGTGGGCATTTCATTGATATCTAATAAATAGCATCCCTGAAATAGTTAATTCGAATTCAAATTCAAAATGTTCAATTTTGGGACACTGAAGGAACACTTATTGAACGTTATTTTTATATTGCTATCGTTACCACCATTTCCAAATAAAGTTCGGTCAGGAGAAGATATAAATATAGTTGCAGTTGTAATCCCTCCGATATTGCTTATGTCTTATGCGACGGTATTCAGTTACCATCAGGTGACCCGCCTGTCTGGTTGCCGATTGTAGTATAAAGAATACTTTAAAGTACCCTCCTGGCCGTCTACCTCCCACATGTTGAACATGAGGAGATCTATGTTCATCAGTTGCTGTGCTGAATATGGTTATACATGTATGTAGTTTTATACTAAACAAAACAGTTTTCAATCGCAGTGATACCTACATTATAATGATTGCAAAAGTTGTACATTCGGTCTTCATCCGGCAGAAATCTTTCCTTAATATAATAATTAACTATTTTCAATGTTATTCGCTTTGTGTTGGAAATCATCTGGTCGACAGATTAAATCATGGCACTTGACGCGTTTTTGTGCAAATTTTGATGTTATAAGAAACTTATTATTATTATTATGTGAATATTGTACTACATTAATTACAAAGAAAAAATAACATACACACGCGCTAGCCACCGCCATCACAAAAGTACTTACTCATTATTTTTATCCAACGTCTATGTCACAGCTGATTCTTATTTAACTTCACTTAAATATTTATACTTATCAGGGTCTTAACCTCTTCGATTTATTTCAACAGGAAGAATGAAAAAAGCATATTGCTTTGCATTTTTGGTTGCGTGGTTATAGCTCCTCGGTTTCCACCGCGTTTTCGAAATGAAAAGCCTCATATAAACACACAAATAGCACTCAGGGATAACGTAGCTTCCTATTTAGTGGAAGACTTCAGAATCGGATCAGTAGGTTCGCAGATTACCTCTTGCATCCACCCACACTTACAAACTTTTCATCTTTATAATATTAGTATAGACAAAGAAAAGTAGTATGTGATCTTTATACTGTGGTAGTATGCACCATTTACTTTTTACAGAAATATCTGGTTGTCATAAAAAAGCCATAATAGGTGACTAAAATGTTGAAGGAAAATGTTTTTCATTGTCACTTAAGAAGGTCACAATGGAGGGCCCCTCAGTTCCTATTTGTTTTCCTCAAAGGTTACGTGAGACAAAGAAAAATCTCATTAGAATAATAACAATTCAAGTTTTAATCGTATCGAAGATAATAATTATTGCGAATTATTTTATATTTTGACCGTTGCTCACTAAGTTTATTTTTAAATACAATATGGTTATTATTATGTTTTGTTTTTTTAATTACGTATTTTAATATACTCAGTATTAAAGGGTAAAAATCAGGTTTTTGCTGTATGTATTTTCAACGACCGTGTAAATTACATTACATACCCATAATGTATAAGTTAATTTAGGTGATGAGATACGTCTTACAATTCAACAAATTTTACATAATTTTAACATCAACACAACATTTTGCAATATAAAGTACCTAGCATTATACTTATACAAATAATGTACTGTGGAAATGACTTGTGACCGTGTTTGGTTTAAGAGTAAAGATGTGCATAAAACAAACATATACTTTATTTAATCTTCTCTTAATTCTTATCACCTATTGCTTGACCTTTACTCCAAACCGTGCTCATATATTTACTGTCATTGAAAACACAAGTTGGTTCATGCTGTACAGTTTTACTGCTTACCAAGTACGAAATGTCAAAAAATTCCAACATTTCATAGTAAAGGTCATCATTAGTGGATCAAAATGTGAGGAAATCTGATAATTTTCACGATTGCTGTTTTAGCCACATAGTAAAAGTGGTTCAGCATGACGATAAAACATAGGATTCAAATTAAGAAGTACATAATGAGGATGATGCATATATTCATGAAAAAATACCTAACACTAAATAGTGTAAGTACCTATATAAAACATCTAAAAATAATCGAAAATAGCAAACACATTTTATAATTTTATGATTTATGACCAATTTAACGACAAATAATCCATATAAATCATCGTTTTGACATTTAATAAAAAGAAGCTGATATGATATGTCAGTCACCATCACTAAAAACAAATGACATAATTTCCTGAAAACAAATACAAATACATTTATTTGCTTGAATATGGTAGGTATACAAGATGTCACACAAAATAATACAGTTCCACATATCCTGCCAGTAAGGCGTACAAATTACATTACACATTACATTACATTATTAAAAATTACAAAAGAAATAAAAAAAAAATAACATTAAAAAATATATTATATCATGTCTATTATACGAGTATTATTATAAAAATTTGTAGTCATTATACCTAGACTTAGTAATATTAAAAAACTCATTGATGGAGTAAAAGCACCTCATTACCAGCCAATCATGAAAAAGATGACAAAACTTTGCATAAGGTAGCTTTAATAAATGTTGTGGAATGGAGTTAAAAATTTTAGCAGCCATATAATAACAATTTCTCCTGTACATTTCTAATTTTGGTTGAGTAACCAATCGCTTAGAAGAGTTGTCTCTTTTTTCAAAAAGATGTATGTTTTTCCAGACAAATTTGGCCATATCTAATATGTAAATACTAGGAGCAGTAAGTAACTTATGTTTTATAAATATTGAGCGACATGATTCTGCCCATTTTAAACCCCAAATTGCTCGGAAACAAACCAAACATTAAAAGATTTATTTATGCATACCCCTGGTGTTGCAAGCATCAATATACCGCTTACCATCAGGCGGACAAAATGCTTATTTGCCACCGTAAAGTAATATAGGTAATTTCTGCAGGAAAATTTTCATAGATGGCAATTTGCGATACCTATAGTTGAGTCGTTGAATATGTAGGTTTCTGGGTCTTGACGAGTCGGCTAATAATAATAATAATTTGTTTACTTACATACTTATTAAGATAAAGGTAAATAGATAATTTCAAATTCATTAACGCGCAAAATTGTAAAGTAAACGTTCCGAACAATTTGTGAAAGGCTCTGTTGCAAGCGGTCTCTGCTAATTAATTCCCTTGAATTCGATGCCTTATAAAATTGCGTAAAAATTTTAAATCGGCCGAAAAATATGTATCCTTCAATGACATTAATAATGACAATATGTCGCCATATCACCCTCCAAGGGTAAACAAACACGTTCTTACGACCTGCCCCAAAAATCCAACATAATTTTCAGATGATAAATCTGTTCTGTTGTTAAGCAGATTTTAATGAGTTGTCAATCATTTTAATTCATGTATGTATTTTGCAACTAATTATTAATCTGGTTCCCACTGAAAACCAGCGTCGTAGCAATAGGTCCACCCTTCTGCTGCGACATTATGCTGAGTGGGAGACCTTTTCGGCTCTACTGTTGTAAATTAAACATTTTATGTCATTTTCTGTCTCGCGCTGAATAAACTTTTTTCTATTCTATTATATTCTTCTTCTAATCAAGTAAAATCAGACACATGTCTATCTGATTGTAAACGGTCACCGTAACATTGCCAATGCATTGCTGACCGTGTAGAACTCTCATTCATAATTTCTTGCCGTTAAGAACCTAACGTAAGACCCGTAAGACCGCAATGAGGAAGTCCGACTGTATCGAAATTAATGTTATGAATAAAAGTTCTAACCTACATAGAACACATATAGACCAGCGCAGAAGCCTTTGTGTGTTTATGTGAAAAATTCAAATTACCAATTTTTTGTATTTTTATTTGTACCTTTTACAAAACAATTTTGTTTTTCACGAAATTTAGTGAAAACTTACCTTTTTATGTCCAAACACATTGTAATTTTTTTGATTCAAAATACAATTTTTTTCACCTTTGACTTAATATAGATAAAGTTAGGGTGCTTTTCAATCGAAAATTCTCACGTCAAAATATCTCTTTTTTTTAAATCGGCGTGTTCTTTGAAATCTCTTATTTCTGATGGTATAAAAAAATATATACATTACTATGAAAATCTCTCTATCTCAGTATATAAAAATGTACTTTATGGTCAAGACCCTCCTAGCCCCTTCCCCACTTCTCTATGAAATACCTTTTGGTATATAAGTTATCTTAAAATAGCAATAAATAGGCATCTACGCATATAATTTAAAGAAGATTCTACAACTTTCTCAAAATATAGTAAATTTTCGGATTCGTTTCTTTGCATTTTCCACTTTCCTTCCACTTCCCGACCTTAGATCGCCCGTAATTTATTTTTCCTTTCATTTTTGTTATATTTTCTTCCTTTTACAATGGGTTTCATCCTACTATAATTTACTTTTGTTTAAAAAATTATCGACCCTAGGCTACTACCATTTCAGAAACTGTATCGATCGGTATAAGTGATTAAATATATTCTTTCTTAATTTGATAGAGCAATAGCGCTTTGGAAAATTTTGTGAGTAATTAACTACTTACAGCAACTTTCTATTTGCCTAATTATTCTTAAAAAGATACACCAATCGAAAAAATACATATTTAAGTAAGTAGTACCTATTAAATATAGGTAGGTACACTAATAGAAGCAGATAAACTAAAAAAGGCAAAATCGGTATTCCATGCACACTGCGCGAGCGCCGTCAAAGGTACATCTTTATTAGTATATATATTTTTAAATCTCAATCTCACCATGGTAAATGATGATGTGACCGAAGGTGATAAGCACACGAAGCCTAGATGGCATTTGTGCAATTTTTCATGTTCCACGCGGACGAAGTCACGGCTAGAAGATAGTTATTCAATAAGAAGATGTCTATTATGAGTACCTACTACTTAGCTGTTTGTAACTGTTATGGTGCTTTCAATAAAGTTGTTTCTGTATCAAGGTTTGTTTGTATAACCCGGTATGTGAACTCCTTTTATCTAATTGCCTTTCATCTTATGCACTATCATAACGATTCATGGATTTTTTTGCCTTAAATCTTTGAGGCTTCAATGTTATTATTTTATGTGCCAAGATTATTTGAATACACTTGCATATTCATTTCGTTAAAACGTTAATTTAAAATAATGTAATCCGGTTCGCTACCTTTAAATGATAAAAAATGCACGATACTAAGCATATTTATCGGAATTTAACCTTTAAATTGAGGAAATCTAGAATTCGCAAAGAAATTATGCACATAATAAATATATCGAACAGAAATGCTCGTTTTAATATTGACGGCCATCGATGATATGAGTATAACCGAACCGATATCTATTATTCGTCATTGTTTTAAAAGAGAATGAACCTTAAAAATGGTGCAATAAAGAACATATTTGATGTTGTATTTAGTTGCTAATAGCTATGCACAAGCTAGGCACCACAAAAATCCTTGGCTGGTGCCGTAAAAAAAATCGTACCAAGCTTCCTGCATAGCGGTTTTAAACCTTGAACTTAATTGACCTGTTTTAAATCTGGTCATATTTAGCAAATTGACAGCTATACCTTTCTAAAAAAAAGTTTTTCAGAGCGGAACTTTGATTACCAATAACTTAAATCAAAGCAGCGGAAGTATTTTTCGAAAGGATCTACTCGCAATAGTTGACTATTTTGTGGGAGATAAAGCGGAGGACAGATTTGTTGAATTACCTATGTGCGGTTTCATTAATGAATACAATTTATGGAATACTAGTTTTTGCCGCCCGTTGCAACTTTAGTCCATACAATACAAACATGTTTCGTTTAAATAACAACTACTTATAACAAGTAACATTTTATGCTTGCCTTTAGGAGTTGGCAAATTACGACATGTTGAAATGTTTAAAATAAACTTTTGTATTTCATTTAATTATAAAATATTAAATGAAAACCTGTCGCCAAGCACCTATCGGTGTGTTCCGACAGCTGCACTTGAGAGCCAGTTCCCATCTAGGCTTTGTGTGCTTACCACCTTCGGCCACATCATCACTTACCATGGTGAGATTGTGGTCAAACACAAGCTTATCCAGAATAAAAAAAAAAAAAAAAAAATTAAATGTTTACAATACACATTATTAACAATAATGCCTAGATGACGGAGGAAATGAACGATCAAGTGTAAAAAAGGAAACCGCTCGATCTATCACAGCACATCTCTTGAATAGGAGTTAGCAAGAATCTCTAATAAGGTAAAGAGGCTGACACGCAGGAATTAAAAGAAAGATTTACCAAAAAAATGCCTTTTTGAGTTTTTCAGTAGGTGTAATCTAAACTGGTGGATGTGTAAAATGTAACATTTACAAACTGAATAAATAAATTTTCAGTTAACTCTTGAAATATGTTAGCAGATGCACTTGTTAGGTTAGAAGAAACGATGGGCAGAGCAAATTGTCCAGACGGGAAGCTATTAGTCTATGCAAGTGACAAATTGGTGGTATCATTATTCTCACTCGTAGACAAGACACTGAAGATCACAAAGGAACTACCGTTGTAATTCAAATAAATGAGTTATCATTATGCCTAAGAATTCTGATGTCGTAATCTGAAATAGCATCATTCAGAATTGGGACTTTTGCAATAGGGATATGAAAGCGTATGATTTGTGTAACTTCTGATGTTGTAACCCATTTATAATGTTTATTGTTAGTGATTTGATGTGTTTTTTAAGACAAAAGTACGTCTGTGATTTCACCTCACATAGAAGCAATACTTTCACTGTTTTAGATTCATTGATATTGATTGCAAAATATAATCGTTTTGGTATTACTTTTTTGCAACATTCGTATCTTTATTATGATATAAGTAAGCCTTGATTTGGCCTCTCATTTAAGTTCAAGGTATCACCCACTTGAATTTATTTCCTGATATCCGACAAGCCTTTTGTTAGGTTATTGAAAAAGTTGTTTGCCTAGAGCTGTTAGCGAGACGTTTATGTTGATAGTTTTAAAGTGATACTGACCTCTGTATGTTTCTATAATTATTTGATTGATAAAAGATAAGTGACCCGAATTGCTAGAAAATAGATTCTATTGTTTTCCTGGAACTTTTGACCCAATGATAGCCAAGGGGTTCTGGTGTTGAAGACGGACAATTCATATGTCCGTTTGAGAAAAAAAAAACATTTATAGACCATAAAGTATTTTTGTTTGTTTTATGTTTTATTGACCTTATTTTTTTGTTTTTACTTTTGGATAAGCTTGTGTTTCCGTTACAATCTCACAATGGTAAGTGACGATGTGGCCGAAGGTGGTAAGCACACAAAGCCTAGATGTTGTTGCGGTTAGGTGGTGGTGAGGATTTGCAAAATTATTATTATGGATTTTAGGTGTTACTTTTTGCATCTCATATTTATCTTGTGTATATAATGTAGGTACTGTATAAAATAACTGGCATAGAAAGAGAGAGATAATAAGGTAATTTAATTAATGTTGTGTGCAGGACTAAAGTATCCTTTGACATTGATTAAGTTCACTGACCATTCCATTCATCAATCGTCCTTAGTTCTGTCTCAGAAATTGATGACTCAGTGAGTCTCAGTGTTGCAAAGCTGCATAATAAAAACTAATTACCATTAGGTAGGTACTAATTACATTAGAAGCTAACGGAATTAAAGTATAGCTACAAGAATAGTGTGTATTTTTTTATATTTACCACAAGCAATTATGCGGGTGACGTCGCCTATAGATATTAGCAATACCGGGGGAATTGCCAATGCATAGTCGACCTTTTAACAATGCCTTATAGGTAACTGGGTCTCAAGTACAACTGCCGGAACATACCAACAGGTGCTTGGCGACAGATTTTCAACTTGAGCGTGGTATAATAGAGTATCTACTACAAAGTAACCTACCACCGGCAGTGCTGTGGTTTCCTCACGATGTTTTCCTTCACCGAAAGTTCATTGTAAGATTGGAACCCACGATTTTCGCTACAATAATAATATAGCAAGATTCAGTTTTTGTGTCCTGCTTGGCAGCCAACTACTGATATTTGTCAATTTGTTTGTGTCTTGGCTCTTAAGTTTGATGACACCTTTACGTGCACTTCTTACAAAGGTCGTATTCGTATTTATTTTCCGCGCATTGGAAGCATACCTAATCAGATTAAGAAAACGGTCTAGAAAGGTCTAGAATCCAGAGGAATTGTACATAAAAAAATTATCCGGCCTTATGAAGGCAAATCTATCATCCTTGGCCATTTAATTTTATTATTCCACCTCCTTTCAGATCCATGTCTGTACATTCTCCGGTTCGCGTCTCAGCTTCAATTGGAGGAGAAGCAGCACGAGGTCAGCATGACAGCACTCAGACTGGTTCAGCGTATGAAGAGGGACTCCATTCACTCAGGTCGGCGGCCGTCTGGTATCTGTGGGGCTGGTGAGTCATTACCTAACTTATTTGGCAGGGCTCAAGGTCGGTATTACAGGTTTCGATTGCTTACACGGCAACTAAAGTCGTAAACCGTAATGTAAGGACGAGTTCGATTGTGAAAGACGACGTTTGGCGACCACGATTGTCTCTGCACCTTGGGAACTGATTTTATTGTTAAGACTACCGATTTTGGAGGTTTAATTTAGCAATAGGTAGATAATATATAGGTTGACCCGCCCACCTATCTCTCTCTTAAGTTGTCGTACTACTTACCGGACATCCTGTAATATCCAGATAAAAAATATATAATTTTTGCAAAAAAAAGTCACACTTGGAATATAATCCAATAATGTCACTTGACTTGATCTACTTTATTAAACTACACTATACAAAAACCAAGAGTTGAGAAATGACGATTTTCAAATAGAATCTAAAATAAACTTAATTTAAAATTAAAATAAATTTAAGTTACTTGTCTTGTTTGTTTCATATGTAAATAGGCGATTAAAGTAAGTTATACTAACAGAAAATAGTTTACGTTTGCCTTTGTAGATGATAGTACCTAGTATAAAATTACAAGACTTTTGAGACCGCGTCATCCATGCGATAATTCTTCATTCATTGAAATAAATGGGCGCGATATTAAAATCACAATATTGCACGCATATCCTTTTTTGTCCACTTCGTCTATCCATTGTGTCGCAAATTATTATTTATTCAGTGATTGTGTGCGTAATCACACCGAATGTAGAACATAGTTATGATGTAATAACGTTTGCGGACAGACTTTACTTGAGAACAAATGTAATTAAAACGTTTTGTTACCAATCATTGTAATTCTTCTAGGAAATATGTACAAAGAGTAGCTCAGATTTAAATACAACCGTAAGAGGTTATCATAGCCTATCTATATTATAAAAGCTTGCCACATAAAACTGTGTAGGTACTCCAGAACATTGGGCCCAAATTGCAAACAACTATTCAGCAGAATTTTATTTACGCTTTATGCTTTTCTTTATCTAGGTCTTCAGGGCGATTGGGTTTACTAAGTCACATGTATTCCGCTAAACATAGGGCATTCCTTGACAGTCCTTGTCTCCTAAAAATGGTTATAACTTGTATTTATAATGAATTCTGTAGGTATTTAATCAATGTTGTAAATTTACTTAATGAAGGGTCTTAAAATTTTAAATGAGTTTTATTTAATCTATCCAAACTGTTTTAATTACTATATTAATGTTTAAATTGTATGATAAATAAATAATTAATTAAATCTACAGTAAGATATACCGTTGTTTTTGGAATTAATTTTTTTATATGAATTCAAGTGTAGTAATGTATCGATTATGAGGGATTTTTGATAAAACAAACTATGTTATGTTTTAGAAGACTGTATTTAATGTTATTATAACAAAATAGTCTCACATTTGTATAGCTCACGGTGGAAGGGTACTTTGTAGTACCCGCCTCACTACCACCCTCAAATTTAATAATCTGGCAGTTGAAAGCTAGTTGTATGTAGCCCGCATGCCTGCCTGTCAGACATGCAAAATAATACTTGAGAATAGTCCTCCCTATCAAGGAGATCTTAATTACGGCTAGTCCACCTCCTCGTCCAAGTATTGATTGGAGAAATTCACATGCTACAATGTATCGGGTTTCTTCATGACATTTTCCTTCACTAAAAAAACTTGGTAAGCCTATAGGTACTTCATAAACTTAGAAGGGTCTGAATTTGTAAGTGATTCGAAACATGCAACCTCAGCTTTACAATACTGGCTGTTCTTTAATTTATTTTTTATTCAATATGCTTCCAGCTCTTCTTATAGCAGCACGTCTTCACGACTTCTCCCGAACACCAGCGGACGTGGTGCGCATAGTCAAAGTACACGAATCCACAATACGCAAAAGGCTCATCGAATTCGGAGATACGCCGTCCAGTGCTCTTACTCTTGAAGAGTTCATGACTGTGGATCTGGAAGAAGAGCAGGATCCTCCAGCTTTCAGAGCTGCTAGGAAGAGAGATAAAGAACGGTTGCAGAGGGTAAGATAGTACTGTCCTATCTATACAGCGTGTCCGTCCGGTAAGTAGCACGACAAACTTAAGGGGGTGATAGGTGGGTGGGTCAACTACCAAATATACTAAAATTACCTCGTTGTCGTACTACTTACCAGACATTCTCTATAATATAATTAATTAAATTCCTGACCAACTTTTATTCAGGTTTTTTGCTCCAATGAAACTAAATATTTATTAACTTACTAGTTTTCCGCCCCGCGGTTTTACCCGCGTTCCCGAGGGATCTTATTTTTTCCCGGGATAAATTCCATTCAGTCGTTTTTGCGTGAAAGAGTAACAAACATACATATATCCATAGAAACATTAACGTGTACAATATTAGTAGGATTATGGTTATTTCAAATATGATAACTTACTGACTGTACTTATTCAAATATATAGGTTTACCACTCTCTTGATCAATAAAACGGATTAAATATTTCAGCTAATGGAAGAAGAAGACGGCGAAAAGGAACTAACAGAGCTACAGAAAGAGATAGAACAGCAATTAGAGAAAGACAACTCTAGGAAAAGAAAACATCTTTCAAACCAAGGGACACCATCCTCTTTGTTAATGGACGCTATGGGTAGGTATGATATGATTTTACACTATACGCTTGCAACATACATAACATATTATAACTAGAATAGAACATGGACTACTTTTTATCCAGTAGGTCCAGTAAAAATGCAACTGAGTATTTTGTGAATATTTCAAGTGCCTACCTGTTGCCATTATTGATATCGAGCAAAATAGGGGAAAAAAATTGCGTTTGTTGTATGGGAGCCCCCCCTTATATATTTATTTTATTTTGTTTTTAGTATTTGTTGTTATAGTGGCAACGGAAATACATAATTTGTGAAAATTTCAACTGTCTAGCTATCGCAGTTCCTGAGATACAGCCTGGTAACAGACAGACGGACGGACGGACAGACGGACGGACAGACAGCGAAGACTTAGTAATAGGGTCCCGTTTTTACCCTTTGGGTACGGAACCCTAAAAAGGAACTCTTCGGAAAATTGGGCAAAACCGCGGGGTCAAAGCAGTAAATAGTAGAAGTAGTTAATAATATCAGTTGAAAGTACCTACTCAAGAAAATGTTAATTGCCATGCAGATTATTAACCTGTCAGGTGTATCGATAGGTATAAAAGTACCTACTATTCATTGTATTCAGTTCAGTAAACGTCTATATTTCATTATGCAGCTTGACCTCAATGCTTCCAATGTATTTAGGAGCAATACCGCTGCCGTCCCTTTGTTAATAAAATTAGTAAATTGTCTGAACCTGTGGGAAAGATTTGTAAGTGCACTAAATGAGAAAAATATAAGAATATATGTATTATTAATATCGGCACTGAACTGAATATACCTGTTAATGTTTATTAAGATTCAAAATTACGTATTAGAAAACTTACTTAAGTCTTTACGAAATAAAGGTATTTCTTTTAAAAGTTTATCCTCGTTATGCATAAAATTCCCATCACAATTTGTCCGCGATGAATTCCGAAACATAACTAAACCGATCATGTTGAAACTTGGATGATAGGATAGGATGCTTTTTATCACGAGAAAAGAAATGATCTCTCTCGAACGGAAGACAGTTCGTATAATATAAAATACAAAGTTAAAACATTAACAGTCTGTATTAAATATAAGGGTAATGATTACATAATATTATTTAGGGTAGGTACCTCAATCATCATTATCAGTCCATCTTCATAAAACAGTTAGGTTATCAAAAATATAATTTTTTGTAGTAGTTTCAGAGGATGTCTCGTCAGAAGACGCTGAAGCAATGCGGTTCGCAGCCGAGGACACCTTGGAGCTGATCGGAGAAATTACCAAGAATGATTCTAAGAAATACAAACCGGAAAAGGGATTAGGTAATTATAATTTTCTCCACCAATCTAAGAATAGCCTGTCGGGTTTAACAATCATCTAACTAAACTAATATTATAAAGAGGATTTTATTGAAGATTAGATTTTTTGTTTTTTACATAAAACGCAAAAACTACTGGACAGATTTTAAAAACTCTTTCACCATTATAAAGCTACATTATCCCTGAGTAATATAGGCTTTATTTTTATACCGAGAAACGCGGGTTAAACCGCGGGGCGGAAAGCTATTTTCTTATAATTTATATGAAAGAAGATCTGGAAATGCGGAACTCATTATTTTCTTCCAAGCAAGATTGTTTCCTTAGTCATTTAACCTTTGAAATGAATTCCATGTAAGGTGAAATGACGTCACAATTAAAAGTACTGCCGGCATAAAACCCCGTAGAAATGCCGCTTCGCCGTATCTTATTTTTACGGATTAAATTGATTTTCTCGGAAATTAAGCATAATAATAGTATTAAAAACTGTACCGACTTGGCTAATGAATTAAGAAATGAGTCCAAAGGTCTTTATGTGTGTGTTTAGCCCATTTATTTAGAGTTTTGCAATGTAAAGTCTTATTAACCGATTCCACATTTTAATTATTTTAGACTTTCCCCATTGGGTATAGTCACCCAGTGGGGAAAGGACGCTATATTAGACAAGTGTAGCCTCTTCAAACCTACAGAGATTTATTTTAGTGGCCCATTTTCATCATACGACTTTCAATAACTTAAAAATACGCGAACCACATGCCGAACGATTTTGAACTTCAATTATTATCCTTTTAATTTTACATTCTCAGGTCCAGAGTTAATAATAGGTTTAAGAGCACCAGACGAGAAGAACTCAGATAAATTCCTCAAGCCTGAACCGAAACAGCAGTACAGTAAGGACCTGATAGCTGATGAGCTGTTGCTAGGAGAAAAGGATGAAGAGTACATCAGCTCTCTTATCATGACCGAAGCGGAAGCTAAGCATAAGACCATATTGTGGAATAAAATTAACGCTGGCTACCTAAAGGAACAGAAAAGTAAGTACATATATGCGAAGTTTTTAGGGTTCCGTATCCAAAGGGTAAAACGGAATCCCTATTACTAAGACTCTATTTTCGTCTGTCTGTCTGTCAGCAGGTTGTATCTCACGATCCGTGATAACTAGACAATTGAAATTTTCACAGATTATGTATTTCTGTTGCCTCTGTTGCCATAACAGAATAAAATAATTAAAAAAAAACTACAAAAATTCTACGGAACCCTCCAACCGGTCAAGTGCGAGTCCGACTCGCACTTGACCGGTTTTTAATAGATTAGGCAGGCTTACTGTTCTATTCCCTGTTTTCATTTGCTAAATATTATATCTATACTAATATGTATTATAAATCTTAAAAGTTTGTTTGTTTGTTTGTTTGAACGCGCTAATCACAGAAACTACTGGTTGGAATTGAAAAATTATTTTAGTGTTCGACAGCCCATTTATCGAGTTAGGCTATAGGCTATATAACATCACGCTATGTTGCGAAAATCCCACGGGAACGCGGGTGAAACAGACAGACAGCTAGTCAATTTATATGAACATTCGTGCTACGCCTCTAACGGATAGTTAAAGAACTCATCTCTACCATACAGTCAAAGAAGAGCTTCGTGCGAAAGAGCTTGAAGAAGGCAAAGACAAGAAGCGTAAAGTGCGCGGCGCGTACAAGAAAAAGGTTGCACTCAATGCGGCCACCGCCGGTGAGGCCATAGAGAAAATGCTAGCTGGTAAGAAGATTAGCTCCAAGATTAACTATGATATACTGAAGAGCTTGGATCAACCAGGAACGCCTGTACCTAGTACTGCTAAAGAGACTGTTGTTACTGAGTAAGTCCTATTTGTTCATGTATTGATTTTATTTTTTATAGAAATATTTGCATATGGATTTTCATTTCACGATAACGCTCCTGAAGTGTCCTTAATCTTGTTTCTATTTATTATTTATAGGGATGGTGACTGACATATCAAATCAGCTTCTTTTTATTAAATGTCAAAACGATGATTTATATGGAGATTTGTATGAAATACATACTTGTGACGTCATAAATATGTACCATATCTACTCTTTGTCGTTAAATTGGTAATTAAAATCATAGAATGGGGGAATTTTCCAATGTGTTCGCTATTTTCGAGTATTTTTAGATATTTTATACACTTGTTGGTGTTAGGTATTTTTTCTTGAATATACGAGTAGTCATCATCCCAATTGATTAAGGTGATACGTAAAAAATGTAAAAAAGCTTGATGGCAGGCCGACTGGGCGGAGCTACGAAAGTGACAGAGTTATTTACTTCCATATGCGAAGAAAGAGAGCGCAACAATGCGCTCGCTCCCAAAATAAAACAACGTAAGCGCCAAACCAAATAAAAATTCATTAAAAATTAATTACGGTATTTATCAAATAGATTTTCGACCAAATTTTCAAATACCTAAAACCCATATTTTGAAAGGAGTTAAGCTATGAAATTCGTTATGATTTAAGAATAAAATGCAAAAATAAAAGAAAGAAGAGGTCTTTTCGGAATTAAATTCTATCGAGGCAATATAATCCAATCGTGTTTTCACGTCTACCGGAACATTAATCAAATATACAATAAGCATATTATCCAAAAAAAATATCTATTAATTATGTCATAGTGAAATAAAACTATTTCAAAAAGTTCAATTATTTTTTTGGTATCGCCTTAATTTATTTACTTGCTTATCAGACTTGTGGTGTCTATGTTCACAACATGGTTCGGTGTCGATGTTAGGTACTTTTTTAACTTTTGGATAAGCTTGTGTTTGACCGCAATCTCACCATGGTAAGAGATGATGTGGGAAAGTAAGCACAAAAAAGCCGAGATGGGAATTGGCTCTCAAATGCAGCTGTCGGAACACACCAATAGGTGCTTGGCGATAGATTTTCAATATGAGGGTGGTAGCCCGCCAGTTGGGTACTAACAAGTACCCTACCACCATGCTATGGTTTCTTCGCGATGTTTTCCTTCACCGAAAACTCAGAGCTCATTGTAGGATTCGAACCCCCGACCTTCGCTGTGGTATCTGACGTCACTACCACTGAGCTATCATCGCCTTCTAACTCTATGTGTTTTGTCGACAGATCAAAACCAGCGACCCCTATAGCGGCACCGGTCCCGGCGTCCCCGGCTGCGACGTCTCGCAAACGGAAAAAGAAGGCGACGCCCTCACTACCGGCGCCCTCTACACCAGCGCCCTCTACGCCCGCACCGGACCCTCCTGCGCCCTCTACTCCCGCACCGGACACTCCTGCGCAGCCTGGTATATTACAATTAGCACTGTTTGTTTGTGTATAGGGGCTTAGTAAAACTATTTGAAAATATATACTAGCTGAAGAGTTTGTTGCTTGATCGCGCTAATCTCAGGAACTACTGGTTTGAATTGAAAAATTATTAATATTTGCGTTGGATAGCCCATTTATCGAGGAAGGCTATAGGCTATATTATATCACGCTATGACCAATAAGAGCGGAGCATCAATGAAAAATGTTGCAAAAACGGGGAATATTCCTTTTGAGAGCTTTCGTTGCGTTCGCTGTATAAACGGTTAAAGTTACGCAACAATCATGTATGACGGAACTGTTCCTCTTAAAAGATTCTTACTAATATTATAAATGTGAAAGTTTGGATGGATGGATGGATGTATGTTTGTTACTCATTTACGCCAGAATGGCTGAATGGATCTGGATGAAATTTGGCATGGAGATAGATTATAGTCTGGAATAGCACATAGGCTACTTTTTATCCCGGGAAAAGATAAAATCCCACGGGAAAGCGGGTGAAACCGCGCGGAACAGCTAGTGTGTCTATATTTCTAGGTTGGCTCACTATAAATCTAAATTTGTTTGTACCAGATCCCGCCGAAGATTACGATGACGACGTGGACCCAGAGCCAACAGAGGCGGGTGCAGAAATGTCCCTCGCGGCGATGTTACAAAACGGACAGGACGACGATTATTATGATTACGAGGAATACTGAAACATCATGTATACCAATCCGTTATATACCTATTAGCTTGTTTATAACTTTAATAATAGCTATAGATTATGGACTGGTGAAGTGGAAATGTCTCATCTCATTTTGAAGCAAAATTAACATCACAACAACACATTGGCAATTCCCTTGGTATTGCTAATGTCTATAGGCGACGGTAGTCACTTACCACCAGGTGACCCGTCAGCTTCGTTGTCACTTGTGGTATAAAACTATATAAGATGTTATTCATTCACTCAGTGAATAAAGTCAGAAAGAAAGAAGTCAGAAAAATATAGTAATATTTTTTTGTTGTTACTGTATTGACTCTGTGGTCGCGTTTGATGTGATAGCATAACTTATTTCCTCTCTTTGTTTCTAATGCCACAGTACACCGTGAGTGTTCTCTATTTTTACACGGTTTCTATATAACTTGAATTTAATTCAAACTTTTTTGTCTCGATAGAGGATTGTATGGTTTTGTATTTTCTTTATAAGTTACAATATGCAAACAAACAAATGATATACATGTATATATCGATATGTATACTTCGATATGCAGCACTACAACACAAGCGAAAGGATGCACATTTGCACTGTAAGGGATTAAGGAAAAGAGTGGGGCGATATGGATGGCATTATCTATATCTGATCTAAGAGCTGCTTGAACCTTTTCATGAAGAAGTACGTGGGTTCCATTGCGGTACTGGTTTTTAGTACCCGAATCTTTGTAAACACACTATTGAGTGATGTAGTTTATAGAAAATGCATAGGTATATTATGCCTGTTAGACTGTACTTATTTATTTTATATGCTTTAGTATGCTAGCCGTGTTTTATTTATGATGAACTAGCTTCCAAGCCGTTTTTATTAATTTTCGCATTTATTATATCGATATATGTGAATTAAAACCTATTACTTTGTTTTAAACAATATTTATTCCGAAATAATGATATATTGCAAGATTTTACTTATCTAATTAGTTGCCTGTGAAATTTATCTGGAATTGATTGAGCCCAATTAATATTTATCTGTTAACTCCCCACTATACTGGCTATTGTTTTTTTTTCTCGCAAATTTTACGGACGTGATGTATTACTTGTTAAAAATGGTAGAACAATAGTCATTCTGAATAGAACCGTAAAATGTTGTATAAAAATGTTATAATTGATTCCGATTCTTGTCCAAGTAATTATATCAAATTCGGCAATTTTGTTGATAGCGCAAAACTACACCATGTGTTTTAAGTGTGGTTAGTGTTATATCACATTCCCTGTAAAGTTAGTCATCGGTCGTACAAGTCAGATCAGGTTTATGTGAAATTGGTGGCCATTCCATTAAAACATTTCACAGACTTTTTGGGAAAACCTGAAAAGTCACGATACCTACATGCTTTCATATCATTTCACTTCACTAATGCACTTAGATTAATCTTGATTGGACAAAACGCCACAGATATTATTCAATAAAACTAAAAAAAAAAACACAATTTAATGAAAATAAAATGATAACGCAACAAAACGCTGTAATTTCCCGCCTAAAAGTCGGTTTATTTCACAGGTATCTAAAAAGTTTATTTAGTATTTTTAATTTATTTTCAATACTTGGGTTCAATATATTATAGTCGATTGTAATTGGACGAAGTGTGTTATTTGTTATATTATTATCATTAGGTATACTTAAGGATAATAAAACCATTAGCAATGTTTAATAATTAGATTTTTTTCAATGGAAGATAAGTACATTTCTAACAAGTTTGTCAACTTTATTTACCTACAGTTATTTAGATGTTAAAATGTACTAAAAGCTTATATTAGAATCTTAATTTAAAAAAATGGTAATAGATAAGTATGCATTGTAGGTTGTACATACCCAGTAATTTGTTGTTAAAGTAGAGTAGGTGGGTCATACACATGATTATGTGTTCAGACAAGAAGGTAATTTTAAGAATCCGAATAATACAGATAGATGCATAGCTACTGCATATGTAGGTACTCATTTATACCAGCTCACTTACCTACTCTCCGTTGTTTATTGTAAAGTGTAAGTAGGTAATCAATAAATACGTTTTATAAGTTATTAAATGTTTTATTCACTTAACGTGTACCTACCTAGTTACGATCGGTTATGAAAAATTCATTGCGCATAATGTTTCGTGATGGAAATTAAAATCGGGATCAACTCAAGCAATGTAGATGAAAAATTAGCATGGAATCGCATGCAATGTAGATAATACTAGTTGATATTATACTACGTTGATATGATTGCATATCCTCTGTTACATCACAATAACAAACGGACTTGTCAGAACCTGCATGGAAACATGTTTTCCTTCATCGAACTCGTGTTTACTGTGTCGAAGGTCTTGTTTGAGAATGAATAGGAGAGTCACGTCATCGCGTTTAGTGTTGCAACACAGATAGACTCAGTGCATTCTGTGACTTATATTGGAAACGCTACTTGAGTTAGCTGAGTGTATGCATGACCATACAAAATAAACTTTGCTTTTAGTGTTGTGCTTTGAAATAATTCATCATTTCTTCGACAATTTATTATTTAATTATAGTGCTAGCTATGTCAAGGGTATACCTAATCAAACAAGGAACCTTTATCGTCATGTCAGTCTGTATGTTCAGTCATTCATATCTGACCAGAAAGTTCGGTACGAAAATGGTTTGAACGCGGTAAGTACCTACATACCCTAGAAAGGCTTTTACTAGATGGAAAATTACGAATGGCGATAGAATAAAATCTAAAGCTAAATAACCATAATCGTGTAGCCAACAAATTCACGCTTCGCATGCAGTGTTCGGGATGAAGCCAGAAGTAAGAAACTACATTATTCGTGTGAGATGGTGGGTCTTCGATCATCAATAAATAGGCGATTAAAACTAATACGAGTCATCAGGAAATGGTGACGTCATCTGATTGTCTTGTTAGTTTGAGAGCCCAAAAAAGGAATATTCACAGTGGGTAGTTAAAAATAAAATTACGTAGGTACCTAACAAATATTCAAATACCTATTTACCCTTTGATATCTAATAATATTTACCTGATTATTTATTGCATAACTAGTTTTCCGCCCCACACCTTCCCACGCATTTCCGAGGGATCTTATCTTTTCCCGGGATTAACAGTATCCTATGTCTTTCGCCAAGGTTCCATCTATCTCCACACCAAATTTCATCTAAATCGGTTCAGCGGTTTAAGCGTGTAGAGGTAACAGACAGACAGACACACTTTCGCATTTATAATATTTAGTAGGTATCAATTAGTATCATCTAAATCGGTTCCGCGGTTTAAGCGTAAAGAGGTAACAGACACACTTTATATATATATATATATAGGTACTGGATAACTAAGCTATACCACTTTTTTTTAATCAAAAATACCTGACACTAGAATTTAAATAACTGTAGATACTTATCTACTTGAATATTGTATTCCGGTTTGCAGTAAGTACCTACCTACCTAGAGAGTAAGAGGAAGTATTCAAAGCCAATCAAAGCTAAAATATGTGATAACCGCTTATAATTTGGTAGTGATGATTCAGATTGTCCAGCACTACCCAACTGAAACTTGTCTGTGCATGAACGAACGCTCAAAACGTAGCGGGTGTATTGAATTCCTTGCCTTCGTGGCTAAAACTTCACTCCAAAGAGAATAAAATCACTACGTCACTACACTGTGCGGTGTGGAATGACCCGCAGTGTAGATCACTCTTCGTAGGTGTAATACAAAACTATCTAGTCATTGTAAAGTGAAGTGTATTTATTGGGTTAGGCAGACAATATAAGTAAATAATAATTTAAACTATTTTATAAAATCAAATACATATGATTTATTATGGGTTTCTGTAAGATTCAAGAGCGTAAAATTATAAAACAATCTCAAAGAAATTTATTTGAGAAACTAGGGGATAAACATTATGTGTTAGTCAAAATTGGAAAACACCGATTGCTTATAAATGCAACTTTAGTTTGTGATCTAATGGAAAAAGTTTCAAGGGTTAAGCGTATAAAACGGTAAGTTTTAGTCTTAAATTATGTTATTTAAGTACCTACTTACTTACCTACGTACAAAGAAATTTAAATATAGATCCTACGTACAATATGTACCTATTATTTATTTTTAGTAAAGATGTTTAGTTATTTTTTCTATAGGTAACATAATTTAATTGCCTTTTTATATCCAAGGTAAAATATTACCGCTAGCTTCGTTCCCGCGCATTTGTTATTTATCTAAGTAGGTACTGAAAGTACCCATTTAGGGCGATGATAGCAGAGCTGTGCTGTACCTCTACCATGAGTTTGCTCTAGTAATGTAATCGATACTCGCTAGCGACTACGGTAAACATTTAATATGAAAATTGGTGCAGCGCCTCTAACGGACAGTTATGGCATCACAGATTTTCATATAAAGTTTGTTACGATAGTCGCTAGCGAGTATCGATTACGATACCAGAGTAAACCCATGGTAGAGGTACTGGTCACGTCGGATACCGCGGCGAAGGTCGTGGGTTCGAATCCTACAATGAGCTTGAGCTTTCAGTGAAGGAAACCACAGCACGGTGTTAGGGTACTTTGTTTTACTTGACTGGCTGGCTACCACCCGCAAATTGAAAATCTGTCGTCAAGCACCTGTTGGCGTGTTCCGGGAATTGCACTTGTGTGCCAGTTTGCCTATAAGGCATTCTGGACAGAATGACAGACGGACGGACAGACAGCGAAGTCTTAGTAATAGGGTCCCGTTTTTACCCTTTGGGTACGGAATCCTAAAAATGAAGTATAAAAAAACCGACCAAGTGCGAGTTGGACTCGCGCACGAAGGGTTCCATAAAAAAGGCAAAAAAATCACGTTTGTTTGTATTTTGTTTTTAGTATTTGTTGTAATAGCGGCAACAGAAGTACATAATTTGTGAAAATTTTAACTGTCTAGCTATCGCGGTTCTTGAGATACAGCCTGGTAACAGACAGACGGACGGACAGACGGACAGACAGCGAAGTCTTAGTAATAGGGTCCCGTTTTTACCCTTTGGGTACGGAAGAAGACTTATGGGGATTGTCAGTAACGATTTTAAAATCAATAATAACAGTAATTGCACCTATTTTATCGGATATTTTCAATGAATGTATTGATCAGGGTTCTTTTCCTGACCTAATGAAGTATAGTAAAATAGTGCCAATATTTAAATCAGGCTGTAAAGATAATCCTTCTGATTATAGACCGGTATCTGTGCTTCCTGCACTTAGTAAAATCTTTGAAAAACTGTTGCTTAATCAAATGTTAGGTCATTTCAATGGTTGTGAGATACTGCATGGTCATCAGTTCGGTTTCACGAAGGGGAGATCCACATCAGATGCGGCAGAAAAATTATTGAAGCACATCTATGAAGCCTGGGAAAACTCACAGGATGCCATAGGCATTTTTTGTGATCTATCAAAGGCGTTTGACTGCGTCGACCACCGTACTCTGCTCCTAAAGCTTAATTATTATGGTATTCGTGGAACTGCTCATGAACTTGTTTTGTCTTATTTAACTAATCGCCAACAAAAGGTACGAGTTGAAGGTACAACGTCCAATGGTTCCGTAGTCTAAATGGGGGTACCTCAAGGTTCCATACTTGGGCCATTTCTATTTCTAGTATATATTAATGACTTACCGTCGGTCGTAAATGGTCTCTCAGATGTAGTCTTGTTTGCTGTCGATACCTCATTCATTTTTAAAGTAGATAGAAAAGACAAAGAACTTACTAGAGTAAATGATACTTTGTCAATAGTTTCTAAAAGGTTTGCAGTAAATAATCTTTTATTAAACTCTAAAAAAACAAAATGTTTAAGATTCGCTCTTCCAAACGTACCGCAAGTAGACAGTAGGGTATTAATAGATGACAGCAGCCTGGGACTAGTTGATAAAACTGTATTTTTGGGTATAACACTTGATAATAAACTACAGTGGGGTTCTCATGTACAATCTTTAGCTAGTAAATTGAGTTCTGCTGTATTTGCTGTTAAAAAAATTAGACAATTGACGAATGTTGAGACGGCCAGATTAGTTTATTTCGCATATTTCCATAGTCTTTTATCATATTGCATTTTACTGTGGGGAGCTGCTGCAGATATTGAAACAATTTTTGTATTACAAAAAAGAGCCATTCGTGCAATCTACAATATGGGTCCACGTGAATCATTAAAGGAAATATTTAAGGAAATAAACGTAATGACCTTCACTGTATATATATGAAAATATTATGTTCATTCGAAAAAATGTAGACTTGTATAAATCAAATGTAGAGATTCATAATTTCAATACAAGACAAAAAGATAAATTAGTTGTTCCGTATCTCAGATTAGCTAGAGTTAAAAAGTCATTTCTTGGGAATAGTGTTCGCTTTTATAATAAATTACCAGCATCTGTTACCAAGATGACTGATTCTAGATTCAAATCGTACATAAAAAAAGTTTTGAAAGAAAAAGCTTATTACAAGGTAGCCCAATATATTGAGGATAAAGATGTCTGGAAGTAGCTGCACTCTGTACAAGTACCTACACATTGTTTTTTTTTACTGTTAATTGCCATATTTTTTTCTAATACGCTGTTATTAGCTGGGTATTTTTTGTTTTAGTTTACTATGTAGGTAACTAATGCGGGTTATAATTTTTTATGTATTTTTGTATTACTTTAAGAATAAAATTGTTAAACATTTGAAAAAAAGCCAATATAGTCAGATGGTCCAAAAATATTTAAAAAATGTAACCTTGCTGAGTTTCTTGCCGGTTCTTCTCAGTTGAAGGCTGACTTCCGAACCGGTGGTAATTTCTGTAATTCGACCTTCATAAGTGCCCTTCTAAGGCCTAAACTGAATAAATGGTTTTGACTTTGACTTTGAACCCTAAAAACATTCTCGTATCAAAATCAAAAGTCATTTATTCAGTTTAGACCCAGTTATGAACGTTAAAAATAATTGACTCTACCAACCGGTTCGGAAGAAACTCAGCAAGGATTTTTTTTTGTCTGCAGTGGATCTTTCTCTAATTTATTAAAATTTTCATTTGCAGAAATAATCGACATATTTTCAAGTTTTGCGTCTAATGTCCAAACATACGACTCAAAATATGTACAAGATTTTAATAAAAATAAAACGTAAACTCAACGTCACTCACTTCGCAAGTTCCCGCAAAAAAGTCCAGAATAAAGTTTTTTTAAAGGTTTTTGGCTTGGTATCTAGAACTTTCAGCCATGTCTTCTCTTTTAATTTATGTTATAGTCACGCACGTTATATCACCGTAACGTCTAGTTCTCGTCCGTACAAGTCCAGTCAGGTTTCGGTGAAATCGGTGGCTTTTTCACTAAAACTTTTTACCGGCTTTTTGGGACAACCTGAAAAGTCACGATACACGCTTTCATTTCATTTCAATACACTGGTGCACTTAGATACACAAACAAAATACATCTACGATATTATTCAATAAAACTCAAAATACACGATTTTCACAAGTTTCCGCCAAAAAGTCCTAAATATAAATAAGTTTCGCTTGCAAACAATAATAGAGAACAACAGAGTCAGTGGCATTGTTTATGATATTAAGATTGTTGAAGGACTTTTTGGCGGGAACTTGCAGAGTGACGTTGCGTTTTCGTTTTATTTTCATTAAATTCGTGTATTTTGAGTTTTATTGAATAATTTCGGTGGTGTTTTATCCAATAATGATCAAGTGCACAAGTGAAGTGAAATGAAATGAAAGCGTGTATCGTGACTTTCCAGGTTGTCCCAAAAAGTCCGTGAATGTTTTAGTGGAACAACCGCCAATTTCACTAAAGCTTGACTGGACATGTATGGACGAGGACTGGACATTACAGTGAGTTTGAGAATGTGACTATAACATAAAAGAACAAATTAAAACTGAAGAACATTTTCTTCAGTTTTAATTTGTTCTTTTATGTTGCGATTGAAAGACTTTGTATTGACTAAAAGTACTACAACTTATGTAAAAAAAAATTGTGACCAAATAGACCAAGACCATTTCAAATACTTTGACATTGGCAGAAATATCCTAAAAGGATGATTGCCAGCAACAAAAAAATAAAATAATAAAGATTGTTGAACCTCTATATTTAGTCTGTGATGACTGAATGATCGGTGTGAAGTTAGCTCTTAGTGAAGTGAAGTAACTGCGTACTCTCTTGTGATGACTCGTACCGAAAAAAAAAGTCGATTCTTCAATTAATAACGATTTAAATTCAAGTCTCTTTGGATTAAAAAAATCCGAATGAATAATTATGTTCAATTCTTCGAAGTATGATTCGAATTAGAAAAGTACCAACTCGGGAATAAAACATCTCGATTTAACTCGACTAAAATTTCATGTAACTCGAGTTAACTGGTTGAATCTGAGTGAATGATCTGTTTTGTTGTTACCAATTTAATGAATCGACTTCGCAACAATATTCAAAATTAAATCAAATTCTCATTTATTCAGTATAGGCGGGAGTACGAACGACAGCAATTTAAGGTAAACACTACGGCAACTAATGCGGTTGTAATAAGAGCGATTTGCAACAAAACGTATAGTCTGATGTACAAAGTGCACACACAACGAACGCATCGCTGCGCTTGCGTAAGAAGGTACTCGCTTGATTCGTTCATTTACCGCGCCAATCCAACTCGAGACACAGAGAATTCAACTCGTATTAAGCCTAAATCGAGTTAGTAAATCGAGTTGACCATCACTAATTCGAATCCCTTCACTAAACTCCCTGCCATAAACAAAACACATTTTTAGTTTGTGTTTGTATGATGATTTGTAGTACCTACTTACTCAAAACGGTGAGCTGAGCAGCGTTTTATTTCTTGGCGCTTGAATAATCGTATTTTGTGTTTTGGGAATCTCAGTGAATAGTATTTGTACGCGATATTAACAATAATTTTCATGTTCGGTACAGTGAAGTGTGTATTATTCGAGATTGATGGAATAATGAAGCGCTGTGCCGTTATCGCTCCTTAGCGATGTGTGAATTTATTCAATTGAATTGATTGTGATATAATAAAATTCATGGTGTTTCCGATATCGATAGTGCAGTTTGTAAAGAATAATTCGAATCATAGGGTCCACAAACGAGCAGACGGATTCTATCATGGTCGTAAAACGGTAAGTTATTGTTCAGTTCACAACGTGGTACATTTTGTACGGACTTCATTGTCTAAAATGGTAAGGCAGGAGGTAATGAATCAATGAAAAACTTTACTTATATTCAATCCTTTCTGCCAGTATGTTCTAAAATCGTTTGATATGTATATATCTTGAACGCAGTATTTTGGATGTTGCTATACATACCTACCTATCTGCATAAAATACCTGGTGTATTTTTGTTTTGTTTACATTGACTTGAGATTTTTATATCAAAGTATCAAATTGATTTTAAATATCAAAACTTGCGTTTAACTGCCATTGTTTACGTACGTAACCACTAGCAGAGATTAGAATCATGAAGTCCATCGTTTTGTTAGAATTATCGATTAAAAAAAACGGCGTGGTGGCTACGAATTTTTAAAAATATTCTTCTATAATCTCTTAAAAATTGTTATGGAATTTCAAATGAAGAACCATGAGAGCATAGAATTGGCAAAAAGAAAATCTTACCCCCGTTATCTTAAAAAAATCTACTGCTGAATTAAAAGTTATATAAACCCATGATAACACTCTAGTACATTCAATTATAATATTATTTTATTTTATTTTTGGACTAATAAATGTATAAAATGGTTTTAAACTCGATGAATATAAATTTTATGTTTCAAGTCTATAGATAACTGTAAACAATCATTAACAGCTAGTCAGAACAGTTACTCAGGTTTGTGTGTCAATTAGCAAATAGCTCAAACAATAATCTCCTATCTGGTTGCTAACAAATATTGTTTTTGAGGCCATAAACAATAAATTATAATAATAGCTTCCATCCTGTATTTTATAAACAAATTTCATGTTTTCCATGGAAATAAAATATGCTTATCCTATCCAGGGTATGATCAATATTTTTTCAATTTTTTTTTTTTAATTCATACAATGTTTTTTTTGTAAGTTGTAATTATATAGTAAATCTGTCACTTGGTCACCAATAGTCACCATACTATCTCTCTATTCGTTTTTTTTCTCAGACGATCAAAGTGAGCCTCTTATTTGCAATCTGCAAAGTATTATTTTGCTCTGGACTTCCATAAATTAAATAATTTCAACAGTGTACCATCCTCATCTTTAAATATTTAGAAAACGCTGGTATAACTAACTGCTTAGGTGAGTAACCTCTATAAGTTTCAATGGATTTTGAACGGGTACAAAATATCTACAAGTCCACTACCACTACTCCTAGTAGGTATAGTGTTGAGTCAAGTGTAACACTCATAAGTGCTTTATTAGGGTCTAAACTGAATGAATGATAGATAAGGCGATGATAGCCCAGTGGTAAGTGACGTCGGATACCGCAACGAAGGTCGTGGTTTCGAAGCCTACAATGAGCTTGAGCTTTCGGTGAAGGAAAACATCATGAGGAAACCATAGCATGGTGGTAGGGTACTTTGTAGTACCCGACTGGCTGGCTACCAACCTCAAGTTGAAAATCTGTCGCCAAGCACCTATTGGTGTGTTCCGACAGCTGCACTTGAGAGCCAGTTCCCATCTAGGCTTTGTGTGCTTACCACCTTCGGCCACATCATCACTTACCATGGTGAGATTGTGGTCAAACACAAGCTTATCCAGAATAAAAAAAAAAAGAAGTTTGAGTACTAAAATAAATCTGTAATTTTAGAGTGTCTGGTCTCATGCAAGATTTGTGGTAAATTGTGCTATATTATATTCTTATGAATACTTAAGTTAATAAACTCACTCACTTCTTTAATATAGGATGTAGGGTATTGTATATTAAGTAGTTGAACTATTTATCTAATTATAAAACAAAACCATAGCCCATTGGTAATTTCACTCATACATGCCTAAATACCCTAGTTCAAATTTCTGACTATGTTTACACCATTTGTCTGTGTTGGGTGTTTATTGTTAGTGATTGTTTGTTTACAAATTAATAATTATTTATCATCGCCTGTGGAATGACAGACGATTCATTATGTATCAGTCACCTATATCTCTAGCATATAGATAGATCCATGTCTATATTTTTGTATCATTAACGTGACCTTGATTGCGTCGCAGTTGGTCGCTCGTACACGCTACTTGACTTGCTACACTCCGCCTCTAATGTCGCACTTACTACGACAATGCTATAGTCGCCTGTCGATGACCTTTTTGAGAATTACCTTACGTACACTCACTACCTACCTATCCTGCAAACAAAGAGAATCTTCCTGCTTCTATCAGACGGACGTCATTTAAAAACGTGAAGGGAGGCGATGATTGTTTACTTTATTGGCTTCATAATACATTCATCCCACCACAAACGGTCTTCCATTTTTAAACCACTTAAGTTTTATTTTTAATGCAACCTTCGAGCCAGTGAGAGCACAGTGACGTTTTGCGTGAAGCCCTCTTTATCCCTCCCTCATTAAAGTTTCATCAGGGAGTGCGTCCTCCAGTCCTATTTACTTATTACTCAAAATGCCTCGTACTATATTTAACGTTGTTTTTGCCTAAAGGTATTTTTGCCATTTTTGGTGTTCCTCCCGTTGTGGAACCCTTATAATTATGTAGATTTCATTTCCGTCCGTCTGCGTCTTCTGTGACCTTTATCTGTCTGGTTCTTTTTCGCGGGTAAGCGACTGAACAGGTTAAATGAGGACAGAAAAAAGGAACTCTCAAAAATGCTGTAAGTAAGAGAATGAAGGGACGTTGATGCCCGTTTTCGTTTCGGCTTGCGATTTTAAGAGTATGAGCAAACGTAAAGTTCCATCGGCCGGCCTGCCTTGCCGAGATAACGGAAGGTGATTGAATAAATTCGTAGAAATTTATTTATTCCAAAGTCTAATAAAAAAGGGTCACACCGCGGCAAATTTTAAAAGTGATTTGTAAGTAACAAACAGAAAACAATATTTTTTACTCCTTAATTGAAAACCTTTTTTTTTTCTAATACATCCGACAAAGCCCACAAAGTGAAACGTCCATGCGGGCCTCGATAATTCGATAAACACCTGCCGTAGCGCCACGCCACGCCAGCGCCTCGACACCTGCGCGACAGATGTTTCTATCCCCTTGTAGAGGTATAGATCCCTTAGAAAAGTACCTAGGTACTGGTGAGTTCCGGCATATGCGCTTGAAAGCCAGTTGCCTTCAAGGCGTTGTCAAAGGTCGGTAACACATTAGCAATGCATAGGCGACGGTAGTCATTTACCATTAAGTGACCCACCCAGTCTGCTTGTCAGAATTCGGATATAAACAAGAATCACCATTCAAACAAAAGAATCTATACTCTAAAGACTGCTATTGTTTAATTGCACGCTTCTTTATAAATAAAGTAAGTAGGTACCAACTTAACACATTCCCTCCTTCCAATTTCCTATAAAACAGGGCACGTGCCAGGCATTGCCTGTTAATCCGACTGAGTTTGGTGTTTATCTGTTTGATCAGATCATGATGGTCGAGCAGGCAATTTGAATTAGTCGGATAGTGGAAGGTCACTCCTTCCGAGTGCGGCGTGCGCGCATGCAAGTGCCGACATGTTGCGGTTCGCTGACCCCGCATGCTGTCAGTTGGCCTCGTTTATCATTTTGGGAAGCCGAATCACCGAATATTTATGAACGAGATCCTAAATAACTATATCTAGAAGTTAATAGAATCTGTAAAACAAGGTGACATGATGAGTTCGGGCTTTTAAATATAGAAGAAATTATGTCCCAAATTCGAAAATACATAACTCATGTTTGTTTGGACTCTCTCGCATCTCTCGTATCATTTGCAATTGAGGTCGTAAATATTCCTCATAAATTCCTCGTAAAGCTTGGTTTTGTTTGATAACTAGTTACTAAATAACTGGACTTGGTGCGGTATTTAAGCACTTTCATTGCAGTAGCAGACATTAGTATAGCTAACTACCTACTTTCTGATTTATTTTTCTTACTTCTCATCCATGATCTAAATTAAAGGCAAACGTAAGTAATAGAAGTAGAAAAATCCCATCCCGGTCAGATAGACCGTTGAATCACAGTAATTTCCGACAAAAACAAAAAAAAACGACCGTTGGACCGATGACCGTTGCCCATCGGCTGTTCTGTTCATTTCCATTACGTTTAACTCCCCGTCCATGCTTAGATGTTCGTATCGTAATGTTGTAATTTATATAGCAATCACCTGTTCATCGTCTAACCCATTCCAGTTCTGACCATTAGAGGAGGTTAAATTTAAATTTAACGACACATCTTTATGTACATCTTTGTTTCTCTTAGGCTAAGTATATTTTTTACATGTGTTTAAGTTTTTATGATTTACGTCTATATTTTATTTCAAAGTACTCAGGAGATTCCTCTTAGGAAATAAAGTCGTCTATTGTATCTAGGATTTAATGTAAACTGCCGAGAGCAATGTCGAAATCAGTGCCACTACTTTTTAAAATTCCTTTTACAAGATGTATGCTGAAAAAAGTAATCATAAGTTCTATCTTACTGTATGTAGGTCATAGGTAATACCATCATACATATTGGATAGTATCCAATATGTCAAAACCAAAATTAATCAACGTCTATCAAAATTAATAAAGCTTCCTATGATTCATATAATTTAACAAAAGATTACGAAATAATCGTGAAACGCCAGCGGTCAGCAGGCAATCAAGCTAGAAAGTGCTTGCAGTAGAACTATAGTTCCATGAGAGCTTACTGATCGAGACTGCGAATGGTGAAAGTACGGACAAAGCAAGGGATTCAATGAAATATAACATTGCGCAATTTTAATCTAGACAGAATTGTGGGAATTTTAACTTTCTATGTTTGTGGGTTATTTTTAGAACATGGGACGTTTAAATCGAGCAGTTCAACGCATCGGATGGGTAGTATGTGCAATCCAATATTGCGCACATTCGATGCACTTTCGAGAAATGAGTCAAAGAAATTCTTATCGTGTAGGAGTGATTCTTCGTGAACTTCCGTCGTTCCCACACATCGTATTTGGTGTCTTGCGGCAAACCGGATATGACGTAGCCTTTTATCGTCACGTGCTTAGCTTGCCGAATAGTATCGTCACCCCGTGACGTATGAATCACCTCCGTACTAATTCTTAGTAACCATTCTAGTTTTAGGTAAACTTTAGGAAACAACCGAGTAAAATGTTTGCGTCCAAATCATCCAATCAATCTAAAAGAATGATAAAATCAAAAAACGTAACACCAGACAAAGGCGAGACAAGCGGAAGAATTACGCGGAATAAATACAATCTGACATGCAAATGAAGTTAATTGTTTCTGTCACGGAATCACTGATCATACCTATGGTAGGTAGGTTTACGTAATACATTCGTTAAAGTTGAACTTAGCTGAAACAAATAATGTACTGCCTAGCACCTACAATCGAACACAGTTCCTTCCTAGTGATTTAATGAAGCTAAGCTTACGTAAGCCGACAATCTTGGTCCGTTGAGATTATTATACAGTTTTCAATATTTATGGGTCGGCATTAGTAGAGTCCTGGGTCTTCTGAGCGTGAGATGAGAGGAGTGGGGACTAATACAAAGGGCTTTGACCGCGTGCCCGTAATTACGGCCCTCGAAACCGGCGCGATCCTCGCCAGCCCACGAGTTGAATTCAATCTTAAATTTAAATTTTACAGGTTTACCTAGTCTCACAAACTTTTGTCATGGACTGTTATGCAGAAAATCTAATGTATCTAACCGGTCACGTCAAAAGCGAGAGTTAACTGTGTCAGGCGGTACTTAAACCTAGTACGTGTTCAGAGATAGAGTGGCCTAGTTTTCAGGCGATAACTTATCGTCCACGATCGATAAAGCACTCTATGCATTAAGTCGCCTCTAGGGAGAACAAAGCAAATTCGCTTATTGCTCGACCACGAGGCTTGATTACTTCATGGACGCAAATAGTGAAGTTAGTAACTGATGGTGACGGGACTAAGCGCGTTTTATTGTTAAATGACCGAGGAACTCTAATAACCATTAGGTTTACGAGGCTGTCGTAGTGTCAGTGCATCGCCCGCAACCGGTTTCCGGCGGGCGGTCATAATTTACTAGTAATCTTGACCCACAGCTGTCTCGGACCAGTTTTCTGAATCTAAAGTTCTGAACCGTGTTATCAATAAGATCTTTTAGGCGGAAATAAGTAGGGAGGTTGTGGGCGGCCACTATTGATGATAATCTTGAATTTATTTAAGTGCGTAGGTACCTACGTCCTGTTTACACCGTAAGAAAAAGTACTTATATCACAGCGTGGATAAGACTTCATAACTTGAGATGTGAAGTATAAGCGGATGTCCAAACATAACTTTTGATACGCAGAATGTTCGTCGTTATTTTGAAACAGATGTTTCGTTGATTTATTTTTTGCTTTTGTAACGTCAGCTTACCGCCCTTATTTTTATTGCGGACCCTTTTTAAAATACGATATTTGACTAATTTGTGTTAATATTGTTTCAGTACTGCCGACAGTGCGGACTCACCTATACTAGAGGAAGCTGGCGAGAGTGGTTCTGAACAGAAGCCCAAACCACTGATCAAATATGGCGAGCTTGTAATACTCGGGTAAGTACCGAATACAACAATCGGGCTTGTTTCCCCTTCTTGGTAAGCACATAAATAGATCAAATACTTCTCTTATCGTATTGCAAATATTTGACTAGTGCGTGTGAGAATAAAATCCAGGATGCTTTTCGGGCGTAAAATGACGCACCCGATTCCTTTCGTACTTTAGGAATCTGTTTATGGAGTATTCCGCTAATTAGGACAGAATTCGTTATTCCAAAAGATTCGATTAATACATAGCGTTATTGTAGCTGACCTCTGTCAAAAGGAAGAAATAAACTTTAAAGATAAAGAAGTGCACGACATCGTATAAAATTAAGCTTGTTTGCAATTTCATTGCTCTTTAAACCATCAACAACGACATCCATGCTATGGAGAAGCCTTGCTATTCATCCGCCTGAAAGATTAAGATTATTGATACTTGAGCTCATACATAAACGGTCTGACATTGCAACGCCTTATGAAGATACGATCTTTTACTTGTATAGTGCTATCTGAATATCAGTATGGGGAAAAGTCAACGTGATTCAATGTTGTCTATTCTATAACCAGCGGCATGGCGCCGTGCCTGTGCCTTTGATGGCGTAGTCCTTGTCAGTACCAAAGAGAAGGGATGACGAGATATCTGATGTGTTTGTACCACGGCATATAAATAACTACTAACTAGGTAACAGTCATACTTTTATCTACTTACGAACCACTTTAATGGCTTCATATCTTCAGTGAAGGCTTGAATATTTGAAGTGGTATTTGTAGTCATTTCCACTCGCTTATATGTATAAATAAATCGATATTCAGGATTAAGTGAACGTGACGTCGTTTATCCAACGATTTTAAAAGGAAGGTTTAATATGGTAATGTAAGGAGAATGTTTGATGGTGTTTCCTGTTAATATATCTGGCAAAATATTTCTTATTTTTAAATAATAGTAACATTTTACTAGATTTGTCTGCAACCTTTGATATATTATTCCTCCATAATTGATTAATCTTGTTAATTCAATCCATAATTTATGACTCAAAGTTTCACTACAGTAGTTGGTTGTTTGGTTATCCATCAGAGTTACCATCAGTGATCGATGATACGTTGATCAACTACTGTGTTCTTGTCCTTAGTAGAAAATTAGAACGTTTCTGTTTACTCTTTCTCTGATTAGGCTTTAAAACAACGGGGTAAACCTAGCTTATAGATCTCTTTGTTTAGTAATCTAGCTTCAGTGTCATTGTTCCAACTCAAGGTTATGCAAACACTTAGTACACAGCACGTTGCATTCGCTATTGCAAATTCCTAGTAGCCCATGACGTCGTCTCCTACTACTGAGATGTTCGTGCTACATAATAGCCAAAATACCTCCACACTCTTTGGGATTTTTAAACCATTATCGGATTTCAACATTCACATTCATTATGCAGTTTCTATCAAAAGAAATAGGGAATGTATTTCTTTCACAGCTAGAGCAGATACTTATTAAATATTTTACAAATTAAATTGTGGTGCGCTGCGTAACGTCCTATTTAAAAAAAAAAAGATTTTCCTTGTCTAAACAAATATATTTCCCTATTACCAGCACTATAGATGATATATTCATAAAATTATTTCATTCGCAATCGTGAGGTAATTTCGTGGTATGCCAGCTGAGTAGAGCATTTCGCATTGTAGGACTCGGAAATAAGCTCTGCCAGTCATCCTGGTTATGCCGCTTATATTACGAGCATTCTACTACTGATAAATATTTGGCACAATTATCTAGACTTTCTAGCCTTACTTTGTGTAGAAAATCATAAGTAAGAAGTCTTATAGAATGATACAAATATACTCCTACATGGTAACGCTGCGGTACGTTACGCTAGCCATAATAGTTCTAAAATACATTTGGCATCCGTAATCCATCACAATGTAGTGATTGATTGCAATAATGGAGCATTCGTAACTATATAGTTATACACGTTCTCGAATACATCACCGCTACTTCATCCCTTGATCAATCAAAGTGATCACTGATCATTGACACATCCATTTAAGTACTTTTAGGAAACGTATAATATAAACGTAGGGATACATAGAAAATGTGGCGTCTTATAACGGCATACATTGTATTTTTACGAAAAATAACCTCAATTTATTAATTTGCTTTTCATGCTGTCATTCGACATAAAATAACTCATCTAAATAGACAAACAGTACCTTATAAACAATGAAATAGGCGTAACAGAAACAAAGAAACAGTTAAGCAAACCATTTCGTTAATTACAAGTAACAATCCGTATAATTAATTAAAATGGTAATTATTTACGGTGCGAGTAATGGGTACGTGACTGTCGTTTAATTGATTTTTAAATTGCAATAATAAAAGTTCCGGAAGATTCTCTTATGCAAAGTAATTATGGTTTTGCTTACATTTTACTTTGGCACTTCTAAGTAAGTGTGAAAATGTCATATAGTCAGATTTACACAACCCACTCTGTTATACTATTTAATTTGTAAGCTGATTCAAGTTGCTTCTAATCAGGTTTATCTAAACTTTACCTCCTGTGACCACTGCGGCTTATCGTCATTATGAAATTTCCCCATATTCATATATGTATTTTATCGCAACTATTCCTTTATTATCAGAATCAGAATATTAATCAGAATATAATACCAACGTTATAAAACTACGTTTATTGACTGACGGACGATACACAAAAACTACAATCTATGAAAACAAAACCTCAAGAATTTATTTTTATTTATTAGTATCAGACCATTGTCCATATGGGTTAGTAGTTATGGGTATTTAATCTACACAAATTCCCCAAGAACTATCTTTTCCGCAAAATCTGCCAACCGTGTTTTGTAAGCAGTCTGCCCATACCGCTATGCTATACTGGTATGGGTCGTACGCACAGTCTGAAATCTGTGGTCGTACGATTTGTAGTCATTCCAAAACTTGCTGATACTCTGTCCGTTCGTCTATGTTTTAATTTACGTTTATAGCTGTTTTATTAGACGTACGTGTTTGTAATGATTTTAGACGTTTGGGTCACATTGTCGACTGTATAAATTTTATTGGTACGTGATTCATGGAGGTTACATAATATGTATTTTTAAATAGTCTGAAATCAGTCTAATATTTCTTCTTACCCAAAAAAAAATTTCTCGTCTTTATTTAGGTAGGCATAGGTTTCGAAAAGATGCCATCTCAAAATATTCAACCGATGACTACCGTACGTACGGTGTATGGTTACGCCAGCAATTTCTGTATTCTTTGTCTGGAGTCCATTACCTATCTGTCTATTAACGAGTCGTAATGTTTTGAATTTTATAAATCAGTTTACAACAGACATCAGGAAGTAGAGAAACAAAGCAAACATCATGTTACAGGCTACAGCTTGGCTAATTCTTGAATTAATTGACAGTATAACTAAGCTACATTCACTAGAATTGAGCCAATCAATTCTGCTGTATAAATGGATGACATCACAAAGGCGCTCTTGTCTTATTCTAATCTTCATTGCCTCCGCTCATCGGGCATGTGCATACCTTTTGAGGAATGTTTATAGGAACAGCACTCTACTTTCTCTTTTATACATCTCAGAGGCAGCTAATCCCACTTATTTGAGTCAAGGATCAACTTCTTAGACGACTATCGTAATAAATTGCTCCGAAACAACTATAAAGGGCTTAAGTGTTAAAGTGCATGTAGTATAATGATCACGATCTTGACATGGATCCATATTATTGCATTGAATTTTTGGTACAAGATCAGCTGACCGTTAACTGTTTCTTTTACTGCGCAGTAGCTCTACCAACGTGGTCATAAATATGCCACTAATCTTCTGGTCCGGCTCAAGTCACGTTTTCACAATTTGATTTACATTTCATACCATGGTTTTGACCTGACATTACTTTGATCTCAATAAACTTGCGAATGACATCAAGAACAAGTCTATCAGTTTAATTGCTGTCCGTAGATACTGGTTTCAATGTCAATCTTTACTTTAATGAGTTGGCTTCTGCAGAAGATGTTTTGTTTAATTCAGTAGACATGCTCATTATATTCTATTAGATATACGTCAGATATCCGATCACTTGCAAATTCTACTCGCGCGGCGTATTCGTAATAATCTAGGTATGTACAAGAATTGAATTATTATATTACTGATACAGAATTATAATGTCACTTTAACAAAACTGATATTATTATTTATAGGTCAGTAAGTCAGTCTTGCGTAATATGAGCTTATTTTATCTATATAAAAGATGTACTTTTTAAATATAGGACGCACGTCGTAAACGATGTTATGGCTAATTTGAAGTTTAAAGGAGTTTTATAACTGATGTTACGAAAGTAAATCAGTACGTTATTTCTTTGAATCGTACTGCGCTGCAGTTAACACTGTTTGATAGTGCGGAAGCGCGTGCGCAGCGCATTGCCGAAATAGCTCCTGTATTTTAGTATAAACAACACCGTTACAAGACATAAGTTACTGGCGTTTATTAATTTAGTACAACACTGGTATTCTATTCGTTTGTTACAAAAAAAGTACCTACTCACAACCCAATATATCATACAACGTGAGTGAATAATTATGTTGGACCGACCCTTTACGAAAGCTAAAAAACCGAATTTTGTCTGAATAAAAGATGTTTTGATCGTATTTGTTTCCATTCTTATTTGTTACCAAATCAGTCACGTTTAAATTTCGCCTTCGTTATTCTTTACATATTTATTTAATAGAATTCCCGAAAACTTTTTCAATTTTGACCGTCTGCGAACTTACTGGTTAATTAGAAGTTTTGTTGCAAACTTTTACAACATTTACGAGAATGGCAAATATTTCTGTCTTTCCGCCGACTCTCATCATTCATACCAGTTCAGTTAGACAGTGCTTCGCGTGTGTGTGTGTTGTAAATGCGCCGCTAAAATTCAGCAGGCGTTGATACCCGGAAGTTAATGTCCGTCGTCAAATTTTAACGCAAAAAAACCTTTATTTCTTTTAACCACTTTAGTTACTCTGTCACTGTAAACGAGCTGTTAATTTATTGCTTTTACAAAAAATATAACTGTTCTTTTACCGTCGCGACCTCAATGACAAGCAATGACTTCTATTGACTGAGGCCAAGCTTGTGAAAAACCTTACAATTAGCATTGTTCGAGTACATAGTAAAGGAACAAAGGTTATGTTTGATCTTTCCTTTGGTTTTCGGCAGTGTTTGATACACCCCTAACGGCTATTGTGTTGTATACCGAATATCGATCCCAATTCGCAAATTGGGGAGAAATTACTGTATCTAATGAATTCTAATGGAAACCTTTGATGACTAAATTCTAATAAGTATTTGTACGATTGCAATTTTTTTTTTCGAAATTAGAATGTCTAATAATAATTGAAGGCGTAAAGTTACTTATCCGCATCGATGACTTTGCTGATTTTCTTAAATTTTATAGTTGAGCGGTTTCGATCGGGTTTGTGACGTTTTATGTCATCAACCCATCATCGGCGTAAATTTAATCTTGAGCCATAATGACACCCTACTGAAACCATGGAACAATAAAACACTTACACCATCTTACAGTTCTTCAAAATGGTAGACTATGGATTTTGTCTTGTAGAGTTAATAAAAGCAGAAGTTTTAGAGGCCACTGTAGCATAGATACCACTTTGTCCACCATTGAGGAAATCAGTTCTAGGCGCCAATTCTCCCTATGCAAGGTTGTGCAAAACGGTAAATTGCTACAGTGATCGTATTGATTTGCATTTTGACTGTTTCAATAAACAAAAGCGCATTCTTAGCAATTTGCCGGATCTTGAATAACGTTGGATACACTAAATTTTGCATGGATACTGTTGATAAGACTATCATTATATCACTTTCATTTTATTTGTTATCTTGCATGCAACTTTCATACTTTGGATAATATCAAAAGTTTAGCTTTTTTCTATAAAATATGTGGTGTTTACCTATAAGTAATTGTTGCATTATGTTAAGCTTCATTTGTATGTATTAGTGTTATGTATTTTATGTAAACAATTGTTGGTAAACCTAAATAAAAAAAAATAGAATAAAGACAAAGACACCTTCGTTAGAAATCAGGCCAGGCAAGTTAACAAGTTAGCCAGCTATTTTAGTTGATTAAATAATGAAGCAGTTTTTAATTTGCTTCCCTCGTCATCCCTACCGCGTCTAGGGTTTTGGTTTATACATATTTTACAACGGTTTATATTTTGCTGATTAGGATAGATGTGGTAAACCGAATTATTTATATTTTGGCAATTTTCGTCGGAATAATCCGTAAAATATGCGGTATGTAATCTCCATTCATACATGCATACTTCGGAATGAAATACATTATGTAGGTACCTATTTAGGTTATTATTTTAACTATCGCCTTCCTGTATGATTCAGATATCTACTTATTTGAGCATCCGAAAATCACATCTCATTATTTTTATTCTAAGTCTAGTAATGCCTTTAACAAGCTCATTCTGGTACTACGTGATTTTGTTAAATATTCTATGCTGGCACGATAGGTTACGTACCTACTACTACCAACATATTATGTATTTAATATAATTAATAGTAAGAAATAAATAAATTAGGTAATTCTTAAAACAACAGATGTCGTACAACAGTTTCACAGCTAGAGGATATTTGTAAAATTATTTCGAATTATATCTGTTAGCCAATCTTAACTTAAGGCGACGATATACGTGAAATGACGATTTTCGATACAATATTTCTCTGCATTCTTTATTGCAAGTGATTTATTAAAAATATATGTTAAACTAGAGGATACACGACATAAAATGACTTTTTTCAAATTTTAATTTTATCATCGAGAACATCAGAAAAAAATCGCGAATATGAGCCTTTTTGAAATTTCAAACATATTTCTCTCCTATATTACGGATTCAAATAACATGAAATTAATTACAGATATTCTTACACCTAAAACAAATAGCACTGTCTTGTTGTTTTTTCAAAAAAAGTTACTGTTATTTTTTAATTAAATTTATACTCGATTTTTAACTCGGTGACAGCTTTGGTCCCCTCGTTCGCCCGTCATTTCAGTGCGGGACGGGACGTTGTGCTGATCGGACCTGTGCTACTTTTTTCTCCACTCGATACAATATCATAAATGGTGTTATTAAAGCAGTGTTGTATATTTTAGCTATACATCGCGATGCGGTTGCTAGGGCTCGTCCATTAATTAAGCGATGTTTTTTAGAAACTTTTAAAAATGTTTCATGGTATTTTAGCTGAGGCGTCGAAAGTTTGTTAGTTAGTAGAACTACTCATATAGTTGATTATAGTATTAGTACGTAACTACCTTTAGAAAAAATATGAATTCATCAAGTTACACAACTTACTTTTTTTTTGCAGTATTCGACATCCACACGGATGAAAATATATTATAGAGAATGCTAATAATTAAAAAATCCTATATACTACATAATAAAAATAAATAAAGACATTTTTTAAATTATTACTTCGAAAAATATTATACATATACTAGCGGGACCGGCAGACGTCCTGCCCGGAAATTAAAACAAAACTTAGAACCCGTTTCCAGCGCCACCTACCGGGTCCAATTGTCAGACCATCGAGAAACCCATTGAAATATACACACAAAATTTCATCCATATCGGTCCAGCCGTTAGGTGACAAACACACGTACAGAAGAATTATATTTAATAAGATAATAAAAATAGATTTTTTGATAACCAACAAACTTGAAATTGTTGTTGGACTCACCCTAAGTTTTATGCGGCACTGGAGTAACCTTAGCTTGTACAATTCGTCAAATATACTTTGAAACCTGTGATAGTTGAAATTGGACCTTATCTTATAGAAATAAGGTTCATTGTCACGTAACTCCTATAACTATTACGTTTCAAGCTGTATTATGAACTTTTAAAATATCTGTTTTGTCTCGATTCGAGTTGCGAGGGAGAGCGTTGCGCGTTCTTTGTGAGGGCGCGCGGGGTGTGCAGCGCCAATCGAGCAAGGTCATTCGCGTATATCGTCACCTTAATTTCACGTTATAGAGGTGAAGAGCAACAAAATAACCCCACAGAAGTGTTATGAGATGTGTCATCGAAGGGGACAAATCGAATAAGGGTTTGTATGGTATACAATTCCCAAGGCCAACCTCAGAATGATTAAGGGACAGGCCTGATAATTATCTTGTAGGGTAGATTCAGAACTGCTAACTGTTACTGCTAACGTCTATAGGCGACGCTAGTCAATTACCACTTGCCTGGCGGCTTGTCAGGCTTTTGTCTCGAAAGAAAAAAACGTAGGGTAAAATAATTGATATTGTTAGAGAATGAACCAGTTACGGTTTCTGGTTATTCTTATTGATCAAACGAACCAACGATACGACAATCTAGCTAGGAAGTAGGTAGTTGATAGATCTAGAAATATTTTCATTCAATGATGTTCTACCTAGAAGAATATAATATTCAGACGCCGGTGTAGGTACGTATGTACCTACGTAACAAGGTCAATGTCGATCTTGCTGCAACAAAGTCTGGGTACCGAAAATAGCCGTATTCTTAGTTACGTTTGTTAAACAGCTCTCCTGTGTTGTGTTCCAGCTTATTTTAAAACAAAATTCTGTCAAAATGCCCAGTGTATTTAAGACCATAGGTTTTAGATGTACATAAGTACCTTTTTAAATCGCAAAGTTGATCAAATATCGCTCAGAACTAAAAGACTTTCATTGGTCTTGATAGATTTCCTTTTTATCTTTGTTTTTTTAATACCTATTCAACGATACCAGTTGGGTGGGGTGCTAAATTAAAAAAAAACTGTTACATGTTCATAACTCAGTTCTGGTTATAATCTATCTACCAACATTTCTTCGAGTGAAATACCACTCGCTGATTAATTAGAAATTTTAGGAAAGTTACACACTTGAATTTCGGCAGTAGATTCCGCATAGTAGTAGGGGAGGCAATGATGCTAAATTTGTAGTTACTCGAGCGTCTTTGAGACCTACTGGAATTTGAAGATTAGGTGGAATAAAGAAAAAAAGGTTATGTGATATTTTCCCCTTCAGCGGTGGGGGGAGCGTCTACAGGGTTTCAAAAATGAAAAAAAAAAACAGTCACCAAGAAATACTCGAGCGCGTCAGATATTAATAGGGTAGTCGCGCCACGTCTGTCTGATAACGGAAAAATAATAATCTGCCGTTTTGCGTGGTGGGGGTGGCCGTACGAAGGGGTCGAAAATATTTAAAAAAAAAATTTACTCGAGCGCGTCAGACATTGATAAGGGATGTTAAGTGAACCCTCCAGTAGCTCCTATTTTAAAGACTGACGATTTGGACGCGACCATCAGTCAGGGCCGATTTTTGAAAATGCAAAAAAAAATCGTGACCTTGATTTACTCGAGCGCGTCAGATTTTTATACAGGCGGTTCTTCTTGATGGCCTTGTTGTACTGACCCATAATCTGACAATTATGTTGAGGAATTTCCTAAATCTGACGGTTTGAAAAAAAAAATATATAAAAAATATCGAAATCTCGAAAATGGTTCAAGATGTCGAAAAAATTTTTGCACAAAAGTTGTAGAGAATTTAATCTTCTACAATATTTACTACGAATACATATACCAAAAAACCCATAGGAAACGAGATATTTGCAATAAATGATTTTTTTACCTTTGACCTTGAAAAATCAGTAGTCGCGGGCACCCTAAGATAAGTAGCTTTTGAGACAAGTTTTAGGGTGTCAAAATAAAGGTTTATACAAGTTAATAGCTGACTATCTCTCATTCTGAGGTGAAACTCATAATATTCCTGGACTATACACTTAATAATGATTTTAGCTACTTCGGCTTGTGCAAATCGGCAGATTAAGATATTTCCGAGATTTGTGACTAATTTCCTTCAAAATAAAAAAAAAAACTAATCGCGCTCGAGAAAATCCAGGTGACGTTTTTTTTGTGCAACTTTGCGAGTCTCCAATTTTCTTTCGTCACGCCCAAATTGTCAGATTATTGAAATGTACACTATTTTGCATGTAACTAACTTACCTTACCTTAATCTGACGCGCTCGAGTATATCAAACCATCGATTTTTTTTTTACTAATCTGACGGGCTACCCTAGACGTTCGACACTATATAGAGGGCTCAGATTTGGTGAGAGTACTTCACAAGGTGCAAGGTTGCCCCCCTTATGTTAATATGCCGCGCTCGAGTAAATCCCGAAATCCCCTATTCGCCTCCCCTACCATAGGGAGTAGGTATCCGCTAAAAAGGAATTTGGAAATTCAACCTCTAGAACGTGGGTGGAACTGGGGGGACAGCTAGTTATTATTTATATAGGTACTCGTACTTGTGTCCAGAATTTGAGCTACATTAGTTTAATGTTTACTAGTAAATTAGCTGTGAAATAAAAAGAGAATTGAATGCTGGACATAACGCTAGTAAAATGTTCACTTACAAAATTGACTGGCATCTTCAATGGTCTAATCACGTCAGAAAATCGTCTCGGTAGCGATTCCTAATAAATCATTATCTTATCTTCTAGCCTTTCATTTCCTACCAGATAAATCAGTCATTACTGCAATGAGGAAGTTTACCTAATGGTTGTGTACTCTTCTCTATTTTGTAACGAAATAGTTTCGATTACATACGAAGCTGTAAGCGCACAAGAAATAAACATATTCGGCTCAAATTTAGTAAAGATATGACCCCTGCGGTTCCCGAAAATTACATACGCACGATAAAACCGATAAATTGAATAAAACCACCATTGTTCCGGTTCGAGCTCATTGCATACGGAAACAATAAATATTCTGTTAACACAAAGCACATGACATTAAATGCTTTTCTACTTAGTATCAACGAGCCGACAAAAATATAGTCCACTATCAGGTACAGTTTATTTTCTGAGCGGTTTTTCCATACTTTTATCTGCTGTTGCGACCAACAGAGTACTTATATTGACCACTTTATAAATCAAACTCAATCAAAATCGCCGAATAAAAATAAAAGTTTATAACCGTGAGTGCCACATCAGTGCTCAGATAAATTGGTTCCACCCCACGCCATATGTTTTGATGCCAAGACAAAGCGGAAAGTGGTTGGACACGGAAGTGGTAAGGGTGTGGTAAAATGTTCTTATTACGCGCCTATGTGTTACGAACGTGAAACAACAGCTGATAGATAGTTGATTAGAAATAACAATGTCTCACAAAATACGCATTATGTCAGACGATGTTATGCCATGTTATCTAATAATACACAAAGGTTTGCACTTGTGCAGCTTCCCATGCGTCGAGATACAAACATTGTCCGATTTCTTGCTGCTTCTGAGCTCTTATATAATACACTGTGAACTACTTGAGCTACTGTGATTGTCTTTATTACATTTTTGCATGTTTCAATGACATCACTCCGGATGATGTGATCAATTTAAAACGATTTACGATTTATTTCAGACTTAAGGCTCTATGGCAGTTTTACTTGCAAGGCAAAAATAATAGTTTGCAAATGGGTATCATAATAATTCAGATAATTTCTACTTTGTTACAAAAGGGAGGAGGTAGCGGGTGTGAACCATCAAATTCTAATTTAGCTCAAATCTCATCACATTAATATGTGGGTAGGTATAATCGATGTTTTCATGAAATCCCAACTTCATCTTTGTAAGCTCGTAATACTTTCATAGCCTTCAAAGCATTTATTTTCTTCTATTCTACAAACGGAATTTCTGATTGCGTCTCCTATGATGTGAATAATATAGTAATTGTTTTGTGATGTCATACATTCGAGAGCCATAGGTACCATATACGTTAACCATGGGTATTTGTAGTATCTCGATGAATGAAGTGTTTATTTATCATAGAACTGTGAGAATAGAAGCTGACACAGGTAATGGTGCCTGATTATTGATTGTTTATTGTGATTCTCACGGAAGTTTAGCCTTTCCCATGAATATAATAGATATAATATTTCTTACAACATTTGCTTTTCTAGTAAACAACCTAGCACTGACCCTTCAGTAAAGTTAATTAATTTTTGAGAACTTCTTGAAGAGGTTTCATACTTATTTACTTAGTTCAATAGCTCAGTGCTCAATTACTATTGACCTTCTGTGACCTTAATTAAACGTACCGTTTTATTGGATGTGATTTAATATCAAATTAAATCGTTAAAAGGTTTCTTCGATATAGTCTTGTTAAAAACTAGATTTTATGATAAGGCATTCATTGTCCTATCATATTATTATTGGCATGATCATCGATGTGTTATCCAAAATTCCTGAAGCCTTGTTTAATTTTGCAAGAATTTTCGGGAGACATTTAAGGCTTAATTACATAAATTAATAGTCCTAAAACCTTTCAGATACAATGGATACCTGCCCGCTGGTGAGCGGGGTAGACGCCGAAGTAAGTTCGTGCTATACCGGCGACCTTCGGCAAACGGCGTCAGGCGCTCCAAGCACTACGTAGTGAAGACCCCACATAGTAGCAAGGCGATCCTCGATGCTAGCCAGCACTCCATCTCGTATACGCTTAGCCGCAGCCAGGCGGTCATTGTTGAATACACTGAGGACCCTGACACGGATATGTTCCAGGTGAGTGCGAGGTTTTTCCTTTTCTTTGGACACTGTATTCTTGTCAAAACCTTCCTTACGTTTGTCAACAAAGTCCGGGAATAAAAACAAGAAAAACCTACGGCTACGTGACAAAAGGCAAGCAAGCATTTAACATGTAACAGGATTTATACTCGCACGTTGTTTGTATTTGAAGCAGGGTTTTTCCAAGTAACATTTCTACGGCGTAGTGGAGAATAAGAAATAAGATTATGAATTTTTTCATAAGTATTTAAAGTTCCTACTTTTATTTTATCAACGTTAACAAAGTTTTGTTTTCTATCTACCAACAAGTTTCTTCATCACGGAGATAGTGTACTTAAATGAATCCCACATTTCGTAATTATATTACAACAGCTAGTTCCCCCTAGGATCGGTACCTCTTATCAGGCTGCAGACGATGCTCTGTTTGAACACAAACCATCTAAACAATGTGCTACATGAGCTGAGCACAAACAATAGGGTTTGATACGCGATTGCTAAATGGGGACGCGTATATTTCACGTACGGCAATTTCGGATAGCAACCCTCGAACAGGAAACGAATCGTCTCCAAATCGCACAATGCACGAACACAATATAACTACCGCCTATCTATTCTCATTTCTCATGCTATCCAACCTTTCGCTGCGTAAAATGATTAAAATCATTTTATTTTATACAAAAACTTTGGTCCGGTGCCAGGAACCCAATGCTATTACGTTGTCTAATGGAAACTTTGACATATACATGTTGAAATGTGTTAGCGTGATTAAAATGTACCTATAGGCCCATGTGAAACGTTTAACTTAACAGCACAAGTTCTGTGATGTTATTATAATCATTTACAGACGGAGTATGTTTACGTTTTCCTTGTGCGAGATGTGTCTGGTGCGTCTCAGCATCGTCGGCCATATCTAATCGGCGCACATGGGTTAGTGCCCCCAGGGAGAACAATGCGTTGGTCCCTACAACCCGCGTCATTGATGTGCTGAGCCACTGGCTGGCCACACACGGTGCTGCGTCCGTGACAAGTGAACGACCTTATCAAATCATCTCAATATGTAAAAAATCAAAAGTCCGTTAACGGACACTCGAAATTTCCATTTTTTTTTATCGAATGTTGGCATTATGGTGTTACGTAGGTCCTGTTGACTAGCAATAATATTTAAATGCTTATGTAGTAAACTTGACGGTGTGCTGATAAACGTTTACTATTGAGGGGACATCTGAGGTATTTTGTTTACAACGTCGACCGGTTTACAATTAAGTAAAATTTTCTGTATTAGTGCCAAGTTTTATTCAAATCGAAAGACGCGCAAACTTTCGCAATTTTAATATTAAGGAACATGTGTTAGGGAAATTAGCTTTATCATTTTGTTCTTTTAAGTTACTATTATTCCAATGGGGGCAAGTTAGTTGCCGCCGCGTTCGTCGCACCATTCCACATCCTGTTCATTGGATTGAACGCTAGTTTCATTGTAGGTAACATTATCTTGGTACGGAACAATCATGACTTCAGTAACAACCTTATAATCACCTAAATAAACATCATGTTTACCTATATTAAATACATTAACACAATATGCACCGGAACCAACGACCTGAGGTACCATATTAGCATTTTCTGCGCCATTTGTTATGTGTTTACCGCTGTGTAAAGAACGAATTCACAACAAAGATCGCCACCCCACTTATCACGGTGAAAATATCGTAAATATTTAATTATTTGTGTCGATATCCATGTGGATTCCATCCGTATTTTAATAAATAAACACGCTACAAAACTTGTTGTTCCGATAGCAAGAAATGAATTGTACGCAGTAATGGCCGCTTCTACGTTTTTCGGAGACCTTGCAATCGGCCTTATTTTTATGTCTAGGCTTATCAGCCAAAGCCCGCAATGTGTGATAAATTCTGACTGATTTTAGAAAGGTGCTACGCAGCTGATCAGTTAAGATAGTCTGAGTCTTTGTCCGGTTGAAACGTACATCTTACCTTGCTTTGTTATTAAATTGCGCGAGTTTAGGTACTTGTACGATAAGTGCGGCATAAAATAAATTTTTGTTGCAACTTTATCGTGAAATATAGGTATTGGCTTTCAAGTTCATCGGCCTCAAATCTAGCTCTAGTATTTAAATATGCTAATAAGCCTTTTATTAAACGGCTGTTTTGTATTGAATGGTGCACGTCAGTATCTTTCTTTTGATGAATGGTGCGTTGCGGTGCCCCCGCAATCTTCAATGTTTAGCGACCCACTGACCTAAAATATTTGTCATTTAGCTTTTACTATACATACTTTGTCATTATAGTTAATGTTGCCCCATTCGTAATTATAACAAATGTCTTGAGGTAGGCTGAATATTACTGTATTATTCGAATATACCAACGATTATTTTATGTCCCATGTGACAATAGCAAAGCATAACCAGCAAATTCTGTATCCAACCATTATGCCAGGCTATCATACATATTGCAGATGGCTAAGCACTCTAGTTTATCTACAATGAAAACTGATTGGTTCTTTTATACATGAACACGCTCTGTATGAATGCAATGAATGATTGACGATAAATGAAGCATTTAGGTTGCAAATTGCAGTATGCGTTATACGTGCATTGATTGGTACGCTAGTTCCGTTTAGCTACGGGTTCACATTAAGTTTGCTATAGAGGTGACTGCCACCTGAAATATTTAAATCGTCATGACGTTTTTCGTATGTCGCGGACAAATGACGATAGCAAGTCAGTGATGCGTCTACTAACGAGGTGACAGTGACGTCACAGATGACCCGCTCCGCATGTCAATGAGGGTGGGGGCATGACGTCAGACCTGGGGGTGGGAGTATGAGACGGCTTGGTTGGGCCAAGGACGTCGCCGGGCCGACCGCCGCGCAACACCCGCCGCAATCGATACCGTGGCCTGACAACCGCGATGAGATCTGCAGGCAACTGCCTGTCTTCTATTCTAGATTCGCTTTACAGCCTAGTATCTGATGCACTACAAACAATGCCTGGCAATTGTATCATATCGGCTATTACCTTTCTGTTCTTTTATCTGTAACTAGGTATTATTATCCCTCCTGAATCCTGATGTTAACTGATTGTGTCTAGGTCAGTAATGATAGTAGTTGAATTTTGTTCCCTACAAAATTGTGAAATTGTGTTGAGCATGCTTATTTATCTAGGGTCGGTCGCTATCTCATGTATCTTTCATAGATTTATTTGCAACGTGTTCTGCTTGGCCTGGTTAGGTTACTTTCACTCGTATTTTACCTTTGCACAACCTTCAAGATCACGACTAGTAAAACTGGTTTCCGTTCTCATATGTTTGCCATTATTATGTCATTTAAAAATACAGTGTGACATTTGGGCTATTGTTAAAAAATCTCGAATTCTTGCGTTCATAACGAAGGTAAGTTTTTTTTGGCGGTCTTCTTAAATATTTTCTAAATTAACCGTTCAGTAATTAATTTGTCGAGAAAGTAATCAATTATACGTTTAGGTATACGTAGCACCATTAAATATTAAAATTTCCAAAACTTTTCCCAGTCATTAAGTACTTGCAATGAAATTCAATGAAGTATAATTATATTTTGAAACGACCGAGTTTTGCGGAAATCTCGTATTCAATATAGGTACCTAGTGCGGCGCTGGCTTGTGTCCAGCTAGGGTCCCGGTTTAACTGGTGAAAGTGGTCTTTTTGTGCGACCGTGGCTAATTTAGTGATATTTAGTTATTTAGCGCGACAGACAATATAAATGATTGTAAAACAAAAGTTAAACATATAGACAGATACCTACTGTAGAACAAAAAAAACATGCCTGATTTAGAATCCTTTACTTTCGATTTATGCATTACTACATCCAGTAGGATTTAAACTTTTCCAATTATCGTTCGAACGAATATTTTGTAAGCTAGACCAATCCAATAGTGGCAGAGAAACCTCGGTTTTAAATTGCCTTAAAATTATAACACAATCTACCGTGTAATTATGTTTCTGAAAGGCAGGTAACGTCGATATTGTTCGGAAAACTTTTATTATTAAACAAAGAATTGTTTTCTGAAGTTTTCCTTTCATCTTTTAATGAAGTGTTCCGTTTGAAAATGCTTTAAGCACGAGCATGCTTCAAAGGACAGTCCTTTTGTCGTATGCTTTGAAGTATTTTTTCATGTATCGTATTTGTGGTTAGGTTTCTTTTGTAAAATTGTCGCAGATATTTCGTGATATAAATTTGCAAAGCCTACTTATAATATTTTATATATGAGTGTATATCCAAATTATCCTGCTTATTTAGATAGATCCGAAAGGTACGAAGATTCTTTTGTAAGGATACTTTTTACTCATAAATCGAACGTTAAAATGACTGAACAAAGGATGATTTTAACTTTAGAATATATCAAGGCGTTGAATAATATGTAGTATAGAATACTCCTTTACTTATACTTAGAAAATACAAGATCCCTCGGGAATGCGGGTATATTCGCGGGGCTAGTGAACGATGACTCAAAGTCACGTAAATATAATTGCAACGATTTCAATGGAGCGCATTTAATGGGTTTTTGGGGAATGTTTCGTCCGAGCACGAAATCCTTTAGGGACAATAATTTGGTGTCTATTTGGTTAAGTGTCCCTTGCAAACTGGGGTGGCTATGATGGAGGGATGGGGGTGCGGCGAGACGGTTCATCGGACCCTGGGAGTTATATGGGAGAAACGATTTCGCTCGCTTGTTATGTGTTCTACGTCTAGACGAATCTGTTCGTCTGAAAGTCCTCTCGAACCCCGTTTATGGATTTTAATTTATGAATTTTATCGTATGTTATGTTGGTATGATTTTGAGGATCTTTAATAAGTATAGTAGTTCTTTAATCAGCGAATTTAAAACACATTTCGTAGTTATATTAAAACGGCTGATGTAAAGGTTCAATGATTAATAAGTACCTACAATTTGAAGTGCGATTTTGTTTTGAATAAAAAACATCAGAAGTCAGTATAAAATGTCACGAAGCGGTCGATGAAAGCTAAAAAGAAATTGTATAAAGTTAATAATGTAAAGGAACGAATCGTCGCCTGCGGCCGTTCTTGATAACGACATAATAATGTGTATAACGAAAACATTCCATAATATATTCAAGACACGAAGTTCATTATAACAGCCCGTTAGACCACTGCATTTGACCTTCTTGTGGGTCAATTTACTGCTTGACACTTGAGTTCAGTACCTATCTTCACACAAATTGCTATAATTATAAATTTAAACATTGCCTACGAGACGTCTACTTGTTGATAGTTATAAATACTTTGGCTTGGAAGTTATTGTAGGTAGAGTAATTAAACTGTAGACAGTACGATAACAATTACCAAATGTTATTGATACAACACAAAGATAGTTAATGAACTATTATTTTCACATTCTAAATTGATAATAAACACATTTACTTACAATGTAAATAACAACCTTTTGTTGCAGTGTTATTCTTAATTGCGTATAATTTATTCGCATAGAGGGTAGCACAATCAAATAAACGCTAATGCAGTTTAAAATACAATCTTAGCACTTTGAACGTTTGACGGACCATTGGATACGTAAACGACGCAATTTAGTGCCTCGAGGGCTCTCCTAATTGGGTCATCTCCAGAAAATTGCCGACCAACCGAACTACCAGTCATTTCTGATGGTTTTTTTAAGCACGCGAGAAAGGGTGGTCGGGTAAGATCGTCGGAAGTCGGAACACAGACGACGGCCATCTTGGATATGGCCTTTGTTCACCGGACAATGGCGACGAGAATTAGGATAACCGTCAAGAACATGCGCGAATATATGGACAATGGTAAACAATCGACTACTCATTACGACTGATTGTTGTTTATTAATCTGAATTGCTGCCATTGTCCTTTGTGAAAGAAAAACTGCGTAATTTATGAAGAATTTATGATAGAAACTGAAATACCTATTAGGTACATGGTTCAAATATTTTTTTTACTATTCATTTAAAATCATTCAACGATCAGGTGTTGTTGCTTTAAAAATAATCAGTAGTTATCCCTTATATTTATTTAACCAAATTATTTGAGAAGAACTAACCACCGCAGGATAGTGAGCGCAGTACCTGTACCTGGGCGACCGCTTCGTTCGGCTTTTTTTGCTTTGTAGGGTTCCGTACCCAAAGGGTAAAAACGGGACCCTATTTCAAAGACTTCGCTGTCTGTCCGTCCGTCTGTCCGTCTTTCTGTCTGTCACCAGGCTGTACCGTATCTCAAGAACCGCGATAGCTAGACAGCTAAAATTTTCACAGATGATGTGTTTCTGTTGCCACTATAACAACAAATACTAAAAACAGAATAAAATAAATATTTAAGGGGGGCTCCCATACAACAAACGTGATTTTTTGCCATTTTTACGGAACCTTTCGTGCGCGAGTCCGACTCGCACTTGGCCGGTTTTTTTTCTATAGCGTTTCTTTAAAAGAAGTTGATGTACGTAAACTTAACTTAAACCTTATCTAAATACAAACTTATAAATACTGTTTTCATTTTATTTATTCAGAAATCCCACATTCTACCTTCAGTTAGTTCCACCACAGAAAATAAACCTTACAGAAGTCAATCACATGTATGTACCTCACTTTTGATACCTACGCTCGGCGGTCACGCTAGGGTTGTCAACTTTGGCACAAAAAGCTATCGTAGTTGTGGCAGTCATATCTAGTTGTTTCATTTATTTTTGAGAATGAAATAGGATAGGAAGAACGGAAATATAAACCAATAATAACTAAAATATTTTAATTTTAATGTAGAATGTAATTAGAAGTTTGTCACAGAAAACATCTTGCGACGATTTCGACATTGGCGAAATGCACGATTATTATATTTTAATGTGACATGTACATGTACATGAAACCGAACTAAAACATACCTATAAAATTTTACATTTGTCAATTTTCACTATCGAAAATCCCTAATAACTTCTAAACGGATTACCCTATTTACTCAATTTCTTTTGCTTTATCCGTTTTAGACCTAAATCTATCAAATGACACTAAAAACGACACAATAACTACACAAACAAAAAATCATGTTTTCAACTTACGTAATATTTGGTGGCGTGAATTTACCTTACAAAAATTTAGTTACTTCGTTTATACTAATTCAACATAGTGGTAGGGGAGGCGAATAGGGGATTTCGGGATTTACTCGAGCGCGGCAGATTAACATAAGGGGGGCAACCTTGCACCTTGTGAAGTATTCTCACCAAATCTGAGCCCTCTATGTAGTGTCGAACGCCTAGGGTAGCCCGTCAGATTAGTAAAAAAATATCGATGGTTTGAAATACTCGAGCGCGTCAGATTAAGGTAAGGTAAGTTAGTTACATGCAAAATAGTGTACATTTTTAAATAATCTGACAATTTGGGCGTGACGAAAGAAAATTGGAGACTCGCAAAGTTGCAAAAAAAAAAACGTCACCTGGATTTTCTCGAGCGCGATTAGATTTTTTTTAATTTTGAAGGAAATTAGTCACGAATAACGGAAATATCTTAATCTGCCGATTTGCACAAGCCGAAGTAGCTAAAATCATTATTAAGTGTATAGTCCAGCAATATTATGAGTTTCACCTCAGAATGAGAGATAGTCAGCTATTATCTTGTATAAACCTTTATTTTGACACCCTAAAACTTGTCTCAAAAGCTACTTATCATAGGGTGCCCGCGACTACTGATTTTTCAAGGTCAAAGGTCAAAAAAACATTTATTGCAAATATCTCGTTTCCTATGGGTTTTTTGGTATATGTATTCATAATAAATATTGTAGAAGATTAAATTCTCTACAACTTTTGTGCAAACATTTTTTCGATATCTTGAACCATTTTTGAGATTTCGATATTTTTTATATATTTTTTTTTCAAACCGTCAGATTAAGGAAATCCCTCAACATAATTGTCAGATTATGGGTCAGTACAACAAGGCCATTAAGAAGAACCGCCTGTATAAAAATCTGACGCGCTCGAGTAAATCAAGGTCACGATTTTTTTTTGCATTTTCAAAAATCGGCCCTGACTGATGGTCTCGTCCAAATCGTCAGTCTTTAAAATAGGAGCTACTGGAGGGTTCACTTAACATCCCTTATCAATGTCTGACGCGCTCGAGTAATTTTTTTTTTAAAATAATTTCAACCCCTTCGTACGGCCACCCCCACCACGCAAAACGGCAGATTATTATTTTTCCGTTATCAGACAGACGTGGCGCGACTACCCTATTAATATCTGACGCGCTCGAGTATTTCTTGGTGACTGTTTTTTTTTTACATTTTTGAAACCCTGTAGACGCTCCCCCCACCGCTGAATGGGAAAATATCACATAACCTTTTTTTCTTTATTCCACCTAATCTTCAAATTCCAGTAGGTCCCAAAGACGCTCGAGTAACTACAAATTTAGCATCATTGCCTCCCCTACCATAGGAAACTATTTCTTAGCTTAGATAGCCACCTTACAACAACCGCGGGCTGAGGCGCTTACCTACCTACCTAAATGTTCTGTGTTACGTTAAAACGAACCACCGAAATACAAGCAGAGACGAGAAACAACTGGTAGTCTAAAAAACGACAATTCACCATTTAATGTTGCATTTAAACAACCGTCTACTGAACAGTTATAATAACTTTTTTTTGTTGCTCCATTTTTGCACAAAAAAGTTCACGGACGCGTGTCTCAATCGGATGGCACTCGCGCTCGCACTGGTTCCAAATGGTTCGAGATATCGTGTCCGTGAGCGGTGTCTATGTGTGCGTTGCTCGAGCGCACTTTATATGTAGATTACCTTCTGTAAGGTTTATTTTCTGTGGTTCCACGAATTTTATCGTGTCAGAAGTCAAAAGTGATCTAGTCGGGATTCCCACTGCGTAAGTTTTCAGAATACAAGCACAGTTTCAATAATAAGAGTCATCATTATTAATAAATAATAATTAACTTTAAATAAATTACGAAAGTCTCTTGATATGCGTGGTTTCTTGTATCTTTTCATTTAGTTCCGTTATATATGTATCCAAATATGTATGTTAATCTAGCTAACGTCCTTGATAAGACGGTTTCGGAATTATTAATAACTTCTTTTTTCTTGTCCTTATCTCATGCTAGGTGGGGTCGGTACAACATGTTACCTATATTAATTTACTTCTATTATTAATGTGAAAGTTTTTTGGATGTGAAGATGTTTGTTACTCTTTCACGCAAAAACTACTGAACGGATTTTGATGATATTGGCATATCCTGAAATAAAACATAGGATACTTCTTATCCCTTGAAAGGTTAAGATCCCTCGAGAACGTTACTATATTCTCACAAATACAAATCTCTTTATCTAACGCGGGTAAAACCGCATGAAATATCCCTTGATTTAGTTTCTCGGTTTCATATTTTCAAACGTTAAAGAAATTTGACGTCGCAGTTTTTTTTCCAATAATAAAATCTTTTTATTCCAAACCATGAAACTATTTGATTTCCGTATCTATGTTATTTAAATGAAGGTGTGCAGGAATATCGAGCACTAACCGGTTTAGGACTGTTGAAATAAAACACGATAACATAATTGTTGGTATGGGCTTAAATCACATAAATCTATATTTAAAAAAAAAACCGACCAAGTTCGAGTCGGACTCGCGCACGAAGGGTTCCGTAAAAAAGGCAAAACAATCACGTTTGTTGTATGGGAGCCCCCCTTAAATATTTATTTTATTTTAATTTTATTATTTATTATTAAAGTAAAAATACAACTGAGTATTTTGTGAATATTTCAAGTGCCTACCTGTTGCCATTATTGATATCGAGCAAAAAATGGCAAAAAAAAATGCGTTTGTTGTATGGGAGCCCCCCTTAAATATTTATTTTATTTTTTAGGGTTGCGTTTTTTGTATGGGAGCCCCCCTTAAATATTCATTTTATTTTGTTTTTAGTATTTGTTGTTATAGCGACAACAAAAATACATAATTTATGAAAATTTCAACTGTCTAGCTATCGCGTTTCTTGAGATACAGCCTGGTGATGATATCGAAAAAAATAGCGTTTTTTTGTATGGGGGCCCCCCTTAAATATTTATTTTATTTTGTTTTTAGTATTTGTTGTTATAGCGGCAACAGAAATACATAATTTGTGAAAATTTCAACTGTCTAGCTATTGCGGTTCTTGAGATACAGCCTGGTAACAGACAGACGGACGGACAGACGGACAGACAGCGAAGTCTTAGTAATAGGGTCCCGTTTTTGCCCTTTGGGTACGGAACCCTAAAAAGAACTTGCACGAACACGTATATGAACTGCGATACTATGATGAATCATGTATATTTATTATTTTGTCCATACATGCTACCTCTATTGTAACCGCTTTAGTTTTTAAATACAAGCTCTTGTAGCGACATCTATCTACAACATAGATACAGTTCGCACGACTCCTAGATAGATGGCGCCACAGTAATCTATACCGCGATTACGAAATTTTCTAAGCGATTTGCATATATACAAGCTTCCAACATGTACAGTTGGACCGCGGTCCTTATTCTATTAGTTGTTTCTATGTGTAAGCATTCATACACAAACACATACAAACCATTCGTACTATTGTTTTGTCGACAAGGATTACGGCTTAGTTTTAGTTTTACTCTGAGGTAGGTAAACAACAAGTAAATAAATACACACCTCAGTACTGGATTTCAGTCGAAAGGTATGCGAAATGACGAAAAAAGTAATAAAGCAATGAGAAAAAAGGAAATAATAATTAAATAATCGCCTAAATTAAGCGGATAGAAATATTAATTCCGATTTTCATTGCGTTAGATAGCCCGTTTATTGAGGAATGTCAGGATATTCTTTATCCTGTAAACTTGGATACCATGCTTTAATAACTATTTGTTTAGAACGATTAAATGATAATATAAACACAAAGACGGTTGGAGAAAATAAGATATTTTCGCATGTTGGCAAGTCTTGTTAATTAATAAAAGTGACCGCAGTGTGTGTTTACGAAAGAACAATGCTGGTAATGCAACTAGAACGAAGGATGTCCTATTTTATGTTAGTTTGCGTGGGTTGCCCTCAATGCGAGGTATTTGTCCAATATGTAGGTATAACAATAACAGCAACATTACATGTAGTGGTGATAGTTGATGACGATATGAGAAATAGTCTCGATTCGGAATCAAGGCCAACAAAAGTCAATATAATTCTGTTCCTATGGTTCATGGTAAAAACAAGTCCATTTAATAGACACACACAGGTTAGTTTTATATACTTTTACCACTTAACTAATCTTGGGGCAAAGGAAACATTGTTGAAAATCTGTTGTAATACTTTCTGTTATTCTGACTAAACTAGTTTCCCAAAAAAGTAACGTTCTATTGCTGACTCTTGTACCTACTGGCTTTATGACGGGCCGGTTGGCGTGGTTGGTTAACACACTGACTATCACGTTGCAGGTCGTGGGTTCGATTCCCATCCAGGATAGACATTTGTGTGCATGAACATGTCTGTTTGTCCTGAGTCTGGGTGTAATTATCTATTTCAGTATGTATTTACAAAAAAAAAGTAGTATATGTAGTATATCAGTCATCATCTGGTTTCCATATTACAAGCTGTGCTTAGTTTGGGATCAGATAGCCGTGTGTGAAAAATGTCCGAGGATATGTCCGAGGATATTGTAATAACAAGACAGTCGATTTTATTTAAGTATTAAGTTCATATTTACGTAGGTTTTGGCATTGAATTTACTAATTTACACTTATAGAATTTGTTTGGTATCTGTTATGTTTAAAATTTTTAACATTGACTTATGAAACACGATCTAATTAAAATGATATAAATATCTCAATTTTGTTTTAACATCTGTCAGTAATTCAGAAAATATATCTTAATGTGTGAGATCTCTAAATACATTTTTATAAGGTGCATCTTCAAAGAGAAAATTTGTTTATAGTACAGAAATACGAGTATAATTTTTTTCCTGAATTTTAGTTTACTTTACGTCCACCATTTCGACTTTTTCAATTTACCCGTCGACGTCTATAACATGGGTTAATATCCACCTCTTGTGGGGGAACCTCGTTATTGACAGTTCCAGCTGGCTAGCCGACACGTGCTGCGGTACCTAACTGCGGATCATTTTCATACATACACGATTTCATGTCCTACTTATTATTTAATAACAAACCGACCTTAATCCGCACAGATTAAAGCATATATTCATTTGAAAATTCATCGCCGGGATGAGGTAAATCCAAATATAACATGTCCAATATAAGAGCAAATTGACACAGGCGGAAGTATCGACGTGTCGTCTCGCTTGTGTACGACACGGGACTCGGAATGATTGCTAAGAAAACGTTTCAGATACATAAACATGAGGTTTATCAAATTCAATTTTCCTTGTGTCTGGTAAACGATCTAAAAAGAGGTCGGTAGAATTTGAATTTTCCTTCATCATATCACGTAGGTACTTGTTGGCTAAGCATTATTGCTTAAATTTTATTTCAGTCTATTTTTATTTTCTAATGGTCTCCATTGTATCCAAAATTGGCAACATTATAAAGTTCATCGTTCATTTAATGAGTCTTAATTGTATGTATATTGAACACTTTTTGGTGATATTCGTGTGTCTATCGTCCGTGACTTCGCCTACATTCCGCCTACCTCAAATGCGATATATCTACATAAAATATTCAATGTTTGGAGCCCTCGACCGTCGTCAAGGCTAGAATCTATGTTGAAGTGTATTTGGCTTGGTGTTGCTCACACTTACTATAATAAATAATAGCTCGCTTTATACAATAGTGACATCCACTAGTGGGCCGCTATATTCTCTATTGTTTAATACTGAGTCAGCTGTAATTTCAGCCGTTCAAATTGTATCGTTAATAGGACAATACATTTTACTTCGCCTACTGCAATTTGAGAAATGATAAAAAATCCGATTTTATATCGTTGTACACTATAGGGACCTACTTTATTTCGCTAGAGTAATGACTTCAATTTTGTTTAATAAAAATGGAATCCTGTATTAAACTAGTTAACTCCATTGTGGATCAAACAAAGAGACAGGTGATGCGTGTCCACAATACAACATAATTACATATTTGCCGGGATGTACCGCTTTTCACATTACAAACTGTCTATTATACATAGAGCCCACAAAATTTATCAGGCTACTTGGAAAATTAATATTTTTTCAAGGAGCGTAGGCCGCAGCAGGTCTTTGAACGCTGGCTATTCGATACCACATGCAAAGGAGTTGCACCGTTATATGTAAACTGAACGATACGAACATTTTAACATTTTACTTTTTGTACTGCTCTACGAGGAAATCGGGTAGTGGTGCTTGTCAGAACCCGAGTTTTTGTCGCCGTTGAATAACAAGAAACAGATGAATGGATTTTAACTGCCAGGTAAATGGTGGCAGATGGTTTACTTACATCGAAAGCAAAGTTGTTGTTGCAAAAAGCGTTGCATTCTTCCTCCTTGGAGATTTGCTTCATATTTTATTATAAAAGAATGTTCAAGTGTTGGAAGTTAAGCAGATTGGAATTTATGATGAGTCAAACTAAAATATTCTCCTTCGATAACAATGGTATTTAAAAAGCAGAGATAAATAAACACTGAGGAACGCTGCCTTAATCATCTGGCTTCTACCTAAATAAGATTGTAAAGCAAGCCTAGCTTGATGATAGCTACGGGTATCGAGTTCGCGACAAGGAAATTGCCTCGAGTGGAAGCTTCGTTGCTTGTCGCGCATCGATGGCACAGCCCCTGTCCTTTTAACTTACACCTGCGGTTTATACAACTGTATTTCACGGCGGATGGATTATACACTGCGGTAGGCAAAATAATGATGCAACTAAGTGTATGCAGAGCAAGAAAAGTACTTAGTCGTTTCAGTGACACAGCTGTGTTTGAGGAACTGGCGGTTCAAATGGTTGCTAGCTATTCATCCATACTTGCAAGAGTTGCAAGTGACAGAATTAGTTACGTTCTATTTCAACAGCAATTATATTTCGGGATACCATATAACGGATGGGCGTGAAAAGCAAAATTACAATATATTTTTAAACATTAGTGATGTGGATATTACAATACCAATAAACACACAAGGAAGGAAACTACGCAACATTTTGTGTCGGCACTAATTATAAATGTAATAAATAAATAAATGAGCAAACACAAGAAAGTCGACCCATTTATCGGTGTCGTAAACAATGTAGATGACGATTGTAGTACCTAATTAAAAACCCTAATATGAATTTTACAACGGAAATTTTGTACAAAACTTAATTATTTTTTAACGAATCGTAGTCTTTTCTGCTCGTATTAAAGGTAGTATAACAAAATCAAATATAAATCCTCGATTCGAAACCTAATCATGAAGGAAGGAATGCGTGCACTGAGTGAGCTTCTTAGTGTACTTTGGATGCACGCACACATCTTAACACGATTGCTGATCATATGCAGTGCTGTGATTTCATACACGATCTATCTAGGGGTATCTGAATTTTTATAAGTTAAGCAGATTTTTAGTTTCTCAGCCTCGTACATCCAGCAATTCAGCATCATTGATTAATACTGTGTTACTTCTTACAATGTGGAAGTGATTGTAGAGATGTTAGATAACTCGCATTTGCGGTTTGAGATCCTTGTAAGTTATCTGTGTGCGGTCAATTGATATCGGATGCCCTAGCTTCTAGGCTACTAGCTGGCTGATTACATTGATACCACAGATACGCGTAACCACATTTTAGTGTTGTTACAAATTTAATAACAATCTACATTGTCTCAACGTATATGTTTTCATATGAAGAACCACGTTTTTAAGTGTAGGTATTACATTAATTAAAGTTTTATTTATCCGAATCACATAATATACACCTTGGAACAAGGTGTTTTGGACAACCTTAACCTTACATTTTAACTTTGTGCAGTTTGATATAACGTATGTAAAGGTAGTGGTTAATTTATATTCCACATGGTTTCAGCATTATGTTTAATTAAAAACCGAGAGGCACTCTTGAAAGTTTATTTCCTTTGAAACACATGTGAGGCCAAAACCTCAGTGCACGTGGTCTTATCTCCTTGCATAAAATGTAATTACCGATTGTTTTGGTTTAACTTATACCGTGGTTGAATTTGATTAGCCATACTGTAAAGTAGTCAAGGCACTAGATGTGGTTACATAACGGGCCGGGGACCGGATACCATGTAATCTCCACCATCTCTGTTCTCTCGTCACGCCCGATGCTCCAATTCTGTGGTTTGTCTGAATAAAAAATCTTGAATAAAAAGTTGCTCAATTGAGACCCCGGCGCAGCTGGCGTTACATAGTGCTAATGCTATTGAATTAAGGAAACTGTTTCTCAGAAATTCTTCTAACTATCTCTTGGATATTGGTATTTTTATTATTTTGAGCATAAAATATAAACTATATTGTTTCTGTTAAGTAGTACCTATGAAGATCTAAAATTACATCAATTAATCTGTGTTCCTAGAAAAAATAAAACCGGCCAGTTGCATGTAGGATCATACAAGGGTTCCAAAGTACTTTAATTCTAATTGGAAAATTAGTTTCCGATTCTAAAAGTTGATCGAAAATAGCTTGTGAACTCTAAGACAAGGTATAATAGACTCAATAGTTTTCCATGTAACTTTGTAGACCTAACAATGCTTTTTTTAAATCTCTTAAATAATACATTGACGTGTTAAATTATAAGTACGTATATGAATGAAAAATAATGTAAATTTTTATAAAATTTGAGGGTTGCTCTCGTTTTCTCCAGGATCCCATAATCAGATCCTGACTTGGTGACAATGGGACCATCGCCGAAGTAATACTTAATACTCTATCAAATGAAAAAAATAATTGAAAATCGGTTGACAATTGGCGGAGAAATCGATGAACATAAAAACATAAAAAAAAATACATACAGTCGAACATATAACTGCCTCCTTTTTTGAAGTCTTTTAAAAAAGAAAAAACATTAATGTTCGGGAGGTACATATTTTTTCATACATTTTGTTTGTATATTGCAGTGCCTTAAATTATTATTTATGATGCTCAATTTGAGCGACATCAGCCTTACAGTTAACAAGTTAATTAGCTGTGCAGTAACGGCTATACAAACATGACGAAACTATACGGGAAATTATTAGACTCCTGTACCCAGGGTTCCTGTTGGGCAAAATAAACACAAATATCAGAGAAATTATAAGTATAATAAAGTATATCCTGAACAAGCTAAGCCCTGACCTAGAGTCGGGCAATCAATCTTTGCAAAGTACAATTTCATTAGTGCATTGTGCAGGGCCTCGTGTAATATATGCGGCGACAGAGTCCACAGCGCGATTCAGAGTCGTGATCGTGACGCAAGCGGCGCGGTGTCGACCGCGTCACCTTACCCAACATCGGCAATGCGGCTCCGATCACGCTAATCTGCATTCTTATGCCTACGAGCCAATGCCTTATACTGCCTTCTAAATTGCATACGGGCTACTAGCGCAATGAATTCCACACCGAACGACGGCAGCATTGTCGGCGTTGATGCAGTTCCTGCAATTCGTTTTTATGACGTTTCCATGCTTTTACGCTGCGTTAAGATAATGTTGCTTCCATTTAAATAGTTTCTATCTCGACAAATGATATGACACTCAGGTAGAATTTAAGATTATTGAAGCTATTTGCATTAAAATAGCACCGAACACATCATCAAAGTAAACCGCTGGTGAATTTCTTATTATAAGTAATTTAATCGTATCTAATTGTTTGTTAAGTCTCGATGTGTCTTATTACCACTTAATTGAACCCGACCTTTACCCGATATCATGGAGAGAAATTAAATTTCGAGTTACATGTAATTGGGAATCAAAAGGTGCTCTCGATGTTCTACGAAGCGTGCACTCCAATATTAATTACGGATCACTTGTTTGGTTTCGTTCTTGAAATTAAGTTCAATATACGTATAGGACGTACAATTCTTGTACAAATAGCGTGATTTCTGCTGAAAATAAAAAATGTATTGATAAAAATAAATATCGGGTTGACGGCCCAGTTGGCGCAATGTTACAAGATAGGTTTGCCAAAAGACGATTTCGGAATCATTACTTAGCCAAGAAAATTATGTATAAAGATTGAGCGTTCTAAACAATTTATTTCTCGCATCATATTTTTCCACTTAATTGATCTGTTTTTGCCGCAAATTGATAGCTTTGACCTTTATGAAATTAAGGGTCTTGTCTTCGTTTTCGGGCTGCTATTTATGGATGATTGAAAGTTGTTTACCGAAATGTCATAGGTAACTTAGGGACTCTGAAAGACGATATCGTAACAGAAATACATATTCAAAAATAATCTAAAAATATGCAAGAAGACGGGCTGACTGAGCGACTCAACATAAAACTATGCATAAAGATCCCTTTTATGATGTTGGCGGGGATTGAGGTGGTCTTGGTCTAATCATTAAAATAGTGATTTCGGTGGAAAGGATTGTGTGTGGAGATAGCGACATCTATTTATTAGATAAGCGTGAGCTAAGACAGGATAAAATATAAAAAAACACGAGTGAAATCGCGGGGCGGAAAACAAGAGTTTAATATCACGTTTGTCCTGTATCTATCACGTTTATCAGACATCAGAACCAGAAATGCAGAGATAATTAGCTAATCTGATAAAAAAATATTGATTTAGTACTCTTAGAGAAGTGGCTGGTGGAAGGTTCGCAAGCTCCTCGCCATTGACAATTAGAGCGGCACAACCACTCTCCGGAACGGTTGACGTAACACAGCCTTCAGCCAGTCGCCTACTGCCAGCCCTGGAAACTTGATATAACTCCTGAACTATTTCAATGACTGATTATCTACTTTGATATCGTCGACAACTATCGTTTATTTCACATTTCACTACTACTATGGGATGTTCCCATTTGTTGGAGAAGTGCCTAATATAATTTGATCAGTTGTTTTTCACCTAAATCACTTATTTTCGTTTCTTCCTGTAGGTACCGGATGTTCCCGATTTTTAACATTCATAAAACTCGCTCTATCTACTGGTACTATAAGCGTCTAATTAAAATTGATTCGTTTTGATTGTCTGTAATCAGTGCTAAGCAAAAACCGTAACGATGTCACCTAATTTACCTGTGATCGGTGTATTTGACCCCGATTTTCTATTGTTCGCAGATTGGTAGGTCGTCGGAGTCTCCGATCGACTTCGTGGTCATGGACACGGTAGCAGGCGACAAGACTGGCGAGACGAAGGTGTTGCAGAGCACGATATCGCGGTTCGCGTGTCGCATTATCGCAGACCGGACTGATGTCAACAACTGTCGCATATACGCAGCAGGCTTCGACTCCTCCAGGAATATATTTCTTGGTGTAAGTTCACCTTTTGTTTTTAAATAAGAGAACAAGCTTGCGTAAGACCGCTATCTCACCATGGTAAGTGATGATGTTGCCGATGGTGGTAAGCACACAAACCCTTTAGCAGTTACGTCGCAGTTAGTTACGTATGCAGTGAGCGACGTCAATCTATAGACATTAGTCGAGGTAACACGATTTTATTTACTTTATAACGTCACTCCATAAATTTTCATATTTGTATCGGATACAAAACTCACGTATGATTTTAGATGAGTTTTACACGTGCATGAAAATGTACCTAGCATTGATTATAAAACTATTGCGATGTGGTAACAATACAATCGTATTTTCCTTACTCACAATTGTTATGTAAGTGAATAACGGGGTGAAGTTTATTAAGAGTATTTCAGACGTCTGCGATACTGTCTGGGGTAAAGTAGCGGTTGAAAGTTTGTGTGAAAATCTGATATTCATGAACATTTATATTAAATTGCCAGTTTAAGAAAGTTATAGTAGTATAGTCAGTTATTAGAAAATTAACCCTTTAAGGAGAGAATGGGGTTGTCTATGTTCACATGGACAATAATATTTTTCAGGTTTTTTTTTTAAATTGGTATTTGTTAATGCTCAATGACACATGTAGGACGATTCGTTCGTTGCACTAGCCAAAGGGGATCTTATTTTAATTTTTCTCAAAATTCTTTCTCTAAAAGAAGGAAAAGGTGTGCAAAAGTTTGTACTGAGAAATATATTTTTTAATAGTATCGAATATGGAGATTCTGTTTTACTGAAATACACTTTATTTGTACAGATTGGAGCTTCTTAATTTACTTAGATTATTTTTAGTGGTTAAAAATGAGAGCGCGGTTGAAACCGTATTGGCCTAACTAAAACATAGTTGCAATACAAAAATGGATATAAACATAACAAATTTAAAAACAATGTTAATATATTACAGGAGAAAGCGACAAAATGGACAGACAACCAAAACCACGAAATCGACGGACTAACGACAAATGGGGTACTAATAATGCATCCCGGCGGTGACTTCTGTGGTGGTAACGCAACCTGCGGACCTTGGCGCGAGACCTCAGTGGGCGGCGCTGTATTCTCTCTTAGAGAAAGTCGATCTGCACAACAAAAGGTAAGTTAACTTTAACCTGGACTATGACATGGTCTTCATCATTAATTTGGAGAATTTATACAAAGACCTAATAAAATATTCCTTTCCAGGGCATACCATGTCAATCAGAAACAAATGTTCTAAGAGATGGAACCATGATAGATTTATGTGGAGCGACATTGCTTTGGAGGAGTGCTGAAGGACTGAAAAATTCACCGGTGAGTTATTCATGACTTTATTGGGATCCAATTAGTATTTACGTCGATGTTGTGGTTACACGCCTAACCAAAATTAACTAGTGGACACAAGCCTAACCAAAATTAACTAGTGGGCTCTGAGAGCTGTAACCCTCGTGAAAGTATGTGATATTTTTCTTTTTTTTTACGTTTTCAACCCCCATAGCAAAAAATAACATACAATTAACCTGCTCACAAATTTCACGAGAATCAGTTGAGAAATGCGACCTCTAAAGGAAAACAGCCGCACAGACATACGAAAGCATTTTTGCCGAAGCCGAAACATATGTGCAGTAACTTTGGGGTCATTTCACGACCATCAAACACTTACTGCGTTCCTGGATTTTGGAGAAAAATAGGTACATACACAGGAAATAATCCGGTGTATGTACCTATTTTTACTACTTTGTACCACTGCCTTTTCAGTTTTCACATGTTAGTATACAGAGATCCCTTTTATGTGTGCTGAAAATTTATAATTTGTGCCCTAACTAATTTGGTTCAATAATTTCAGACAAAACGCGACTTAGAAACACTTGTTGACGAACTGAACGCCGGCCGACCGCAGTGTCCCGTCGGCTTAAACACGCTGGTCATTCCGCGCAAACTGTCCACGGCGCATCAGGATCTCAACCAACCTTACGTCTATCTTAATTGTGGACATGTACAAGGTATGTACATCCTAAATAACTTGGTCCCCGAAAACTGTGTTTAAAAATATAAATAAAATAAAAAAGCCTTATATTTTCCAGTTTCACAAAAGTAATATTTAATTAAAGAATAAAAATAAATTATTTATTTGAGGGAACCCCTGAGGTAAAGGCCTCCTCCAGAGAGTGCCATCTTTCTCGGTCTTTTGTTATCCTGCCAGACGCATAATCTCGTCCTCTCACCGTGTGTGTCGTCTTCTTCGATTTTTTTTTGTGAAAACTGTGTTTATTACAGTTTAAATTTGTATTCGTTTCGCTTCTTAGGACTTCCCAGTGAGCTGAATGGTGCATATATTTTGATGTTTATGCACTAAGGAACTGGAGATGAGAACTCATAAATATATTATATTTTGACATGGTATTTTATGGTAGGGGAGGCATTGATGCTAAATTTGTAGTTACTCGAGCGTCTTTGGGACCTACTGGAATTTGAAGATTAGGTGGAATAAAGAAAAAAAGGTTATGTGATATTTTCCCCTTCAGCGGTGGGGGGAGCGTCTACAGGGTTTCAAAAATGTAAAAAAAAACAGTCACCAAGAAATACTCGAGCGCGTCAGATATTAATAGGGTAGTCGCGCCACGTCTGTCTGATAACGGAAATATAATAATCTGCCGTTTTGCGTGGTGGGGGTGGCCGTACGAAGGCGTCGAAAATATTTAAAAAAAAAATTTACTCGAGCGCGTCAGACATTGATAAGGGATGTTAAGTGAACCCTCCAGTAGCTCCTATTTTAAAGACTGACGATTTGGACGCGACCATCAGTCAGGGCCGATTTTTGAAAATGCAAAAAAAAATCGTGACCTTGATTTACTCGAGCGCGTCAGATTTTTATACAGGCGGTTCTTCTTGATGGCCTTGTTGTACTGACTCATAATCTGACAATTATGTTGAGGGATTTCCTTAATCTGACGGTTTGAAAAAAAAAAATATATAAAAAATATCGAAATCTCGAAAATGGTTCAAGATATCGAAAAAATGTTTGTACAAAAGTTGTAGAAAATTTAATTTTCTACAATATTTATCATGAATACATATACCAAAAACCCCATAGGAAACGAGATATTTGCAATAAATCATTTTTTGCCTTTGACCTTGAAAAATCAGTAGTCGCGGGCACCCTATGATAAGTAGCTTTTGAGTTAAGTTTTAGGGTATCAAAATAAAGGTCTATACAAGTTAAATAGGTGACTATCTCTCATTCTGAGGTGAAACTCATAATATTCCTGGACTATACACTTAATAATGATTTTAGCTACTTCGGCTTGTGCAAATCGGCAGATTAAGATATTTCCGTGATTCGTGACTAATTTCCTTCAAAATAAAAAAAAAATTAATCGCGCTCGAGAAAATCCAGGTGACGTTTTTTTTTTGCAACTTTGCGAGTCTCCAATTTTCTTTCGTCACGCCCAATTTGTCAGATTATTGAAATGTACACTATTTTGCATGTAACTAACTTACCTTACCTTAATCTGACGCGCTCGAGTATTTCAAACCATCGATTTTTTTTTACTAATCTGACGGGCTACCCTAGGCGTTCGACACTACATAGAGGGCTCAGATTTGGTGAGAGTACTTCACAAGGTGCAAGGTTGCCCCCTTATGTTAATCTGCCGCGCTCGAGTAAATCCCGAAATCCCCTATTCGCCTCCCCTACCATTATATGATAACCGCGGCGGAATTATGTATCTCGCGACAGGTTAGCAACAGGCGTAAATTTCGCGATCGCTGCTATCAAACGTCACTTTTGTATGAGCTTGAGAAATTATTTGTTTCCATTTATTGCTACCCTATCGCTAGTGGCGCTAGTGTCCATGGGTAATGTCATTCAGCGATAAAACTTTCACATTTATAATATTAGTAGCTACATTAGTAATTACAGTAACTAGACGTAAATACATCCAAAAAAGAATTAATTAATGAAATTTTAATGAAAACTTGAACAAAATCGCTAACGGAATATTGCTATATGGCACGGCATGGTGGCTTGCGTCAACAGTAGCTTAGTTATTCAGTATTTTATAATTTTTAGTTTTTGTTAAGAAAAATGTTAATGCCAAACATTTGGAAATACAGGATTTTATATACTTACTAAGTAACGCAATATTGTTAAAATTACAAGGTTTACTATTTATCTTTAAATCAAATGTTTAAGACCTTCTACTAATTAATGCTTTGTTAACTTATTTATGCAAGTGCTTATTCACTCCAATGTTACAATACAACACGTAGTATTAAATTTGACAATGATTGATTGATTGATACCTGCCAAATTTCAAGTGTAAAGCAGCAGTTATACTTTCTGATATTCCCCTATTTTCATTGATATAATTTCAATCCCCTATTTTTAGCCCTTTAGGGGTTTTATTTTCGAAAATCCTTTTTTTAGCGGATTCCTACTCCTTATGAGAAATCTACCTGCCAAATTTCAAGGTTGCATTTCAAGGTTAATACTTTCAGAAATTTTGTGATTAATCAGTGTGTAGTATTTCGCTTTTATATGTCTGTTTATATTTCAAAAATGCGTTATTGGTTGCGTTTACTGTCACCAATTATTGTACTTTGTATTCTAGAACCTGCATTCGGAGGAAACTCATCAATTACTCTTTCAAAATTATCCCTTTAAAATGACATAGGATTTTTTTTACTACATACTTAATATGTAAATTTTAGACCAACTACAAATTCCAATAATGTTTCCAGGGGAGCACTCGTGGGGTGCAGAAGGCAGCGAGACGGGCACGCGTCGTTGCCCCATGTGCCTGACCGCCGGCCCTGTGGTGCGCGTGTGTATGGGCATCGAACCCGCTTTCTACGTAGACTCCGGCCCGCCGACCTATGCATTCAATCCCTGCGGGCATATGGCTTCAGAGAGGACTGTCAAGTAAGTAATAAGTTTACAAACAAAGTGCCTATCTGTCACAATTTTTATGGGATTTGGGGGGTCAATAGCTTTGTTCTACCCATACACCTTATGTCCTAAGTGTCATGGTCGATTTTTTTTTTAATTACTCGAAATCTTTATTTTAATGAGTAATAACTTTTTTGGTAAATAAAATATATTTTCTTGGAACAATTTTATTAAATAATTATTTATTTAGGTACATTAAAAAGACATTGGAGAATTCAACAAAATTTACGTCATTGTATAAATTATTTGTGACGTCGGATACCGCGGCGAAGGTCGTGTGTTCGAATCCTACAATGAGCTTGAGCTTTCGGTGAAGGAAAACATCTTGAGGAAATCATACTGTGTGAGTGAATACTCAAGTTGAATATCTGTCGCCAAGCACCTGTTAGTGAGATCTAGTGGATGCACTTGAGAGCCAGTTGCATTTAAGGCATTGTAATAAGGTTTACAACACATTGGTAATCCCGCTGGTATTGCTAATGTCTATAGGCTACGGTATTCAAATTATCAATAAAGTAATATTATCATGTTTTAAAAACATGGGTTTATTTAGTTTGCAAAATGAATGAAAAAGTTATTGTGGTTTTTTTTTCCTTTACCTACCTTCTTTTTTGCTTGTCACTTTCCCTTATAAAAATAAATGAATGAAACTATAATTTAATGTATGCTATTAGAGTGATAGCAAATACCAAACGGTATAAATTCCTGTACATATATTTTAATTCGTAAATAAACTCAAAGTCCAAATTGTTTACATTAAATTGTCGCGCCATTAATTATTTCGCGTGTTATACTTGTGAAACTTTGTACACAAGTACATCATATCCTGAAATTAGTTAAACCAGTAACGGTATATATTCTTTTACATTCAGATAAACGATATTCTCTCTCTCTAAGTTTAATCCCAAAAAGTACTGGCAATACGGAAAGTAGAAATATGCCATATTTCTTAGTATTTATATTCCAAAGGTACAATACAATTTGGTCGAGATATATCACAGCTGATATCTATTATTATTAAAAGACCTGTTAGATAAGATAAGTTTTTATACATATTCATTTAGAGCGACACTGTGACCAATACAGCAGGGTAACATTCATCGCTACAGGAAAGTAACCCTAACTTTAGGTTACAACTGATAACAGATGATTCACATTATTGTGTACTTAACAACACGTTATTTGTATAGTTATATAACACATGAATACCTAAAAGGCATGATGTAATAATGAAATGGATGGACAAGGCATGCCGTTTAACCTTGTCGATAAGTGTTGTTGTCATTCAAAGTTACATTTTGAGGCTCTATTTCTGGTTTTTGGAAACCTGATCTATACTTAAATTAATCTGATATCACTATAATAATATATCTTTGTATATATAAGTAAAACAAAGTCGGGTTACTTTATAACTCAAGAACGGCTGAACGGATTTTGATGAAACTTGGCACACAGGTAGATCATATCTGGAATAAAACAGGATATTTTTTATCCCTCGGGGACGGGTGAAACCGAAGGGGGCAGCTAGTGAGGAATAAAATTAAATCAAAGTCAAAGCCACTTATTTATTAATTGTAGGCTCTAGGATGGCAGTAATGAAGGACAAATTTATTAAATATAACACCTTTTCAGAAGTCAGCCTTCAACTGAGAAAATCTCAGCAAGTTTATATATCTCTATGATCTGATTATATTGGCTATATTTTATTAAATTGACTAAGATTAACATAGTATTCACGTCATAAGCCTAAAGAGTAGACATGTAGTTCTCGGGATGTTATGTGGCAACATTTGCCTATATGCATTACGAAAATCAGGGGCAATGCCAATGGCCTAGAGGGCTCTGAAGTACATCAGCTGAAATGCATCGGCGTTAGATTATCCACTTGACGGTGTTAGCCGGCTAGACGAGTACACATAAATAATTATAAATAAGCATCGATATAGGTATAGACTAGATTTAGGGTCGGCGCAAAAAATACGTCTCGGTAAATAAGAGCGCATTTGAAAAGTGAGCTCTTATTTTGTTTAGTTTCGTTTGAACATAGCCAATATAAACACGTCTCACAATGCCGCAGTGTGTATTCAAAAGTTGCAAAAATAATGCTCGAAAAAGCAATTTAACGGTCGGAGTATCTTACTTTCGGTAAGAACATAAAGAATAAGAGATATTTTAAGCTTTAAACTAACAAATAATATAAAATTTTGAACAAAATTACATATTTTAAACCACGCTACCAACGCTACAAATGTTTGGCCAAACTCGCCAACACACGCACAAACTTCGAAGAAGAAAAAATAAACGAAACAAAACGATGTAGCTCTCAAGGCGAGAACGGGAAAACATACTTTATTCGTTGCATGTTAAGGTTGATTTCACACTAAATGTTCTTTAACTTATGTCTATTTCTTTTAAGTGACAGGAGTAGTTTATTGCTTTGCTCGTTTTATGTGACTAATGATCGTAAGTATTAGATAATATTTTGAAGATTTGTGACTTTATTACTGGGTACTATGGTTGTAATTAGGTTGAACTTAAAACTGTTTTAAAACATTTCTCTCCCTTTGTTAATAAACAAATGTAGCTGTAAAAGTATATACTCACGCGGATAGCATTTAGCTTGGATTTTGTATGTGACCCAGAATCTAGTCTATACCTATATCGATGTAAATAAGACTTCTTAACACTACCACTGTATGAATTAAGTGCGCGGTTTTAACAACTAGGAAATCCTGTTTTATACCATTAAAACGAATATTATCATCATAAATGCCACAGTTGGTGTCTGTTTGTTCAATCACGATTAACTTGAATATTGGAATAGAGATAGATAAAACAATTGACTTTTTAAAACCTTGATAACCATTACGCGGGGAAATAATTAATCTTAAATTGTAGAGTTAACCTAATGTCGTATCTATAGATATTGGTCGGGCGTGGACATACCGCACGGCACGAACGGCTTCCACGCGATCTGTCCGTTCTGCGCGTCGCCGCTGCAAGGCTCGCCGGGATACGTGAGACTCATCTTCCAGGACAACCTCGATTAAGTCACCACCTACCAACAGGTACTTTATATTATTTTCTTGCCCGAGTCTTCTCAGTGTATTCCGAACCGGTGGTAGAGTCAAGTCTAACATTCATAAGTGCTTTCATCATCATCATGTCAGCTGGAAGACGTCCACTCCTGGACAAAAGTCTCCACAAGGATCTCCACGATGGCCGGTCTTGTGCTAGTCGCATCCAGTGTCTTACCACGGCCTAAACTGAGTTTTTTTATTAAACCAGCGGCACGTTGTGATGTCCGTTTTGACAGGAGGGTGTCTTAACACGCTATGATTGTCTCTTTTTGGCACGTTAGAAGTAAGTGGAATGTATTATGTATTTATATTCCAAACATTTCCATAGGTACTAGATTTTAGCTCAGTATTAGTGACGTCGGTCGTGGGTTCGAATCCTACAATGAGTTTGAAGTTTCGGTGAAGGAAAACATCGTAGGGTAATCATATAACGGTGGTAGGGTACTTTTGTTTTACCTGGCTAGCTACTAAACTCAACAAAATATGTCGCATAGTGCCTATCCGCATGTTCCGGCATTTGGACTTGACAGCCTTCGACGCATCCATAAATAGACAATACTGGTTTTCCCTCTGTTTCTATACAACGATAGTCTCAAAACATTTACCAATTTACCAAATAAATAATTTAATATTTTCCCTTTTCAGGTTGAATGCCGTACCGCGACGTATCTATACAAAGTAAACTAAATAAAAATGTACGTCGACGCAGTAGGACAGACTTTACTTTAAAATAACCAACAACTGTTATAATAAACACCGATCTGCTGCTTAATCCCTTACGAAATGTAATTTATATATTACTATTAAAACGTATAGATATCACACTAAAAATAAAGTTATATCGTGATGATATCTATAATGGGAGAGATAGATACTATGAGCAGACCCTAACCTACGTTGTGACATTAGTTATGTTGATTCTCAAAGAGTTGAGGATGTTTTTATGTCTTTTAGTTGTAACAGACTGCACGAAACACAGTATCAACAGAATCTCACGTTTACTGTGTCTTAACAAACATTGCAATGTCTCATTCAATAATTATAATTTTATACATTACCCAACATAACAGCTATTTCAGTGCATGCCAGTAAATATATGTTATTATACTGAATGTTAAAATGATAGTCTATGAAATTCGATATATTTATGAGATACGTGTTATGTTCATAAGTTTAACGTGTTTACGGTGTCTGTATGTTTAATAATAAGGTAACTAACTAACAATATTTATTTATTGTTGTCAACGTGTATGGATATGACATGAGAATAACTGAGAAACCGTGGAAAATTATATTTAAATGCTTTGTACATAGCCGTGTTGATTTTAAAATTGATCGTTGTAATTATGACAGGCGTATAAAGATTCAAGGAAATTAACTTTTTTAACAAGGGATTTTAATGCAGCAGCAAAATGTATTATAGAAGAGGTAACTAATTCTTAAAAAATGAGCTGATTTAACTAACTGCGGTATTATCCAATTCACGTTTATCATTTACAATAAATAAGTATCCTTTTGGTCCGGTATAAATAACGACGAATTGCAAGATATAATTAATTTTATATATTCAATGAACATGCAATAATAAATCGATTTTTAGGTGTTCTGTGTGGAGTTGTGAAATGTAAATAATTAACAATTAATGTTCATTTCTATATGTTATAAATATTAAGTAATTTATGTTGGGTTTGTAGCGTGTGAGATGCTTTTAGATGTAAGCGAGCCTTTATGCTGTAGTTAATAGACCGCTTCAAAATAATGAATATTCCTCATTCACGAGTTTGAGTTTATGGTCTCAACTCTCAATTATTTATCACTGAAAACATGTCCTGTACATTAAAAAAATAAATAATAATATAAGCAGTAAGTGAAATGTTCTCTAATTTGATTCAACTATTACTTTTTAAGTTTAAAAAAGTAGTGATCAGTTGTATCAATAAGTATAATTATAAGAATTGTTAAAACTAAAGAATGTCGCATTGAAATGGAATGTTCTGTTTTAGCTCATTTAGTGCACCGATAAAATAATATATAATGGAAAAAATCTAGGGATGCGCTGATGACGGGAAACTATATATAGATTGTGTAAATTGTCGATATCGATAATGTAAAGCTGGTGTCCAATAAGCGTGATGAATAGTTAAACAGTATAAATCGCTAATCGACGCAGTTTTATAATAAATATAGTAGAACGAATGCGATGTGTTTATACTCGGTACATTTAATGGACGCCTGCGTATAGACATGACAGGCCGGCGTGGTAATGTACACGTTCTAAGGAGTGTTGTATAAATAATGTAAGTTTTATAGCCCGTAGCCGTACTAGCTTACAATAGTATGAACATTTAGTTTTTGTACACGTAATGGAGAATGTTACTAGGTATGCCAAATCGGTTGAAAGTTTGTTACAGTGAAGCTTGTATGTATACAAATACACTAGTTTTTGTTGTAGTCAAAAATACCTATTAGTTTTGATTTTACAGGCAAAATTTTTCCGATAAAATCGAGTCCCGCTAACAGTCACGTGACCGCATTTGACATCAATGTGCAACACTCGCTCATAGCGGAGCGTTGCACATTGACGTCACACCGTCACACGAGTATGGCACATCGAGTACGAGTCCGCATCGCACGTTTACTTCTATAAATCGGAAACTAATTGACGTAGCGAAGTAATTCTTTCACATGTATTTTTTATTTTTGACAGAGAATATGGAGAGCTAATATTCAAAATTAGGTAACATTCTTCATTGCCTTTCGAGTTGACAGATTTATTGTACCATGGCGGATACCATAGACGTATGTGATTACACACGTTATTCTTTAAGCAAAATGCTTATTTAAAGTAGTCTGTTAACGTATAGTTGTCATCAGCCTTCTATAATTTGATATTTCAGTGTTTACATAGAGTAGACAAGTAAATATAGATACATATAACTACTGAGATATTGGACCATATAGTTTGTCAATACTCGTGTGAGACACTGAAACGAGCGTAGTCTGTGTTGTAAAATGTTACGTTGCGTTATATACATACGTGTTTCGATATATTTAGCGTTATTTTCAATTAGGACGAGGACGTTGAGTCAAGTGTAGTAACGCTTTCATGAGGACTGTAGTACGTGTCAATCTAGAGTTGAGATTGGTTTGAAATGGTGCAGTATTTATACATATTTGTACCCATGATTGCCTGCTGTTCTCGAATCTGATGTAATGTAGGCATTATTGTGTTCGGTAAAGTTGTTATTATGTATCCTTCACCAGTCTCGACTTTAGTATGAAACGTACAATGATTTCTAACATTATTAGTGGTAATAAGAACTGAGTGCTAGCCTTAATTTTATTTATAATACCTAAGTGCTAGGATAATAAATTGCTCTTTTGAGTTAGAAAACTAACATGATGTTTTATTTATAAAAAAAAGACAAGTCTTTTATACTTTATTTATTTATTGACCAGAGTCACACTGACTATACTATCTTACTTATTTAAAAAAAATACTCTCATACTTTATCTGAGTGCTTACAATTGACGATATTTTTAATTGAAAACTTTCATTTTATTAATACATAGCTAGTGACCTGAAAAGCTCACAGTGAGACTTAAAAATATAACAAAACAAAAGGCACTCATTCACAATCACAAACTACCGACAATATTTGCAACATTCACTGCAAATTCAACTTAGTAGTGACCAATACCCTAATGTACTGGTCGTAGGCAGTAGCTACGGCCAATCCTAAGTGGTCCCTGTTCCAATCGAGCGCGTTGATTGGCTGAGAGCTAATGACCATGCGCTGTAGTCGCTGCACCTTACCGGGCACGCCGCATGATACACCTTGCGGGTCTACGCGGTATCTTTGTTCTGGGTATTCACTGGGAATTTAAAATTAACCAAATAAGACAAATGAATTTGGATTATTAATTAGCTGGAGTGTTTTGACAGTTGTCTGCAGGGCCGGATTTAAGGGAGGTCAACCAGGGCAACTGCCCGGGGCCTCCACAAGTGAGGGGCCCCCTCTCTAAATTCTATATGTACGCTCTCGTATATAGATAAAGTTCTAGAAGTGTCGTCGGACACGCGGTTGGAACGATGGTTCCTTCCGCTATATGGTGAAACAATTGCATGAAAAATATGTAGGTATTATTTATCCTATTTGCAAAATAATTTGGGGCCTCCACTCTTTTATTGGCCCAGAGCCTCCACACCTCTAAATCCGGCCCTGGTTGTCTGTAAGGCAATCGTTACTGACTGACTGATCTATCAAAACAGCTCATACCACTGAACGGATTGCGCTGAAATTATCAAGAAATTATTTTCCAAAATTTACGCCCTAAGGGGATCAAACGGGGTCCAAAGTTTGTATGAGAAACGGATCGCGGGTGAAACCGCGGGGCCTTGTTTGCCTGCGCTAGTTGTATAAAAAAAGTGTAATCTATCTATCTATATAGAAAGCATGCACACTTGTACCAAAGAGGATAAAAACACTACGTACTTGTACTGTATCCCTTACTTAGGACAGAGTGGGGCGCGTCTTCGTGGATGGCACTATCTATACATGCTCTCTGCTTAGTTAGAATCTTCCAGAATATTACCTACATATTTACAAAATCAAAATGTACTTACTACTTCCAAAGCGTAACTTGACCATTTCCAGCGCAAGTCAAGAAAATATCACGATTTTGTGGAATATGTTTTGCAAGCCATATAGTTCCACTTTTAGTGGACGTGTCAAGAACCTAAAATTTTAACATCAATTATTCTATCTTTACTACAATAGTAGTAGTAGAAAAGTAAGTGTTAAGCAATTTGGTACCTACATTTTTAGAGCAGGTAGTTTGAGTCCCAGAGTTACAGAATATACTCAAGAATGCATATGAAACAGTAGGGCGACACCTAATAGTGCAATCCACGAAGACGCGCCCCACTCTTTTTCCTAATCCCTTACAGTGCAAGTATGAATCCTTTCGCTAATGTTGTAGTGCTGTCTACCTATATGTATTGTATATGTCGATATGCAGCACTACAATAATAGCGAAAGGTTACACACTTGCACTGAAGGGATTTAGAAAAAGAGTGGGGCGCGTCTTCGTGCATGGCACTATCTGTAACATTGGTACAATATTTTGTTGAACATTACCTGTGCAAATCCTTTGCTTGGATTCTGTGTCCGAAGATCAAAGACGTGAAACTTGCCTTCTAATGTAGTGGCTACCAACTTGTTCATTGGTATGTCTCTGCGGTCAAACTCTGTGGAGCAAACCTGACAGAAGAATACAAATTATAAGTCCACTATACATCATTGCAAAGGAAAATCAACAAATTAAAATCTTATTGCTCATGCATCCTTCATAATGTTAAAATAACGATATTAGGTAATAGACACTAAGGCTCAATTTACATTGTATACAATTGATATTAAATTAGTTCTATGTACAATTTCTTCGCTTCCATTCCGTTCCGCGGCAATGTAAATTGAGCCTAATAGGTAGGTATACATCATTGTCATACGTACTCCATTTTTCAAATTGCATTCCCATCTAAGTGACATGGTCCGAAGGTCAAACATCTTCAGGTCTCCATTGTCATAGCCAGCAACAACAATTCTCTCGGCATCATTGAATGAGTTCCCGAACCCAACAGCCCAGCAGTCACGTTTAGTTTCACCTTGGACTGGTTGCATGTTAGCTACCGGCTTGCCTCTTTGTCGAGGATCCCATACTTTTACAGTACCTATAGTATTAAAAGCATGGGGGCTATTAAAAAATTGTGACAACAAGGTAAATCACAATCGGGTAAAAGATTGGGATGATCTATTCTGTTCTTTTTCATAAAAATCTATGAACACAAAGGGGCTTTTTGATTTGATAATATGATTGCTAGCGGTGAAAAAAATCACAACATTTTATCACTTTAAGCTTCTCTTCTTCAGTCTCTTTAACTCCGACATTGAGTAATCTATTTTGGAAATGTAGAACTTGCAAATTATTAAAAGACATTGTTACCATCTCGACTGCCAGTAACAATCTCTGGTGCTCCACAATTCACTGTATTGCCTCCTATCCCATCTAAAGCATTGATGATATCTGTGTGCTCTTTGGTAATGTAAACTTGACAACTCTTCTCCAAGTCCCTGAAACAGTTAAAGGTTTCCTCATAGACTTCAAAGGTTTTATCCTCACGAGTGTATTGCTTGCCTTATCCTTTCTAATGACTATCTGTTTGTAATATTTCATTGCTGAAGAGCAGTTTGGACTTCAAATGTAAAAATGAAGAGGAAACTACAGGAGACAGCTACGTCTAAGTATTTATTGTATTCAAGGATTTGAAAACCAAAATGCATAAATATGATGCTGGTCTCACCATATTTCCAAAGTTCCTTTGAAATCTCCTGTAGCTAATCTCCTTTCAACATCACTGCTGGCGCCAAACGTTCCACATTTAAACGAATTCGGTCTTTCAATTTCTCTCACTTTCCTAGCTTCCCCAGAACTTATTTCGAAGACTTCAATGGTACCAGTACCTTTTGGCAAAGATCCTATGACAACAAACTTTGCCGAACATGGTATCCACTTCACATCAAATAAAGAATGATTGAGATTGTTTTCTATGTGTGTTATTATTTGAGGTGTTTCTAAATTTTCCATTTTCTCAGTGAACTGAAAACTTTTATAACCTCTAAATCATAATAAACATAATCGTTGCTATGGAAACCAAAGAGTATATAATTTATGGAAACAAACAGGACTTTTTTTAATTCTCTTTATTCATGACCAAAGATATTTTGTCTTCCAGTCGCATACATTTTCTTCAATATTCCTATTTTATGTTATAGTTACGTTATATTGACACCACTCTATATATATGTATATGATTTGATTGTCACATTAATTCACTGTAAAGTCTAGTCCTCGTCCGTAGAAGGCCGGTCAGGTTTTAGTGAAATTGGCGGCTGGTCCACTAAAACTTTTCAAGGACGTTTTGGGACAACCTGAAAAGTCACGATACACGATTTCATTTCACTTCACTCGTGCACTTAGATTGATCTTCATTGGACAAAACACCATTGGATAAAACTCAAAATAAATACACGAATTTAATGAAAATAAAACAAAACGCTAAATCATTATCATGTTGGAGTGTTAGTATATTAATTTCGATTTCTTAAAAGGAATATTAAAAATAACATGGTTAGGCTGATAGTCTTGTAACTAAAGCCAAAAAGTAAATAAATTAATAAAAAAAAAACTTTCAGATTTCATTTCAGCCCAGATAAAAATTATTTATTTATTGTTTGTTGGTTTGTTGCTAAGAGTTGAGTTATAATAAGTAAACCACTAAAATTGGATTTATCTATCAACATGGGTGATAGAAAGAATAAGAAAAGTGTAAGTTCTATCATGATTTTAACCCCTGTCAATAAGTATCTGAGGTGTCGTTTGATTGTGATTTGCTATTTTGCAGAAAGCTGATATAGCGAAGCAGTTCGACCTGCCTGAGCGTCAGTCAAAGATCACAACGTTGCTGAACCAGGCAGGTCAAGCTTACTGCATATGCCGGTCGTCGGATAGTTCCCGTTTTATGATGTAAGAATAAAAGATGAGAATCAAATTGCTTTCCTAATCAGATTTGTTGTCTGACTTTTGTTACTTTAACTTTTGTCTTATATTGAGACTATTTGAAACCAATAGAAACATTGACACTCATGTAGGTATATAATAGATTAATCTGACCAGCATTCAAAAATACTGCATGGCATTCATTTTGATACCTTCAAGTGGTGTATTATTTTGATGCTGTTTGCAGAGCTTGTGATTCATGTGAAGAATGGTACCATGGTGATTGCATCAACATTTCAGAGAGGGAAGCCAAATATATCAAGAACTACTTCTGTGACCGTTGTCGTGAAGAAGACCCAACTCTTAAGACCAGGTTTAGACCACAGAAGAGAGAAAATGAAGGCGATTCAGGTGACAATATTTTAAAGGAATTAAATATGTATAGCTAAACAAACAATTTTTTCTTCTTATTTCTTATCATAGTATGGTAAACAAGAACACTATTATGTAATTAAACTAGACTAACATTTTATTCAGGAAGTGATATTGTCAATTCAAATATTTTTTTCATTTCTATATTATTAATGTTTTTATACCAAATTGAATGGGAAACACTCATTCAATTAAAAATCTTTGGTGAACTTTTCAAAATGTTGTCATCTTTCAAAATTCGTTGTTATTGTCTAAATAATTGTATCAACAGGTCGAGATGACAGGAAAAAGAAGCGTAAAGAGAAAGATCACTCAGAAAACAAGTCATCAAAAAGGCTAATTATTAAAGATGGATGTGGGGACTGTCAAGGCTGTCTTCAATTAAATGATTGTGGACAGTAAGTATTTTCTAGTAAAGAAGTATTTGAGGATGGAAATTCTATTATTTGAAATGTTAATTAACTTATATTATTTGCTTGGATAAAGAACAGTTTTATAACCTATTTGTTTTTATTATAGTTGTGATGCATGCGAGGATATGTATAAGTATGGAGGAAGCAACAAGACGAAACTCAAGTGCAAAATGCGAGTTTGTGTTAAGAGCAAGAAGACATCTCGGCAATCCAGGTACCTCTCGGACAGTTAATTATTGCAGGTCTTCTATAAACGGTCATTTCCTTAACACTTTCTATACATTAACAGTAGTAACAGAATCAAGAAGAAGCACCATGAACGTGAAGTGTATGAGCCTGAGGAATCAATAGCTCATTTACAAACATCAGATCCGAGGCAGTGCTACGGGCCTCAGTGTACGCGAGCTGCACAATATGGCTCTAAGTACTGCTCTACTCAGTGTGGAATTAGACTGGCAACTGCGAGGATTTATCAGGTATGTTGGGACATCAGATTCTTTTTATTTTAGTTTTATATGAATAGTCTTTAAGCTTGAAATTTGCCATGTAATTTTTGCTTGACTATGGATGACTTATTCCAGTGATTAATAATTGTTTTCTTAAGTCTGCTTGAGTTTGTTGTTTATTAAGTCTATTTATATGTAAATTAAATTCTATATATTACTATTTTTGCCTTCATAACACGCAAATAATTGTCAGTGAGACTAGATAAATAATAATTATTGAATGTAATAGGTGTAAGTTGTTTTTGAAAAGAGTAATTGCTGAGTTTTTTGCCGGCTCTTCTCAGCAAAAACAACCTTCCGAACCGAGAATTTAGAGTCTGACTATTCATAAGTGCCTGTGAAGGCCTATTTGGATGAATAAACAATTTCATTTCATTTCAAATAAAAAGTTAATGTTGCTCATTTCATATTACCAACCATAAACCTTAAAATTTTATGGATATATTTAAATATTGTTGGGACTCTAGTAGTTTTTTTAAAAATTAGCTTTAATTAAATAAATAAATTAAAAAAAACTATTTGAAGAGGTCTGCTTAATTCAACAATCATAATCTTAATAATTGGGTAACATTAAGTTAATATTTACCCAGGTTCTACCGCAACGCATCCAGGAATGGTCTTTATCATCATGCATGGCAGAACAAAAGAATCGTAAATCGCTTGAAGTCGTCCGCAGTGGACTGGCTAAAGCGCAGGCAGCGCTGCGAGCGCTTGATAAACAACACGGCGACATAGATGCTATGGTGGCCAGGGCTAATAATGCTACCATTGAACATACTGATGACAAGGTATGACCATGTATCAAAAATAACAAAACCTTACCAGATAATCCTAAACCAGCTCTTCTAAAAAAATAAACTATTCTAAACAATAATTGTTATCCTATGTTATTGGAAGCGATTTTTCTTAGTGATAGTGTTGTTGAAGGTGGGTCGTGTCGTGAGTTCGAATCCTAAAATAACCTTGAGATTTCAGTGAAGAAAATCAGATGGCATTCACCTAATTATGTGTTATAGATTCTTGTCAGATTCAATTCAATCAAATGGAACGTTAATTTTTTTGTGTAAATTACACTGATTTTTAACACTGAATGAACTGATAGGAAGCCGACGACGAAACGTCAATGTACTGCATCACATGCGGCCACGAGATACACTCGCGCACAGCGGTCAAACACATGGAGAAGTGTTTCGTTAAGTATGAAGCGCAGGCGTCGTTCGGCAGCAGACATCGCACGCGCATCGACGGACAGAGCATGTTCTGTGACTACTACAACCCCGTTAATGGCACCTACTGTAAGAGGTTAAGGGTGAGTTCATTCATTTATATTGTATGGTATTCTATAATCGTGCGTATTATACTAATATTATAAAGAGGTAAAGTTTGTGAGGTTGTAGGGGGTAATCTCTGGATCTACTGAACCGATGTTGAAAATTCTTTTACCAATAGAAAGCCACGTTATTTGTGACTGTATAATTTTATCCTGGGAAAAGTTAAGATCCCACGGGAACGCGGGGGACAGCTAGTTGATAATATGTGAAAGTTTCTCATGTTACCTCTTGACAATACAACAGCGGAACGAATCGTGATCAAAAGCAAATAAATCCCTAAAGTTGTTATGCGAAAAGTATACATTTTATATGTACCTAGTTGGTTTTATAACATTTCTTAATACACAATTATTTAAACATATTTTTTTATTAATATTATTATATCGTCTTGAGATTAAACTATATTATATGTTTTACCAGACCTTGAACAAGGATACAAAAAAACTCCCTCTACTAGAAATCTGTAGACTTGAAGCTTTCAGCTCAAAGCACAGCTCATTCTATATGTATTAACTTTTTAAGGCGATGATAGCTCAGTGGTAGTGACGTCGGATACCGCGACGAAGGTCGTGGGTTTGAATCCTACAATAAGCTTGAGCTTTCGGTAAAGGAAAACATCGTGAGGAAACCAAAGCACGGTGGTAGGGTACTTTGTAGTACTCGACTGGGTGGCTACCACCCTCAAGTTGAAAATCTGTCGCCAAGCCCTATCGGTGTGTTCCGACAGATGCACTTGAGAGCCAGTTGCCCTTGCCCATAAGGCATTGTAATAAGGTGTACAACACGTTGGCAGTCCACCTGGTATTGCTAATGTCTATAGGCGACGGTAGTCACTTACCATCAGGTGACCCGCCAGCCTTGTTGTCACTAGTGACAAAAAAAAAAATAGGCTATACCCACGGGAACGTGGGTTAAATAGCATGTAATAAATTATCAAAATCACAACAGGTAATGTGTCCGGAACACTTTAAAGATCCTAAAGTGGTAGACACAGACGTGTGCGGGTGTCCCCTGGTGCGTCACGTGTTCGAGCCGACGGGGGAGTTCTGTAGGGCTCCCAAGAAGTCCTGCCTCAGACACTACCAGTGGGAGAAGTTGCGTCGAGCCGAGATCGACATGGAGAGAGTGCGCCAGTGGCTCAAGTTAGACGAGCTCGTCGAACAGGAGAGGAGCATCAGGCTCGCTATGGCTTCTAGGTATGTATCTACTTATAGGGGAATAAAATACCAAGAAGATCAAAATTAATAAATATTTCGAACAAGTTGATAGTATGTACGATATAGGATAAGTGTTCGTTTGTATGAATATACAAAAAATGTTAATCAGTATTAAAAATGAGCACTTTCTATTAGTTTGCCTTATGTCATTCATTACTTCTGAGAATTTGATCCTTATTAGCATCATTATCAGATGGTGTAATAATACAGGCTGTGTATTTCTTTTTTCAAATTCATCGGGTTCGATCCTGGCTTAGGGAAATATTTTTTTTCGCTATTCCCTTAACTTTAAGATTTGACCTACCTAGCCCACTTGAAAAATTCAGTATGTCTATATGTACCTATACAGGATACATATACACATATCGACAGCCCTACAACACTAGAAAGCATGCACACGTGCACTGTAAACGATTATGGAAATAAGAGTGGGACGCGTCTTCGTGGATGGTACTGTCTATACTAGATTTTTTACATCAAGTTGTCTTTAGCACAAAAAGCGATAATTATTTCTTTGCTTTATACCATAGAAACGAGAGAACGTATTAAAATAATAATAACTGTTGTATGTTTGTGGATATAGAGCGGGCGTCCTCGGGCTAATGCTGCATTCAACGTACAACCACGAAGTGATGGAGAGAATCACTAACAAAGCTAATGAAAATGGGAAACTTAAGGAAGCCTCCTGACATCCGTCGCGCATAGAACGTGAACCTCAACCGGTCACCGCTGCTACACAAAATAATGTACAGTAGAAACTCGACAACTAGGTAAAGAATAATCTAATATTGTAAAAATGTTAAGAAATCGTTAGGTTGAAAAATGACATATTTTTTTTGGTAAATAAAGGTGAAGATGTTTGTAATAAATGTATCAGAAAATTTGTTTTTATTTTATTTAAATGTCTAACAACTACAAACTGGGCTACGATGGCCCTATGAAATTAATTACCCCGGCATGCTATTTTCGCCATATTTGGTTCTTTATCTAATCTGAACTGAATAAAAAAAAGTAAAACTGCTACTGAGCAATAGTATTGACATTAACGAATCAATTCATAGCAATAAAATTAACTTAGGGCTCGTACACACGAGCAGCATGTTGCTCGTTCACACGCGCCGAGAGCAGTCGACTGCTCAGCTCTTAGGTTTATCAAACTTAGGTCAATGAACAAAACCTACTATAAGGTGGAATGGAATACAGAAATATATAGTTGTAGTAGCTTCTCTCTGCACTTGCATCCCCCTGGCGAAATGTAGATACCTATTATATAGGTACTATGTAAATAAATTTAAGAATTTAGGAACTTGCTGAGTTTCTTGCCGGAGTCTTCGCAGTTTAAGGGTGTGGCGTTCGTGTTTCCGAACGCACTGTTCAATTACCTAACAGTTGGTAATTGTGGTGTTATTTGCTTTTCCCGCGCTTCGCTCCGTCATGTTCCGTCCGTCGTGTAAAAAGTGGTGTTAGACCACTTTTTCACTAGACCCTTTTTCAATAACTGTCGACTTTATGTTATTATTGTATGTATAATAATGATATTTAATATCGGTTTCAATCTAGTGGATAGTCTTAGCACATCTTATACGGAAAACCAATTGAGCAATCAGTAGCGGCGACAGCTGATTGCACCCAGGTAAGCCGTCGCCTCTTTGTTACTGATAAGGAAACTAAATGTCAATTCCTGATCGACACTGGCTCCGATATTTGTTGTTACCCAAAGCGATACTGTAGGAACAGGCGCACATGTACTACATACCAGCTTAACGCTGCTAATGGTAGCATAATTAACACCTATGGTAACATACAGTTAACACTAAATTTTGGCCTCAGGCGAGATTTTCAGTGGAGTTTCGTAGTGGCAGATGTGGATGTCCCTATAATTGGTGCAGATTTCCTAGCTTACTATCACTTATTGCCAGATTGTGCGACTAAGCGCCTCATTGACGGCATCACTGGGATAGTTGCTTGCGTCCACCTTTCACCTACCAGCCAGCCGAGTATTCGTGTAATAACATTGCTGGTTCACCATATGACGATATACTGTCTTCATTTCCAGATGTAATCCGTCCACCTGGCATAGACAGGCATATGAAACACAGCACAGTGCACTATATTAAGACCACCGAAGGTCCTCCAATCAGTTGTAGCCCACGCCGCCTCGCACCTGACAAACTACGCGCAGCCCAAAAAGAATTTACCGCCATGGTACAGCGCGTCCATCCCAAAGTTCATGGTCCTCACCTCTCCATCTCGCGCCCAAGATCTTGGCGCCAGTGTGGTGATTATAGAGCTCTTAATGCCCGTACCATACCAGATAGATATCCAGTACGTCACATAGGAGATTTTGGTCACAACCTGGCTGGTGCCACAATTTTTAGCAATCTTGATCTGGTAAAGGCCTACCAGCAGATTCCCGTCCATAAGAATGACGTATGCAAAACTGCCATCATAACACCATTCGGCCTGTATGAATTTCCTTATATGACCTTCGGCCTAAGGAATGCTGGACAGATGTTCCAGCGGTTTATAGACGAGATTCTCAGAGGGCTATCATTTGCTTCGACTTCCACTACCCCGATAAGTGTATTCCGAACCGGTGGTAGAGTCGATTGTAAACGTTCATAAGTGCATTACCAGGGCCTAACTGAATAAATTACTTTGAACTAACTTAATACCTCCCGATAATCAATATGAAATCTAGCCCTGCAATAATACCAATTTTGCGCAAATCATTTTCAGGGGCTTTATCAGAATTAACTTTTCCAAAACTAGGCCCCTCTGTATATAGTAAGTAGGTACCCTACAGTGATGACACCCCTAAACAAGTGAAGGGTGTCTAAACGGCGCGTGTTATGCACGGTTCCGTTTAATTAAAAACATATTAGCGTGTTAGTTGAGGAAAGGCGATTGTGCGCTTGTGTAGACTATTACTGTTTGAAATAAAGAATTAATTTTTAAAACTTTTCATATAAGATGGCTTACACGCAGGTCTTACTTTTGAACGACCTTTGATAGGTTTAAAAAAAATGACATCCTTAGGCGGTAATGCATCATTAGCATTACCACCTAAGGATGTCATTTTTTTTAGAACGCTAATTTCGCCATATTTGGACCGTAAAATTCGTATAATTTTTTCATATGAATCCATTCATAAAATGATAGATAGGTAATACTATACTTCTTTACTCCGTAGTAATACTTAAGTGAAATTTCAGATATGAAAAAAAAACGCCGTAGATGTAGCGAAAGTAACAGTTCTCAAGTGTGGCCAATTTCAGACAAGGGTTGCAGGAACGCCGCCGAGAGGAGGAAACGATGTGCTTCAGCTAGAAACATCAGCATAGAGGATATCGTACGTGCAGGTCACGCACACAACTTCGTGCATGTTGCTTCACTTCATTGGAGACTATTGTTTACGTACCTACGCTCCTTCTACCTTTTTTTATTGATTTTCTGGTACCAACTTACCTTCATTAAGTAGCATCCACAAGGCCAGTGGCCCGCAAAACTACACCATACATAATTCCTGCGGTTAAGTTACCTAAATAAATAACAGTGTTTCTTTGACTCCGCTATTTGTTCATAATAATAGGGAAGCTGTGACACTGTTACCCCAAAAACAATTGTTATGCAATATCGTCTTTTCTGTAGATTAGTTATCATATCAAAACATATTTTGCGTCACCCCCTGTCGAGTGACGCCACGTGCAACCGTGTCCTAACGCCCTCCGATTTTAATAAATATAACTTCCCTCTTTTACTTCTGTAATTGAAGCGTGTAATTCATTGGACATGTTTTACTAAAGCTCATAATTTGACACAGATAAAGAACCCCTTGTTAAACTTATTGAGGTTTGATTTTATAATCAGGATGACTTTCAAGTTAGAGAGGTGCTTGGGTGTACCCTAATGCTTCACCTTTAGGACTATTACTATTTTGTGCTATCAGTTAGGTACCTACTATGAACACACCAAGTTAGGTTCAAAGAAGCTTTATTTCTCAAAAGAACAGAGTTCACTTAGTGAGAATTTACAATCTATCTTATAAATATTTTAAATACACGTCCAAGAATTAACCACTATGTTAAAAATAATAAAAATAAATAACAATGCAAAAAATAAGTTGAAAACCAAACAAATTACTTAGACAGTTTTCAGAAAGAAATAAAAATGAAAAGAAAACATTCAAAGTATTAAAAAACGAAGGTTGTTAGCGAGCTTAGTCAATCAATACATCTAAATTAAAAAAGATAAAACAGAACTTCAGGGTTACATCCTCATATTAACTGCATATTATTTATAAATAAGCTCAAATGTGCTTGAAAATTATTTAAATAAAAATAAAAAATTATGTAGGTACCGACAGAATGTTCAATTTATAGCAAAAATTTATTTGGATTTATTTTCACATATTCTTTTAATTTTAAATAGATTTATTGACTTTATGTCTCTTATATGTTTAGGGACCTCATTGTATATTTGAACACCCTCAAAATTTATATTCTTTTTTCCATATTGTGTTCTAGGTACGTTAGTTATTAATTTTTTTCTGTTTCTTAAGTTATACTTGTGTGACTTTTTAGCAAGTGTTATTTGAGAGTTAATGGTATTATCAATAATTTTCCGAATAAGAATTATAGTATTGTAGACATACAGTTGTTTAATACTCATTAATTTTGTTTCATTATATAGTTTTATTGTAGGAGTAAGAAAGTCGTAATTGAAAAGCAGTTTTATAATTTTATTTTGAGCTATTTGTAGGTCTTTAATTGTTGATTGAGGTGCACATCCCCAGATTTCAATCAGGTAAACAAGGTGAGATTTCACAAGTGAGTATATATTGTATATTTAATGTTACGAGGAATATTACTAATACATTTTCGTAGGCTTGCAATAAGCGCCATCATTTTAGAAGTTATATGACTGATGTGATGAGTCCAAGATAATTTACTATCTAACCTTAGTCCCAGGTATTTTTCACAGTAACTTCTTTGAATTCTTTGATTATTTATTGTAAGTGGGGTAAAATTTGATATTTTTTTATTTTTTGCTGAAAATATGATGTATGAGGTTTTAGATGTATTGATTGTCAGAAGATTACAGTTAACCATATATATAGTTTATTAAGATCATCTTGTGCTATCGAAATAATATCGTTCACTGAGTTCCCGAAGTAAAATAAACAAGTGTCGTCAGCATACAAGGTTATTTGTCCAGTTACACCAATGTTAGACACCTATATGCTCATAATATTTTAGTTTAATTCACATACCTACTTACTCATAATGAATCTTATGACACGCTATAAAGATTAGTAGACCTAACGAATAGAGTTCGGTTGGTCTGCGGGAGTTTTATGCATCATACTCATAGACAAGCATTGTTTATCGGCAGTCGACGTATTCCAGGGCATAGAATCTTATATTCCATTCCAAATTTTGTTCATTGATTGACGATCGAGTCAGCCCTCGTTCGATGGGTCCAGTCCAATGACTAAAGCGAAATAACCTTAAGCAAGCTGTGAACCGATACTGGAAAAAATAGCTCCCGATAAATATCAATTGAAAAAAGTAACTATATCTACAATTTTGCAAGCAAGTTGCCAATTTTAGAATGCAGAATAAGTATAAAATATGATTTAGGTTGACTCCAATATTGTCACGATTTTGTTGTAAATAAGTGTATCCATAATACCAGGGTGATCGTCAATACGTTGTCAACCGAAAACCTAGAAGGAACTCGCACTCAAGTGCAAAGTGTAAAGTGCAATTGCCTATAACACCGATGTGTGGTTGGTGGCAGTGGTGATTTTGGCGTGGCTATCATGCAGTGGTACCTACCTACTATATATAAGCTACTAACCCAATGCTATGGTTTTCTCACGATGTTATCCATCTACGAAAGCTGTAGCTCATAAAGGTTTCTAACTCACGGCACACGCTCACACGCCTTCGCAAATTCGACGTCATTCGCACTGAATTATCAATCACGCATGTTTGACTTCAAGTAGGTACACAGCAGCCCAAAAATTTACTGGTTTTTTTTACGTTCATGACCAGACTTGTGGTTATAAATTCTATCAGATAGTTTGTTCGTAACTAAGTACGTACCTACTGCATGCTATCGTTTCATATTTTCCTTCACTGAAGTCTCAGGCCATAATAGAAATATGTTAGTCTAATTACGTTCGACCCCTGCGTGAACACAATTCAATTTACCCTATCCGCACTGATTTCGCGTCAAATTTTGACAAATATCCCCAATTTGTGCAGTTTTCGTACCGGGACAAAGCGCGATGTGTGACCAACGTGCCATCTGTCCCGGGGTCACGCCTATCATACTAATACGATAAAATGATCAATTACAGATTAGCAAATGCACTTCGAATTGTTTTGTCACTGCAGGTGCATCGATTCTAGTAAAAAGTCTTCGACATTATTAACTGTAGACTTGGTAAGTAAGGCGTCTGTTTCTTATAAACTTAATGGCGTCTTTCCAAAAACTTTAAGGATCTGACGTAGGTAGGTATATCTTATACTACACAAGCTATTCGCCCCACGGTTTCACCCGTCTTCCAAGGTAATTAAAATAAAATATAGGTAGCTCATGAGTTAATCCATTACAAATGAACATACCTACTGTTACGAGCTGGGGTTCTGTTCTGGATATTCTGCGTAGGTAACAATAACAATACAAAACTTTATTCTTTTAATATTATTAGTATTAATAAACTAAGAAAATAGTAAGTCCAAGGTATGTGTTGGTAGCTTAGTGAAATTGAGTTAATTTAACCGGCCAAAGAGAAAAAATTTTGGAATTCCTTAACTGGGTTAAAAACTATTTTATGCAAAAAAAATACATACCTACAGAATTATACCTAATTCTTTGAGATTCTAAAATCTTGTATCAAGATGGTTGACCACTAAGAAATCTACAGCTTTTTTTAATAATGTTAATGCATGTAGATGTAGGGTAGGTAATATAAATTGTATTAATTGAAGATCCTGATTGAGAATAATGGGACAACCTTATCAAATTATTGTTTTGTCATCGGCATTGATAAGTGTGGTTTCAGTTCAATCTGAAGATTTGAAAGGAAGTGGGTGAAAATCACGTTACAAAGCCCTCCACTTCCGTGGACCTGAACATACATGACTAAAAAGTAAAAAGCTTAGGTATCGAATGTTAAAACTTCAATACATTGACTATACTGTTTTGCTGACCTAAACATACCGCAGTAAGAACTATCCTCGAATTCCATCACTCCTAAAACCTCTTATAGACGAAATTTTTAACTCGGGAAACGGGGACCAGCCCCAGCTTCGTAAGGGTAGGAGAGCATATACCAACGTCTTGATTCTTTTTCTGTCGTAGGATATGTAACACTATTTTCACGCGGCGAACACCAGTAAAGCTCCCAGTCGGCATAATTTCTTCCATCATCTTCCACAATCAACGTCATATTTCAGCCAATATATACAAGACTTTAATTAAAATCCCTTCCGTAGTTTTTGAGTTTGTCGCGAACATACAGACAGACAGACGCGGCGGGCGGTGGGGGACTTTGTTTTTTAATTATGTAAGGATAATTAATAGATTCAACATTAAATATATTATGATTATGCGTGCTAGTTATGCTGCATATAAAAACACTATAGCGACGCGATTACGCTTTACCTTATGGGCACTTTGGTGATTTTCAGTAAGGTTTTCTTCAGACCCTGAATGCAGAAGTCGATACTGCCCGCCCACTGCACCTGCTGCGACCAATCAGATGATACCACCCTAGTCTCACCCCTAGACCGACCAATCATGAGCGGGAAATCTGGCGTTACCATGGTTTGGGGTCCATTCTATCCTCACAGAAGGAATTTGAACTCTAACCAACACGTGTACTAGGTTGTATTTTGTTATTAGAGTAAAATTAATAAAACTACATTGTTCATATTCGGATGTACCGTGAAGATATAATATTTTGATTTAGTCCAATTTGATAATTCGCGGGATTTGGTCGAGCTCAGTATAGTTGTGGTCTTGCTCAAAAAGTCTTGATAGTTGAAGCTGAAGGTGGTGTGGTTTCGTCCAGTGGTGTGTGGAAAAGTATCAAGATTCATTTCCCGCTGATGTCATACGGCAGCGAGACGCCGCACGTTTGGAGCAGCTCTGCAGTACGTAAAAATCTTCCACCTGGCTTCTTTCACTGCGGAGAATACTTATAACTGTAGGCTAAATGAGATGATTTAGTCTACTTAATGAAGATCACTTTTAAAATGAAATTATTTTATTTAAATTTGCATTTCACAGGCCGCACTTATCTGATTCTATCGAACGGTTCGAATAGCGAAGGTAACAACTTCAGCAATATCTCTTTTCAAAACAAGCTGATATTTATTACATTTATGGTATGTCCCGCAAAAGCGAGCGCTACACCCAAGTATTTTCACCATTCATATAATAATATAAATAAATTCATTTGTTCCTTAAAATTTGTGTGAAGGCCAATCACAAATTTCAGAAGGGAAAAGAATTTCACAAGGTTATTATCACTCTTTTGTCCAAAAAGATATATTTTAATGAACAAATAATAAGGTTGCATAAATATGCTGTTATGTTGAGAATTATTATTATAATTATATAGTTTCAATATCAGCAGGTAATATACTAAATTTCATAGGACATTTATTTTTAATTCTTTATAAGCTTGTGTTTGACCACAATCTCACCATGGTAAGTGATAATGTGGCCGAAGGTGGTAAGCACACAAAGCTTAGATGCAAACATTATGCAATATTTAATATTAATGAAAGGCGCTGGCTCTTTTCAGGTCTAACCATTCACTTATGTCCCAGTAGCAGCCTTATTCACTCATATTCATGACATTTTGAGGCTCTATCATCCTTATTCTTGATTATGTATGCGCCTGGTAAATACGTCTTCGCTTCGCATACCTAATAAAGTCTTACAGATTATTTTCATGACTTCTTCATTGAGCAAAACTGAGCTGACGATTTCGTCAAGGTATATATATATTCTCAACAAAATCCCATAATCCGGGCTCATACATAATAAGATATATTTTTACTTTAGTTAAGTTAAGTTAATTTTTGTTAAGATATTTTTCAAAATCGGTTCAGTAGATCCAGAGATTACCCACTACAAACTCACAAACTTGTTGTCTTTATAATATTAGTATAGATTAGATACCATTGTATGAATGAAAAGTGTTTTTCATTCTGCTCATCTCTTCGATGTGCTGATCTGATATGATTGGTATATTCCTTTGGTGTTCTCACAGGGTAGCGAGGTGTCGCCGTACGGGCCGCTGTGGGACGCCCCGCCGGCACCAGTACCTTACCCGGACATACTGGCTTTCCCGCCCGCTGACTTAGGTTAGTATTATATTTTCTTTTGATTCAGTATAAACTTTGATTTTTGTGAACCTGTCAAGAGTTTGTTATTAGTTATTGTTGATCTAAGTCAAAGCTATTTATTCAGTGTAGGCCCTAAGAGGAGCATTACTAATGTTACCACAACCTTCAACTGAGAAAAAAAACCAAGAAACTCTTCTTTCAGAATAACTTCTAGTAATATTATTAGTAGCGACAATTATGTATCTATCTGTGAGGACCTTTGTGGCTCACCTATTTTTTAAGTTGACACTTTTTAAGCTGTTGGTCCCCCAACAAAATAAGTATATTTTTATGTTTGACTATTTTGATATATCTAAGTATTTTTAACGCGCGTAATATTTAACAAATCAAGACATAGTTATGAAATAATAATATGAGCGAATATGCGCTAATGGTTAAAAATAACAAAAAAATCCGGTCAAGTGCGAGTCGGACTCGCGCATCGAGGGTTCCGTACAAACTTGTAAATAGTTCGTTCATCACGGTAATGGAGTCTCGATGATTTTTTAAATGTTTTTTTTTCGATTTGGTACGCTTTTGAGGTTAGTGCCAATTAAGCTAGACCTCTAAATTGTATGAGCGCCGATACAACTCAAAGTTCTATCTTATTTTATTTTTATATTTGAGTTGATTGAATGAAAGGTAAATTGCGGTTTACGATTTATGACGTATTAAAAAAAACTACTTACTAGATCTCGTTCAAACCAGTTTTCGGTTGAAGTTTCATGGTAATGTACATCATATATTTTTTTTAGTTTTATCATTATCTTATTTTAGAAGCTACAGGACAAACATTTACCACTTTGGAAGTGTCTCTCGCGCAAACTATTCAGTTTAGAAAAAAATTATATGAGAAACCTCAATATCATTTTTGAAGACCTATCCATAGACACCCCACACGTATGGGTATGATGAAAAAAAAATTGAGTTTCAGTTCTAAGTATGGGGAAACCCCAAAATTTATTGTTTTTTTTTCTATTATTGTGTGAAAATCTTAATGCGGTTCACAGATGACAGAATACATCTACTTACCAAGTTTCAACAGTATAGTTCTTATAGTTTCGGAAAAAAGTGACAGACAGACATGACGAATTCCGTTTTTTGCCATTTGGCTACGGAACCCTAAAAATGCATGTGCAAGGAGCAAAATGCAGCTATTTTGCGAGCAAACACATTTCGCCTTGTAAGTAAACACATCGAGGGATATTCAATCATTGGAATAGCAACGGAGTTTCCTGCTACCTACATAATACATCTTCAAGGCTCGATTTAATTTTCATTCATCTTCTGAGCGTGAGCAACTTCTTCGGCGTCGTCTTCACTCCTACCAGACAGAGACAGGCTGGATGGGAGAGTATTTTTAACCCCCAACGATTTGTAAGTAGTGTGTATCTGTGTCTGTCTGTGGCATCATAACTGATGAACCATCTTTGATTAAGGCTTATTTTCATTGTTATAAATGTTAGGAATTAAAAAGCTAAAAGCCGCCCGTGTTCATCAGCCGTATATTTCACCCACGTTATCAAAATTAAAAGGAGGTAGTCTATTAGAACTCAGGAATGACGTAGGTACCTTCAAAATAGAATCAGTAGTTTCGGAGATTACCTACATTAACTACTTACGTCTTTATAATATTAGTGTAGACTACTGTAGACTTTGAAAGTGTAAGTTTTGTTTGATTTGATACAGTATGGTCGGCGGCGGGTTGCGGCGGTCGCGGCGGAGCGCGCTCCACGCCGGGCGGCAAGAAGCCGCGGCGTCGGGTCGCATCCGTCGCACAACGTCGCGCCGCCAACATTCGCGAACGAAGACGCATGTTCAACCTCAATGAAGCGTTTGACAAGTTGCGAAGAAAGGTAAAGTTATGTCCTATGGAACTACAATTCCTGCATATTTCTGATTTGATTGAAGACAAGAACGCGTTGTGCATAAAGTCGGATTTTTAATTAGTTACGAGCGCAATGTGATTAAGATTACCTACTGTTTAACGGTTTGGCTATAATTTCACTTTTTATCAATAACTAGCCGTCTCCCGCCCGCTTCGCTGAACGACATCACGCTACAAAAACAAAAAATTAAAATTCTCGGCTTTTCTGTACTATAATATGTATGTATTATAATATAAAACTTCCTCTTGAATCACTCTATCTATTGCTGAAAACTGCATTAAAATCCGTTGAGTAAGTAGTTTAAAATATCCAAGCGAACGGAAAGCAGAAGCGACTTCATTTTTTTATACTACGGAAAGATAGTCAATCGAAGGTCAGCGCTTTTTTAAAGAAAAGAATTCTGATTCTGAGTAATGAAGTATTTATAACGACAACTGTCAAATCACTCCAGCTAATTAAAAATCCAACTTAAGGTAGGTATGGAACAAAACATGGTTCAGTCAGATATCCTCCTCGGATTCCTCGGAAAAAATAGAATCTAGCAGGTAGCCTTTTTTTCTAATCCAGTTATTTACCCCTAGGTACCAACGTTTGCCTACGAGAAGCGTCTATCACGCATCGAGACCCTTCGCCTGGCCATCACGTACATCAGCTTCATGTGTGAACTCCTCCACGGGTCCCCGCAGCCTCACCACGCTCACCCATCCATACATCCACCTCGACACGTGTTTGATGCTGAAGTACCGTGGTGTGCATAGGCTTAGAGAGTTAATTGGATTCTCTAAGAGACTTATCACATCGAGTAACGTTACCGAAAACTCAACAGGCGTTGCCCAATCTTCATACTTTTTTCTCTGTTGAAATATTTCTGTCACCAACCACTATATAGGTTACCTTCAAGGCGTTACAAAAATGATCGACAACACATTGTCTATCCTCCAGGTATCGCTAATGTCTAAAGGCGACTAGTCACTTAACATCAGGTGACCTGTCTGCCTGTTTTTCAGACTAGTGACATAAAACTAAAATGAAGAATTTTGCAGCGATTACAAAAAGTTTTATAGATGCCGCGTGGGCGACCGACCAGCCATCGTTGAAAACTTGTTGCGATTAAAAGTTTGCATGTATGTATGATAAGTATCTTGTTGAGATTTCAAAATAATGTCGAATAAAAGTCTTCCACTAGTCAATAAATGTAAAACTATATTTTAGAATAAATATCATTAAATATATAAAACACGTATTATGTTGAGTTTAAATTCCTAATTAATTAGCACATCTACCTATTCTGTGCTAAGAATTTTTTCTTTGTTTTCATGCATACGTATAATAAATACCCCAGTGTTGTAGCTGCAATTTATAATTCATATTAAATACAAGTAATGAAAGATTATATATCTTGCATTACTCATTATTAATTTACTAATAGTTACTCAATATGTCTTCAATGCGTCATTTGTTAATTAAAAGGGTCTCGTTATTGTAATAGATTACAATTTTAAACACCAGCAGTCTCTATAGATATAGAAAAGTGAACAAGTGAACAGTGATAGTGAAACTTTAAAATTGATACAAATATTCTTTATTAAAAAGACAAATAAGTAAAATAAATTATAGTGATCATGAGGTTAACGAGTATTATTGTAAGTACCTAATGTATAAAGATTTCTTTAATTTTTCTTATCTACTGTAGTTGCCCGCAGATATCTAAGCCAGTAAATATACAGGGTGAATTTTTCAACTGGGCGTGGATGGCCAAATCCTAAACTAAAGGGAATATCGAAAAATGCTGAAAGCAGTTTCGAGGCCGATTTTATTTAAAACTAAAACTGCATCATTAGATTTTCGAAAAAACTAAAAGAAAGTGTTCTTAATTTAATAAAATGATTTAAACAATTGTATTTTCATACAAACGATTGCACTTATCCTATCGTAGGTAGTAGTAGGTACTATCAAATTGATTGAAATAATTTTAAATTTTGTACACTCGTTGGACTTGACTGATAACCCACTCGCATTAACAATGAGTCTCGAGGCTGTTTTTGATGAAAACTAATACGGCATCATTAGATTTTTGATAAAATATGTTTTCAAGTCAGGCAGCAAACCCGTTAATTTTGAGAAAAATTTACACATTCAATATTATTATACCATCTAGTAATTTTGTTAATAAGGATCAAATTTTGGGAAGTAGTAACATACGGAAAAATAAAGGAAAGTGTTCAAAAATACAAAAATATTGATAAATTTATTTAAAAAAATTATCAATATTTTTGTATTTTCATATATTTCCTACTACATGTAGATGACTACCTACCGTAGTTACGTATAGCTAGAATAAAAACTCATCCAGTATACAAAAAAAAAATGAAAAATTCTATTTATTCCATTTTTATTGTTTATGCGACGTCAAGCGATCAAAATAACGAAGAAATATTTAGGTAATAATTTCAACAAGTTTTATTTGTTTTTCAGTATGTTCTAACCATAGTAATGATATCGCTATCATTGAGAATAGATGCAAGACCTGAAAGTGAATTTACATATCTTTCGAATTTATTACTAGATAGAATATTTGGAGTTTATAAAGTTAATGAAACGAAATCACCAGATTCGGAACCAGTGACCGTTAGTAATGAATATACGTTCTATGAATTACCAGGATTTGAAAATATTTTGGTTAAAGCCGTACCTAAAGGTCCTAAAACAGAGATAGCTGTTGCTCAGATTTCATCGAAAAAAGAGAATTCAACAATGTCAGTCGTGAATACTTACTTGGGAACTGAAACATCGGCTGAAACTTTTGAAGCAATAGATAGAGTGAAGACCTTATTCATGTCTGGCATATTGAATGACATTTGGGATACTACGGAAGAAGAGACATAAGGAATTATTTCGAATTTGAATTTGGAATGTAAGACCCGTCAGCCTGCAAAACCTTGGGTGTTTCCAAAACAACCATGCTATAACAATATAAATAAGATAATTGTTCCAGAAGGGAATATCAGAAGTTCGTAAGGACTGTGTGAATAAAATACAGTTTAGTTTCAAGCATTTACTATGACACTTATTTTTTTTAATATGTATATTTAATTATATATTAAGATTAACAGTAACATTATTTCTTATTGAGTTTTTTTTAAATACCTGTTTTATTTCGAGCTTTGAACAACGAATGACACGTAATGTTCTGTAATATTTTAATAAACATGTTTTTGGCTTAACACATTTTTTCTTAGTAACAATTAATTCATTACATAAAAAATATTGATAATTGATGATACGTACGTACGTTCTAATAAATGCAAGAACATTGAACAAATGTAATTCCCTGTAAATACTGCTAGGTGGCGGTGCCTTGGTATAACAAAAATAATATTGGCAAAGTTTGCACAACATTCGATTCTCTGTTCGGAGCTGTCAGACTTAAAATGTTTCCAATATTGGTCTAACGAATGGTTTATTGGTTTGGCAAAAATGATTGAATCTATTGATTCAGACGGCACTTTCCCTGTGCAACGTGAGCGTGACGTCAGGAGGTGGATTCTCCCATCGGTCCCAGAACGCGGGCGGTTTACGTCGACGATCCACCGGCGGAGCGGACTCGCCTGATGCTTCTGAATATACACTGCTGGATGAACGGAGACTGCATGATGCATGGACTTTGTGTTCTGATAGTAGAGATAATTTAAGTTATTAAGAGCAGAGATGTTCATATTCTTTATGTAGATAGGTTGATAGATCCACATGTCACATACATTTGTTGTATCAGTCTAATTTAAGGAATACTGAAGGCATTTCAGGCTATTATGGGAACAAAGAGTGAATTTGATGGGAAAATTTTAACTTATGCCCGCGACTACGGCCGCGTGGAATTCGTAAAATGAGGAATCGTGCCCCCTTTTTCCAATATTGGGTTGATTTTAAAGAATAAAAAGCCCAAAATTTTCAACCGTGAAATCCAAACAGACAAACAGTTACTTTCTTATATTATTAGGATGGATTTGGAGTGATTTGGCTTATTTATGCGAATCTACAACAGCCTCCAAAAGTTAGTAACATAAATTTTGTGAATCACCTCCAATAGTATCAAGGTAGTTCCTCGCGACGTCATCTAGCTGCAGTACTTGAATGACAGGCGCGGGCTTGCAGCGCGCCCGCCGCGCCAGACGTACCACCAGGAGTGTGGACATCATGAATACTGCCACCAGGACTATAGCTCCTATTGATATGCCCACGTCTTTTTCTAGGAAAACTGAGAGCAGAAGAGAAATTATTTAATGATATTAGATACGTTGATTAACTTTTTATTGGTACACCTTACAAAAAATACGAGTAGGGAATAATATTAAACCTTTGTAGGATTGTAGTAATTACGTACACGTTCATTAATTATTTGAAGACAAGTAAAAAATGATAGATACCTAAGTGGAAGTGGAGTGTAAATAGTGGAATTGTTTCTTGAAAATTGTATGAATACCTAGGTATAATCTAGTAAATAGTGGTAGGGTCCAATTAAAATCCTGCTTGTAGGTATATAATTCTCTTAAGATATCATGTTTTAATCACTGGTTAAACCAGCTATTACTTTGATAAGCCCAAACAAAAACTGTTCTAAGATACCGCTTATTTGCGTCACTGGAAAATCAGCCTTAAGTGTATTTAATCTAGATTCATATCCTACAAATAGGAAACCGTTCACCCTTTGTTTAGTGGACTTGTATGTTGATAATCTTGAATACGGTGCATAATTTGTGTAATATCCGAATATTATTCAAGTAAACGTAAATAAAATAACTGATGTATCAATAAAAATACAGTTAGGTACATACAATGCCACCACGGTGGAGCAGCAATTTGCAGCAGATTGTCCGTAGGCCTCAGCAGTAAAGCATTCGAACACCCGTATCTGTTACAAGCCAGTGCCCCTGCCTCGTCTCCTGCCCGAAGATTCCCGAGTGCGGCCCGAACGAGCCACGTACCGCCCCGAGCTTGGGCTGTGTTTGTACCAAAGCCCATGGACCCTCGACGCTCGAGGACTAACGATGAGTTGGTCGTGGACATCCGCCAGAGAGACACTTCGTAGTAGGTCGCATTTTCCACTGTTAAGAGAGATTTATTCTGTTACTAGCTTTCGCCCTGCAACGCTATCACTAGCGTTTTCCGATACGGAGTCATTACTCGAAAGCCTTTCTTGCCTTTCGTAAGATTTATAAGAACTACAAGGGAAGTGATTAGTGATTTATTTGTATCTGTTAGTTATACCTTATTTGTATCTGTTAGTTATACCTTATTTGTATCTGTTAGTTATACCTTATTTGTATCTGTTAGTTATACCTTATTTGTATCTGTTAGTTATACCTTATTTGTATCTTCGGTTTACTTACCTACGATTTTTCTTTTGGAAATACTATATTATTATATTCTTAGCCTACGTAATAATAGTAGTGTCTGTAGTAATAATAGCTTCAGCTATAACATCTCTTACCAAGATATAGTTCTGATCATGGTGATGGTCTGTTGGTACTTATAGATGAAGATATCAATTACACTTTCCCTATAATGGAACTGGCTCACAAATGCAGCTGAAGGTGAGCGAGTCTCTTCTCATGAGATTCCTCATGATGTTTTCGTTCACAGAAAACTCAAGCTCATTGTAGAATTCAACCGCTCGTTACGGCAATAAACGTCGCTAACGCTAGAACATAAAGTGAAAAGACTTTACCTGGAACACATCTCATCTGAAACTCCCCATATTCAAACGCAAGGTCGCACTGCTGCGGCTGTTGAGGCCTTAACTGCTCAAAGGTGAAGGTTTTGACACACGGTTTATCTTGATATGCTATACCATTGCTGGCTTCACAGCTGGCTTTTAATGTCCTGGCTAAAGGCCCAGTGATCTGTGTTAATGGGAGAATTGCTGAGCCAGTAGTCAAGTGTTGGATGTCAAATTCAGAAGGCTGGACGTGCCAGAAAAATGTGTCGGGTGTTGGGTTAGCTATGACGTTGCAGTGAAGAGTCTCTTTGATTAATGTAATGCCGTGGTGCTTGCATTCTGGGGGGTCTGGAATGAGAATTATATAATTTTATAATATTTTACTGTTTTTGATTTACTCACTCAATAACGATCTTCTCTCCAATATGACTACCCTACTACTATGACCAAATATTCAGTTTTATGATTGTTTTAGCCACGATTTTAGAATTGGTAGGTACTTTATAATATCAACGTCGATCTCGATTCGATATCGGCTGAGTTTCTTGCCGGAGTCTTCTCAGTTTAAGTGTATTCCATAACAGTCAATTACCATTAAAATTTTAGAATTGACTCTAACCACCGGTTCGGACTTAACAGGGCCTAAACTTTAAAAATACTCTACCGGTATATGCAGTGAGGATATACTTACACAGCACAGTGATGGTGAGTTGTTCTGCGGTGGTCTCCCCGACGAGGTTGTCGGCGGCGCACGAGTACCGTCCGGCGTGCGCGCGCCGCGCCTCCTCTACCACCAGCTGCGACGAGTGCGTCTCCGAGCCCCATATATCACCCGCTCTTATCTCGCTCTCCTACAAATAAATACACTTTCATTATTTTTACGTTTGATAAGCTTTTGTTTGACCGCAATCTCACCAAAGTAAGTGATGATGCAGCCGAAGGTGGTAAGCAAAAAAAGCCTACAAAGATACTGGCTCTCAAGTGCAGCAGTCGGAAAACACCGGTGCTTGGCGATAGACTTTCAACTTGAAGGTTTAGCCAGCCTGTAGGGTACTACAAAGTACCATACTACCGTACTATGGTTTCCTTACGATGTTTTCCTTCACCGAAAGTTCAAACTCATTGTAGAATTCGAAGCCACGACCTTCGCCGCGGTATCCGACGTCACTAATCGCGAATTCGGTGTAGTAGTATGGTCGCCTAGGAGACACAGACTGTCCCCTGTGCCGGGGCTGCATAAATGTAAAATTTTTGGAGCTTGTGATTGTGGACTGTGCAGCTACAGAAGATATCAGAACTAAGGGATAACGGGAGCCACAAACCGTAGAAATAATTTTGGTCTTCAACAACAACTTCATCACTGAAGCAAATTCGTCAGTGACTCGACGCCATAATACCTTACATAATTGAGTTAGGATGGCTAGGGTACTCCACAATACACCCCAAGGGCGTCAGTGCAGGCCTTATCGCCCCACCCAAAATTCTTTATCCGGTAGATGTGGAATGAGCTCACTCTCTCTTCAAGGTAGGCCGTTATTATAATTTACAAATATTTATCTTAGGCAGCAGTGACCGTTGGTAACCTTTTGACTAAACATAACATATTCTGGAATAAATACTCACGTTAAAATACCATTTAAATCTTTTCACCGGAGGGTTGGCTCTGGTCTCACACTCCAAGTTCAAGGGATCCAATTCAATAACTTCATTCTGTTTGCCATCCCCTAGTTTTGACACTTCTAATATTGGACTATCTAAAAACAGAAAAGTATCAAATATCACAACTCTCCGAGACCAACAAAATCTTATAAACAAGTAATTATTAAGATTTAAGGCGATGATAGCTCAGTGGTAAGTGACGTCGAATACCGCGGCGAAGGTCGTGGGTTCGAATCCTACAATGAGCTTGAGCTTTCGGTGAAGGAAAACATCGTGAGGAAACCATAGCACGGTGGTAGGGTACTTTGTAGTACTCGACTGGCTGGCTACCACCCTCAAGTTGAAAATCTGTCGCCAAGCACCTGTTGGTGTGTTCCGGCAATTGCACTTGAGAGCCAGTTCGCCTTAATAAGGTGTACAACACATTAGCAATCCCCTGGTATTGCCAATGTCTATAGGCGAGGGTTGTCACTTACCATCAGGTGACCCGCCTGCCTCGTTGTCACTTGTGACATAAAAAAAAATAATAATGTAGGTTTATGATAATTTTGGTGACACGGAAAAATAGCTGAAGGATCATCCCATCTTTCTTGATTGGAATGGAACAAAAAAGTGGAATAATTTACTAACAAGTGACGTTGAGAGTGATGACGTCAGCTTTGGATCCTCGGCTCGGCGCCATGGCAGGGTTGGTGGCTACGCACGCGAGGGTGGCACCATTGTCACCAACAGCTGGCGTCAGCTCTAGGAATGATACTGCTGTGTGACTTGTGTCACTCCAACTCTGGAAAATTAACAAGAAATTGTATGTATGAACTTTTAAATAAGACGATGGATGAGTTTGATGCCATTGTGGCGCAACTTTGGCACAACTTTGGTTAATAGATGCGCTACTTAGGTGCATGTTAAGTACCTATCACTGAAGCTGCGACTGCCTCTCCAATTTAATTTTAAGAGGCCCTAATAGACTTCAATTACTATGATTACACTGTTTCCTTATATTGATACCATCGTATCTAAGTAATTGTCCTAGAGGTTGATAATATTTGAAAGATGATGTTGGCATATCATCTGTATGGTTTCCATAAAATACTCAAAAAAAGTGTCAAAGGTCTGCAAACAATGTATTCGATAGAAACCTATTCATATTGACATGATGGTTCCCTATGAGGACTTGGTTGTGCAGAGTGAATTTCTTAAACAAGATGGTACAGTTTTTATTGATGATTAGCACGTCCAGTTACCTGGTTACTATGTTGTGTAAGATGTCGGTGGTCTAACCACCAGGCCAAGTCTGGTTGAGGGTTGGAGCCGTGAGCCGTGCACTGCACCACAACAGTTCTACCAGCTTGTAAGGTGTCTTCTTCAGTTTCTTTCACCCAGTGTATTGATACGTTGTATGCGGGTACTGGAAAAATATGGACATAGAATGGAGCGGGCAACTTATCAGTAAAATCTGCTCTGCGCTGCTTTTAGGTGAATGTATGAATCAAGGAATAAAATATTATCTATTTTCTAATTACGACATCTTTCGTTGCTTTTTGGAAACAATTTAAACTTTACACATAAACCTGCGTTAAGAAAAGCGCCTTGATAATGATGCAACTTGAATGGTTGAGGAACTGGTCTCAACTGGTCTGCACTTATCTATAGCAAGTACCTACGCATTTCTTGAATTATTTAATACTCGTTTCATAAAAATGATTTAAAAGTAATCCAGAAAATGCGTGTTGTTACATCGAGCCCGTTTTTGTTCGAATATCTAGCACGTATTTATCCAATTATATTAAACCAGTCTGTGTTTAGCTCGATAAATGTTGTTGCTTCAAACTTTATATCATGGATTACAAGCAGTTTAAAACTTCGTTTTGTGAGTAAGATACCCAAGAGAAACTCTTGGCGCCTCGTATACCACGAAGTGTATCAGCATAACTATACTTATTTCACTTACAATATAACTCAATCTCCAATGTAGCCACAATCGGTGGAGTGAGATGAGTGTTAGAAGCTCTGCAGGACAGTGCAGCAGCGTTGTCCCTCGTGAGAGGCAGGTATAGCTCGTTCTCTTTGACCTTGGGGATATCGCTGTCTCCATCTGAAGCGTCCACCAAGGTCTCGCCAGAGTACCAGCTGATATGCGGTGGGGGACGTCCTGGAAATGTTTAGGTAGATTGTTTAAAGTATCACAGAGTAGTTGGTTGTTCCTAGAAATATGTAAGACGTACGATAATCTAGTGAATATCATACATACTTTCATATTTCTAACAAACTCAAAACTCATTTATTCAGTATAGGTCCTGCCTGATTAGACACTTATGAACGTTACAATTGATTCTACCACCGGTTCGGAATCAAGGAACTCAGCAAGTATTTTTTTCTCTGCAATAAATAAATTGCGTGTCTGTAATTCCTACCTGCAACTGTCTTTACAAAATTATACGTTATTATTATCTACAGAATAGCTATTTTTGAACATAAATGTATTTTTTGTGAAGCTGTGTCTTTTTAGCCTGATTAATGATACGGTACCGTGATTATCCGCGATTATCTTGATTGCATGACGGTGTCTGAATGGATCTTTATTTGTATGTTAATTACTCTCAACATACCATTGCCTTTCTCTCATTACTAATACCGATAGAATATTTTAATTTAAAAAGATAAAAGTGGAAAACTGATGTCAAATATTTCGGTATTTTACTAAAGAGCTCATTTGTTCGAATCATTACGTATCTATGTGATGAATGTATGGTCATGCTCATTTGCGGCTTACCTGTGTATGTGCTATCAACGTCATTAAAATGTTTGAATTTAATTAATCACTTAGCTGAGTATTTTTTAAAGGCTTGTGGAAAAAAATTAAAAGCTCATAGCGGACGTGCTTGTCGTAAAAAAATGTGGACTCTATTAATTAATGAGGCCGCAGACACATTTTAAGGGCGATAGCGGTTTGTCAGTCGAAGAGATAATTCCAAAATGATTATCATACCGACCCATCTATTTGTTATTGAACATTTTGTCTGGCTAATTTAATTAAATCCCAAACTAAACAAACCTTGTACCTACCATGCAAACCACATAACTGATGTACCACTTTTTTTTAATACATTTTTACACAAATAATTACAGCTAGACTCAGGCCAAACAGACACGTTCATGCACACAAATATCTGTCCTGGATGGGAATCGAACCCAAGACCTGTCGCGTCGATAGGTTCATCGGTTACATAAAATTAAGAAATAAATGCTAAACAGTGTCGATGCGAGATCAACGCTTGCTATACAAATCGCTGCCGCGTATGCACTATGCTATCAACCCACAGGAAACGAAGTGTTGTGACCGCATCGAATAACAGATCGCTCTCACCTCCGATAACTAAGCAGCGGAGGACTAAAGTGTCTCCGTCGTGGTAGGGCCCAACTTTGTCCACCACTTTGCTGTTAACTTCGTCCATAAAGAACGGAGGGCTCGGCAATACTGAAACAGAAACGCTGGGGTTATAATACAATTGAATTAAAACTATGGGGAATTTTACGCAATCTAGCAGGGTTATGTTTTTCCGTTTTTTAACTTCCGTTTGTAAAATTGTTTTGCATTAAAATATTATAGGTAGTGCACGGCATGTTAATTCAAGGCATTCACGATATCTAAACTTAACTTTATTCTTTCTCGAACATCAAACACTTAGTTATTCTTTGAAGATATTCGAGAATAAGTCCTTGTTTATTTTATATCTTTTGTAGGCTTAAAACCATTTATAATGCATTCATAGGTTGTTCTTTATATTATTATTGATTCAACAATTTCTTTAAAGTGAAGTGATGTTTTCCATCAATCACCTCGCTACGAAAGTGGGCAAACAAACGATCAACATTGGTCAAGAAATGCTCCCGGACGCAGTCCAGGTGTGATGCTTATTTAGGTCACCATAAATAGATTACTGCCTACGTTTGCAGTTAAATTTATCCAGAAATCTATTATAGGTAATCAATATTGATCGGATGTGTAACAACTGAATTTTAACATCCATTATATTCGTTACTAGCTGTCGCCCGCGGTTTCACCCGCGATTCCGTGCTATTTTATCTTTTCCCGAGATAAAGTATTTTTAATCCAGGATCTACCTAAACTATAGGTTTTTTTCGAGGAAAAAATATCCTAAACTTCCCTCTTAATAAGTTATGATATATAACATATCGACGGCGAAGTGCCAATATCTTCTAACTGACAAGAACACAACTTTACAGGAACTAAGAAAAGCGTTGCATAAATCACATAGTACGTACGCTATAGTTGATGTAGATTTGTGGTTACGCCAAAGTAAGCGGAAATCGACTTTATAGCCATAGAAATTAAAAAGTTAATTTTAAAAAAAAAAAAACAAGATAAGAGATATTCAATGTTACTTTAATCTAGTTATTTGAGATACTAATAATAATGAACCTTGAGTACCTTAATTACTTGAATAACCATTATTTTACTATTTGATAAAGAGGTCTGACAATCAGAGATGTGGGTCGCGTGATCGTATGTCACTACCATTGCTTAAGGACATTAGCAATACCAGAGGATTCGCAATGTGATGCCTTGATCATTTACAGTAGCTAGGAAGCAACATTCTCTACTCTAAAATACATTGCAATATTTCGAATCCTCACCAACTACAGTCAGGTTGACTCCAATATTTCTTGTGGGCAAGAGTCTGAAGTCGACCCTGCAGTGGTATAGAGCTTGGTCGTCTTCAGAGAGAGATGTTATCGTGAGTGCCGTGGGCTGGTCTCGAAGATTTGATTTCAATCTGCTGCTGGTGTTGAACGATGGATCTGACCATTCTTTATTGGGAACTTCGAAGCTGTAATACAATAATGAGTATAATTTATTCTAAAATTTGCAAAACATTCACCACTAAGACAATGCTACTCGTATAGCAGTAATTAAGTACATAGGTATACGAGTAACTTATTATTATTTTTATATCATAAATATTAATTATATTTAGGTTACAAAGTGTACCTAACCTTATATCACCAACAATGAAAATAATATACAAATATTTCTTAATTATAAAGAAAGTCCAATGCCGCATCCATTGCTATTGCTACACGGAGTGCGTACATCAATGTCGCGCACGCGGCACGACATGTAGGCCGAATGTTTACCTACCTCCTTTTTTTTAATGTGTACATTTTGTATGTGCTGCGCGTTTAACTTTAGATATAACATAGATTGTAATGTAAGCGAATCTAATGTGTGTTCTTGGCAATAAAGTTCTAAGATAAACATAATATGTCAATCATGGATGTCACAGCCCAAAATACGTAGGATTTCGGAATTATGTCAGATCAGACATTAAAATAACAACCGTGTATATGACTCACAATAATATTTGAATAATGTATTGGATTTTTTTAAGAGAGGAGCTTAAGCCTAATGTTTGAACAGTGAAAATGGACTTGATCAAGATTTGCTGGAGAATTATAAATGGCAGAATTATTTTTATTTGTTACCTTTACTTGAGTATCATGTGTGAAATATTTCGTTAGAGGTCTTATAATAGACTCCATTTTTGGCTCTATCAGAGTGTAATTATATTTATTATAGTGACTATGTTCCCTAAAGCTATTTAATATTTACAACAAATGTACAAAATATACATGCAAATGTACAGTTACAATACATAAAAAACATCTTCGAGGCTGCCGCTGCTGCCGATCGGCAAGGTTCCCAGAAGGCTGGCAGCGTTTCCTCTTTGGATGGCCAAGCTGATGCGTTGGCGGAAAAAGCTCCCCGCCCGCCGGTCACCCGAGGCCTAAAGCTATATCTAACATCTATATAATTATGACTGTAGCCGACTCCTACGACAATTTTGATGTAGGGCCATAAAACGCTCTAAAAAACTCATATTAAAAGTATGACGTTTATAATTATATACTGTTTATTCTTATAGCAGTACTAGCTTTCCTGAGGGTTAAATAGTATCCTGTGCTTTATTTCAGGATATGATTTACATCTATGCCTCGTATGATGCCGATGCCTACTATGATTTATTAACTCGTAATCCCTATCACAAAATATTTCTTTATCTTTATTTCCTTCATTTTGAAATTGAACGGTTTTAATAATGTCTTTTCGTGTACTTTACATGTACTACAATATTTTAAATCCTACAATACGCTTGATTTATCTCTAATAGACACCGGTACATTCACTTTGTGTGTTTTCTTTGACACTTATTAATTAATGACTTTTTTTTAAATTATTTATGACAAGTACAAATATAAATACTGACCTATAGATAGGTAAGTTATTCTTGTACCAAACTAGAATCATAAATTCATCATCTGATGAGTTCGGGACGGTATCGCAGTATAGTGTAGTGTTGCCACCTTCCAGTGATTCCTGAGTCGTTACTGGACCTGAAAACAAGAATTGTATAGATGGAAGCATCTAATCCCGAATACTTCCTCTGCACTGACTGAGAAGACTCGTGTAGGTATATGGTCAGCTGCATTTTTTTTCTTTATACTACAAGTGACTGTGCAGGAGGGTCACCTGATGGTAAGTGAATACCGTTGCCTATAGACATTAACATTACTAGGCGGATTGCTAAAGTGTTGTCTACCTTTTTAAAATGCCTTTTTTTCAAGTGCAACGTCGGAACACACCAACAGGTGCTTGGCGAGTCGAGTACTACAAAGTACCCTATCATCACCGTGCCACAGTGGCAGTACAACAGCCCCTTTGATCTCGTGATAAAAGCCGACACAGTCCAGAAAGTGAATGGAGCTTATTAGAAATCCCATACTACTGAGGCCCGTATGGATCGCCCCCACGCCACACTTACCTCAAGATTGCCCTGTCTAGACGGTTTCATCTTACTGTGGTTTCCTCACGATGTTTTTCTTTACTAAAACCTCAAGCTCATTGTAGGTTTCAAACCGACGACTACTACCACTGAGCCATAACCGCTTTGTCTCTAGCCTATCGCTTATCTTATTTCTATAGCCTGAGAGTTCTTATCAGATGGATGCCTTGTAGGTAAGCTACGATGACGTCACTACCCCTGAGCTATCTCCTTAAAATTATCAATAAAGTGGCTTATTAAATAGTTAGTGAACCTACCGTCAGCACCTGGTATGAATGCATAGACAGTTGTAATGATCAGCAGAAATATGAATATCGGCGCCGGAGTGACGCGCATTCTATGGCCCATCCATGCTACCGCGCTGCTCTCTCATTGGTTGAGCGAATCACACCGGGCGCAACTAGTAAATGCGCAACTTTGAATTTAAATTTGGAACTAGTTGTATAATGCTTCTTCTTTTATTTATTGATGCAGGATCTGAAACAAAATAAATAGCAAATTATGTATCTAAGCGAAACGAACTTATATTTAAAACTTCAGTCAGTTTTTTTAAATAATAATTCGATTATATTATGTAAAAGCCGAGACACAGACAATTAAAGTATCACGAGCAACCTGTATTGTTTGATAAATATAATGAATATTTGCGTCTGTTTCAATTCCACAGAGTGTTGACTCTTGGAATGACGTTAATTGTGAACGCGTCTCACTTGATTAAGGTTTCTTGTAACGAGTATTTAATACAAAATGATAAATGAACGCTGACTTCATACAAGTACTTAAACGGAATCATTAGAATTTTTAGCGTTGGTATTGCTTAACACATAGTTACATATACTGTAATTGATTTGTGTGGGAGGCGTTTTGTAAAAAATGTTTTGATTGATAAATCATTTGCGGTCGTTACACATTACCATAGTATAAAGTTGCTGCACACTATGGTTTTACATTATTTTGTAAGAAATTAATGCGCCTTCAGAACAGAACGAAATATCGAATCATTTTTTTTACTAAAAGCAAATCACTGATAAAATTTCGCCCATTGGTCGAAATTCAACCATACAATTTTTAGTAAACACAAATTGTTAACGTTTTTTTTCGAGTACACTTAGACTAATTATAAAAAAAAAGAAAATCAGTTGACAAACAGACGACAAAGCGGGTGTGTTGTCAACTTGTATTGGCTACCCAGTAGGTACTCGACATGTCATTCATGAGGCAATCCGGTAAAAAAGTAGGTGCGTCAACATCTTCGCATTTCTGAAATAGAGCCTTGAACTAATCTACGAAAACACGTATTTAATTATAATACACACTTCTAAAAGGTCAATGATTCGACATTTATAAAAAAATATATAAACAATTATACTACAAAATATTTGTTTTTATTCGGGATAAGCTTGTGTTTGACTACAATCTCACTATGGTAAATGATGATGTGGCCGAAGGTGGTAAGCACACAAAGCCTAGATGGGAACTGGCTCTCAAGTGCAGCTGTCGGAACACACCGATAGGTCCTTTGCGACAGATTTTCAACTTGAGAGTGGTAGCCAGCCAGTCGGGTATTACAAAGTACCCTACCACCGTGCTATGGTTTCCTCACGATGTTTTCCTTCATCCAAAGCTCAAGCTCAATGTAGGATTCGAACCCACGACCTTCGCCGCGGTATCCGTCGTCACTTACCACTGAGCTATCATCGCTTTTTTAGTCAGAAAGTTCTTTTCACTGTTGAAATTATAGTTATTTTCTTCACAAGTGTGTTGAAAAACGTCGTGTGATACACGTGTGTATTGATGATTACCGTCCTCGGCTCTCTTATGACCCTCACCTAACGGCTCGGGTCTCAATGTCGCCTCAGTGGTAATCACCAACATTACACACTTGTACCCTTTAGTTCTGAAATCTGTGCTTGTACCATAATGTACTATTATTAGTTATCCATTAGAATAAAAAATACAAAATACAATTTTTCTCTTTACAATATTACTTGTGGATGGAACACAGAAACAAAATAAGTAAGTATAACGTAAGAATGCTTAATGTAACAAATGTACAAAATATAGTCTCTATATAAAAAAAGTTCTCGAGGCTGCCGCTTCTGCCGATCAGCATGGTTCCCAGCAGGCTGGCAGCGTTTCCTCTTTGGATGGCCAGGCTGATGCGGTGGCGGAAAAAGCTCCCCGCCCGCCCCCTTTTTTTTTAGATAAAGAACTGACAATGCCAAAATATGTGTGGGATAATTTATCATTTTTGAAGTTTTTTATATATTATAGTTGTACATTTGCTTGTATATTTTGTACATTTGTTGTAAATAAAATAATCATTAGTCATCTACATAAGTGTAAATAAATATGTAGACGTAAATAATAATATGTAAAAACAAAATAGAATTGATAAGCCAATTTCTAACATTTTTATCTGTTTGTTTACGCAAGCATTACCAGTCAAACACGGTGGATGTTGAAAGAGGGGTTGACTCGGTCAAATATTAAGGCTTTTTTCGCAATCGGATTATCCAATAAAGTTGCGCTTATTGTATAAAGTATCTACGTTACTGGTAAAATGATAGCCTCTTTCATCGTTGTTGTCTTTCAGAAATCATAACAGTAGAAGTTGACACGATAAGCTAATTGTTTTTATTGGTAAAAGAACTTTTAAATTAGGAACACATCTCTACCATGTAGATCTCAAGAAAAAACATAATATGTTGTTTATTATTACGACAGTCATTTTGATGTGACTTAATCTGTTGACTCACATTGTCAAACAACTCGTCAACTCGCACGCAGTTTTCAAAATTTAAGAATTCGCGCCCAATTTTCAAGTAAATGTCATTGTCCCGATTTTCCCATTTCAGAACCAAGTGGTGCGGTCTGACTGTCTGACCCGACTGTCCCAAGAAAGAACTGACACGTTAAAAATGAGTTTCGTTTCACATGTCAGAATGTATGGACCAAAGTGACAATTGACAGAAAAACAGTACTTTCATGCATTAGAAAATCTTATCTGCCCTGTGCTGAGTCGCCTGTGTCGCCTGCGCTGTCAGCATAAGGGTCTTTATTAATGAACGGGATCATGCGGACGAAGTCACGGGCAGATGCTAATATTAATATGTTCGATATAATGTATTCTATAAAAAAATATTCTTTCATCACCACTCATAGAGGTCAGAACGTCCTTTTACTATTTAATGTGAATAGTTCTACTAATATTATAAAGAGATAAAGTATGAAAGGATGTTGGAGGTAATCTTCGAAATGACTGATCCGATACCGAAAATTATTTCATTCTAGCAAGTTACATTGTCCCTGAGTGCTTTCATCTCGAATAACAATGTTATAACTAATTTAAATTTAATTTATCACACAAAGCAGATCATAATCTAAACAAGACAACGTAATATAATGGTAACGATTTGAGAACAAGAAATAAAACAAAATTAAATAAAATATGTAAATTCTTCTTCATCAAAGATTTTTTATTCCGTTCATCATCAGAAAGCTACATTATCCCTGAGTAACATAGGCTATATTTTTAACCCGTAACGCGGGTGAAACCTCGGAGGACAGCTAGTTCGTTTATAAAACCAGACATAAGAACGTATCAAGGAGGAACCCACTCTAAGAATACCTCCTTGTCCAATATCCTCAACAGTCATAACAAGAAACTGAAATTATATTTAACAATGAACCAACTACGATTGCACTTGGAACTTGGTACCTAAACGTCGATTAAGAGCTCGATAGCCAGCCGGGCTAATCCAACAGGGTTCCGTCGAAGATTCTATCTCACCAAACGACTTTTAAAACTTGGCCCTCGCTATTTTACAAATTACAAAAGTTTTCCGTTTCTCAAACTTCACTTTACCGTTATCCCAAGATTTTATTTAATAAAAAATGTTTGATTTTTTGGCGAAATTAATTGGTATGGAAATTGATTTGATAGCGTTATCTTGATTGATTGGTCGTAATCCTTATATGGTTTGCTTAATGTTCAGTGATAGGCCTAAAACAATTTTATTGCGATTTCTACTAATAAATATTTAACGGAATAAGATATAAAAATCTTAGAAACTGGTTCCTAACCACCGGCTATTTTTGTTTCCAACAATGTTGATTGGCTATATTGGCAGGTGCTATTAGGCATTTAAATTCCATGGCCTTTGAGCTTTTGAGCCTCAGAGCAGGATGTCAAGATTTTCGAACCAGTTCAAATAAAACGTATTTTAGTAAAATCTTGGTCCCAGTTATTTATAGGAATATTACTTATATTTCATTGAAAAAAATATTTCATATCTCATTCTAGCTTTGCAATTGCGTTGCATTTTTTCCCCTTTTTCGCCTAAACACTGAATATTCGGTGCTAAAATTTGTGGGCATATACAGAACATCTCATCAAAGATTCGTCAAGATGTCGTCAAACATAATTTTTTTATATTAGATAAGTATCATGAGAATAAATTACATTATACATTTTTTTTTATGTCACAAGTGACAACGAGGCAGGCGGGTCACCTGATGGTAAGTGACAACCGTCGCCTATAGACATTGGCAACACCAGGGGATTGCCAACGTGTTGTACACCTTATTACAACGCCTTAAAGGCGAACTGGCTCTCAAGTGCAATTGCCGGAACACACCAACAGGTGCTTGGCGACAGATTTTCAACTTGAGGGTGGTAGCCAGCCAGTCGAGTACTACAAAGTACCCTACCACCGTGCTGTGGTTTCCTCACGATGTTTTCCTTCACCGAAAGCTCAAGCTCATTGTAAGGATTCGAACCCACGACCTTCGCCGCGGTATCCGACGTCACTTACCACTGAGCTATCATCGCCTTAAATACATATATTTATTATATATTATAATAAATACATATATTTTTATATCGACCTCCAGCTGGGAAATGCTCACTAACCACCAAATATTCAGTGAAAGTATTGACATTTGAACGAATAACAATTTTATGGCGCTTTAAAAAAACCGCAAATTTTAATTTAAAAAAACCTTGTAACTATAATAAATATTATTTCTAAGAACCTAGATGGAACATGTATCGACCCAATATCACACCTAATCAGGAAGACCCAATCTATCGAACCATACAACAACATTGGGACGTTAATGTACCCTATAAGCCCATAACAAAGTATTTTTGTAACCTGTCAAACAAAACAAACACAATAATAGAGATTTCCATCGTACAAGATCGTACGTAATTGAACAGAAATGCCAAGGTGGGGGCCAAAGGTCAGGTTGGGTTGTCAGTTGCTTTCGTGGTCATCGGTTCGGTTACTGCGAAGTGAGACGTGATCTTATCAAATGACCAGATAAAATCATTCATGTCGTTTTTATATATATACGTAGGTGTTGCCATTATTATGAGTTATATTGAATTACTTTTAGTGGTCACAAATTAGTGTTTAAATTCCGTGTGGTTTAGCATTTGAGGAATAGAGCATATTATTGAAACGTGTATTTCACTTTGGTTTATACCAAGGAATAGGAAAATTTACCATGGGTTGTTAATTATCAATTGCCGTAGAACTGCCTATATTGAAGAAAAAATATATTTAGTAACTAGTGAACAAAGAAAATATTATGATGGTGCATGCATACGTATGACGTCAAACCTCAGTACATTTACTTCGAATAAATTGTCGTTTATAAGCAAAGATGAAACAAAAATGCAGTCTACAAACAGTAATTATTTACTTATTTTATAATAATAGATATGTTATGTTAATAGTATTGAGTGAAGTTCAAGGTAAAGAAGTATATTGTCTAGAAGTTCTAGAACTCTTATAGAAGTTGTTTTATGTAGCACTTCTTACTAAGTTATTTCACGTAAGCTTACAAGTTTTCGTTTGGGTATAGCCAGTTCAAGAACTTTATTCTAACAAATTAGTTTAGGTAGTTTCTCAATGTAGTTAATTTAATAAGTTGTTAATATTGGTTTCTACCAAAATCAGTACCTAATACCTAAATAAATTTCCACCTTGATAGCCACATAGTCTGAAGTATTCTTCTATTATTGTTTAAATCTTGAATTTATTTGTGTTTGTATTCTATGTAATATGTTTGATTGTAATTTATTTAATATAATATTCTATTTACAACAAATGTACAAAATATACAAACAAATGTACAACTATAATATATAAAAAACTTCTTCGAGGCTGCCGCTGCTGCCGATCGGCAAGGTTCCCAGAAGGCTGGCAGCGTTTCCTCTTTGGATGGCCAAGCTGATGCGTTGGCGGCAAAAGCTCCCCGCCCGCCGGTCACCCGAGGCGTCGATGTATTTTTTATGTTATCTAAATTAAATTTTGTCTCTGTTTTGAACATTTAGTCAGTGCATTATCTTATTGTATGTTGTGGTTGTCTGTAATTGGATGAACAGCAAGAATGTATATCCTTGTTTTAGTTGTACGAGTAATCTGAAACTACTGGACCGATTTGAAAAATTCTTTCACCATTAGAAAGCTACATTATCCCTGATAAACATAGGCTATATTTTGTCCCGGGAAAAGTTAAGATCCCATGGGTATGCAGGCGAAACGACAGCAGGGACAGCTAGTTGAAAAAAAAAAACTATCGATTTTCAATTTTGAATAAATACACCGACGTTAAACGAGATATTATATTAATATTCTTTGTAAATGCTACGTGATATCCTCTTTATATAAAAGCACACAGATTTCTGGAATGGATGAGGGATATAATTTTTTATGAAGGTCCACACAATGGTATCTGTTGAGCCGGCAGCTGCAAAACATGTTGACCGGCCGCGGCGACTGTCGCGTTTTTGTGTTTAACATTGAGGTCACTGCTCAAATTGCTTTATATTGCCAGTATCTTGTTTTAATGTGAAAAAACCACTACAATTTATTGTAAATAAAACTATGTAATTGGTTAATGGCAAGATCTACCATTAAGAATAGTTCATAATGCGATTTATCAATCTACCCAAACGTTTGATCTCGAGAGTTTGACTGATTTTGCGATAATAGGTTGCCATATAATTGGCAATCCCCTAAAATAGCTAATATTATATCCATAGGTACTAATAGTCACATACCATCAGGAGAACTACTTGTCTGCTTATTTGACATTTGCCGTAAGTATTATCAAAAATAAGACGAAGCGCTTCGAGATAAGGTAGGTAGTGCCCCTGCGTTTTCGTTTCGCTGGCTTGTTCTTTACGGGGCACTCCCTTGCCCCCAGATCCCAGCAAAATCATAAACAACCTCAATCGTCGTTTTGTTTTACGCCTTTTTCTAATTAATGCTTTAAGGTCTTTTTTTGTCGTAGGCATATGCAGCTAAGCAGTTCCTGATGGTATGTGACTACAGTGGGGCTATTACGTAACTTGTTTCAATTAGGTTCAATCGTGAAAACGGTTTATTAAAACAGTTTTCTTGCAAATTCATTGCGAATAGAACCATTTTTTCCATTGTAATATTTATATTGATTTAGAGGCTATTTTCACGATTGAAAGAATTAAATTACGTTGAAATATAACATTGATAGTCAGTTGATCTATTATATTCTACACAAGGATAAGTTGGATATATAAAATTTCAAGCTATAAATATATATAAAAGCTATTTAATAGTGCTAGATAGAGTTTCTCGATAAAATTAGCAGGATTCAGTTTTATGGCATTATATAGAGACTTTATCGGTTAGTTCTATATGTTTAGCATAATAAAGTGGATAAGAGCTATAAATAATGCGTATATAAGGCTCATTTTAATGAATGGTGGACACTGAACACAATCTTAATTTGCGTTTGGAATCTGCACGGTCACATTTTGCACAATATTGTTTTTAAAATATGGACGTTGGAAAAGTTAATTTGATATTCTTAAATTTCAAAATATTCCGCTTCACTGTTTCACGTGTTTGTTGTTTGTGCGTGAAAACACGGAGCAAGAATTTTTCCAGAAGTTAAATCCAACTAGATGACTATTATTTCACTCCTGTAAACGTACATTTAAAATTTCATAGAAATCGTTAGAGCCGTTTTCGAGAACTCTATTGCAAATAAATATACATATATCTAATATTTATAATTAAATAATACTACACGATTAATATTTATATTATGTAAAGAACAACTCAAAAGCTTTATCACAATTCGATCAATAGGTTAGGAACGCATAGAGGACAAACATTAATTTCTATTTATTTTGATAGATTACAAGCAAGTTTATCGTAGTTGTTGCGATTTATCTTTTTTGTAAAGTATAGAATACGCAATCAGAAGACACTTGTTTTCGAAATAAATGTTAGTAAAAAAGCGGATGCGAACTTAATTCGATATACCCCGCACTGCGTGACTGAACCTTGTTATTCAACGCTCAAGCGTACGCCTAATTTACAGTTTTTGTAATACAACGGACGACTGGCTCCAGAAAATCCATCCGTTACCGCATGTTGTCCACTTTCCTTCGAGAAAACCTTGTGATTAACCACGCAAAACCCACAATCCGTCATGTAGATGGTTGTTAGCAACAAAAACGTTGATTTGGTAAGAACGTAACCTTGATCTGCGTGGGTCTCGTTCACGGATCTTATAATCTGTTAGGTTGGACTAAAATAATATTGGTGGTAAAAAACGACTTCATCTCGTACATATTATCTGCTGCTGAACTCTTTGAAGACCACCTATGCTCTTAAGTGATTTTGAGATACAATTGTTAAGTGCTACAGTATTCAGTTTTTTGGTCCTCAGACCACAGATCGTGTCAGAACTAGAGGCGGGCGAACGAAAAAAAAACTAAGTAATTCTCATTTTTTTTTATAGTAAAACTTCAAACATACTAAACCTACTCGTAATTGTAACTGCTCAAACTCAAGAGTCTTGAAATCCTATCCTCGGGTAGGGCATCAGTTGTAACTCACCACTCATATTAGAAGAACGTTATATAGGTATTTTAAATCCATCGTTTTCAGCTAAGAATCGGGCAAAATGTTAATTATCATTCAAATGATTATCTACTTCTTATTAACTAACATTAATAATAGCTGTCTATATCTATCTGTGCAACTAATTGATCATAGTGATAAGTCGAATAAAATATAGGTTCTTAATGAAACACTTAAATTGATTGCTAAAGTTAATTAATCGTCCATTAACCTCGTTGACCTATCTACACAATGGCGCCTATATTTTAAGCACTCTTTGTATTGTATTTACGGGTTGTTGTATACGATTGTTATATCAAGGGGTGGAAGGATTTATCAATAACGACATCTTTTACTATACGAACAAAACTGAATATGAACTATTTTACATTATCATTTTCACCATCATTTAGACCAGTGTTTTTCAATCTTATTGATTACGCGACTCCCTTACAGGTTGAAAAATTCTGGTGACCCTCTTGTGAGACAGACAAAGAATTTATAATTTAAAAGACTACAATAATGATTTTCTTTCTTTTGATACCTTTACTTATTAGTTTGCAACTAAGTAAGAGGTAAATTGGACGCCCGCTTGCAACACCTAGATTTGAACACATTCTGTGGGTCGCGACCCACAGATTGAAAAACACTGATTTAGACAATCACTACGGATTTTTTTTGTCCAACAACCACCTTTGGGCTCTCTTGTTGGTCCTCCGCTCTTCCAAGATGATACACTTGATGGCATTAATTATCGGTGATTTGTTTTATAGATTCCCCAATTTTGTATTTTATGGAGTTCAGGGGCTAAACCCTGACCTACAAAGCTAAAACTTTAGCATATATGTACAGAACATAACGTTTGGCCGTCGTCACACTCGGAAGTTATTATGACGAGGACATCAGTGTAAAACCCTTGATGATTTGAACATTTTTTTACAGGAGTTAGTGAAAACAGCGCGCGTGATACCGTAAACTCAGCTATTTGTGTAGTAGTAAAATGGGAATCCCCTGGGAATTCAACGTCTATCCAAGATTTTAGGTAGACTTTGATAAATCTACACAAATCTCTTTGGAACATTGGAGGTTGACACACTTTGAAAAGTTTAAAGTTTTCCCAATCTGATAAATTACCGATAGCTATAGCTATAGGTATATAGGGCTTCATATTGTACCAAATTTTTTTTTTTTACTATTAAGTACATACATAGGGTATCTATGCCTATCAAAAGCTCAAAGTAGAATTCGACATCTATCACTATTACTGAGCCATCATCGCCCAGTATTAACGAATCTTTGCCCTTATAAAATGGTAAAAAATACGTTGCATCTTTTCGTTCATAGGTAGAACCAAATATTGAATAACTGAACTGGATATAGACGAGGCACATTCTAAATCCATGTGCTCTACCACGATAACTATAGAATTGAAAATGTTGCCGCAAATATGTGAGGTTAGATATCTCTATAGAGTTATAATACGTATAGAAGAGAACATATAAAATTTTATAAATATTCTGGGTGCATACTGTGATTGTGGTCAACATAAGCCTATAAAAAAAGACGTTTGACAGGTAGACATACTTTTTATAAACAATGGCAAATGTAATGGCCACACAGATGTGTTTATGGATATTCATGGTGTATATCAAAAAGTAAATATAACCTTAAGTAAATATCAACAGTGTCGGGAGCGCGGCACAATGAAGATGTTTCATGCCGCATTAGGGAAGACAAGTAAGGGCCGTTTGTTTGTTCTGTGCCTAACATTAAATTATATCCAGATACTATTTGAGTTAAAAGGAATGTGGTGTGCGCCACGGGGATCTTTTTAGGGTAGTCGTAATTCTTTTATTTGAATATCGAAGGAATAGTAACCGGCCAGTTGTAACCGTGTTCACAATACTTCTCAAGTCTATGGAAACGTAAAGGTAATAAATAGAATAGTTCATCCAAGCCGATGGCCATCGTCAGTATAGGCAAGCAATATTGGTTAAAATAAAATGGCTTATCTGAAGTATTCTTTACACTGTTGAAAATTTAATAACATTTCGAACTCCGTGGATAAACTATCTGAGAATCTCGTTCGTTTCAAATCATGAAATACGTTTCAACCTACATACCTTTCGTTCGCTACAAACCTGATAAATTATTTCATTCATCTCTAGAATGCGCTTCGGATACAACCATAAACTTAAAAGAGACATAAAGTTAAAACCAGGTCAAATCAAGTAAATTACTCTTTGAGAATAAAAGATAGTTAATTATTCAAGTTTACGTTAGCGGTCATGTCTGTCGGATGAAATGGTCGGATGGTCGTAAAAGTATCGTAAACAATATTGCTTTATAGTTTACCGCTGTGTTATGTGTATTCGTACTGTCTATGCCCTTCCGACTCCCGACTCCCGACCCGACATCACTTCACTATCAAATATTTACTTTTATGTGATTTTATGATTCCATTAAGGACTACTGGTGAGAGAGTTGCTTCAGTAGCTACGTAGCTAGTGGTCAGCAGTATAGGTGTGTATGTATAAAGATTAAATTCTGGCAAAATATTTTGTATTCTGGCCTGTACAGTATAATCTATTCAACAGTACGACAAGAAAAATAAGTAACTTGTTTGGGAGGTACCTACTTGCAGGTTATTATATTAATTTTTACTCACAACTTTGTAGTGGTTGTTATTATTGCCAAATAGGCTGTGCAAATAGTAGATTGTATCTTAAAGGAACAAAATAATATTTTTACGGCGAGGGCGCTTTTTAGAATCCAGATCGAAGTGAGGGATTCTTTTGTAGAATTCTGAACTATTAAAAACTCTATTCTCCATATACTCTACTATACTGATTAAAAACTCATTACTGCCCGCTAAAAGTTTCTTATAGAAAACACCACCTTTGGGTGCCCTTAAAGGCGAACAAAGTCGTCCTTTTCGAATAGATGGGATGAAAAGTATATTTTTGCTTCATGACTTTAATACATAGTTAATCTACATATAAATTTAGAAAAAAAAATGGTACGAATGAAGATTAAAAATACTCATAATGTTTACGTGCATGTTACATAAATAAACCTATCTGACCCTATTGAAACGTCCAATCTATTAGCTAAAACCTTTGCAATCAATTCTAGTTCAAATAATTACGATAACCATTTTAATATATACAAAAGTAATAAGGAAAATGATTCAAATTTTGATATTCAAGATAATTCTAATCCAATCAACAAGGAAATTTATATACATGAATTGTTATTTGTGTTGTCTCAGATAGGTAATTCTAGTCCAGGACGAGACAATATATCCAATATTATAATTAAACATTTACCCGTCAGTGGACTTGAGTATTTACTTAAAATATACAACCATATCTGGGAAAAGCAGGTATTTCCAGATAGCTGGAAAGAAGCCATAGTGATTCCAATTTTAAAACCTGAAAAAATACCAAGTCTACAAACTAGTTATAGGCCCATATACCTGACATGTAACCTTTGTAAAATACTTGAAAAAATTATAAGTAAGAGAATCAGGTGGTATATAGAAACCAATAAACATTTATCACCATTTCAATACGGATTTCGTCAGTTCAGATCAACAATAGACCATTTAATGAACATAGAAAGTGAAGTACTTGATAGTTTTGCTAATGACAATTATACAGTAATCGTAGCCCTAGATATAGAAAAAGCTTATGAAATGGTCTGGAAACACAGAGTTTTGAAATTATTACAAGATATTAACATCAAAGGAAATGTCCTAGCGTTCGTTAGAAATTTTCTTTCCGAAAGGTCAATTAAAGTAAGGATCAATAATACAGTATCCAATGCTATACCTTTAGAAAACGGTCTTCCTCAAGGCTCAGTGCTTAGTGTAATACTGTTTTTACTAGCAATTAACGATGTTTTATCTTATATCGGAAAACCAGTAAAAGGGTTTTTGTTTGCTGATGACCTTACCTTAACTTGTAGTGGTAGGACATTAAAACCAACAATAAAACTAGTCCAAAATACGTTAAATAACCTCCAAGAATGGTCCAAAAAATCAGGATTCCAAATTTGTAAAACAAAAACCGAACTTATGATATTGTCCAGAAAGAAAATAAAACTAGAAACACACAATTAACCTTAAATGAACATAAAATAAAAGAGGTAAATCATTTAAAACTTTTAGGATTAATATTTGATAAAAAATGTCTTGGATTACACATATAAACAAACTAAAATCTGAATGTTATAAAAGGATAAACATAATAAAGGTTTTATCATCAACAACATGGGGATCTGATAGAAAATGTTTGATTAATACATATCGTGCTTTAATAAGACAAAAATTAGATTACGGTTCTACTATATATAACTCAGCAAAAAGTCGTACCTTAAATTCCTTGGAAAGTATCCAAAATACAGCTCTTCGACTGAGTATCGGTGCATTTAAAACAGATTACACAGACACATTTAGAAGGAAAGATCCTGTAATTTTACATTTTTTTTTTTAGACCTTTCCTCCAGGCTGGTGCACATCACTGGTGACCGGAGGGCTGGTAGTTACCTCGGCCAACGCCTCAGTCTGGGTATTCAACGAGGTAACGCCGCTAGCGTCCTCGGCACGATTTCCCCGGGCAGCAATTTAAATTCAGTTTTTTATTTGTAGTTTATTTTTAAGTTATTTAGGTTTTTAGTTTTAATTCAGTTAGTTGTTAATATTAAATGTTTTACATTATTTTTTTTATTTTTTTTTAGTAATATAACTATTTTATTTACAACAAATGTAAATAAAATGTACAAAATATACAAGCAAATGTACAATTATAATATATAAAAAACTTCTTCGAGGCTGCCGCTGCCGCCGATCGGCAAGGTTCCCAGAAGGCTGGCAGCGTTAAAATATTAAATGTTATTTTATATTTTAGCACAACCTGAAAATCCAACTCATAATTACTACACTAAATCATCATCTACTGACGCAGAATATGAATTTCAACCAAATTTACCACAACCCCTACGAATCAGATCATCCAAATATTTAATTGAATTAAACCTTAAAATCCCACCAATTTTCAATAAGAAATTACTTTCATGTTGTCCATGGGAAAAACTTGAATTCCCCATTAACTTAGCACTTGCTCAAAACTTAAAAAATGATACACCCCAATATATATATAAAAACTTATATCACGAAATTAATAATAGACATACAGATTGCAAGGTTTTCTATACAGATGGTTCAGTTATGAATGGAAGGTCAGGATGTTCAGTAGTGTCCGGTGATAATTGCCATCGATTTAGACTTTGGGATTTTAACTCCATTTTTAGTTGTGAAGCAATAGCTATTCTCAAAGCCTTAGAATTAATACATAATGAATCTAATTCAGTGAAATTAATTCTAATTGTCTGAAAATATGATATATTATTTTATAACGTGTAAAATAATATATACAAGTTTTATTTTACCTACCAAATTGAAGATAAATCGTTACCAATACAGTACGCTTTTAAACATATTTCAGATCGCCTTCTTAAAATTAATTCACACATGGCTTTTCCAGATCGCCTTCTTAAAATTAATTCACACATGGCTTTTCACATCATCCGTTATTGTCTTTTCGTTCCTAAATTCATGTATGTCATGAGATGCTGCCCTTTTTGGAAATTTGGAAATTATTTGGCTACTTTAGACGATTCGATTCACGAAATCCTGGTCAAAATCCTAAATTGTCCTCTTAATGACAAATCTTGGTGCCAGGCTTCATTACCCACACGTTTTGGCGGCCTTGGCATTAGAAAAATTTCTAGCATATCACTACCAGCATTTTTATCTTCCAGCCACAGTACGACTAAACTCTTCAAAAAAATTTTACAAAATTCTTTAGGCGACATTGAAATTTCATACTGTGCGGAAACTAAATCTGCTTGGATTACAGCTTGTCCGGGTGAAAGCCTTCCTGAAAACCCCAAAATTCAAAGACAGTGGGACGAGCCACTCTGCAAACAGGTTCATTTGAGCCTTTTAAATAACTCTGCGAGTCTTGCAGAGCGAGCTCGTCTTCTTGCTGTCTCCGAGATAGAATCAAGTTACTGGTTTCAGGCTTTGCCATCTGCCAACGTCGGCACCTTATTAACAAATTCAACTTTTTCACTTTCTGTAGGTCTGCGACTGGGCTCGTCCATCAATGAGCCCCACCGCTGCCCGTGTGGGGAGAGCGTCGATGTTTTCGGCCATCACGGTCTTTCTTGTCACCGTAGCGCTGGTCGGCTGTCCCGACACGCTGCCATTAATGACATTATCCGCAGGGCCCTTGCCACCGCCAACGTGCCGGCTTTACTTGAGCCGAACGGTATCGCACGTGACGATGGCAAGAGGCCCGACGGGATGACTTTAATACCCTGGAGTAGAGGAAAACCTTTGGTCTGGGATGCAACGTATGTAGACACACTAGCTCCGTCACATCTTCAGTCCACCTCCAGGGCATCAGGTGCAGCGGCTTCAACAGCGGAGAGTTCCAAAAGGCGCAAATATGCAGCCCTCAGCAACGGCTACATATTTTGTACCTTTTGGAGTAGAAACTATGGGACCGTGGGGGCCTGAAGCACGACAGTTTTTTAAGGAACTGTCGACGCGCCTCATAGATCTGTCTGGTGACCAGAGGGCTGGTTCTTACCTCGGACAAAGGATAAGCCTTGCTATCCAACGAGGTAACGCTGCCAGCCTAAGGCACTTTACCTACGGGCAGCGATTTGAACTCGATATTCTATTTATAATATTATATCGAGTTTAAAATGTATAATAGAATAAGCAAGGTATGTATAATTTGTAAATATTTTTATTTTATTGATTATATTATATACAATTATAAGTTGTATTTTGTACATTTGATCTTGTAAATGAAATAAAGCATTACTTACATTAGAACCCTGCTATAGCTAAGTTTTCACTACACTCTTCATAACATCAAAAAGGATATAACACTTCAGTTACCGCAATTTAAACTTATGTCAAGCAAACTTGTTGTGAATACATGAATTTTGTATGAAAACTCTCAAGTCTCCGTTTAGTTGATTTACTGTTGAATCCCATGGGATGCCCATGGGCGAGGAAAGTTCCCGACATGTGTAACCGAAGCTAGACCGACTCGTATTATGTTTTTTGGAGTAGATAATAAGGTGTTAAAAAAACTAATCTAATGTAAAAACTACCTAAAATAAACTAACTAACTTTTTATTTGTAGTCATATAATGTAAATATCTATATTAGTTTAAAATTTAATTCTTTTTATAAGGTGTTTAATGTTTATTAAGTAAATATCCAATATCACATATTTCATTATTGAGATAAAATACTCGAAGTATAAATAATTAATGTCGCGTTTTATTCGGGACATATTAAAAAACCCTTTCGGGTCGTCCGAAGACGTTTCAAAGAGAACGTTATCTGAGGAAATATGTACGGTAAGCCTTCCATCCTACCCTCAGTGTGAGCTATTATAAGCCAAAATAGCTCACAGAAAGTATGTCATGAATGTAGAGCGAGACTCGAAATTATATACCCTGCCAATCATCTAGAATAGGGATCTACACATAAAAACTATTATATTTCCTAGACTCAGGCTCTTCTATTAGCTGACATTCCAAGGAGAAAATAAACTGAACAACTACCTAATGTACGGAACTTATGGTTCGGGCAAGAGACTAATAAGTTTTATGATGATTATGAAGAAGTCTTTGAGGCACTAATGAATACTCGGCCCCGGTTTACAAAACTGCCTTTGAGAATGGTGCAATACCTACTAGCTGGTTGTTCTATTGAAATAATAATAGAAATAGATTCCTGAATTAGGTTGTAGTAAGTTTAAAAGTTTGACAACTATTTTTAAATAAAGATCAAAAATTATTAAACTGAAAACTATTGGGACTAAAAATAAAATTGAAATGACTAAAGTTTAAAATAGAATATTCCACGAAGCGAGTAACTTGAACATGAGATGGCTGGAACTTGTAACATGATATGGTCATTCTCCATTCTAATGGGTCCCTCCGTACGTGTACCTACATGTTCGGAGGACATAAATGGAAATTGAATAAACTTATTCCATTCAAAAGTCATTATTTTAATCTTTTTCCTCTTGGCTTTCCGTGGAAAATTTTGTCGTAAGGTAGTGAGAAATAATTTACATAGGTATTTACAAATAAACTGCAAAACACGTTTGTTGGAAGGAATGTGAAAAATCGTGTGGTGTCTGGGACACCGGATAGGAACGAAGTTTTATAAATATTTTTCAAGTTCTATTCGAGGTAAAAAATGTGTTAAATCAAATCTGGAAAAATGTGTTTTTTTTCATATACATTCTTAAATAGATAATTACCTACACCCAGTCACGGGACAAACATACATCTTCATACACACATGTCAGTCCTGTATGGGAATCGAACCCACGACTTTTTTTTTTGTAAATACATACTCAAATAGATAATTACCTACAACCTAGTCACAGGACAAACATACATCTTCATACACACATGTCAGTCCTGGATGGGAATCGAACCCTCGACCTTTTTTTTTGTAAATACATACTGTGGTAAATTTTCAACACACAAACGTTTTTTTAATATTTATCCAATAAGTGAATTGATTTATTAAAACTAAAAACCTAAATAACTTAAAAATAAATAACAACTAAACTACAAATAAAAAACTGAATTTAAATTGCTGCCCGGGGAAATCGTGCCGAGGACGCTAGCGGCGTTACCTCGTTGAATAGCCAGACTGAGGCGTTGGCCGAGGTAACTACCAGCCCTCCGGTCACCAGTGGTGTCCACCAGCCTAGAGGAAAGGTCTTTATAGAATTTTTGGGCACAGGGTCCCCATGAGCCCATGGTCTCTACCCCAAACGGCACAAATATATAATTGTCACCAATAGATGAATATTTGAGCCGCTTGAGGTCCTCCGCGGCGGTGGCTGCTGTGCCCGCCTCACGAGATGAGCCCACCACGTGAGAAGGAGCAACAGTATCCACGCAGGTCGCATCCCAAACATACTTAAATAGATAATTACCTACAACCCAGTTACAGGACAAACAGACATCTTCATAGACACATGTCTGTCCTGGATGGGAATCGAACCCACGACCTTTTTTTTGTTGTAAATACATACGTAAATAGATAATTACCTACACCCAGTCACACGACAAATATACATCTTCATACACACATATGTGTCCTGGATGGGAATCGAACCCACGACCTCTTTTGTGTGCATGCAAACAAAAGGAATCGAATCCACGACCCCTTTTTGTGCGCATCTTCGATGCACACAAATAGCGGTCGTGGGTTCATTTTGTAAGACATGTAATGCATGTCTTACAATCCATTTAAAGGCTCCAGAATTGATTTAACACTAACAAAAATTCTTAATCCTATGATATAACAAAAAATACTTGCAATAAAACTAGCTCGCGGTCAAAATGACAATCCGTTACTGTTACCAAAACTTAAATCCGAATGTCATTGACATTTACTCTTTCATATTGTTTTAAATTCAATGACATGTCGGAGAGCATGTCGCCGTGATACAGTCACGATACAGACAGTATAGTAAAAGCTAAGGCAGTAGTTAAATGTTGAATTAACATAGATTTTTATATACTAGGACTAGGACAACGAGGCAGGCGGGTCACCTGATGGTAAGTGACTACCGTCGCCTATAGACATTAGCAAGACCAGGTGGACTGCCAACGTGTTGTACACCATATTACAATGCCTTAAGGGCCAGGGCAACTGGCTCTCAAGTGCAACTGCCGGAACACACCAACAGGTGCTTGGCGACAGATTTTTCAACTTGAGGGTGGTAGCCAGCCAGTCGAGTACCACATAGTACCCTACCACCGTGCTGTGGTTTCCTCACGATGTTTTCCTTCACCGAAAGCTCAAGCTCATTGTAGGATTCGAACCCACGACCTTCGCCGCGGTATCCGACGTCACTTACCAAATCGTCACTTAAATTGATGAATGTTATAAATCACAGTCACCGGTGAAAAAAAAGTCTGTTCATGATACACATCAATCTTTGTGTGCCTTTATCTTAATCGATTATACATATTACTGGGTGATTGAGTAATAAATCTCTACAAAAACATTCACATATATACTTTAAGTAGGATTGGTGTTGTTTTTAAACGAAGTCCATGATATTTACATAATTGTAAATGTTAACTGTGATAGTCAAAGAATAAATTTTTATACACTTTTTTTTGCATTTATGTAAAAATAGTTTTTTTTGGTACGCTGCATTTGCTACACTTATGTGTACTGTGGTGCAAGCAATTCAATATAGATTAATAGGATTGATGTGGCGATGAATACATCAATCCTATCAAACTGAGTTCTCAAGAACACTTTTTACCATCCAGATATTAATAATAATAAAGGTCTCCGACCTGGTAAATAGCTCATGTCTGTGACATTTATCTGTAATATAAAAATAAGGGATGATGCCTATATTCATGAAAAAATACCTAACACTAAAAATAATCGAAAGTAGCGAAGACGTTGTAAAATTCGGCATTTTTATAATTTTTAATTACCCATTTAATACCGACAAATACTAGGTGTATATTTATGACGTCACAAGTAATGTATTTCATACAAAACTCTATATAAATCATCGTTTGGCCTTTTTATTACCTTTGCCAGACTACCTATCAACTACGCAACAGGTCGTGGTTTCGATTCCCATCCAGGACAAACATTTGTGTGCATGAACATGACTGTTTGTCCTGAGTCTGGGTGTAATTATCGATTTATGTATGTATTTACAAAAAAAAATGTATTGAATGTGTGGTATGATATATCAGTTATCTGGTTTCCATATCATAAACTCTGCTTAGTTTGGTTGGGATCAGAGAGTGTGAAAAATGTCCGACAATCATTTTATTTATTTACTACCGAGGAATCATTAGATCCCAAAATATGGGTAATAACGCGGAGCAAAATGTAATTCCATATAGTTTCGATAAAGTAAAACTTAGGTGTTTGGAAATGGTGGTAACAGTAACAATAGCATTAAAAATAGCAATAAGATGTTCAATAAGTGTTCCTTAAGTGTCCCAAAATTGAATAAAACATTTTGAGTTTGAGTTTGAGTTATTGAAATCTATTAACGGGTAAAGCTGTAGTTTTCGTATTTATACATCCTATCCCTTGTATCCTGAGATAGAGCAAATATTTGGACACAAGCTGGATTTTGTGCTTTGCCTTTGGATAAAATTGTTGGAATTCTGGTGTCTGTTTGAAACGACGTGATCGCATGTACGCTTGAGATCAAGGCAAACGAAATACAATTCACTGAGCGCTTTAGCATCGAACTTCCAGCACCGCTTGCTTCGATACAGTTAGAAACTGTTAAAAAATGTACTACGATTTTGCTCATGCTCAATCTTATTTTATTTACATAGAGTACATAGGCCTGCTTTTGTCTAGAATCTGTTTTCCGTACAATATTTTCCACTTTGTCCTTTCGAATTACTCTTCGCAATGGCTAGTCTACGTTCTAAATAATTTACAATATTAAATTGTACTCCTTTTATGCAGCAACCACAACCTACTTAGCGTATTGTGTGATACGATACAAATCTATCAAGCTACGCATCAGTGGATTTTAATAAGGGCCAATAAGTTTATCAACTAACAGCTGTAATTAATCATCGCTTAAAACCAGTCTCCAATTAAGACAAAAATAGTTTGTCATTCAGCACATTTCTCGTGCTAATGAAGTAATTATTTTTCAATTATACCTAACTCATTGAACTCTCATTCATTTATGGAAGGGTATGCCTCAGAACTAGTTTCCTATATTTAATTGATTATTGACATTTTAGACATGTGAAATGTGACCTAGTTTTTAGGGTTCTGTCACGTTCTGTACCCAAAGGGTAAAAACGGGACCCTATTACTAAGACTTCGCTGTCTGTCCGTCTGTCTGTCACCAGGCTGTATCTCAAGAACCGCGATAGCTAGACAGTTGAAATTTTCACAAATTATGTGTTTCTGTTGCCGCTATAACAACAAATACTAATAACAAAATAAAATAAATATTTAAGGGGGGCTCCCATACAACAATCGCGATTTTTTGCCCTTTTTTGCTCGATATCAATAATGGCAACAGGTAGGCACTTGAAATATTCACAAAATATTGAGTTGTATTTTTACTTTAATAATAAAATAAAATAAATATTTAAGGGGGGCTCCCATACAACAAACGTGATTTTTTGCCGTTTTTACGGAACCCTTCGTGCGCGAGTCCGACTCGCACTTGGCCGGTTTTTTCATATACCTACTAGATTCGGTCCCGAAAAGAAAGTATATTGGAATTGCTCGCGGGGATAGCTGTCTATGTCAGCACTTATGAATTTATGAGTGTTTCAAAAATACATATTTTTTTTTTAAACAAAAATGTAACAATTATTTGGCTAAGGTCGATTCCACGTTTGTAAACTAAGCGATCATTTTATTACACGTCTACTTCATATCAAAATTTCTGCGAAATACATGACATTGTTTAGAACCTGAGTCATTCCTCAAATAATAAATAGATTAGTAAATAATAATGCTTTTATTAAAAGTAGATTAGTTGCATCATGTTATAGAGCATGTTCACTTAAGAAGACGCATTGAGAATTTTGTTATAAGGGATTTCGATTTAGCATGTTGTTATAAAATCGATCATCGTACTACGTACTACTCTCATGAATACACCACGTGTTCCTTTAATAAATATTTACTAAGAGAAATAAAAAAACATAAATTAAAGGCGACTCTTAGACGCTTATGTTCTAGTGTGCGGTCAATGGCGTTCGCGACTGTCATATAGACGTAAAAGCCGCGTAAAAGTTCTGCGGTGTGTGCTGGTTGCGAGATGCAAATGCTCTGTTTAAAATTATTGTTTATCACTGCGTCACCTGTTACTTGTTAAATAAAAAAGTCGTAGGCAAATGATAAATTGTGCGTATCGTGTTTGTATTTAATCATTAGCTTCCATTTGTGGCGCTGGCATTGGGTTTGCACATTTTTTGCATAATATTGACAGTCACCTGACGCAAAAAATTTTATGATAAAAGAGCACACTTAAAAATGTTTGTGTCGGTCATTCGATGGAGTAACGGCATTTTTATGTTTATGTAGCTCTTAAAAGGGGTTAGAGCTGAGTGGATTCATTTCACTGTTGGACAGTGATACCTACAATATATTTACGTCAAGTTCAATATTATTTCATAATTAAATTATTTTTTAGAGTCACATTTTATAATTTTGATTTCATATTGCCCAATAAATTCAATAAAGGAGGAAATTAATAATATTTTATCATTTAAAGATTATTTATTTATTTTATAAGGTAATTCTTTTACATTTCTAGGATTTAGTAAGCTATGTAATTAGTTATTAAACAAATAGGGATTATTCGAAAGTACGTACAACACGTAGTTCTTAAAAAAACACCTAGATCAGTTAATATTGCAACATAATGGAGAAAAAAAACTTTTACAATGAAATTCATTACCTAATTGCTCAATGCCGCAAAACCCAAATTAAAACTTATTAACAAAGTATTTGTTCAGACCGTATGGACTGTCATATGGAGCGGTCAGTCAAGAAACGCACCTTATTACAACTAATAGAACCCTGACCTTGTTAGTATAGATAGTATGTTACAATATTAAACACTCTGTAGGTTCACGAAATTTAATTTCGTTTTAATTTATTTAGCGACTAATTTCAAGACAAGTATGACTTGTATTACTTTAATTGACGTATTATTTTAATCTTCATCATCATCAGGTTTTGGAACAGATAGCATCTGCAGCTTTGACCTCTAAACCTTCTTGGGCATTACAGAATAAATGCTTTTAATTTTTTGCCAATACCGAGTTTCTTCTTGGAATCTTTTATGAATTAAAACTGGAATGTTTTAAAAATGATGCTTATGTGTTATGTACCTAGATGCATGTAGGTAGTTTACCTACTTAGTATAGATAGGTATTTCTCAGTAAATAGGTCAATCAGTACCTCGGTTGTTAATCAGTATATGAACAGGTGCGGTTGACATGGGGAGATAAGAACACCTCCATCCACCACCCCATACCCACTCACTAATGAGGTTTGTAAACACATACCAAAAATATTTTTTTCAACACTTCAGACAGATATGGTTTGAACCTAATAGCATGCTTTTTAGGGTTCCTTACTAATCCGTACACCAAGGGTAAAAACGGAAACCCTATTATACTAAGACCCTCCGGTGTCCGTCTGTCCGTCCGTCTGTCTGTCACCAGGCTGTATCTCATGAACCCTGATAGCTAGACAGATGAAATTTTCACAGATGACGTATTTCTGTTGCCGCTATAACAAAAAATACAGAAAAAACTCAAGAAACTACAAAATTTGTACGGAACACTCGGTGCGCGAGTCCGACTCGCACTAGACCGGTTTTTAATATTTTTTTTGTGTCGCAGAGAATAAGAGTTAGAGGATTAGACCAATAATAACTTCTTCTTGACCTTATCCCACGCTAGGTGGGGTCGGTCATTAGTAATTATTAGTAATATAGACTTTAGTCGTTGTAATATTAATAATGAGTATAATATTAAATTACTATTATCTAGGTAATATTACTAATATATTTTAATATGATATAACCATTTCATATATGATATACCTCCCTATATCCTTACGGTATTATATACCTAGATAGCTAATGTACCTAATAGTGCTTTATGTGATATAACCATGCGTAACAATTTGAATAAAAGTTTGAATCAATATTCTAAATTATAAATGGTAATGACTACAATCGATACTTTACGCATACAGTGGTTGGAAACACTTGAATTTGGTATTGAGGGCTTCCCTGAGCTCAGGCGTCATCCACTTCAGTTGATAGAGGGCGTCGTAATGCTTTTGACAAGACATGCTAACCACTTAGTAATAGGAATAACGTTCAACTGAATATGCAGTTCTCAGTTCTAATGTCATTATCAGATTCAATAAACTGCAACTTTACGAGGCATACATCTGATGACGTCTCTCAGGCTATAGAAACAAGATAACTAATTTAAAAAATCACCACCATAGAGTATATAAACAGATTTAAACAATGTGGAGGTGATGAAACTCTGTCATCTTAAACTAGAATTAAACAGGTAATTAATAGTAAATAAATATCACAATGAGCGATTTTATCGCTTAGAGTGATCTCTTCCAGACAAACATGCAAGGAGAAGAATAACAAAAGTAATGGAGCCGGTGGGTTTCAGTAAGTATATAAAAAATACCTACATGCTACATAATATAAACATTAATACATACTATGCCTATAGTAGTACTAATGTTATCTCAGCATCATTTGTTTTATTATTTTTTATTTAAGGTCTATATAGAATAGATATACTAAGTATACTTACTTAGGTATTACTATACTTATACCCCTATATACTAATCTAACTAATCTGTGCCCAAATTCAATGTACCTACGTCTTAATTTTTATTGTGTTAAGACTGAGATTAATTTTCATGACTGATTGGTTTTCATGGTTAAACAGATCGTGAGGTTCGAAAAGCGATATCTCGAACAGTAAGGTGAACACATTTACGCGTAAGACAGAAACAACGCGTAACTGATGCGTAATTTAAAAGTTAATTTATATGAACTCTACGCGGATATAGTCCCGTGAAAATGCTAGTAATATCATACAGATACGACCAAAGAACAATAAAATATAACAAAATTTCTAATTACCCAACCGACCCTCAAACATAAGTGCTCAATTCACTGATGGCATCAGATCAAAGAAATTGGAAACATTGGTACTTACTCGTAGAATGAATAATTAATTGTACGGATTACAGAAATGCCTTTTATTGTAGGGTTAAATTAGAGAGGTCTTGTTAATAATCAATTGAGTTTGTTCGGCCATTTCTGTGTATACGCCATTAGAGAAAACGGTGTGTGTAGAAGCCTTTAGTAATTTACTGTTGTTAATAATTAAATTGGACAGCTAGATGTTGTACGCTTACCTAATTTAATTAGAGATGTCCCTGTGGATATAACTGCTTAAACTAAAAAATCATTACAGTTCTTTGCATGTTTCAAAACACGCTGCCCTTACTATCTCTACATCTCTACAGAGGCACAGCAGTAGGTACATTATGGTACTGAATCTTATCAACGGTACGAAAACAAAACGCCTCAGCCCTTGGATAGTGGGCTGCTAATAAAAACTATTTAAGAAGTTACGAACAAGAAAAAGACATGAAACACTTAGCAACAGTAAAATTGACTACAACAACCTAGCTAAAAACGAATATAACTCTACTAAATGAAGTTACCGCAAAAATGTATGCTGCTTTATGGATTTAGTAGCAAATATCAATTTTGACTCTGGTTTTGAAAGTATTTCAAATACGGCTATAGAATCTATAGTGAGTTTAATAAAATTTTCGCGGAATTCAATGAATACAGAACTTTCAGGAAAAGTTAATTGGTTGCAAAGGCTTTAGTATAAATACTATGGATCCGTTAGTAACAGAAAGCTTCCTAAACCTTCTTATATTCAAGATCTCGCTTATAATAGGACTTGAGTAGGTAGGTACTCTGATATTGATAAAAGCATAAGACGATTTAAATCACATACTTAGGTATATGTACTTCAAAGACGATTTGTACGAATGATTATTTTACGTATAAAATAAAAGTCTATCCAAAAGCAATCTTAATAAATAAAGTAGGTTACGTGTACGAAAGCTCATATTCTGTAAGGTATATGTCAACGTTGAAAATACAGATAAAATAAATAATAAAAGCTCGTCGTTTCGCAAATATTTTATGTAAAAAATTAATCGAGGCCTCGGGTGACCGGCGGGCGGAGAGCTTTTTCCGCCAACGCATCAGCTTGGCCATCCAAAGAGGAAACGCTGCCAGCCTTCTGGGAACCTTGCCGATCGGCAGCAGCGGCAGCCTCGAAGAAGTTTTTTTTATATATTATAGTTGTACATTTGTTTGTATATTTTGTATATTTGTTGTAAATAAAATAATATAATTATTAATAATAAAATAAAATAGCTTTATTTTTCCCTTACCAACATTATTTGAACATCTAAAGTATCAAGTAATATGCTAGTGTTTCTTAGTAATATTTTATTTCCTTATTTAATCCGTGAAAATATGCCACATATACCTTATATAGCCATTGCAGACATAGAATACCTTAGAATCAGAGGTGTGTAGGTCAGGAAGTCAAAAGGTACCAATTTATATGTATATCTAACTATACTATCCAAATACAGTTCTATCAAAGAGGAAACGCTGCCAGCCTTCTGGGAACCTTGCCGATCGGCAGCAGCGGCAGCCTCGAAGAAGTTTTTTTTATATATTATAGTTGTGCATTTGTTTGTATATTTTGTACATTTATTGTAAATAAATATTTATATCTGTTAACATATTTTGTCTCATTTCAGACTATTTACAATGTTATTCTCCTAAGCGACTGAACGAATTTTCATGGGGTCTTCACAAGTAAGGAAAAAAAATAATGAAATTATATGAAGTCTGCGTAACCAAAGTCGTAGGCGAAAAGTTATATCTACATAAAATCACAAAGTAAATATATTCAAAAGTCATAAAGCGCCTGGCAACATGGTAAGTCACACCACATAACATCTTAATATCATGCAAAGAATTTATGTTGATAACAGTAACCCTTTATAACCCTAAATTCCAAGCAACCTGACTCCAACCCCCAACCGTAAAGGTTTCGTCCACATAAACCGCAAAAAGTTTTAATGCCTCGTGCAAATTATGGTGAAAATGTAAAGGAATTTCTGAACACAATCTTAAGCTTGTGTTTGACCGCAATCTCTATTTGATAAGTGATGGTGTGGCCTAAGGGTAAGAACACAAAGCCTAGATGAGAACTGGCTCTCAAGTGCAGATGTCGGAATACACCGATTGATAGTACCCAGACAGTCGGGTACTACAAAGTACCCTACCACCGTGCTAGGGTTTCCTCACGATGTTTCCTTCACTGCAAGCTGAAGCTCATTGTAGGATTATCTGCGGTATCCGACGTCACTTCCACTGATATTAAGTTATATAACCAACCTATTAACCCTAAACCTATCTATATTTATATGGTACAACCATACTGTTTGAATGCGAATAATTTCCAATCTACCGAAATATCTCTTTGAGGAACTACCTACCATAGACTAGATCATATACTTACTCTATATCAACATGCCTTCATACATCGTAAGCTGATAGCTTTCTCGAGATAGAAGCTTAACAAAATATGCTACGTATAATATCTCATTATAATCTAACTGGAGCTTTAAATATAATTGCCAAAGACTATGCCGAAATAATTTTCTCTTAATGACGTAATAAATAGTGACGTAACTTTATATTTTCAAGAATACGTAGCGGATATATTTTTTGCTAGCAGATTAGTCAACATGTCAATATTAAATAGAATTGTATATGTGCTTATTCATCTTCAATACAACGGTATTTCCGATGGATAATAAACGATTAATAAATATGAGTTTGAGCAGTTTTTATGCTGGCTACACCTTGCCGGAGGCTATTAGGAGGACACGGGTCGAGTTGAGGTATTATGTCATAAAAACTGACCCATCCTTCATTCCTCGTAAGATCGTTTTTTGGCTGAAATAGTTTTTCTTTATTAGAGTTACCTACCGTTTTTGAATAAACCATCTTTGGTCTCATCTGCTTTTTATAGGACCAATGATATAAGTAAAAAGGTGGGTTACCTACACAACATGCGTTCTTCAAAATTGGTACACGAATACACGAATTTATACAATTATAAATTATTCCCGAAAGATGTTATCTTTTCCCGTGATAAAACTTATCCTATATTTTATACCAGGACATAATCTACCTGTGTGCCAAGTTTCATCAAAATCCGTAGCGCCGTTTTTGCGTGATTGAGGAACAAACACACAACTCACAAACGTTTCACATTTAAAATATTAAATAGGATATTGGATTGTAGGATTGCTCTACATTCAAAATCCGTTATCGAGTTTATTTAGTGTTGCTAAGCTGAAGCACAGTCGCTGAACTATTTGTATTATAGTCCTATTGTGCTACCCTTGAGTAATACAATATTTTATAGTGAGAGGACTTTGTCCATTTTGCTACCTACACAACTTTCCTACAGAAAGTAATTAGTACCTTTTCATACTGCGAAAACTTTTCTCGTTACATGTGAGTACAAGTAATAAATTAACTGTCTACATTTGTGAAGTAAGTATATGTATAAACATACTAGCTACAAATACCTATGTATTATTTATGTCGGCAATATATTAATACAGAAACTTACAATGCCGCGAAATACCACAAAATAATATTCTATAGGTACTGTGTTTTAATTAATAAAATATTTTGGGCTTGCTTCGTATTATATCAAAACAATGAAAACTGTAGAAAAGCGCTGTGTCACGCTTTTGACATGTAACTAACTACTAAAATCTTTTCCCTATGTTGAGTCAAAAAAAAAATTAAAAAATTGTTTTTGATTTGGTAACTACTAATTAATTTAGCTTTTCGTCAAACGTTGTCTGACATTTAACAAGTAATTGCTTTCAGGCACAACGTGAGTTAACAGAATGATTAATGACCAATATCGATGATATGGAAGTTCTCACAAAGTTTTACAGATAATGTGACAGCCGTTTTAAATGGTTATATAATAGGCATAGATAGTTGCGAGAGCGAGTGACATAAGGATACATTGGTCGCTACGCTTTTGATGTATGGATTTTCTTATGGAGGTTATTATTATTCATGTGTTCTATGAAATTGTGTATATGAAACACATGACATTTTATTAAAGAGCTTAGGTCAATGTGGGAGGAATTTTAACACAAACATACAGTAGTTCAGTCGCAATAAAATAAATTGGCAGGATTCTTGAACATCAACATAACAGTCAATAGCATAGTTCGTTGTCATGACAACGCAAGAAATGTAGAGCGATTTTTCGGCACGTTCAAATATCGATATTATTTCCCGGGGGTTACGAAAAACTCTTTGAAAAATATATCGCGTTTAAATACTTAGTAGTTTATATATTTACCTATTTCGCCAGTTTCCGTAGAAATTGCCTCGCTAATTAGGTACAACCATTCTGTGTAAATATTTTGGGGAATCAACGATTTAATTAGATGCGTAGGCACGCTCTTACTATGAACATTGAATGCTTTCACCTTTTCAGTTTTTCCATTGCATGGTAACTGGTTATTATATTTAATATTGGTTCAATATACATATTAAAGGTGCTTGTTATCCTCCTCGGTTTCACCCGGGTTCCCGAGGGAACCTACACCCTATTAGAAATCTACCTGTCAAATTTCAAGTTTATATAGCACTCATACTTTCCGACATTACCGACATACGTGATTAATCGTATGATATTTCGCTTTTATACATATAGATTTCTTATACCATATTTTGTATCTTGAAAATGTTCTGAAGACATAGCTCGATCCTTTTTTTATTGCTTGTTATATTTCGCAAGAGCAATTTATTCCAACCATTATGTTTTAATTATTTCCGTCACAATTGTTAGCTCCATTATAGAAATGTAAAATATGGCTGAGAAGTATTTATTAGGACTATAAATATGGCTATTAAATAGTAGCGGAGAAGTTGTTTCGCGAAGGAAAATGCCCTCGGGCGGGTATACCTATTAATTAGTGACTACACCTACTTCATCAATGTACCGCCAACAGAGGCCAAATGAACCACACTTTAAAAGCAGTAGTATTTCTATTTTCTTTATAACACTAGTGACAATCAGGTAGGCTGGTCAAGTGATAGTGAGTTACTAACGTCGCCAATAGACATTAGCAATACTAGTAATACTAGGGGGATTGTTGTTGTACACCTTATTGTCGGAACATAACAACAGGTGCTTGGCGACAGATTTTCAACTTGAGGGTGGTAGCCAGACAGTCAAGTACTACAAAGTACCTACTCTACCACCCTGCTGTGGTTTGGTCACGATGTTTTCTTTCACCGAAAGCTCAAGCTCATTGTAGGATTCGAACCCACGACCTTCACCGCAATATCCAACGTCACTACTACTGAGCTATCATTGCCTTAAAAGGTAGTAACGAGGTAACTTGTGGTTTATTCGTCCTATAACTTTAACGTCCGTTTTCGTTCAACTCTATTTGCTATTGGTTAACATTTTTTCCTTAAAACTTTGGCGTAAGTAAGCTTTTAATGCATTATTAATTTGTAATTGTCGTATTATGAGCCAAAAATAAAATTATAATTCGAATTTAAAATAAATTTCTTACCTGGTATGGAAGGTAAATTCCTGAAATAAAATATGGGTGAAAACCCTAACTCCCATAGGTAAATTATTAGGAAAAATTACAATATTTTTCGCGGTTCTTTGAAGCACAATAATCATGGATGATTTGACGTAACATTATTTTGGTAACATTGTATAGGTAATCTCAATTTTGCGTAATTTAAGTCATGCCCCGTTCTTGTGGCTTTCGAAAGGTTTGTTTACATATTAATAATGTTCGCTTCGCCGAATACATCTTCATTCATCATAATATTATCCTAAACAAGATAATCAAATCTAAAGGATGATATTGACAAAAGGAACAGAAATTACGGAATATTCAGCCTCTATTCATTGCCATCCTTATTTTAAATAAAAAAATAATACGAGTATGAGTATGCCCTCTTTACTTATTGCTACAATTTACAGTAACGGTGTCACGCGTCTGATTTTATTTGTTATATTTTTTTGTTACCAGCAAAAATAAGAAAAACAATTATTTATTAAACAAAATACGAGCCTGTTTATTTATTTGAAAAACAAAACAAACAATGGAACAATCATTATTTAGAAACAGTAAATTATTTCGCTTTATTATTATTTTGTATATTAGTATAGAGTACCTTGGTATAGTTACTACAACCTACTGAATATTCATGTTATCAGAAGTTTTGTTTTTTTTGCTTCATTATGGTTGGATACCTAAATAGAGCTCGACAGGTAGAGCTCTTCTAAAAAAAACTACAAAAAAACCTTAATACGACGATGCTATTTCTATAAAAGTAATACGTCTATCTATGCTTCAATTTAAGTTGTGAAACTGTCGTTTGCTTGCTTTTAGTAATGCGGTATATAGTGTCACCAGATGCAAAGTGACTTCTGTCACCTATGGACATTAGCAATACCAGGGGGATTGTCAATGCTACGCTGTTTTAAAGGCTCTCAAGTGCAACTTTTTTTTTTAGCCACGTACAAAATGATATTATAATTCAAAGATTTCTTTATTAGAGAATTTTGAAATGATCTATTTTTAGCTCTCAAGTGCAACTTTTTACTATTTACGTTTTTACTATCAAATAATTTCTTCAATTTAATTGGGTAACTCAAACAACATCATGTTGAAAATCTGCACCTATCAGTGTATTCAGACAGCTGCACTTGAGAGCCAGTTCCTATCTAGGCTTTGTATTCTTACCACCTTCGGCCACATCGTGGTAAGATTACCATGGTAAGATTGCGGTCAAATACAAGCTTAAAGTTTAAAAAAAATTATACTTACTTACTGTGTTTTCCAACAACCTAAAATGTTAGGGTGTCATTTTTTTTTTAAATTCGGTTTTTAAATTAGCTACAGCCATCGAAGAATACACGATTTTTTTATTACCAGATAAAGATTATTTTAGATGTTTATCTCAAATCGCAAATCAATGTCAAATACCGGTGCGCGATATGAGTTTAGCTTTGCTTATGCCACCCCAATGCTGGGAATATTTACTTTTAGAAAAAATAACATTTGAAAAAGGAACCTTTCTCTTTCGGACGACCGGGCTTGTAGCCTTTAGGGCAGAAATTAAATATTAAAGCGTATCTGTTTTTATTCGCAATATCTGTTTTACAGATTCGATACTAGAGCCATTGCGACGGTTTCAATGTACTTACTCGTACGTGACGAAGTGTATAAGCTGCAGAAAAGTCGGTCGAATGGTTTTGTTGCCGCACAAAAGCTGTACGGCTTATGCCAGAAATTGATGCCAATCTTATAAATACTCGAGACATAATACGAGATGCTGGAATTAGGCATGTTAACTACATTTTAGCTACTTTGGCTTCGATTTAAAAAACTTAGGTTTGACTAGAACCTTATGTCTAACAAACAATGCTTTTATAAGTAAAAAGCAGTGTCCACACCGTCCGAGAAATGGCAATATGCACACTACATTACGAAATCTCACACGATGGTATTTTTGGTTGTTTTGGGTCACATTTTACTTTTAAATGCACTCGATAAGTGAAATGCATCCGCTGTTGCCGGTGACGCGATACAGTTCAATATAGGCTAATTAGCCACATTATTGCATACCGCTTTCGGAACGCTTATAAAAAATAAGAAAAGAACATGCTATAGACCGCAACTTTTTTACCTTCGCCTTTTTCTAAGACTATCTAAATGATTATGTGCCAGTGGAGATCACCATAATTATTCGTGATCCTGGCTGGTAGACCCTTAAATTTTACGGTCTTTTAGAATGCGAATAGCAATATAAACTTTTATTTCAGGATTCGAGAGATCGTTACAACATGATAAGCCTCTAGGATCTATAGCTGAGGAAAGGGAGCTTTCGAGTTGCCTAATTGCTACCCTATATTATCGAAGCTACTCGATTGCTAATTATAACGAAATGCTAGCAGCAATGTGATTTCGGTAATGACTATTATTTGGGAGTAATTTTTCGACCATTACGTTACATGTAAACTAGGTTACAGGAAAATATTCAAGGTCGTACATATTGTGTCAAGGGCAATCAAATAAACATAAGCCACATCTTTATGTAGATTCATAATTTCTGGTGTTTAGGAAATGTAAGCTGGCACTAAGGAAGGAAATAAAATGGCGGTGATACTATTTATCTCCAGTTTACTGGAGGAAAAAGATCTTAGATTAAAATAAAAAGGGCTAGATACGTCACGGTGCGTGCAACAAAAAAGTCTATCTGGCATGCTATTACTCAGTTGTAATCAGAGATGTGTCATGAGAACTTTAGAGGTGTCCCTGGCCAAGTTTGGATACTATACCGATCTTCCCTTTTTTGTTTTAATCTAAGATAAATTTACCGGATTTTTTGTATATGAATCTCATTTTAGATTTTGATTTTTATTTCTCATGATTTAGAACTTATTCCCAATTTTTTTCCAATTATTCCCGCTCATCTAGTGCGTAACACATGCATTGGTATTTATAAAAAAAAATCGAACTGAATTCATATTTGTAGTAATATAAAGGGGTATATTCGTGCACATAATTTGAGTACACTCGTGACCATGATCAATGCAACTTGTCAAAATATTTTGATAATATTCTGTGCGCGAATAGACCCGTTATATTTCTACAATAGATATATTGGACCAAGTCATATCCTCTCACGTAACAGTTATATGAATGCAAAATGTTCTCACAATTTTGGTAATCATAGCAAACATTGTATGTGTCACACTTGATCAAAAGCTCATTTTGGCCGCTGAAGGTAAAAATCGTGCGTTATTATAATGACAGTAATTCTATAACACATGTACGTTAGCTGTGGGAATCAAAGAATGCGTAATTCTTTTATTTACAAACAAATTACATACTACATGGTTGATGAAATCCGTTTTTGAAAGGTAAATAATGGTTCTATAGATTTCTGTTTGTAAGTATGTAGGGACTTCGTAGAAGTCAAGATGGTAATTTGGACTAATACATAGTCAATTATCGATTTCAGTAACAAACGATCCGTGTTGATGGTTGATTATACATCTCAGACAACTCGACAACAACTAAGCAACTTTAAAACAATTAAGTGGAAGGCGTTCTCAAGCTACGCACCATTTGAAACACGACTTGGGCGCATCAGTTTTTAGTTAAGTCATTTATTTTGGTTAAAAATGCGTTAAGAGATTTATAACGACTGTTATGTAATTAATCTCACCAGAGGGCGACTGTGCGGTAACATCAAAGGCTTCGGTACAATCGGACGCTCCCAAATACTCCCAATGCCCTTTTTACGATACGCAATCAAAATCGAATTTCTAATTAATTCATCAAGGTGTTGGAATTGAATAAACATTATTCGTTGTTGCGTTATGCGTGTTTTCGTGTTACGTCACTATATGTTTCTACAAATGTCTCAATATTATTATTTCACGTTCAGCTTTGAGATGACCCTTCAAAGATTTGGTTAAAAAGAGTTTATTGCAATTGTGCAATCACACCGGCCAGTGTTTTGCAACATCAAGTTGCGATTTTCCTCAAAGGTTACGTGAGCATGGCTATAATTATGTAAAATGTTATTATACGACGCCCGCATAAAGTTTAAGAGTTCATATTGCCCGAACCGGACACAGCTAAAGGAAATCTACGTACATTATGGAAAAATTTATAGATCATTTATTAGTAGGTAACTTTTTTCAATCTTTCTGATAGAAATAGGCCTTTAGACAAGTTAATTATGGCATAGGGCTTCGTTTAAATAATTAGTGAGGGCTCATAGGTAGTCAAACATCAGTAGCTATGTTAATAGGGAATGGTTATTTATTATAGTTCCGTGTAAATATATATTTCGTAATAATATAATTGCGTAATTTGACGTAAATATAATCAGCTTCCTATTTAATTGTCTACCAGTATCTATTTAATTAATAATAAGATGATGCTATTTAATTTCTACACGGTGACGGGTCAGTTGGCGTGGTTGGTTAACACACTACCTATCACGCCGCATGTCGTGGGTTTGATTCCCATCCAAGACAGACATTTGTGTGCATGAACATGTCTATTTATCCTGAGTGTGGGTGTAATTATCTATTTAAGTATGTATTTAGAAGAAAAAAGTATCAGTCAACTGGTTTCCATATTACAAGCTCTGCTTAGTTTGGGATCAGATAGCCGTGTGTGAAAAATGTCCCAGGATATTTAAAAAAACATACAATGAACTACTTATTTAGAGTTCCGTATCTACCCACTCTGACAACAGAACGCTTAATAAAATTCTCGTAACATTGCATTTCCACGTTTTTTGTTCGGGCTATTAGAACGCTAAACATTAAAAAAAAACTATTTGGGACAAATAGCGAAATACTAACAATTCAATTATTACTAGTAACAAAATTCATATTTGGTTGCGCTGCTGTAAAATTCTAAATTAAAGTTACAAATGATTTTATTATTATTGTAGGAACAGAACTTCTGCGTACGAATCCACAACTTGCTCGACCGGCAATGTAATTGCCCTGAAAAGGCAAGATTTAATTACTTATTTTCGTAAAAGTTAAAAACATGAAATGTCTTTGTCTATAAAAATCATGTTTTAGTATTGATAAATTATTGTTTTGTGTAGGTAGATATATACGAAAGTACATACGTTGATGAGTTGTAAAAAATAATAGATAGGTATAGGACATAATTCCGTGACTTACGTTTTATTTAAAAGCTGCAAGACGGCTCCTCAGGGTCACAATTCCAAACATTCGATTCCACTTCGTTTAATATGAAATAGCCAGTATTATCTTCTTAGTATATAAAAAAACCATAAATGTTATTATAAATATTCACAAAAGTTATTCCAATCGCATAACAAAAACTAGTTTTTTTTAACTAAAATTCATAAAGACACAATCAAAAATATTTTATGAATAAAACACTTAAGAAATTCGCCGCGAAACAATATTTCATTTGGAGTTTAAAATGTTTCAAACTTGAAATTCGAACACGCAACACGTTCGGTTCAGAACACGTTCACGCAACGGAGCCGTATCCACGTGCTTCTCGGCGCGAACCCAAATCTGGACTGTCCGGCTTTTGGCTCAACGAGTGTGCAACCGAGTCGTTAAAGGATGTGGAGCTTAATTCATATACTACATATCAGAAATATGTAAATTTTATTATTTTAATACCATGTCCGTCCAGGCCAGTTCTTAAATGGACCTTATCTAGGAATGCGTTAAGTTCATTAGCGTTAAATTGGTTGCTAAAATTGTTATGTAAATGTATAATAAATAAGACTTTTGAAATTCGTGTTTTATTTAATGGAATTACTTACCATAAATGGGCTAGAAAGGTGTCAGTGAAGGGCGTGACAAAATGCTGGAACATCGAAAATTATAGAATACCTGATTGCGTAAAATTTTAATGTTTTAGCAAGTAATGTTGTAAGTTATATTTCTATATATAGATAGACATAATGGCATAAATTACACATACCTATATGTATAAGTATTTACTTTTATAAAACCACTTTGAGAAGTCGCTTAAGGTGAATTGGAAGTGCAATGCGTTTTACAGTAGCATCATTGAAATAACAATAAAGACGAACTTTTTTTTTGAGATAGTAACACAGCATGGACGTTATTCCTTTAACATAATGTTTAATCCTCAAAGAAACAGGGAAAATCAAAATAAAGGGAAATGCGATCAAGACAAATCTTAGAATCCTTTGAAATTAACGATGCGGAATTTTTCATAAGTCTAACGAACCATGTTTATATGAGATTCAAACATTGATTTGAAGAAAAAAAATTAAGTATTTATTTATTTATTTGAAATGACGTGAGTTATATTTAAATGTCTGTTATTGTTATTAGTCAGCAAAATTTTATTTACATTAAATATTTTATAAACCCCCCGGAATTTTTACAATATATTTTAGTTTCGTATCGATAAAATGTTTACTTAGGGTTATATTGGTATAAAAAATAAAAAACAAAAACCGACTTCAAAACTATAACCTATATCTATGTACAAACATAAACTAAAAAGTAAAGAATAATATTTTAATTTCAAAGCAAGAGTCTTAAAGGACAATCAACAAAATTATTGATATTTATATATCTATTTAATATTTATAAACAGTTCTTTTTGGAGTCGGTGCCAGTCAAGAAGAAGGACAGTTTTGAACTGGACACGAAGTGTTCATACGAGAAAACGTCTTACGACACCTCTCCTTACGGTAATGTTCCTTAGGTCTGCGCCGTCGCTCCCCTACTTTTCGAAAGTTTGTTACAAAGGCAGAATTAAACTGTCCTTCTTGGCTGGCACCGACTCCAAAAAGAACTGTTTATAAATATTAAATAGATATATAAATATCAATAATTTTGTTGATTATCCTTTAAGGCTCTTGCTTTGAAATTAAAATATTATTCTTTACTTTTTAGTTTATGTTTGTACATAGGTATAGGTTACAGTTTTGAAGTCGGTTTTTGTTTTTTATTTTTAAAAATAATTTTATTTTTTAATTTTTAAAGTTTATTCCTTATTATATGTTATCCTAGGCAAAACTAGTTTGTCCTGAAATCGGGTCTGGCCGGTAAAATATAATATATAACTAGCGGGCCCGGCAGACGTCGTCCTGCCCTGAAATTAAAACAAAACTTGGAACTCGATTCCAGCGCCACCTACCGGGTCCAATTGTATTTTAAAACCATCGAAGAACCCATTGAAGTATACACACGAAATTTCATCCAAATCCAAAAAGTCACGCTCAACGACTCAGTTTGATTCACTAAGTTTATCAAACGAGATAGATTTTTTTTCGTTTTTGTTGATTTTCTCAAAAAGTGCTTAATCAATTTCGACAAAATTTAAATGGGACCACCTCTGAAGTAGGATCTAACAAACAAAAAAAGAATCATCAAAATCTATTCATAATTGGCAGAGAAATCGAGTAACAAACATACAAAAAAAAAAAAAACATACAGACGAATTGAGAACCTCCTCCTTTTTTTTGAAGTCGGTTAAAAACTAGCTTTCCGCCTCACGAATAGAATATGTACAAACAAAGTGTTAAGTACTTGATGCCATTAAAAATAAAAAACCGGTCAAGTGCGAGTCGGACTCGCGCACCGAGGGTTCCGTAATGGAGTCTGGAGGTTTTTTTTCATTTTTTTTCGATTACGTTTTCGATTAGGTACCTTATTTGAGGTTAGAGACAATTAAGCTAGACCTCTAAATTGTATGAGCACCGATACAACTCAGAGGTCTATCTGAATTGGTAGTAACTATGTATGTATGCGGACATTTTATGGGATTTTTTTTCTTTATTTGTGCTTTAAGACCTTGCTTTTTGCCAAATTTCGTGATTCTAGGCCAACGGGAACTACCATATAAGTTTTCGACCCAAAACCTATAGTGTACTTCCGGTTGATCTAGAACTGTCAATTTTGGTTAAAAGCAAGGTCTTACAGCAAAAGTAAAGGGAAAATTAAAAAAAAAAAAAGTTTAAAATTAAGGTAAATTTTGGTACTTAGAAGTTTTTGCGAAAATCTAAATTTGCCCATTATCTTTATATCGTTTTGATTCAGGACCTTGATTTTTATACATCTAATATGGACTATAAACCTCAGTATCTGGTATTAATTTCAACTTGCTAGGTCTACCCGTTCCTGAGATAAACGGTGGTGACAGACGGACAGACGGACAAGAAAGTGATCTTATAAGGGTTCCATTTTTTACCATTTGAGTTACGGAACCCTAAAAAGATAGAGAAACACCCAGTTTATAATATTATTGCTAATACAAATTTTCCAGGTAAAGACAAAATTGGAAAAAATTTCCCCTTTCCCCTTAGTTGTTAAAAACTCTTCTGATATGAATATTTTGTTCAATTTAATTTGAGACACGAGAAAAAAACACTTATCTTGAAAATGAAGATAAGTGATTTTTTTTAATTTATTTTGTACTGCTTTCGTAATGTTTCATTGGCGTTTACGCAATTTAATATAATTAAGTAAAATAACTACCCTTTACACTATAAAAGAAACTACTATACAAATTACACGTCTGTGGCTGTCGTGGTTTTGACTGTGCGTTGATCTATCATCAGAACTATGACTGTTACATACCTATACCAAGATTCCAGGGCTCTAAAACTTGAAGTAATTCCTACTTCTCCTCAGGTAGACGATATAACCTCATTATGTCAAAACATTTAAGTTTATTCCCCATGTCCAAAGACTTTAAGTGAAGTCGCCGCGCACTCGTGTCAAGGTTTAACGATTAGCAACAAACTATTTTATGTCCCAAAACAATTAGCTTCGGAATTGAGTTTATTAGCAATAACGTGGAACAAGTAATAAAGTTTATTATTGTATTACCACAAGACCGCGTGAGGCGTGAGGCGTCAAGCTGTTCCGTTAAACAAGGAGGGAGCGCCAAGTGCCAATGCATTTATGTCCTGTCCCATCCTGTCTTGTCCACGGTAATTTATCGTTCGGAAATGGGAATTGTCATTTGCCACTGTGTCTCATTGTCACCCTAATTATCAGTTTTGTTATACAGTTTCTGGATGTGCTAATCATAAATATTTAAGCAACCATTTTGATGCTAAAACTAAACGTATTTCTAGATAAAGTTCACCTCAAACTACCCCATGAGAGGTTCGTGTGGGCTGCACTTGAGAGGTAATCTGTAGAAGCTTGACGACAGATTTTCAACTTCATTGAATTCAGATCCCATTTTATCTCCATTACCATATTCTTACGCGATAGAGCTCTGGGAATAAATGCTACGAGGGAAATAGCGTATACTCACCAATGGTTGGATGCAGGTTGAAATTAGGTAACTGATGATATTAAAAGTAGATATCAATTAGGTTGTGTCAAGTCGATTCATATTTATCGATAGATTTATTGGATTATCTTGGTAACCGGTCGTTAAAAATCGTAAGATATTTTTTTGACAATTAATCGATAGTTATTGATTGCTACTCGGCTCTGCCATTATTTTTTATGCTAATTATTTTTAAGAAAAAAATATATGGACATTTAATAGTGGATCTAACTTTTTGCAAGCCAGTCGGTTAAAACAAGCCACAGCCACAAGCCACAGCCACAAGCCTAGCCAATAAATTGAGTACATTATTGTCAGTTTTAAATATCAACTGAACTTGCTTGCATTCTGTGATTACTTGGGATACATGGTGCAAGGCTTCGGAGGCATGGGTCTCCAAATGTGATTGTAAAAATAAAATGTTGATATAATATGTACATACTGAATTATTAATAATGTCAGTTCTAGAGTGTGTAGGTATGTACCTACATCGGTGGCGATACGTCGTTACCAATAAGACAAAAGAGGGGTGGGCTGGTAATGAATGAAGTGCTTCTGAAATGTTCCAACAGGGAATACCTATTGGGAATGTGGGACAACTGGCAAAGATAAACTGACAAAACGAGGCCGACACAGTTTTAGGGGGCTGTTTTAACAATTTATGCTTTTATAAAGGTTGTTTAATGTCGGCACAAGGAGACTTTATGATGTTACTCCAAGATAAATTTGATAATATGAACGAACGATACCGTTCCGTTATCTGCTATCTGGAAGGAACAATTGTACGAATTTACAAACGTAATACGCAGGAAAAATAGCTGGGAATATAACAAAAAGGGGCGCTTCCGCCAGCAATTGTCGCTTTTATTGTCAAAGAATTTAGAATAGAACGCTTGGAATATATCAAGCTTTGTATATGATTTATTCACAATTACTAGGTTCATCTTATGTTTGATTTAACATAATATTATGGCTTTGATGACGTAGCAGAAGGTGATATTTGCAAAAACAATGATAACAGTAGCACAGCTTTGACCATAGCACCGAAAAACCGACTTAATTATACCTACTAATTAATATTAATTATTCTACAAAGGCGTGGGGAAAATGTAGACGAGTTTAATTTATTTAAGGGCTTGAAGTTAGTATAAATAAATAAATACTAACAAGTCAGTTAGTGAATGCTATTATACTCGTTATTTCATTCTACAGTAGGTACCTATAGAAAAGTATTCTTTAAATTACATTGTTATTTTAACTTATACCTAATGAGAAATGAGACAGACGCTCTCTCACAATTAATAAAATCCCACTATCCCATCCCACTAATATTATAAATATGAAAGTTTGGATGAATGGATGTTTGTTACTCTTTCAAGCAAAAATGGCTGAACGGATTTTGATGAAACTTGGCACACATGTAGTCCATATCCTGGAATAAAACATAGGATACTTTGTATCTCGGGAAAAGATAAGATCCCTCAGGAATGCGGGTGAAACTGCGGGGGACAGCTAGTAGTACATAATAAAACTTATTTAAAGGTTTTAAAATAAATTAAATAACTCGGTATTATTTCATGATATTTTTACATACAAGCGTAGTAGCGCCAGACCCGCCATCATGATGATCCTTGGAGGAGGTCTTTGTTTAGCAGTGGACGACTTCCGGATGAAATGATGATGATGATGATGCGTATATAGTAGCTACCCGATTGCCTTCTGACTGACGAGGGCTACTGTATGGAAAACACGCAGATTTCACCTATCAAGTTAAATATGTATTGTTAAATCCGAAGAGATCTTTATCCGTAAAGACTGCAAAGTCAACCGAGTAGACATGGAATCCTATAAAACAAAGCGGACAGCGAGCTTTCTGAAGCGAACCGCGGACAGAAGCGCTCTCATAAAAGTCAGAAAATAGAAGCTCTACGGATTCAACTCAGAATTTCTGACATTGGATTTACAGAATCGCATGGCAGAACACATTACTGCCCAGCAAATACTGTAGCAATGGCTGATTTGCGGACTTCGGTTTATTCAGGGTTGAATGTAATTAGCTGCGGTTCGCCAGACCAAACATTGAAATGGTGTATCTATACTGTCTCTGTGTGAAGCTGGGAATCTATTTCAACATTTTGGGAGAGATAGAGGGGTTTTCCAGATCTCCTAAATATTTCTGATAATACTTTATTGTTTGCGATTGACATTAAAATACTTGGGTGAAACAAATAGAAACTAGAAGACGAGAGGGTAATGTTATACTTTGCGCGCTGTAGGTAGGTCATTCTTGGTCCTTGAATGGTACCCTAAGCGTTTACTAACTCTTTACTCTCGGGATATTGAGGTCGAGTGAGTCAACATTTTTTTTAAGAACAAATGAAAAGTTCAAGTTTTAGTAGGTACTAAGACCTTTGTGGCTCTGAAATTTTTATGTCAAACATTACTTAGTAGGTGACTTCGGAATGTCCAAGTGTTACAACTTTTGTTCCCGAGAGAAGCTGTTCAAAAGGATAATAGTAAACGCGATAAGGAAGAAAGTTTATTGTATAATATTTATTCTAAAAGTTAGTATATTAGCAAATTCTTACCGCAGCTTAATTTCTAAGTAAGTATTTTCTTTTGATACAAAGGAAACTTGACAGGAGATTATAATTCAAAATGTTTATCTCATTTAATGTTTTGGAACTACATTATGATAATAATTTCAAATGAAGATAGAAATCATAATGTTGTTAACTAAGTCTTTGTTGAAATATAGTATGATATATTGAAAAGGTTAAAATTACCATCATAAAATAAATAACAGGCTTAATTGTATTGCGAAGAATACAGAACATAATCTATAGCGAAATTTAATTTTGTTCAGCGAAGTAAATAAAATTATATTACTTACGCATTGTGTTACGAATTAAAGCAAATTCTATTACCCAGTCCCTTCGAAGTTAGAGAAAGAAGGGCTATTCACACCACTCGTTACATGTATACCTAATAGAAACATTTTATAACACAAGTCATTAAGTAAAGCTCACCAAAATAGCCATAAAAAATGTACACTCATGCCGTAAACGTTGTCCAATCAAAAAAGCAGGTGTGAGCATTTTAAAATCATTTGTAATTACAACTATTATCATAAAAAAGTCAAATAAAAAGTATGAAAAGCGTGCTTGTGAATGCTAATTAAGAAAATAAACAAATCGTCGACTTAATGGCGTGTGACGGTCGTACGTTACAGGTTTTAATGCTGGAATATTATGGATATGGAAAGGTAGAGATGTTAATAATAAATGAAATGTAAATACATGTCTGGACAAAGGAAGCCGAACGTACGCAAATATTTTTTTAGTCGACCTTAAGATCTTAATAAGCAAGGGCCTTTATCTTTAAAATATTTTAAACTGTTTATTTTTTATGAATTTTCAAATTATTAATGTACTTTTATCGTTATCTTACTGATCATATACTAATATTATAAATGTGAACGTTTGTTTATATGTTTGGATGTTAGTGACTTAATCACGCAAAAACGGCTGAACGGATTTTGATTAAGCTTGGACACAGGTAGATCATGTCCTGGAATAAAACATAGGATGCTTTTTATTCCGGGAAAAGATTTGATCCTCGGGAACGCGGGTAAAACCGTGAGGGACAGCTAGAGTATTATAAAAAAGAGAACAGAAGCCTAGAGAGGAAAATACTTGAACAAAATTCAAAACAACTTTCAAAAAGGACCCTTTAATCACTCTCCCTAACCGCTGTAGTAGATGGGCAAGTCAAGTGGTTAAAAATCTTCCTCTTGAAGGGATTCGACTAAAAGTAACTTATAAGAAAGTTTCTGGTAGGATTGAATTGTGCGAAATTCCCACGGTGCCATACCTACATGTTTGAACGGTATAAACGAGTTTGAGTTTTTACGATTCACTATCTGCAATCAGATAAAATTTAGCATACTTGTACGTAGTGGTGTCATATGGGGAGAATGTAAAGCAATTTAGTGACTATGGGGGTCCGAAGCTTCCCGATTCACTCTTGTTTTAGAAATAAAACACCATCGTGTACGGGAAATCGGGTAGAGCTTTATCCACCAACGCAATAGCCTGAAGGGAAACTTGCCTTCTGTTCGTTCATTGATTAACACCAACTTAGCGTGAAAGATGATAATTAATTATTCCACTCCTATTTATTACAATTAAATTGTCGAGGGCCTCAAAAGATGGTAGAAAGACTGGGGTTCAAAAAGACAAACTTATTAAATATTCTTATTAAGTAGCAAAAGCAACCTTTCAAACAGTGCATTACAGTCTGACAATTAATATGTGCCTAATTGGATGAATAAACATTTAATTTTCTATCATCAGAAAATTTTATTAAACATTTTTTCATTTAATAAACAATTGTATTACGTTCTGTAACAACTAAAAATATATGAAGTGATTACACATTCGTTTTGGGAACCAGTCGGCTAGCGGAAGCACTTTAAAGACCACGTTTCATTAACTTTTTTCGATGTTGACCACCTATCTAGCGGTCGAACCTCGAATTATGTATGCCCGGTTGCGTTTATTTTAAATATTTTTTGTACATACGCCTACCTATGGTGTTTTATTTAACTTAGTATCTTATTGTGGAAGTATGGTCTCGCTGAAGACTGCACTTGAATATAATCTAGATGTCTCCAGATTTCAGCTGTTAGAATTATTTGACGGACAAATATAATCCCATAAAAAAATGTCTGGCGAATTTGAGTATGAGAGTGGTTATTATATTTAATTTTCTTTATGAATCATTCAATCATTCCATTTCACCTTTGTGGCTTTTCGTGAATGATTTTACAATACCGTAAAATCTTTGTTTAAATAATAATAATAAAAAAATTGAGGCCGCGAAACCAAAATGATTTTTAGAAAATATTTCCACTATTATTTGTATTAGAGTTTAAGTTGGCTTAAAGTTTTAAACAGATAAATGTCAACCCTTTAACCCAGGAAATACTTCACCAAGGGAATAGGTAAGTACCAAGTTAACTGTTTGGTGTTGGTATTTGTCTAAAAACAAAGTTCCTACCAAGTTTCAGTTCTTCGTAGCGATGATTTATAGAGACCATTCGGATGACGTATTGTTCTGGCTTTTCATAATTTTTCACGAGGACGTCATCAGGGAAAGATTTTGGGCAATTAATCTATTAGATCCTTAACATCCTTTTTTTGCAATGTTTTTTCCGACTTGGAAAAATGAGAAGGTTTTCAAGGCGCATCTATTCAATCTTTTTTAAAGCAAAGCAAAGAAATCATCTGGGTTTTTATTTTGCCGCATTTCTACACAAATAATTTTATGCGAATTTACAATTGCGAAGAATATGAGTAATTCCGTATTGATTCAGAATAAATAATAGACCTGTAGAAAGTGTTAGGAAATAGCTTTCTGTATCAGTAGATCTTATCACGTCTCAACCAAATTCGGGCATAGAAAACTAGTTTGAATAAGTCGCGATAAAATCTATGTGCGTATTTCCAATTCTCAAACTGATGCGATGTTTACCACTACATAGAATTCCATGGTGAACGTTGAGGGATAGGATCATATAATAAACTTGAGCTTTTGGTCATATAAATCACCGTAAATCACGATTGTAGGGTACCAGCTAGCTACATAGTTCCAGGTAGAGGAAATCTGTCGCCAAGCACTTATGTGTGTTTTCCGGCAGTGCTGTACTTGAGGGCCAACTAAATTCCTTTGTAATTTTGATCAAACAAACAGTTTCTTAATTACGCTTGTTAATATTACTAACAAAATAAATACAGAAATATTGAAGGTTATATCCATTCAAAAACCTCCGCAGGTTTCAGAAGGTTGTGAAATTAGGTCTATTGTGTGCTTTTCACGTATTGTATAACTAATGTGGGATAATAATAGCGAGTCGCGATGGCCCGCGACCGCCCACCACCCGCTCTAAATTGTTAATGAAACATTTAAACTTTGGATATCGATCGCGGTTGTCTGCTAAGTATAACATTTTAGCATAACACCACCAAATACTACCCACTATAATATAAAAGCACTTAGGTGAGGCTCAGAAGTCATTAAATTAATTAACGTTTAAAGTAAGATATCTTACCTACTTACATAAGAAATAAGGAATGCCGGTAAATATTACTACACCGCTTTCTGCTCTGCGGTTTTGCGCCCTATTTTTCCCCCTTTGGCATGAATTTTAAAAACATTTTCGAGTGGATTCCATAAAGCTGTGTGCAAATTCAACTTTCAAACCACATCGGTTTCCTGCTTTGCGTTGTTACGAGTATTTTTATACTAGCTGTCCCCCGCGGTTTTACCCGCGTTCCCGTGGGATATTTTCATTTTTAGGGTTAATATATAGCCTAAGACACTCACAAATAATATGGCTTTCTATTGGTAAAAGAATTTTCAAAATCAGTTCAGTAGATCCAGAGATTACCCCCTACAACCTCACAAACTTTACCTCTTTATAATATTAGTATGTATAGATGTATAGATTTTCTAATATAATCCGATTCTGATTGAGACAGCATTTGACTTATTTTTTTATGTTTACCTTATATTTGGATCATCCAGTAACAGCTGCTATGACTTAGCTTCGAATTGTAATATGTGCAAATAATTTGAGCTTAGCCCACAAATAGAATTAATAGAATTCCTCTCTCATCTTGAACAATGTACCTAAGTTTGATTTGATTTACAAACTAATGGACTATTTTAGGAGTTTCATACCTATGTCAGTAGCAGAGCGACAACTAATCTAAAGATCAATTTCTTACCGAGCTTAGCTATGAGAAAACTAAATAAAGATCCATAAAGGGGCGGCTTTATGGATCTTTATTTAGTTTTCTCATTCTTAGGTAACAGAAATTATGAGGCCAAGGGTATTTTTTTATAAGGGTTTTTTTTTGTTAGGGTATTTTTTTTAAAGTATCTGTTAAAAGAATTAGGATATTGGGATGTTGCCTATAGACCTATAGTGTAAACTTCTAAAAATACTCAAAAATAGCGAACACGTAAAATTTCGCATTTTTATGATTTTTAATTACCAATTTAACGATAATGAGTTGATGGTGTATATTTATAACGTCAAAAACTAGTATTTCATACAAAACTCCATATATTTAAATCATCGTTTTGATATTTAATAAAAAAAAAGCTGATTTCATATGTAGATATCAGTCACTATCCCTATAGGATCCAATTTTTTTGAACCGTTTATACTAAAAACTTTTTATAAAAAAATAAAAACGACTTCAAAGAAAAATATGTAGCACTAAAAACCGAAAAATAAACTGAATAAGACATTAAATAAATTGGACACTAAAATTATTTCAATAACAAAATAGACCAAATACTTATGTAAACTACCTACGTAGGTACATATAAATAATAATTATTCTATAAATACCTTTTGATCTGTTTGAAGTCGGTGCCAAGCCTAATAGGTTTGATAGGCTTCGCACGTCCGCCCTCGCCACATCACACCACTCCTTGCGTGCAACGGAATGCGTGAGCGTATGTGGGATCATCTTTCGTTGTTATTTTAACCCCATTTACCAGTCAAATTCAAATTCAAAATGTTTTATTTAAATTTGGGACACTAATAATGCTAACACAAAACCAGTAAAGCAATGTAAAGTAGCACAAACAAAATAAAGCCATAAATAACGAGATACACAATGAAATACGAATTACGCACCGAGTATTGAAGGCAGAAGACGCGATATAAACTATCTTTTGATATCGGTTCGGAATTGATCGGTTAATATCGGGATGCTGACCTGCAATAAATTACCGTGTTGTTACGGCTCACAGTCCTTAATCCTTGTCAAGGATGGAGTAAATGCTGGGGTACGAAGTGGGATACGAAGTAAGAATGCTTCTTTTATGGTAAATGGTGTTATTTTATTGTTATCTGAATTTATTATTTGGTGATTTTATTGAAATAGATATCAGACACAAACCAATACTAAAACTTGTATGATTTTATATTGTAACACTAAAATATTCGTAACGTAGTAACCACGTGTACCATAAATACACATAAATTCGATCAGTTTATAAATAACCACCACACGTCCATATTGGTGTGGAATCTTTAAGACTTGTCACTTGTGTGATCGTAAATTTTACACAAAGAGGGCTTTTAACAGACTAATTTGTTGACGGATATAATGTAAAATGTTTAATATTCAACTATACAGGAAAAATTAAGTATCTTACAAAACTAAATAAAAAAAGTCGTTGTTAGTAGGCAACGTGCCCAGAATGCTGGCAGCATTGCCTCGTTGGATGGCAATGCTGATTCTTTAAGCGAGCTCATGCCAGCATTCTTTATTTATTTATATATTGCACAATGTACACAAAAATAACAATAGTACAGGTAAACTTATAACTATCATTAAAATTACGTACATGGACCCTGTTAGGGTGTAGCAAAAAAAAATTGCGAAATAAAATTAAAATCGAATGAAATTGAATCTTATTTCTATGCATCATAATATTGGTAATTTAATGACTAATTCTGGTCACGAGATGCGTCGATTTGACGAAACAGGTCATTACCAAATTACTCCACGTTTGTATAGCTTTATTTATTATACGAAATATTTGATTCGTTGGAGATATATTAGCAAAATCGGTTCAGAATACCAATATGTCAAGATAAGTACCAAACATCTAATCGATTATTTATTCTTTGCCCTATACGTAAATTATACATTAACATAAATGGCTGAACAATCTAATTAATTATTCAAATATGTTTGTTGACCATTAAAATTAAATTGGCGTTACAAGTTTTTATACTCTTCATTCATTAAACCACAATAAGACTAACTAGGTATGTTGTTCAAAAATCAAACAACGAAACGTGATTTAACATCAAATACGCTCAATGTTCAACTAAGTCATTAATCATTGCCGCCTAATTGTTGAATAATACACATAATTAAATGATTAGATAAATTAATTTGTACTATTATTAGGATTAGGGTGGATAATGTTTATTCGGGCAGTCGCGATCTTAACAACGCGTTCGAGTTATATTAATATCTACTTTTATTCATATAAGCATAAATTAGTTACTACGTGAATATGTAGATAGGTTAACTTAACTTATTAAGTAGAAGTCTCTGATTAAAGATACACATGACAATGACAGAAAGACAATGAGTACGATATCGCTTCACCAACTCGGCCATCATACGACCCTAAGTTTACTCGAGGTGCCAAAAAGGCGGATGATAGGTACTGTCGCTCCCGTATCGGCGGATCTGTTTAGAGATAGATGTAAAGATCTTCTAATTTAATTTGTATATAAAATAAAAATGTTTCCATTTGATATTACAGCGACTACTTCTTGCTTTTATTCTGGCTTCATATTTTATGTATAAACTCTAATTACTCTTCAATTTTATTACTTCATACTTTATTACTTTTAAGTTCATTTTAAATCTGCAATCAGCATATAACTGTACTTATGCAATTTCCTGATAATTTTTAAATTCTAGCGCCAATAAAATATTATCAGTTAATTTAAACAATACTGTAAAAATAAATAAAACAGTATTGCTTTTTTGAAATTGGTATAAATTTTGCAACTACATTACATGAAGTATCTAAATTGACACCTTTCGACTTACCAGATGTTCGAATTCATTCACAACGAATCGTAAATACGTTCGCGGGACTATCGATTCAATCGAATAAACATTCGATTGAGTTGTGCATTGTATATCAATCGGTGTGAAGTTGTGTAAATTAGGTATTTGTGCACTTTGAAGCTGAAAACTGAAGTTCCGTTTGAAGTGATTCAACTTTAGGGGCGAGTCATACATCCAGTTTGTCTTTGGGCCCAGTTTGTTTAACTAGTCATCGAGTTCGGTCTCAGGATATCGATTTTTGAAATGGGATTACATCATGGGAACCTTTCATTGAGTTAGGAAAGCTTGCTCTGCTCTCGACTCTTACTCTAAAAAATTCATTATTAATATTGGTATTCGTAGGATGATAGAATTACTAACATACCTAATAAGCTACCTAAAAACGAATCCAAATACCTTATTATAACTTGTCTATAGATTATATTCAATTCATTCCCCGACGGAAAGCAATAACTGCGATATTAAAATTTAAAATTCATATTAGTAAAATTAGTTAGGTACCTATTAATTTAATATGCTATAATTAATATTGATTGGTTATAATTAGATAACCCATAATTGGGACTAGATGAAAGTAAATTAATATTATTCGTTATTAAATTATCTATTAACATAATATTTATATAAATCCGGAGAGAACTCGTAAGTTTTATTGATATAGGAGATGCTTAGGTACTAATCTTTTGGATTCTTAAGAGATTGTAATCTATTACCAGTTTCTTCTGGGTCCACAGGCAATTGCCCAGTGTAAGTACTCGAAAGAATTATTTTAATAAATATTAAATTCATAGCAAACTAAAACCTTTTTAAAGTCTTATAACACCGGTAACTCACAAATTATTTTTTAATTACAGTATAACTGATGACAAGTTATGATGTTCGACCATAATTAAAGGCGCCCTTTATAAAAGGTAATACCAACATTATAATTATGAATCGTAAAAGGAAGCTCTACGGAATTCCCGAGTCATCGACAAGCTTTAAGCTACCTTTTTATTTTTTAAGCTTCTCTAATTATTATAATGAGTACAGGATATATCATAATGGAATTAATTATCATATTATTTATTGTTTATTTTTAAATCATATTTTTTTAATAGTTCGGATGTCCGATCAAGTCATATGACTGAAGGATAAAAAGTTAAGATTATACGAACATTTCCTATGTTAAAATTTATAAATACTTAATCTTAATCTTTTCCATAAATAAGAATACCCCAGCTACATAAACTAATGTGATTACTAAATCTAAAAAATATGACTAAAAAGACTTACTAAAAACAATTAGGTAGGCCATCTCGAGGACAGAAAAGGCCCATGATTTCTAATATCTGAAAGCCGTTTTAAATCACGAAGAAAAAGCAATTTAGATAAAGCCGAACATAAAGTAATTTCACATCGATCCTAAATAACGTTCCATGCAGTGATTTAAAAGTATGGATCCGCCCGTCTGAACATTTTTTAAAGTTGTATGTAGAAGAGGAGTAAACAAAGTCTCATCAGTCAGATTGCTTTTGTAATTGACAACATTTCATATATTATAAGACTCTGAAACAATAATAACTTTTCTTTCTTTTTCTGTCCTGAGTTCAAATGTCTAATTTAGTTTACAGATGTACTTAATCAGATGGCATTACGACAAAGTCATATCTAAGTCATGTCATATTGAACTTTTGGGCGGAATCTTGCGAAGCGACGTTGCGTTTTCGTTAAATCTTGTATTTTGTGATTTATTGAATAACTAGTTTTCCACCCCGCGGTTTCCCTCCCCCCCCCATCTTTTTTTCCGGGATAAAAAGTGTCCTATGTTTTTTTCCAGGATATGATCTACCTGTGTGCCAAGTTTCATTAAAATCCGTTCAGCCGTTTTTGCGTGATTGAGCAACGAACATCCAAACATACAAGGATTAATTCCTATTAAGGGCTTCCTAGCCCAGTCGTTACTACGAGTATGTAAAAAGTCTATAGTTCCATGCAATACTTTATTTATAATATACAGATGTCGTCGTTCCGACCACGTAGATCAGATAATTTTGTTGATATCTCTCGAAATATTCGATTCGAACACACGATATTATCAAAACTACTTTCTAAATGGACCTATTTCGTAAAATATGCACTATCTATCTATGTATAATATGAGATAACATGGCCGTTAAATTTGAACGAGTTATCGTATAATGGAAATCAAACGGAAATAAGTAGCAGTTAGCTGGATGGCATTTTTTTCAAAATGTTTGTAACCCCGCACTTAGGCCGGACTTACACTTTATCGGACCTTAACTTAGGGTCAGTTTCACGAAGATCATTTGCTTCATGCCTTATTTGAATTCTACATTAATTGACTTATATGAAGCTGCAAATATGATATGATCAAAATAATTGAAATTCCAAGAGTTTACATGTTCAATTATAAATTTACAAAACTGTGGCAAACATATTTCCAAACTTACAAGTGAATCGATAAGCAATACATGTTACCTACCTCGAGAATATTCGTCGGCTGAATGGAGTGAGCTGCGGAGCTCTCAATTGAAGACCAGACTATGTGCAGGTACGCACAAGGAGGTTGGACCAAACACAAATAAAAATCACCCATGATTTGTATCATTCAAACCTTGTTGATCCAAACATGAATCTGTTACAAATCGAGCAAATGATGCGAGGTATAATTTACTGATACTAATTGAGTACTAGTCAAGGTTCTATAGAAGTCAGATAGATATCTAATATGTTGTGTATACCCTTATCTTGAAAGAACACAAAAAGTATTCATTAAGTGTTTGTAATACTAGGACTATGGAGGGCAGAACTTTGTGATCATTTATTTTTTTACCGTCGGTTTCAGATTGCAACCCATTCCGCGTATTTAATAATGGATGGACAAATATGAACGGCAAGCGCCTACCTACATATTATATGTATTATACACTAGCTTTCCGACCCGCAGTTTCATCCGAGCTCCCGAGAGAACCTTTAGGGTTGAATTGAAAAATATCTTTATATAGCGGATTATTCCCGAATCTACCTGCCAAATTTAAAGGTAGCATTTACAGTTTCTGAGGTTTCGTGATGATATTTTTACTTTTATAAACATTCAGCCCCTAATTCAATCTCTTAGGAGAAACATTTTGTACATTAATTTCGAACCAGAAGCAAATATATTAAATTTCGTGCTGAACGTGAAATTTTCAAAAATCCTAAAGTCACATTGGAATCTCTCAATTACCTACTTTAATCACTAAATTACGAATAACATTTATATAGCTCGTGTATTTATGCGACCTCAACAACAAACACATGAATAAAAGATTATATTTCATACTGAAATGAGTAACCTGACTTGATAAATGCAATTATTGCACTATTCAGAAACAATGAAAAGGTATTGTTTAAATAAAACTTACAGGTGCGGCCTTATTGAGTATATTCCTGAAATAAATGTCGGCGTTATAATATAATTTTCCATCACACCATCAATCAACGTACTTGGACCACACCTGATATCATTGCGTACTTAACCAGATGGAACTCAGACGGCGCCTTGCAATATCCAATTTGACACTGAATCTTAAATCGAATGCAACAATGCTCAATTTCAATTGCAAAGGTAAATTAACGTTGTTTTTTTTTGAAAATGTACAAGTTTTATCGACATAAATTCAAGTTTAATAGTCAATAGTAATCGGGATGCTATAAAGAGCTACCGGCGCTGCTATAAAGCTGCAGCAGTTAGTTCGTATACCGGGCTCTAATTAAAGTTCCCAAGTTTACTGCCTCCAGGACATTTGTGATGGTTGACGCTTAATTTTCAAGTTGTGTTGTTATAATCATTAACTACTAACTGTCGAACACATTGCTCACACGTTCGACGAACTTTGAGAGAAAATTGAAATAGTTTAATATTGTGCTTAAGGTCAATAATGATGGATTATTATAGCTCAAAATGCCTCAAGCTATGTTTAAATATGCCTAAAATTTCTAACTGTATCTTGCTGTGAATGAGCCTATTAATTAATAATGATTTCGAGCTCGTTGAACGAGATTCGTATAGAATAACCTTGTTTCGTTTGATAGACAGAGTCGAACAACTTACGTATTATGAATCAACTCATTACCATTTTTTTTATAAAACTGCAGTTAGTAATTTTTTATTGACCATGACCTGCAACTGTTTGATTCCTATCCTGGACAGACTTTTGTATCCATGAACATATCTGTATTTGGCCTGAGCTATAATCTGGTTTCCATAGCACAAGCTCTGCTTAGTTTGGGATCAGCTCAGGCCGTGTGTGAATAATGTCCCTATATTATTATTATGCGGGCATGTATGAATATCTATTACCGTAAGCTACCACAAGAAAAAATATAATATAGATAATCACAACAAGACATGACACAACAACAAGACAGTAATGAGGAATCAACGAGAGAATGAAGACTAATAATTAATAATAATAATGTTTATTTGGCACCTTAATACAAGAGAACAAAAATAACATAAACAACATCTTGTTTTGTATGTTAACTTAGGTAGAAAAGGGTTAGTTTTAGTGTAACAACTGATACCTAAACTAGGATATTTTATATCCTGTATGATAGGCACCAGCGCCCACCCTCGGCTTTTAATGTTATTAAGCTAAGTTAACAAGATTACCAATTCTTAATAAAATTTATGATTATAATTATAAAAGCAAAGAATTTAATGTCTGTTTGAGTGTGTGTATGTGCGAGTGTGTTTATGTGTGTGTGTGTGTGTGTGTGTGTGTGTGTGTGTGTGTGTGTGTGTGTGTGTGTGTGTGTGAGCGTATGTGTGTGAGCGTGTGTGAATTCCAGTTTTAGTTACCTACTATGAGCTACGTTTCAACTGTAATAAGGTTTTCAGTTGCGGTATATGACAGGGAAAGAAGCCATGACATCAGAGATTGTTTGCAAGATCGTTTACTCATATTTGATATGTTTAAGAGTTTGTTTGCAGTGTTATAAAGCCTAGGGCCCTGGAAGAGGCAGAACCTTTGAGCGAAAGATGTTCTAAAGCGTGTAGTGCTACAAATTGCATATTTTCTCCTCTTATCAATCCGAGAATTCTCAGCATCAGGCAAGACAATAGAGTGCTGTTTCAGAATTGCATGAAAGATAAACATCTGTCGTACATTTAAAACTTTGCATTCATAGTAAAGCATATTTGTGGGAAATAATTTAGGTTTGAAGTAACTGATCTTTAATATTGCACGTTGAGCTCTTTCAATGCTTATCAAGTTGTTTTTTGTAGCTCCACCCCAACATGTAATACAATAAGAAACAATGGACTGACATAATGTGGTGTATAGCATTTTCATAATACGATTATCAGCAGAGTGCCTGAGCTGTTTGAATATGTAAATAAGTTTCCTCACTCTATTTGATATGTAGTTGATATGAGTCTGAAAGTTAAGGTTATTGTCAATAATAACACCTAGATATTTGATAGATTTGACAGCGGATAACTGAGGACAATCGCAGGATAGAGAAGAAAAGTTGTTACAGTTATGAGCCTTTATGATGTAGGATTGTGACGAAGGGTATGGCAGGTTACGAATTGAGAACGGAATATATTTAGTTTTATCAGTATTAAGAGAAAGATAATTTAACGAAAGCCAACTAGAAACTGCATTAAAACCCTGTTGTGCTGCTTGATAGACTTCAGTCCAGGTGTTTCCAAAAAATGTCAATGTAGTATCATCTGCATAGGACAAGATTTTACAGTTTTTAATGTCTAGAAGGGTGAGGTCATTTATGTAGATAAGAAAGAGTGTAGGGCCTAAAATACTACCTTGTGGGACTCCATGCGTAATGGGTAGTCTATTACTAACATGGGTGTTAATTTTTACTTTTTGAGTTCTGCCATTTAGATAGTCTACAAGCAAGCTAAGTTGTGTTCCTCTTATACCCAAATTTTCAAGCTTATTTATGAGGATGGGGATCGAAACCGTATCAAATGCCTTCGCAAGATCTAAGAATATAGTTAAGCATTTACTTTTACTATCTATATTACTAACGATACACTCCGTAAACTCATTTAATACATCTTCTGTTGATTTATTTGAGCGGAAGCCGAATTGTCCATCAGAGAAGAGATTATTTTTTTCCAGGTAATAAACGAGTCTAGAGTTGATTATTCTTTCCAAAATTTTAGATAGTGAAGTTAAAATTGAGATTGGGCGATAGTTGGTGACACGGTTTCTATCTCCACCCTTAAAAATCGGGCAAACTATTGATTCTTTAAAGGAATTTGGGAACACACCATGTGTTAAACAGAGATTATAGATATATGTGAGGGGTTGGGTTATTTCGGTTTCAATAGATTTAAGTATTTCAGATGAAATACCATCGATACCTGCCGCACAATTACTTTTTAAATTTCGTATAAGTTTTTGGACTTCTTGTTCGTCAGTATTTAAAAGCACAAATGAGTTAAGGGGTGGTTTGCCAGTACTAGGTGGGACATAGTGATTAGGGGGTGCAATTTTACTCGATAATTCTTCTCCAACAGTTGCAAAAAAATTGTTTGTGATGTTAACAGCCAAATCGGGTGTAGGCGCTATAGATAGTAATTCATATGTTTTTTCGTTTTTACTACTTCTATTTGTGATATTATTAATAGCTTTCCATAGTTTCTTACTATTTTTACCTGCTTCCATTAATTGTTTTCTTTCATATTGTCGCTTTAATTTTTTAATAAGGCTATTGCAGTAGTTACGATACCTTTTATATGTTAATTCGAGGATCATGTCATGGGGCGTTTTTTTAAGTTTTAAATGCATTCGATTCCTATTCCGTATACATCTGACTAGTCCCATAGACATCCATGGTTTGAGAAGTCTGTTTTTGGGTGATATCGTAAAAAATTTAGTATTTAGGTGGATTATGTTTTGTAAAGTAGAAATAAATTTATCAATGGCAATATTGGGGTCTACTAAATTGTAAACAAAAGAAAAATCTGTTTCTTTACACATTTGAACAATATTTTCCGAGTCAATTTTCGTTCCTTGTTTAATTAGTTCACATTTTGATTGATTTATTTGCACACAGCATAGAATAGAATCATGATCTGTAATAGCAGTCTCCATTACAAAACAATTTACGGGAAGTTTCGTTTTTAAGATAACATGATCTAAACAGCTGTTAGCTCTGGTGGTGATATTGAATGCCGGATGGAGTCCATTATAAGAGAGGAAATCGTGGTATTCTGGTAAGAGTCGGTCTGAGCTATCAGCGGCTATATTCACGTTAATGTCACCGATTAAGATAATATTTCTAAAAGAAGCTAAACTTGTCAAAATTGTCTGAAGAGATTTTAAAAATGAATCAAGTTGTTTGAAACAAAAAGGTCGGTAAATTGCTAGGATTGCTACGTCTTTTTTTATTTTAATAAGAATACAGTTTGCTTCTAAAATCGAGGGTTCAACTATGGTGGCTTCAATATTGTTTTTTATGAAAACAACAACTCCGTCATTTTGGTTATGATGTGAAGTCGTTGATACACTACGGTAACCATCTAGTGAAGGTATCCTTTGAACACAGGACATCCAGCATTCTGTCAAGATAATAATATCACAAGCTATTAAACGGTGTAACAATATGGTAAAGTTATCAAAGTTCGCATTAATACTACGAATGTTTTGAGCCAATATTTTTAAATAACGATTTGGGTTTAATAATACAGATGAACATTATTCAGGGTCACATTTAACTGATTCAGAAATCGAGTAGTTATCAATGTCATCCAATACTTCATTTAGATCACCAAATGTTGAAAAATATTGTTACAAAGGGGTTAATCATTGGCATATGACAGTTATTTTTTAACAAAAGCAGAATGACTTTCCATTTTGAGGTGATATAGTGTGTATTGTTTGTATTGTGTTTTTTGTGCCTGATCGTGTCATAGTGTGTGAAGTGAGTGCACGCGAGAGTGTAAGTGAGTGAGTGGAATGTGAATGAGTAGCAGATGAGTGAGTGGCATGTGAGAGTGTGTACAAGGTAAATATAAAATTTAAAAGAGTGATTGTAAAAACTCTGTAACAGAGGGAGCATATTGTATAAAATAAGATTTGAATAAAATAAAGAAATAATAGCGCAGACTAGGCAGATCAGTCCTTTTAATCCATGGGGGGTACCGGTTGGTTGTCACATGGTTAAGTTGGATATCTTGTCCAGCTGTTCATCCGATTTAATTTGTATGGACGGTGAGTTTTCAGACTTTTTTACAAAAATCCTACCATTTGATATCCAGCAGAACTGAATTTTCTTGGATTTGATGAGGGTTCTAGCCGCGAAATGGAGTCTCCTAGCATTTGGGGTCAAGTGTTCAGCCACATATATAGGAGACGGCGACCCCATGGCACCAAGATGTGAACTGCTTAGTTTTGTTTGGTGTGATTGGTTAAATTGTTTTACCGCTCTTAAGATTTGAGTTTTAGTTGAGTTATTAGACAACTCTGTGAGTATCGTAGGGTTGCCACCTTTCTTTCCAGGAATGCGGAAGGAGTCTTTTATAGTATTAGTCGGAAGACTCACATTAACGGATCTGCACAAAGTATTGATGTAATTGTCAATATCAGCCTTCGTTTCCCCCTCTTTCTTGGGTACATTCCTAATTTCTACAAAATTAATTTTTGAGATTCTCTGAATTTCCTCAAGTTTGTCCTCCAATTGAAGTATCTGTACGTGCTGGTCTTTGCACTCTCTTTCTATAAGAGAAGTCTTTTTTTGAATATCATCATACTTTGCAGATGTAAATTCTATGGATTTCTCAATTTCTGAAAACGATTTCTCAATCTTGGTTACGGACGCCTCGATTTTTGTCTACCTTGTATCCGATTCAGATTTCCACAGTGCGAAAAGAGATTTGATTTCCTTAGTGGTTTCAGACTGGAGATTTAAGAACATCTTCCTCATTTCTTCCTTAAAGTTTGAGAACTCGTCCTTAAAGGAAGCCTCCTCTGACGGTGACGATTCACGAAATCGTTTGAGCCTTACATTGGATACGTAATTTCTAGGAGTTTCATCAATACCAGTAGATGTTAGATTAGGCTCTGATTTGTTGTCCGGACTTCTAAACATAATGATTTAAACTAATCAGTGATATATCCAATGAACAAGTTATTGATTCTTTAACTTAATTTGTAAAGTAAATTGAAGTATCAGAAAAATTCAAAAACTGTATTCAGCCAATTATGTTTGTTCGAGATTTGATCGCCCGACCTGCCGCTTGACCAATTGCGCCAAGTAGGTGATAATGATGTCGTCGAAAAAGTTGAACAGTACCGTAAGCCGAACAGTGTACTTAGTTGGGTCCAAAGGTCAGTCTTTTGTAAACTTCAAATATGGTTTCGCTGTTACAATGACTGTACAGTACAATGGAATTTAATTTTTTTTACAATTACCGTCTGTTTATTGGCTATTATTGTTGAATTTTCACAGTTTTAACAGTCTAATATTCACACCAAAACATTTGTGGAAGCACTGAGTTTGATCCGGTATATAGAAATAATTGAAATACGATCTTTTAACATTAGTTTAGAATTAATTTGAGGAGGACACTTAAGAATACGTGCGTACTGTTTCAGCTCCGAGGAGGGGGAATTATTTATAGGCATTGTAAAATGTTGGCAATTTATTGTAATTCCCCTTCCTATTGCTAATACCCGCAGGCGGCAGTAGTCACTTACCATCAGGTGACCCGCCTGCTTGCTTGTCAGACTTCTGACAGAAAAAAAAAACGTAACTGTGTGTCAAGATCATTACGTTTTTATTTCACAAAGCTTTTGGTGCCTAATGACATTTTAATGATCTCAAAGTTGTTTCAAGATTTTTTAAACGCCCATCAGGCTATTTCTGATCAAAATAGTGAGGAGTTTGAACTAGTTTCAACGAAACAACATTTGCAGTACGTTTTCAAAGTGTAGATAACTTTATAAGGAAAGTTTAGTGGGCAGGTGTAAACGACGAGCAACTTAGCTCTGTTTTACTTAAACTAACATAGTGGGGTGGGAAAGTTTCAGAAGACATTCGTAATGAGGAAGTATGGCGGTGACCTATGAACAGGAATATATTTCAGACAATATAAAGTGAACTGCTGGTGAATATGTCATATTTACGGTGCGTGCTGGAAATATATTAAATCGAAATATAATATTCTTGTAGGAGTAGGAGGTACCTGTATCTAATCTTATGTTCCTACTATCCTACTAATATTATTGTTAAAGTTTGTATGGTTGTTGCTCAATTACGCAAAAATGAAACGGATTTTGATGAATCTTGGCACACGTGTAGATCATATCCTGGAACATACAGGGTACGTTTTATTCCGGGGAAAGAAAAGATTCCTCGGCAATGTGAAAGCATGTTTGGAAGTGAAGATGTTTGTTACTCATTCACGCATAAACTACAGAATGGATTTTGATGAAACTTGGCACACATGTACCTAGATCATAATATCCTGGAATAGGGTACAAAACTTTAAAAATAAATTAAAATTTAACAATAATCTAGTATCACTTACCCGTTGCCGAACCTGCGATCATTTCTCCACTCCCTTCATGAAGAACCATGCCGTACTCGTAATACCCCACTTAAAATGTCATAATACAAAAAACATGAACGAACCAAATAGTGAAGATATAACTGATAACCCAGTTATATTTCAAAATTAAATTGTGCCACCAGAACCTAGTCTATTTACTAAATAACAAGTTTGTTTTACTTGCTCTACATAAGTAAAGCGGCCTTGTATACTAATGAGATAAGATCTATTAGATCTTTTAGAGCATGATCAGACTATGTGGCCTTAGGCCTTTTCTGTATTGTTAAACACAAAATCTGAGTGTTACGTCCAATGTCGTGCAATGGTTGTAGGTTCAAATTTAAGATGTTTATTGAGCTGGTGGTATAGGAAACCATGGCACGATGGTACGGATCTTTATCTCCGTAGGCTGGCTCTCATCGTAAATTTGAAAATCTGTCAGAATGTTTCCTTCTAGCTTTGTATGCGATTGTCAAAGCAAAATCTTGTTCTCAACATCTCTCTACCATTATCACCTACCTACGCGGTAAGATTGTGGTAAATTAAACTGATTTTATGGTAATAGTATAGGTCGTGGTTTCGAATCCTACAATAAATTAGAACATTCTACAATAAAAGGTGGTATAGTAAGGTATGTAGTGCCATACTATCAACTAGCTAAAATATGTTTCCATCCAGGTTACCTAGTATGTATAGATAGCTTTTCAAATTGAAGTACCTACGAGCTAACAAAATAATTACGTTATTAAAAAGCTATTAGGTACAAACTACGAACAATACATTATATGATATTTGATATGATGTGTACTTACTTACACAGTGGCCCTATGAATGTCAACACACGTGCATGCTTCGAGATGTACTCGAGTTAAACTCGAGTGTAATTTCATTGATTTGAGTGCTCGGTTACCGTTAGTTCTACAATGAAATGAGGGTCTTTATTGTTATAGTTACTTCATGTTAAGGCCTATTTTCACAGGGCCAGTTGCTGAACGGTCTTCGGATAGTAACTGTCATCTACTAACCGCTAGTTACAGGGCTCGTGACCCGTGACCGCTACAGGGCCGGCTTTAAATTTATTGCGTTAGGTATACAGGGTGGAATTTTGTAATGCCACCTGAAGGGAAAGTACTCTTAATACTGTTGATAGAAAATTTTACTAAAAGAAAACATTCCTTTATTTTTGAAAAGAAACAAAACTGCACTCAGAGATTTTCGAAAATTCACTTGCCACACCCGGGAATCGAACCGACTAAAATCTAAAAAAATGACATCCTGTGCTTTATTGCATGCATCGATAGTTAAGGTTAATTATAAGAATGAAATCTCTCTAACAAACTTGATAAATTAAAATAAGTCAAAAAATGGTAAACTAACTAATTAGTTGCTTGAATTTGGCTCCTTTTTCTTGGATACACAAATTTATTCTATTCATTTCTAGTAACCTTTAATAACGTGTTTTAGTGAATATCATAAATCGTATTCTGAACTTCAACTCTCAACTCGATTAAATTCGCATATGATTTAATGTAAATTTTATTTTTTACATATCCCTACAAAAAAATCTAAAATTTAATTTACAACTAACTGAATTAAAACTAAAAACCTAAATAACTTAAAAATAAATAACAACTAAACTACAAATAAAAAATTGAATTTAAATTGCTGCCCGGGGAAATCGTGCCGAGGACGCTAGCGGCGTTACCTCGTTGAATAGCCAGACTGAGGCGTTGGCCGAGGTAACTACCAGCCCTCCGGTCACCAGTGGTGTCCACCAGCCTGGAGGAAAGGTCTTTATAGAAATTTTTGGGCACAAGGTCCCCATGAGCCCATGGTCTCTACCCCAAACGGCACAAATATATAAATGTCACCAATAGATGAATATTTGAGCCGCTTGAGGTCCTCCGCGGCGGTGGCTGCTGTGCCCGCCTCACGAGATGAGCCCACCACGTGAGAAGGAGCAACAGTATCCACGCAGGTCGCATCCCAAACCAACGACATGCCTCTCTTCCACGGTATAAGTGTCATACCGTCGGGCCGCTTACCGTCGTCACGCAAGACACCGCTCGGGTCTAAGATGGCCGGTACGTTGACGGAAGCAAGCGCCCGACGGATGATATCGTTTAGGGCAGCGTGGCGTGACAGACGACCTGCACTGCGACGACAAGCGAGACCGTGGTGTCCAAGCTGGTGAACATCACTTCCACACAGGCAGCGATGAGGTGTATTAACTGTTTAGTGTTCAAGTGGTGGAACACTAATTTTAGTTATTAGGAAGGAGGATTCGGCGTAATTAATATGCCTCAGTTCTTGTACTCACAGCAATTTATTATATGTCCATATATGGTGCGATGGTAGTAGGCACTTCAGTGTAATACACTAAACACATATACAGTACAGTTGTTCACAAGATGTATAGCCTTACAGCACAATACGAAAGACAGTTCACAACACAACACGAGAATTACAAATACAGATACTAAAATTATTTAACACAAATGCGAATCAAAAATATCAACAGCTTGTAGCAGAGCGTAAGGTCGACTGAGTTCGTTCCGTACGATATTAACGGGCGCGATGTAGGTAGGCGACGTAGGTAGGCGATGTCGTCGATCGACGTCATCGTACGGAGCGCGCTTCCACTGACTCGCAGCGATAATATCGTGCATGTAATATTTATGTTAGTATTATAAATAAAATATGATTTTATATTATTATAATGTAAATATGTAAATATCAGATTCTAGATTAAATATATATAATATTGTGTCGTGTAGTGTAGTGTTATGTTAGTACAGTACAGATACATAAATTAAGTGTATTATTATAATATAGTATTTATTAAGTAATATAATATATGTATTTATTAAGTATATAATATATGTATTTATTTGATAAATGTGTGTACCTACGCCACATCACTCCCCCCCAGAGACCGTCACTACGGGCGATAAAAATCTGGGAATCTTACCGTGCGGCCTGAGCGGGTTTTTTTGATGTTATCCTTAACCGGAAGGTCTGGCTGCACAGTAAGGGGAACAGGTAAGGGTGGGGGAATGGGCGTAGGAGTACGATCGGGTGAAGGGGATGGGTCTACTAGTATATAGGCTGGCTTTAAGCGGTCTATAGATACTGTGACGATTTTATTTTTAAAAAGGATTTTAAATGTTTTATCCCCTCTCTCAAGCACTTCGTAGGGACCGGAGTAAGGAGGTTGTAAGGCGCCTCGTAATGCGTCTTCCCTTAAAAATACGTGGCTTGAAGATGCCAAATCTTTATAAATAAAGATTTTATCTTTATTATGACGCGCGGCTGGCGATGGTTGTAATTTCGCCATATGGTGCCGCAGACGAGATGTAAATTCTGATATGTCGGATGCGTCTGGGATGTTTGCCTGGAAAAATTCTCCAGGTAAACGTAGTGGTTCCCCATACACCAGCTCAGCAGATGATGCCTTTAGATTGTCCTTATAGGACGATCTGATACCTAAAAGCACCAGGGGCAAGGTGTCTACCCAGTTGCAGTCAGCGTGGCACATGATGGCAGCTTTAAGCTGGCGGTGGAAACGCTCCACTAAGCCGTTACACGCTGGATGATACGCGGTTGTTCGGCGGTGTTTGAATCCGATCATTTTTCCAAGGTATTGGAAAAGCGTGGATTCAAACTGACGTCCGCGATCAGTGACGATATCGGTGGGACATCCAAACCTGGATATCCACGATATCAACGTCTTGCCAACGGTTTCAGCGGTGATATCTGCCATCGGTGTTGCTTCTGGCCAACGCGTGAAGCGGTCCACAACGGTGAGACAATACCGGTGACCTTGTGATGGTGGTAGGGGACCAACTATATCCACATGAATGAACGCGAAGCGCGCGCGTGGTAAATCGAACGTGCCTAATGGAGCGGACACGTGGCGGTTTACTTTGGCGCGTTGACACGCGAGGCACTTTCGAGACCACTCTCGGCAATCTTTGCGTACTCCAGGCCAAACAAAACGCTCTGCGACTAGTTTGGCAGTTGCGTTCGCACCTGGGTGGCTGAAGCTGTGAAGATTGTCAAAGAGTGGTTTCCGAAATGGCTTTGTTACGAAAGGCCTTGGTGACGGTGTGCTAACGTCACAGTACACTTCTGTAGTACTGCCTGGGAGCTTTAACTTTTCTAAGCGGAGTGATGATTCACCACTTAGAAGTTGAATGAGCTCTGGGTCGGAGGCTTGAGACTTCGCGAGCAACAAGATGTCAATTGGCATCTGCAGTTCTTCAACCCGTGACAATGTGTCGGCAACAACATTATCTTTGCCAGAGATGTGTCGGATATCTGTTGTGAACTGCGAGATGTAATCGAGGTGACGGTACTGACGAGGTGAGCAGTTGGTTTTGCGCGCACGAAAAGCGTAACTGAGGGGCTTATGGTCAGTGTACACTACGAAGTGCCTCGCCTCCAACATGTGGCGAAAGTACTTTATACTCTCGTATATGGCCAAGAGCTCTCGGTCATACGGTGAGTATTTTATTTGGGAAGGGCTGAGTTTTCTTGAGAAAAACGCGAGAGGTTCCCAAGCGCCGTCTTTATATTGTTGCAAAACTGCACCCATAGCCAGATCAGACGCGTCAGTTACCAGAGCGAGTTTGGCTTCACAGTCTGGGTGTGCGAGTAGTGCAGCATTGGACAAGCTTTCTTTCGTCTGGTTGAAAGCCAGAAGTGCGTCATTGGACAGGTGGATGGGGTGAGATGCTTTTACGGAGCCAGTAAGTAAAGCGTTCAAAGGGGCTTGGATTTGAGCGGCATTCGGAAGGAATCGCCGGTAGAAGTTAACCATTCCTAAGAAACGCCTCAGTTCTTTGACCGTCTTTGGGGGTGGGAACTCATTGATGGCCTGGACCTTAGATAGCAAGGGTTTAGTGCCGGCTTCGGAGATATGGTAGCCTAAAAACGTTACCTCGCTAGCACCGAAGACACACTTTGATGTGTTGACGAGAATGCCGTATTCCTTCATGCGTGAAAAGAGCTGCTGAAGGTGTAGCTCATGGGCGGCCTCAGTTTCGGAGAATACTAAAAAATCGTCGAGGTAGCAGTATGTAAAATCGAGGCCTCGCGTCATCTCGTCAACGAATCTTTGAAATGTTTGGCCAGCATTCCGCAAACCAAAGGTCATCATCGGAAATTCGTATAGACCGAAAGGGGTTGAAATCGCGGTCTTCGGAATATCTTCATTGAAGACGGGGATCTGGTTGTACGCTTTTACCAGGTCTATGGTAGAAAAGACTTTACACCCAGCAATGCTGTGAGCAAAGTCGTGGATGTGTTTTATTGGATAACGGTCTGGGATAGTTCGTGCGTTTAGCATCCTATAATCGCCACAAGGTCGCCAGCCGTTATCCTTTTTAGGAGCAAGGTGGAGAGGCGAAGCCCAGGGGCTTTGAGAAGGACGCGCTGTACCATTACTCAGCATGAGATCAAATTCTGCCCTTGCAATTTTTAATTTGTCCGGTGCCAGTCTTCGGGGAGTGCAAAATATGGGAGGACCAGGTGTTGTGCGTATGTAATGCATAGTGTTGTGCTTTGGAGTCGATGGTGTGCCTGAAGGGCGAGTAATCTCGGGGAACTTATTCAAAAGATCGTGAAACCTAGTGTCACCCGTTAAAACCTTTACAGAACACACATTGGTTACAGCTAGGCAAGCGTTGGAAGATAATGTTGTAGTGTTATCAATAAGGCGCTGGTTGCGGCAATCTACAATTAAGTTATAAAAGCTAAGAAAATCAACGCCTATAATTGCTTTGGTAACATCGGCTACAATAAATCGCCATGGGAAATTTCGTCTTAAGCCTAAGTTTAAATTTAGATCTAGAAAACCGAAAGTCTCAATAACAGTTCCATTAGCTGCACACAGTTGGTAGTCTGTTTTGGCTCGACGTTCACGAAGCGCAGATCGAGGATAGACGCAAAGGTCACTGCCCGTATCTATCAAAAACTCAGTATTCGAACTGCGGTCGGAGACGAAGAGGCGACCTGTAGAAGCGGGGCAATCGTCAGCCGCCATTAGCGACTGCCCATGGAGTTTCCCGCCTTCTGATAGTCGCATGGCTTGATGCACCTCTTTGCCTGCGAACCAAACTTTGAATGGTACCAACATGTGGGGTACTTGCGGTAACTCGATTCCGATCTGTTGCTGCTGCGTGAGTTAGATCGGTGGCGTTGCTGGGGTCTGGAACGATGGGTGGAGCGACTGGTCGCGCGAGTGTGTTCGTCAAGCTTCAGCGCGAGACGCTCAACCATTTTCCTCAACTCAGCGATCTCGCTGGACGGATTAGCACACGTAGCTGGGCTGCCGTAGGATGTAGATGCCACATTGCATGGTGTAGTTATCTCCTGGATGCGATCAGCCAGGTCCGCCAATTGCTCTAGAGTGTGCGTGGTCTGAGAGGCCAACACAGTCTGGATGTTGTTGGGCAGTCGATTGCTCCAGATGGTCCTCAAAAAATCCTCAGGAACAGAAGGGCCAGCTAAATCTTGCAGGTGTCTCAGAAACTGTGAAGGCTTTCTGTCACCAAGTTCTTCATGAGTCAGCAACTGCTTAACCTTCTCCTCTTGAGAAGCAGAGAGTCGCCTGATCAGCTCTGTCTTGATTTTCAGGTAGCGATTTTTAGCTGGAGGATTCATAATTACATCTTTAACCGTCTTGGCATGAGTGATGTCTAAGTTCGTGATGACATTATTAAATTTGACAGCATCGTCAGTAATGCCAAAATTCACGAACTGACCTTCCAATAAGAGGAACCAAATCTCAGGATCATCCGGTGAAAATTTTGGAACTTTTAATTTTTATTTCCGAATGTCGGATGACGTATCTCGTTCATCAATGGGAACGCACATTTTCTTTGAACGGCGCGTAGTAACACCGTCATTTTGAGATAGAACGGTCCTATCAGAATCGCTGCTGTCACTCATCTTGGTGTTCTTTCGGGGTCACCAGTTTAGTGTTCAAGTGGTGGAACACTAATTTTAGTTATTAGGAAGGAGGATTCGGCGTAATTAATATGCCTCAGTTCTTGTACTCACAGCAATTTATTATATGTCCATATATGGTGCGATGGTAGTAGGCACTTCAGTGTAATACACTAAACACATATACAGTACAGTTGTTCACAAGATGTATAGCCTTACAGCACAATACGAAAGACAGTTCACAACACAACACGAGAATTACAAATACAGATACTAAAATTATTTAACACAAATGCGAATCAAAAATATCAACAGCTTGTAGCAGAGCGTAAGGTCGACTGAGTTCGTTCCGTACGATATTAACGGGCGCGATGTAGGTAGGCGACGTAGGTAGGCGATGTCGTCGATCGACGTCATCGTACGGAGCGCGCTTCCACTGACTCGCAGCGATAATATCGTGCATGTAATATTTATGTTAGTATTATAAATAAAATATGATTTTATATTATTATAATGTAAATATGTAAATATCAGATTCTAGATTAAATATATATAATATTGTGTCGTGTAGTGTAGTGTTATGTTAGTACAGTACAGATACATAAATTAAGTGTATTATTATAATATAGTATTTATTAAGTAATATAATATATGTATTTATTAAGTATATAATATATGTATTTATTTGATAAATGTGTGTACCTACGCCACAACTGCACAGCCAATACGTAAATTAATCGCTATGGAAAAAGAAGAATTATCCATTAGGGTGCCCAAATTTGGTGATGCTAGAGCATTCAGCCAATACCCTGACTCCCGTTGAGCAGTAGCAATGAGGCGAGCCCGCTCTGCCAGGTCGGAACTAGTTTCTAGCAAATGCTGTTTAACCTGGTTACAAAGTGGCTCGTCCCATTGCTTCTGCGAGAACGGTAAAGTCGGAAGGCTACCACTCGGACAGGCCTCCTCCCATGCAGTTTTGGCCTCATCACGGTATAAAACTGTACAGTCTCCATGGACGTTACTCATAATTTTTTTAAAAAGATTGTCAGCGCTGTGTGATGAGGACAAAAAAGCTGGGAGTGAGACGGCGGATGCTTTGCGGATGCCAATGCCACCAAACCTTACTGGAAGTGATGCTTGGCACCAAGACCTATCCGTAAAATGGCAATTTAGAATTTTGGAGAGCAAAATTTGGCAAAATTTTCGGGTATGTATAACTCACATTTTGAGGAATTTAGTTCAAGACCGATAGTGCTAAATTTAGAGATTAAAGTAATCAAATCTGTTAAAACATCATCCTCTGAACCTCCTAAAGTGCCATCGTCCAAGTACCAAACGTTAAATTTTGATGAAAGATCCGAGATAATAGAGTGCATAGCCAAACTAAAAATGGCCGGACCAAGTGGATCGCCTTGTTGGCACCCGGTTTCTGAAAAAATTAAATTGTTTTTAAAAAATAAATTTGAAGGTGTATAATAACACTGGTATAAATAACTATAAATTTCGGGAATATTTTGAAGCACTTCGTCAAGTATTGGCTGCCTGCTCACTGAATTGAATGCATTTTTTACGTCGACTTTTAGAATTATATCTTCCAGGTTAGTGTTAACGTAAGACCTAACGGCATGAACGGCTGCTTCACAGCCGCCTTTGCTGCCAAAACCTAACTGCACAGGTTGAAATTTATCTTTGAGTATAGGCATAGTGTGCTTGCAGCAGGCTTTGGACACTAAACGGCGTAAAATACAACCGACAGCTATGGGGCGTATGCCTCCGTCCTTTTTTTTTAAAGCTATCAAATTGGCACCATATAAAATATCAAGAATTTCGCTATTACAATCACCACTAACCATTATATTGCAGAGTCTTGTCAAGTCTTTTAAAAGGGTTTCGCCAGCATCACCTGTGTAATTGCAAATTAAATCCTTAAGGTGTTGGGGTGAAAGACCGTCAATACCACTGGCAGAGCCATTTTTAAAAGACATGACAGCCGAGAGAATGTCCTTTTCTGTAAATTCCAAATTAGGAGAGGATAATGTAAATGGTGGCGGAAGCATGAGGTCAGTTTTTGGCGGATGTTTTGACTGTAACGCTATGAATGTGTCTGGTGAGTCAGGAGCCAGAGTGTCGCTAGAAAAGAGGGTGTTGGCGGCACCCTTAATGTCACCATCACTTATTTTACCTTCCACTAGTTTATTGAGGTTATGTTGTCTTTGAGTTGAATGGCGGTAGTTTGTTTGAATGTGAGTTGATTGTGGAACGTATGATGAATAATTTTGGTCACGAAGAAGGTTTGGAAAATTTGAGCAATTTTGCTTCAAACTGTTGGTTAAAGATCCTTGAAATTTTTCATCTGAGTGAAGGATGTGATATGCGAAGATGAATAAATTTTGCCAAGCAATTCTGGAATTTTCAGCAAGGACTTTTTTTATTGTGGCAGACAATGACTGAGCAATTGCTAATCGGGCACCCCTAGGGATTCTTTTTACTACTTTGGAATTTTGTTTCAAATTTGCCAAATATTCCCAAAAAGTATTTAAGTATTTTTTAAGTTATATTCCCAAAAAGTATTTAAGTATTTTTTAAGTTATTTAGGTTTTTTGTTTTAATTCAGTTAGTTGTTAATATAATGTTAGTTGTTTATTGGTACCTAATGTTAACTTTTGCAATTAAAGTACTCATTTACAACTTAATTTAAAACTTAATTTATAAAGTAGGTTAGAGAGATTTCATCCTTATAATTGACCTTAACGATTTAAGCAATAAAAGTACAGGGTGTAATTTTTACAGATTTTAGTCGGATCGATTACCGGGTGTGGCAAGCAAATTTTCGAAAATCTTTGAATGCCGTTTTGTTTCTTTTCAAAAATAAAGGAATGTTTTCTTTGAAAAAAAAATTCTATCTACAGTATTTAGAGTAACTTTTCCTCCAGGTGGCATTACAAAATTCCACCCTGTATATTTGCACATGATTTCATCAAAAAGAGATTGCGGTATATGTTTGTTGGTGACTTTTTCATTTAATAAGCATAAACTGAAAATTTTAATACTTGAAACTCATCAAGGCATTTAAATGTTGGTTAGGTATGCATTTAGGTTAAATAATATGAATATATAATAACAGCTTAACATTTCCCGCTATTTTCATTCGTAATTATGAACTTATGCGGAAGAGCCAGTTTTCGTTATTTATATGATTTGTCACCCCATAAAATTAATGAATGCATGTAAAAATGTGCTACTATTTACATAACATAATTATAAACATGTGAAGTTAAAAAGAATCCAATCTCCGATCACCATAACAATATGTTTCGAATATTTAAATTTGGAATCTTGGCTTTGGACTTTTGGTTCGTGTCGTAGGGCTCTTATGTCGGACTTTCACTTCATGTAAACAAATCTCTATCTCATTGTAATGTAATCTTTTCTAATGGCATCTGGCCCTTCAAAACATGCTTATTAATGCTACCGGCGGAAACCTACAACCTATTACGTAAACTATTTATTTAAAAGTTGTTTTGTTTTAATTATTTATTAGCATTTGCTTTGCTAGCGTTTCGTGATTGCTTTAAAAAAATGCTATTTGGCCATAGTGCGCCAAGGGGTCAACCATTATTTTGTATGGTCTTACTTATCTATCTATCCCTAATATATAAAATTCTCGTGTCATTGTTTTAGTTACCGAACTCCTCCGAAACGGCTTGACCGATTCTTATGTTTTTTTTTGTGTATATTCGGGAGGTCTGAGAATAGGTTGTAAATTATATTTCATACCGCTAAATCCCACTGGAATGCGGATCCCACGGGAACTAGGGTGAAACCGCGGGGGACAGCTAGTATGAATGAATCTCTATTTCCCTTGGTCACGCCATAACTTGAAAACTGATTTCATTCATCTTTTTTGAGTTTTGTAATACTTTGTCGACCTACAAATTAAGAAATTTGCGCGCAAAAAATGGAAGATTCCTGAAAACTTAACGACTATTTTAACTTCATGCGTTTGATGAATATGTATTTAGCAGACAGTTGTTTTTTTAATTTTCGGATAAGCATTTTTACCTACATATTTTTTTAAATTGTCTTTGTCGTCTAGTATTATATAAATAGGTTTCATCTATATTTCAACTTCATATACGGTAGAAGCTTTGTATTATACATATAATAAGTAAAATGAAATACCCACATATTTCAAAAAGTACATCGCCCTGCCATCCTCCTGCATTACAATAAAGATGAAATAAAAACAAAATGATAGTCTTACTAATAGCCAAAGAATCAATCAGAGAATCCCTCGAAGTAATAACGACATCTAGGCTATCTCTTCATCTAGATTATACAGATGCCTAGTAATTATGTATTCTGAGCAATATTTATTATTGATGGGTTCTCGGGATTTTACGAAAGCTGGAGTATAAGGAAAATGTTTAACCATGTGCTTTTCGTGTCATACCTAAGGCTGACAGAAGTGGGTCACCTGATGGGAAGCGACTACCGTCTCCTGGAGATAGCAATACCAGAAGGACTGCCGATGAGTTACTAACTTTTAAGTAGTAAGTAAGTAATTAAGTGTAACTACCCTACAAAGTACCCTATCCTATCACCCATACTGCGGTTTCCAAAAGATGATTTCCTTCACCGAAAGCTCATCGTAGGATTCGACGACACACTGAGCTATCATCGCCTAATCACTACATAGTATCTACCATAGTGCTAAAATAAATCGGATATATTGTATGTACGAATTGAATTATCAATACCATCGTTGTTTGTATTTGGGTGGGAACCGAAAATCATATACCACGTCGTCGCAACAAATACCGAAACATTCATTCATACTTCAAAATTCCAATTAAAATACATGTTTGTTTAACGTATATAAATAACAAGCAATTAAACGTGTCGTAATCTCGTTTGGGATCGCTCGTTTTACATCCATTAATTACTGTGATACTCGGACGGTATGGCGTTGATTATTGTATAGTACCTATTAGATGTTGTGAACACACTGTATAATTATACAAAGCTACCAACGTTTTAATTTATGTACCTAGTTACTATTTGTCTATTGGGCTCTTAGTTTTGAAGTCAGAAAAGTTAGAGTTAGAAAGTATGGTAATTATTTCAATCACATCATGGAAAGTTATCAGGTTTTCAAAGCTGAGATCGACCTGTGAGATCAGAAAGGTGTCAAAAATCAATGCTGAATTTCGGTATCCCTATATATTCCAGCTCCACTTTTGATCATATGAATTTCTACATAATACAAGGTATAAATGAGGTAAGTTCTATCTCGGAGATATCACCCACAAGCTTTGATAAACCTACCCACATGACATGCATGATCCAGAATCGTCGATCAGCGCATTCAGCGGTGATAAATTAGGTAATAATTTAGTATTGGTTACATGCGAATATAAACCGCAACCAAAAGTTACTAACCTTCTTGAGATCGAAAGAGAAACTACTAATTCACTTTCGTCAAAATAAGGGCTCATTTAAATCAAATCGTGATTGAGAGTGAAAAATATGCATGAGCTATGATTTATTAATGTACAATTGAGCTGTGTACGTCCATTTTGAGTTCAATTGAGAATATTAATCAAAAGTAAAAGGTACCATAAGCGTGTTTGAAAACGCCGCGTTTTAAGTCGCCCGTTGCAGTCGTTATGTATTCTTATACTCCAGCCATTGATCATAATTTGTTGATACTGATTATAAAACTAGCGGACCCGCAGACGTTGTCCTGCTCTGAAATTAAAACAAAACTTAGAACCCGATTCCAGCTACCGGGTCCAATTTTGTTTTCAAATCATCGAAGAAGCCATTGAAATACACACACAAAATTTCATCCAAATCGGTCCTTTGTTACCGTACTCCTCCGAAACGGCTTGACCGATTTTGATGAAATTTTATATGTATATTCAATAGGTTTAATAATATGTTGTTATCTATTTTTTATACCGCTAAATCTCACGGGAACGCGGATACTACGGGAACGTGGGTGAAACCGCGGGGGACAGCTAGTAAAAAATAGATAACAACCTATTCTCAGACTTATTGAATATAAATATAAAGTTTCATCAAAATCGGTAAAGCCGCTTCGGAGGAGTACGGTAACTAAATCTGTGACACGAGAATTTTATATTATAGAATGTTGAAGTGTTGAACTAGTGTTGAAGTATGTACTTACCTACCTATTTCGCACATCCCGATAAGTAATATTACTTATACTGTTAGCTATTTTGTGATCACAGTATGTAAGTCCATCAGAGAGTGAAGTGATTTCATCTGCCAATAACTTCTTTCACACCAATTTGTGGTTATTTTCTATTTCCCTGCGCGCTCTACGTCTCTATCGTCGCTGGACGTCTAATTTGTAACCCAAGTTCGACTCTAGCATAAAAGTGACCTACAATTCTTTCCTGTTTCCGTATAACTATGATATGTATGTAATGTGTAAATTGTAGCAATAAAATAATTTATATTTCTCTACAATGCGAGCGTAAAATTAAAACGCAGCTTTTCAAATAGCCTTGTGTGAAAAGCCATTAACACTTTTTAGCGTAGGCACTTCAGAAACCGAATGACATATGAGAGAATTACACATTTGCATACAATAATATATCACAATGATTCGTGAAGTCTCATTAATTTTGTAATACGCTGATTGGTAACACTTATGTGGTGACAAAATATGTTTATGATACGAAATGTTAGAATATTTGAAGGTGTGTATCCTCCTCTTTCAATTCTTTATTTATTTGTAAACAAGTCTAAACTTAATATGTACATTATATACAATATATTTAATAACTTATATGTTTTTTTTTGTAAATTTGTTACCTAAAATAGATCTTGTCAATGGTTCTGATTCTAATGTCAGATACCTTGTTATTAAGCTCACCAGTAATTTCAGTGCGAGGTCTCGAACAGGTTAAAATAATAAACAATGACAATTTAAATATTACTGTGACCTCTAAAACCCAACGTTATTATTTTCAATTTACGAATTTGATCTAACAATAGATTAAGGTCGCCGTGTCACAGTACATTGGGCAATATAGAATTTAACGAGGTTTATAGTTCTCAGTAATTATGTTGAAAAGCGTTTCCGAGTATATAGGCAGTAATTTTCTTGATTACATAATATTAGTAATAACCTTTCTTGTCACAGGGATGTTGCTATGCTATGCTATGTTATAAACAAGCTTCTTTTTGTCAATTGTGCAATGATTTTTTGTATGAAATGATGGCTTGTGACATCATTAATACCTCCAAAAGAACTACGCTGTGTCGTTAAATTTGTTATTAAAAATAATTTTACAACGTTTTTGATATTTTATACAATAGACTAGCTAGGCCATTACTTTTTTTTCTGATATAATGTTTTGGACTTTTTGTTTCATCTTTTACATTTTGCTTTTATTCACAGAATATCACATTATAATTATAAGCAAAGAATAATAATGTACTGTACTGGTATAATAAAATAGGCCCCCATTTATGATAAACTTAAAGACTTGTTTTCTTACAGAACGATCCTATTAATTTGGTATTATTAGTAGGTATTGCTATTATTATCTACCACTACCACAAAACAAGTAGATCTACCTAAAAGTTAATTATAACGTTCAACGAAATTACGAACTAAAATATGTACAAATAAACCCATCTTTATGTTCAAGCAAGTCATATTGTAAATTATGTTCAGACAAATACAGTTCGACAACCAAATAAATATACTAAGGGTTGCCACCCATGTAATTAATTCTAACTAAAACCCATATTAAAGATCCTTTTATAATTCGACAGTCAATTAAGTTTTGTTTCATTTTGAATCATGGTTTAATTGGTTATTTCCTTATTTATTAGTAGAGATAATTATAAAACTTATTTTGATTTATAAATAAAGTAATTTATTATCCAAATAGTTAATTAACCACATACTTAGGTTTTTAGTAACTAAACATTTACGTATCAAGAACGAATATATTGAAAAGAAAAGTCAATACTTTTTTTCTAGTTCTAGTTTTCTAATCTAGTGCATTGCAATGCATGTAAATAGCCTATTTTCTGGAGCAATTGCTACTACATTATAGGTGATTATAGGATTTGATGTTTAGGCAGCCCTACACACTGCATATTTCGAGATATAAATAACCGAGGCGGTTACTGAGTAATCACAGTATAATTCAGCTAACAATTGCAATATGTTTGCAGCTGTAGTTGGTTTTGCTCTATGGTATTACTGCACTAGATTACTGCCTCATTACTAGGTATTTTAAAATACTGTGGATGGATTTTACAGTATTTGTTCTCTTGTTTTCTGTTCTGAAATAAAACAATGTATGTCCCATTTTAATTACGACAGGTATGGAATAATTTTGTGTTTGATCATATTGAATAAATTGATTAAAAATTATTTGGGGATGGAACGGACGTCCCAATTTTATGAAAATTCTAGGAATCGATATTATCATTTTATTTCATAAAGGTGTATCTATAATTTTTCTGAATACATACTTCGGTCCAACACTAATGAGGGGCTATCGAAATCCGTTCAGCTCTTATGTTATGACGTGATACGACATAAACACACTGTCTTAGATTAGTCATGTACTAAGTTATCGTTGGATGCATGTGTTTCAAAGACAAAGCGATGATTTTCAGTTTTAACCCTAAGAGGGAACTAATTAGATTGAATTTGCATTAATTAATCTAAGAATATTTTTTATGTAAAAAATTAATCGAGGCCTCGGGTGACCGACAGGCGGGGAGCTTTTTCCGCCAACGCATCAGCTTGGCCATCCAAAGAGGAAACGCTGCCAGCCTTCTGGGAACCTTGCCGATCGGCAGCAGCGGCAGCCTCGAAGAAGTTTTTTATATATTATAGTTGTACATTTGCTTGTATATTTTGTACATTTGTTGTAAATAAAATAATTATGATTTTATCTAAGAATAATTGTATGTATTATTCTGACCAGCTAAGAATATTATTGTAAAGTACGTTATTGTAAATGAGTTCTATCTAATAATAATTTTCTGCAAGTAGCAAGTTTCTGTAATTAATAATCTTAGCATGTGGTAAAATATTGCTAGGTACCCATATTTTTCTTCGCAATCACATATTCGTTTAATATGTTAATTAAATGGAATCTTTTCATTTTCATAAACATGAGTAGAGTAGATATGAAGCAATATCTAATTATAAATTCTGAATAATTGTTCAGGATAACAAAGCTGTAAAACTTAGTATATGCATTTTAACAAATCTGTGACATTGTTACGTAACATCTTTGTTGGTATGAGGGCCACTAACAAATATCGTAGGAACTCTATATTTGATACAAATAGTATTGCATTTTTTTATCCAGTTTTTATAGTATTCATTTTTTATATGGACGGACACATGAATATATAAGTCGTTTTAAGAAAGATTATTTTTATACATATTTAGATATGTAAAATTCCTAAAAACGTACAAAGTGAAATAAATTGTGAGATATTAACATGGTTTGTACACGGAAATATACTCATGGGATATTCAAATTTTGTATGAATGAATACCTAACTACTACAAAACTTAAAAGCTTCATTTTAGAGTCCCAAAATCTCTCCTCGATGTAACTATAGATATGTACTGCAAAACTTAGATATTTTATGGCACGAGGACCGCTAAAGCTATTCTCAATCAATTTCTAGCTCCACTTTGAGGATACCGCAGCTGACCTTCAAGGAAACTGTTGTACCTGTAATGCTGTTTTGGGACTTTCAACCATATGAGACCATAATAAGGTCCTTTAAGGGTGAAATTGAATATCCCATTAGGATTTAACAATGTGATATTCAATTATAGTGTCTGTATCATGTTCCGATGTGTTAAAGCCGTCTAATGAGAAGTTAGTAGATCTGCTGGTATTTTTGTTGTGTTCGAGGGTCATAATCATAACAATAAAATTGGTGCATCATTTATTTTAACAATGTAACGTTCTTAATCGTATGTTTATATTTAAGGCGATGATAGCTCAGTGGTAGTGACGTCGATACCGCGGCGAAGGTCGTGGGTTCGAATGTGCAATTTGCTTGAGCTTTCGGTGAAGGAAAACATCGTGGGGAAACCATAGCACGGTGGTAGGGTACTTTGTAGTACCCGACTGGCAATGGAAAAAAATGTTCGATCTTAACAGATCAACAGTTTTTTTTATACCACTAAGTGGCAATCAACAAACGGCCCACCTGATTGTAAGCGCTTACCGTAACCTATGGGCGTCCATAGGTTACGGTCTTATGCGTATACAGCACCAGAGGCGTCACGAGCGCGTTGCCGACCGTGCATAAACCTTCTTTCTCCTCTTCTGAGGAACCCCATGCTGTAGTCTCTAGGGAAAACCTCTACAGGGAGCTCATTCCACAACCTGATTGTGCGCGGAAGAAAATATGTCTCAAACTGTCTTATGAATCTCTCCAAAGACAGAAATCTCATAAGACAATTAAACAAAAAAAAAAAAGGTGCAAGTTAGGAATCCGAAGTTACTGTTTCCTGTGGTATGGTAACCCACCATAATGCACATATTTCTCCGTCTCTCCGTCTATTCAAAATCTATAAATATTCCTAACGGGAATGCGTTACTTCGGTACTTCGAGAACAACACTCCATTGTGCATTGGTTACAGCAAAATAAAAAACAAACGTCAGAATATTCTTAGCCAAAACAGCAACAATTTAAGAGAACATTTATCAAGATTATTAGTCTAGACTTTACGGTTTCGCACGCATTTCTGTTAGTTAAACAACTCAGCAAAATTTCTGACAAATATATTACCTTATGGGGTTCTAAAATAGCTTTATTTAAAATATTCATTGTTGTACACACGCTTTAGTTACAACAGAATCGTTTTCACGTAAGTAAATTAAATCTTTAAGACATTCAGCTGTTTTGTATGGTTAAACTTTACATAAGAGGAGACTAAACTACGGAAATATTACAAAGGGTTATTAGGCGCATCCGCAAAGCAATGCTAGTCTCAAAGGTTATTGTTAACATGCCCATAGGTGACAAGTGCATACCTTGAAGTCAGTCAACCGCGAAGTTAAATCAAATATACCTTGTGTGGTTATAAAATGTACAAAACATACTCTACTTGACCTGCGCTTGCGCATCCAGATGTTGATCCATGCTTCCATTGCTTAATCAAATAAAGTGCGAAAAATTGACTCTTTAGTTGAATTTTTAGATACTGATTGATTAAGTTACACTTCAGCTCTGCTAGTTTAGAGGAATTGTATGAAATAAACTTTTTAAACTATATATAATTAATTATTATACTAGCTGACCCAACATACGTTGTCCTTTTCAAAAAAAATCCCAAAGTAAAAGCGCTGTCAGTTTTCCCCAATTTACTATTTCTCCGGCCAACGTTTTAATTTTTTTCATAAGAACCTTATTTGGACTTTTACGGATCTTTTAAGACTGAAAATGGCCAAATCTGTTCCAGGCGTTCTCAAGTGATGCGATAACCACACATCAAATTACGTTTTTATAGGACTGGTAGATACTCAGATTCTCATGCCTGCAGCTTCTTCAGTAACCAGATCTTACTTTAACGGATAAGACAGTTACTTCCAAATTGATTAAGTACATTAAACGTTAATAAAAAGATAATCAACGTAATAAAACGTTCCCAATGATGAATGTTTAAAAAAAAAGCTCATTGCCTACTTAAATAAAAATTCTCATATTAATTAGTTATCAAATAATGTTAATAAAGTGATTAAAAGTGACGTTCCGATAGTGAAGTGGCTGACACAGGTAATTAGGTATGTATCTTTTTGAAACTAAGATGGCTAAAGAATCTCCTTATCTTACGTTTTTTGATAAAGTTTTATAGTCATGCATTAGATACTATTCTTGCTGATAACCCTGAAATTAATGTTATAATTGGATGCCTTTCCTATTCGAGCTGTATTCCTCTAAATATTTTCTGATTTTATTCATTTATCCAGTCCAACAACCAGACGTACGGCGATACGCCACCGTTACATAGTGGACATTCCATCTTTACGCACGAAGATATTTGCTTCATGATTCATTATGCGTACGGCAAAGGAGTGGAACTCCTTACCCGAGTCTGTGTTTCCCGATGATTACAACCTGGAAGTCTTCATGTCTCGAGTGAATAGGTTGCTTCTAGGTAAGCGTGCACTATCGTAGACCGCATCGTTACCTAACATCAAGTTAGATAGTGGTCAAACGCGAACCTATTAATTATAAAATAAAAAAAATGTGTAAGTATGTTTGAACGCGCTAATCTTAGAAAATATTTTGTTTATCAGGTGGATGACAAATATTTTGTTTATCAGGTGGTGGTATCAATTGACAACCGTCGGTCGCCAGAGCCTGTGCTACTGTCGGAACACTTCGGTAGGAGCTTGGCAATAGATTTTCAACTTGAGGTTGGTAGCCAGCTAGAGATGTTGCAAAGTTAAATTCATTGTAGAATTCGAACCCACGACTTTCATCGCGGCATTCGACGTCACCCCTGAGATATCATCGTTGCAAAGTGTAAAGTTTGTTTTGTTTTGTATGTACTTTATAATTTTTTCTTTTTGTTGCTATGTATTTGGTTTGCGTCGAATGGCGCGCATAAATAGAATGTTTTTCTTTCTTTCTTTCTAAACGGCCAACTACGAATAGTTTTTTTTTGCGTTAGGTAGTTCGTCCGTTTATTGCTGAAGTTTGTTGAACAGCAAAGTAGTAGAAATGTTTAAAGTTTCTATAAACTTTACTGGACCATTTAACAATAAGTACCTACCTATCACAAAATATTTAACAACAAGTAGGTAAGTACCTATACTAAATACTCAGTTAGGTAACAGCATGAAAACGGCAATAGATTTTACACACCTTCGTGGGCTAATAAGGAAAACCACCTCGCTCGCATCCATGAAATTGTACGATAATGGCAGATATAATCATTAAGACCTGATACTCGGGAGCCGTAGCCGGGCTGTAAAGAAAATGCCTTATAGCGTTGTTAGTTAAATTACATGTAATTTTCATGACAGTGTAATGAAACACTCAATAAATACGTTGTTATTTATGAAGTGCGAGTCAGGCACACGATAAATCATAGGCGCTGTTTGTCGTAACGTTAAACATGCTATTTGTTGTAGAATAGCGCGCTGAATCGTTTTCAAAATCGCTCCACACGCCGTTCTGAGAAGGTGACCATAAAAGCGGTCGAGTCAGGATTGTTCCCGTGAATAGTAGCGACTTCACATCGAGTAAAGAAAGCGAAGGCGTGTTTATGTGACAACAAATCATTTCGCTACATGTGCGTGGACTACGGTCACCGGGCGACACTCATGCATAAGTAATGCGCGTATTCCGGTATTTTTATTTATCGCCTCAACAAACAAACCACCATTTTTTGAATAAAATTTTTGTATTATTAATCGTTGTAAATTAATAAAAGCGAGGTAAATAAATAATAGTGATATTTCATCGTGTACTACGATGAATATTAATTTATAGTATTGATCATAGGATTACGTTAACGATTTATTTATTTGTTAGTGTAAAGTGTATCTTAGCAACATTTTCCAATTTCTAAAACGTAATACTTAGAATATATACCTAAAGGTATTCTAAGACGTAATACACAGGGTGTCCCATAAATAACACGCCAGAGTGACACTAGAGCTAGATTGGCTTCATGCCAATCAGATAACATCAACATGACCTTAGCAAAAGTTTTCTGGTTTTTGAGATATTGCCACTTTTATGCTTTTAGAAAAAAACTCTGTGTAGTAGTAATTTGGCGACAAAAGACGCCTGCACCATTTATTAAGTATTATTTTTAAATTGTAGTATTTCCCAAGTAACACGAGTTAAATGACAAAAATTGAGATTTTTAAACATTTGTAAAAAAAAGCTACGAATGTTATCATTTTCAAAATAACATTAAATAGGCTAGTTTTTAAGATCATTTTGCTGATTCAGTCCAGTACAATATTTTTTTCACAGTAATTAGTAAAATTTTTGTTAAGGTTTTCGCATTGACTTAAAATGAAACAACTTGGTTATTTTTTGAGCGTAGCGTACTACATACTTTCAAATGAAATGATTACTTGATTGTCTCAACCAACTAGGAAAAAAAACTATAAGTTAGAAGTTATTTATAGCCAAAACAGGCGAAAAAAAGACCAAAAAATATTTAAAATGGACATTATCTCGAAAACCAGAAAACTTTTACTGAGGTCATGTTGATATTATCCGATAGACCTGAAGCCAATCTAGCTCCAATGTCACTCTGGCGTGTTATTTTTGGGACACCGTCTATAATTGGGTTAAATCACTACTCATTGTATTAAAACGCAAAATGTCTTATGACTTACAAATTAAGGACTTTAACTATTATTATCAGACTTACGTATGGACACGAATCACATGAAAAAAAAAACTCAAAACTAGAAACAGTATTATCCTGAATATTAACCACTTTACAGTCACCCTGCTCCAAGCATCTCTGTACTGCATTGTATTGTACTATTTTAGATCAAAATGTATTCCACAGTGAGTACATTTGAGCATGTTTAAAGTAAAAAGACGCATGTTTCACTCAGTATGTACTTTGATGCAAACAAATCCAGTCCAGGTAAACATACCGGTCATAATAGTTCGGTATCTTCATTACGAAACGACCTTTTTAAAATGAGAACAAAAGGAAGTATCTACTTACTTACTCCCGTATTTTGATGGCGGCTGTACACGCTCGTCTCGTCGCTTCGCGTGAAGTTGCGTGCTACTTTTCGCGTAGAGGCTCGATAGAAGAGCACACTATCTACAAACTCGTTGTATCAATTGAACTCTAGCAATGCTATTCTAGTTAAAATAATTTTAAGTTAATTGACAACAGAAAAAAAACGGCCGTAAATTGGACTCGAATTACGATAAGAATTTTTATTATTTTAGCTGTAAATGATTTAATAAACTGTTACTTAGATACGTATTTTTTGGCACTAATAAAAAATAAAATAAATACTCATTTGTTTCTTTTATTTCGCTTAACTGTATTTTTTAACTTGTAAGTAGGTTAGTAATTATTTTCCTTGTAGTGGTAGCGTTTTTATGAATGAAAAGGAGGTACCTAAGTAACAACAAGACGGAGCTAATGCTGTGATAAAAAAACCTGTAATTTACCTCCACAATTACACGGTAGATAGAATAAAACCCTAATCTTATTAACTTTTCGCATCACATTGATAAAGCAATTAACAGTTTAAGTGCTGTCTGAGGATGGTTTAGGCACATTATATCGATATTTTTAACTACAATTACAAATAAGAAATACTTGCTGTATTCGAACCCACGTGACGGGACTCGAAGACCATTACCTATAGTTATCGTGCTATAGAAAAACTGAAACATTTTAATATACATATATTATTATTAGTGAAAAATTATTACACAATAGCTGATTATTTCATAAAATATGTTTTATCGAATATGATGGACATCACTAATTTGCTATACTAATACAAATTGACATCATGGAGGCCAGTTGCTCATTACTTTTACTGTTAAAGATAATCATGATATGCCTTCTAACTCATCTAAAATTACACTTGAATTTATCGTTATTAGCAAATTACTAGTTATTTCTCGTGGTTTTATTTACATTTTCGGCCATATCCTCTCTACCAGTGAGTTCTGGTTCAATCTGTTAATATAAGAATAAAGGTAACGTTTGTGAGGTTGTAGGGGGTAATCACTGGATTTACTGAACCGATTTTGAAAATTCTTTTACCAATAGAAAGTCGAGTTATTTGTGAGTGTCATAGGCTTTTTTTTATCCTGGGATAAGATAAGATCCCACGGGAACGCGGGTGAAACTGCGGGGGACAGCTAGTGCCTAAATATTTTGGAACATTCTTCTCACACGGCCATGTGATCCCAAACTTAGTAGAACTGTACAACAACTATATACATACCTACTTAAATAGATAGGTACTTGTTCTTCTTCTTTGTCCTACGGGTGGTTTCCGCAATTAGGCAACGAAGTGCGCTCTTTTTGCGTAGGAGGGTTTGGCTGGGATTACTCCAGCCATCCTATTTCTTCAAAGAAGCTTGCCAGCCCCTGACGATGCTGACCGCCTCCTTGAGACTACCCGGGTTACCCAGGTAGTTTGCCCGGTATGCGGCCACCCCGTCGCATTCCAGCAGAACATGGGCGGCTGTTTCTTCTGCCCTCATGCAGGCTCTGCACAGGGGGCTGTCTGTGACACATAAATTGAAAAGATGTTTGTTAAAACTGCCGTGACCTGTTATTGCGCTAGTCACTAGTCGCAAACGTGGCTTACTCAGTTGTAGGAGCGCTCTAGAGAGCCTTGTATTAAGTTGAGGAATAGCCAATTTTGCCTGCCTACTAGATAGGTACTTATATCGACATTAAACTCAGGACAAATACGTGTTCATACACACTAATGTCTATCCTGTATGGGAATCGAACCCGCGTCCTGTGCCAACTACGCCGGCTATTCAAATATAAGTAACATCCACAGGTAACATCCCTGTCAATGCTGAATTTTTAAGGCTGGTCAATGATACCCATGAGGATAATCAAGAGAAGATGATTACCTAACTACATAGGGACCACCAGCCCGGTCAGACTTCGTTAAGCTGATGAGAAAGGATATAGCTCATAAAAATATACAATAAATCCTCTCGTCCATTGTATGCTACGCTATAAAACAGCAGAGGAGCAAAATAAAGTAATTTCAACAGCATTAAGATCCTGCGATAGTATTTAGCGCACCCTCTGAAATGGCTGGCAATTTACTAACATAAACTGGATGTAATAAATATAAGACTGTTTAAGGCATATGACCACTGTATATGCTATGCTATTATGCTTTATTATTGCTATTAATGCTAAAATAATAAAAATAAATAATAAAAATCATTTATTTCGATACCTTATCACTAGTATACATCTGGAAGAGTTTGCTTGTGATAGGAGATGCCACTCTTCATAGCCACTGATTTTAGTTAGTAATAAGTAAATCTAATTAAAAACTATGTGACGTAAAATTAATAAAAAATTAAAATATAATGCTAAAAATGTCGTAACATTCTCGGAATTCTTCATATACATTATTATTGCATTTCTGTTTAGAAATAAGATCGAGTTGAGTCGTTGGAAGCTGTTGAAGTTCGACTGTTTTTGTTGTTAAAATCCGTTATACTATCTATATATATATAAAAGTAGAAGTCCTGACTGATCTATCAACGCCCAGCCTAAACCCTTAGACCTAGTAAGCTGATTTTTTTCCCAGGTGTTGTTTTTAAAACTTGACCGAGGAATAAGAACGGATTTTTCGAAATTCAACCTTTAAGGGGGTGAAAAAGGGGTTGAAAGTTTGTATGAAAGTCGGTCATTTTTGAAGCTAGAATCATGAAACTTTGTTTTTAGACTATCAATTAAAAATAAAGAAACACGTGTATCAGCGTTATTTAAATTTATACCCCTGAGGGGGTGAAATGGGGGTTGAAAGTTTGTATGGAAGTCCCCGATTTTTTTAAGCTAGAACCATGAAACTTTGTTTTTAGGCTAACAATTAAAAATAAAGAAAAATAAATTTTAGCGTTTTCTAAAATTTAAGGGGGTGAAAAAGGGGTTGAAAGTTTGTAGGGAAGTCGCATCATTTTTGAAGCTAGAACCATGAAACTTTGTTTTTAGACTAATAATTAAAAATAAAGAAACACGTGTATTAGCGTTTTTTAAATTTCTACCCCTGAGGGGGTGAAACGGGATTGAAAGTTTGTATGGAAGTCCGCCACTTTTTGAAGCTAGAACCATGAAACGTTGTTTTTAGGTTAACAATTAAAAATAAAGAAACACGTGTTTTAGCGTTTTTTTAAATTCAACCTCTGAAGGGGTGAAACGGGGGTTCAAAGTTAGGAGTTATTTCCGTTTCTTGGTATGAAAAATGAGAAGGACTGACTCATCAACGCCCAGTGTTAGACCTAGAAAGCTGATTTTTTTCACAGGTAATGTTTTTAAGATGTAGACGAGGATTAAGAAATATTTTTTGAAATTCAATCTCCTAGGATACGCGGGTGAAATCGCGGGGCGGAAAGCTAGTACATAATATATGGAGAGGCCGCTTAGTAAAAGTTGTGTCATTGAGAGCTATGTTATATATAATAACAACAGTTTATGGTTATTAATAAATATGTGTTAATATTGGTACAAATATGAAGCTTTATTACCAGGCACTTCAATATTTGCTTACATTTTTTCATCAAAGACATTCAATTTGACGTTTTGTTTAAATTCATCGCTCGATTTGGAGGACAAGCTTGCTCGTGTGAATCTAGGGCTGTCACTACATAATAATTAAATTAACTTTTCAAGAATTAATCATGAACAACTTACCTATTACTCCGCTTCAATTCTATAATAGGTATAGAAAGTTAATTTATCCAGTCATTCATATTTTAACTAAGGATAATTTAGACGCTTTTTACAAAACATGGTTGTTAAGAGAAGAAAGAAGTTAAAGAATAAGGGGTTAATATTGAAAAAGGCAATGGTTTTGGAGAAATCTATTAAAGTAGAGCCCTAGTTAGCCCAAAGTTAAGAGTCCATCATTTTTGTTTGGGCCGTCACACTCTCTGGCAGTGCATACACATTACCTGTGTGCTGAATAAATATTACGTTCTCACGCCCGATTTCACTAACTATTATTAATTTTAATGTGACCACCTAAATATGTTTGAGAACATAGCAAACTTTATGATTACGTACTATGGGCGTGTTTCCTGATTTTACTCATACAATCTAGTTCAGAGTCAGAGTCATCACTTTTTTCTATATATTTTTTATTATAAACTTCATAAAATTCTGATCAATAAATGTAGGTTGCGATTGCGACATCCCTGCATTTGGAACTGCAGAACGGCGTTGTTGAATTTATGTTCAGATGTACCTTCTAGTTAGTACTAACACATGTCAAAAACAAACATTTAAATTAATAATAGGTAGATAAGTATTTAATTACACCTGTCGATGCGTGCCTCAGATTATTGGGAATGAAATATAATTAAAATACACGCCTCCATATTGGCTGCAAGCACAGAACATATATGCTACAAGACATAAATATATTTTTTTTAATTTGAACCATTATGTGTAGGGTCAAGCTACTCAAGCTCGATATTTTCATCTCGATTATTAACCTGATTTTCACTGATATTATAGCTACATTCACAAAAATACACATTTTCTCTTATGACCTACATTGATTTAATACATAACATTTTTGGTTAGCAAGCAGGCTCCTCTTGATAAGTGACTACTTTATCTAATTAATTAATAAGACTTTTTGCCAATATGTTTCCGACCTTTTTACAAAAAGTTGCTCTCAAATGTAACTGCTGGAATCTTGCTGGAATACACCGGTGGTTGGTTGGCAACAGTTTTTACTCGAGGATTCGATCCGAGTCACTCAAAATACAGATAAGTATCTAATTGTATTATTTTGGATTAAGCAAAACCGGATAAGAGTTTAGGCAATTTAAAAATATGTTTTTATGCTTAGGTACATAGACAACAATCTCATCAAGGAGGTAAGCCGCCAGTTGCAGCGCTACAAACAAAGTATTTTTTTTTGCATATTCCTATTTGAAGCGTCTAAAGAATATACAGTCTAATTGAAAACCTTCTTTTCTAAAGTCGGTTAAAAAGTAATTAAGCGCAGGTGGTGCTACAAAGTTTATTATACAACTTAATTTTATTTCATTACTTAGTTTAAGCCATGTTGTGCTATTTTATGGAATGAGAATTAAATGAAGCAAGTTAAGTACTAGGTTCTAATGAATTTATTTAAAGCTCAGTGCCAACATAATCATGAATTATATACTATCAATAATAACCTTCTGCCACGTGGGTTTACCCGCAGCAGATTTTTTAAAACTCATTTAAACGAAATTTATCATCAAGTAATACAAATTTTACAAACTTTTATTTTTATTCCGGATAAGCTTGTGTTTGACCACAATCTCACCATGGTAAGTGATGTGGCCGAAGGTGGTAAGCACACACAGCCTAGATGGGAACTGGCTCCCAAGTGTAGCTGTCGGAACACACCGATAGGTGCTTGGCGACAGATTTTCAACTTGAGGGTGGTAGCCAACCAGTCGGGTACTACAAAGTACCCTACCACTGTGCTTATGGTTTCCTCACGATGTTTTCCTTTACCGAAAGCTCAAGCTCATTGTAGGATTGGAACCCACTACCGTCGCCGCGGTATCTGACGTCACTACCACTGAGCTATCATCACCTTAAAACTTTCCCAATAAAAGGTTGAATTTCTGAAACCACTTCTGAGTGTTCCGTAATTTAGCCGGCGAAGGCACAAAGGAAGCATTTTCAAGTCCCAGTAGCTTGGGCTGAAAGTCAGTCAGTCAGTCTTTTTGGCCGTTATATGTAATAGAATATTAGTAGGTACTTATTGATACTCTTAATCAGTAAAAATATCTTCAAACCTAACTGATAACTGACTACCAGATCCCAATGCTAAAAAAATAATACCATACCATTACTCGATATTCCATAAATTTTAAAAATAAATGAATATGAATGTTGTTAAAATGTAACATTTAGTTTAAAATAAAGTTTTGATGGAATAATTTAGAATGGTAATAAAAGTTGGAAGAACAAAATCACTATCACAGACAAAATCTTCAGCCTCATGACACTTTAAACAATTTTATTATTACTACAAACTATATTATGTTACTTTTTAGGGTGCCGTACCCAAAGGGTAAAAACGGGACCCTATTACTAAGACTTCGCTGTCTGTCCGTCTGTCCGTCCGTCTGTCTGTTACCAGGCTGTATCTCAAGAACCGCGATAGCTAGACAGTGGTAATTTTCACAAATTATGTATTTCTGTTCCCGCTATAGCAACAATTACTAAAAACAAGATAAAATAAATATTTAAGGGGGGCTCCCATACAACAAACGCAATTTTTTTGCCCTTTTTGCTCGATATCATCACCAGGCTGTATCTCAAGAACCGCGATAGCTAGACATTTGAAATTTTCACAAATTATGTATTTCTGTTGCCATTATTGATATCGAACTTGAAATATTCACAAAATACTCAGTTGTATTTTTACTTTAATAATAAATATTTAAATTAAAATAAATATTTAAGGGGGGCTCCCATACAACAAACGTGATTTTTTTGCCTTTTTTACGGAACCCTTCGTGCGCGAGTCCGACTCGCACTTGGCCGGTTTTTGAATATAGGCAACATCCCTATTGTATCGTGGATCAGAGCTTTACCAACACAACATAACACAACCTACTTTATTAATACAGTCTCTGGTACAGGTATTCGGAATGGTTACCCAACCCATTATCGCGGGAGTCGTTTGCTGGCCGTAAGGATCAGTTATTTTTTATTATTTCAATTACGAAGTAACGGAACGGTACAATCGAGGCCAATTGTTTTGTTTCGGAAACGGATTTTTTACTTACATTGTTTAAGTAGCGTAAAATTTTACTTTAAGTGAGTTTCAAGCAAATTATAGGTACCAAGGAACATAATGGTGGCGATTGATATTTACAAAATAAATATACTTACCTACTTACTTTATACTTACCTATATCCTTTTCAAGGACAGAACATAAAAAAGGATAGACATAGGATAGATGAATTTATGTCCTGTCAAATTAGTCCAATAATTTTTGTTACAAAGATACATTTTTTTATTTGTTTCTAAAGAATCTTCATATTGGAAGTCATAGTTTGAGCCCACTCGCACTGTAAAAACTAACAAAGACAATCAATTCGAACAATATTCATACTTAATGTACCCAAACAACATAGCTTTCTGAATAGTTAATAATATGCTGCAACACAGTGTACAAGTACGTAAACACGTATCTATAGGCACACTAACACATCATCGCCTGTCAATATAATTAAAAAGGCCGCATTTCACGGCCGATGCCGGATGAAAGGGCTTGTTAACCCGTCGGTCGGGGCTCATTATCACTATATTTCATCGTAACGAGGATGGGACGTAAGGACCGGGTACGACGAAAATACTTTGACGTAAAACAAAATAAACCGACGTTCGAAGATTGAAAATTAATGGTTAATTATTTTAGCACGCTGCAGATCACGATGTTTTAAAGTATGTAATTTGATTACATTAACGTTAAATTGAATTTTTAAAGTTGTTTTTTTTTTTATTTTATATCCACCACATGTCCAGTCCAGCGGTGATTATATTCAAAAGATTTATGCTCCAATGAAATAATCACCTCACCACACATTTGATACGAAGAAAGATAAGCAAACTGACATATTTATGCGGTCGTAGAAAACTCAAATATTTGTGTAAATGCAAATAATAGTAACACAGTCTTGGTCTTGGATAGCACTCCCAAGGAAATTTACGAAACGAAACACCATAGCATGCAGGCTAAAATCACTTTTAAAATCTAATGCCGTATGTTTAAAATAGCTTAAAGCATGTGTACTACACACGTAATAAAACTAAGAATTCGAGATTACGATAATTTGAAAAATGACCGACGATTTAAAAACAAAGACTCGCTTGTACGTAGTGGAAGCGTAAAACTATAATGTAACACTATAATTCACATAACTGCCATCATGTGGGACGGACGGTGAAAAGGGCTAGGGCTGTCAAGCATTATGTTTTTGAAAAATACGCAAAGCAACGCAATTAAAAAGTATGTTAAAATTGTTATAACTAAAATCACAGTAAAAATTTGGGTTGACTACCATCTCACTCAGGCATGGTAGACGATTGAGCACAAAGCCTCGAAGGAAAATTACTTTAGGTCCCTGATCAAAGTTTATTTTTGAGAGTGATGTACCTACTATAGATATTAGGATAAACACTATGATTTCTTGATACAAGATAAGATTAAGATAATATAAAAAATATAACTTAACATATAACTAAACGCACTCGTAACTTTCGTAGACTTAATTAAATTTCCCGTATCGCACTAAATAGCAGTGAATTTCCCAAGTTGGCAACCCTGTAGTTAACTTTCACTGCAGTGACCTGAATGTAAGTTAAATTTTGTTTGTAATAAATTCTTTGAGAAATATTTTCGAGGCACCACTACAGACATTATGGTTATTTGTAGTACTTACTTGATTAATAACTTCCTTTCCCATATTATATTAGGAGAATTGAGTTAATCATTTTAAAAGTAAATTAATGACTATTTAATCTAATAGGTATACATTATTGTATTATTTCATTAATTGAATTATTAATCATTTTAACGGAACTTTGTAAAATAAGTCTTAGAAAAAAAATACTAATCATTATGTTGTCTAATGAAAACAAAAAAGAAATCTAATACGGTCAATCAACAAGTACCCAACTAAAACTAAAAAACGTGTACCTAGGTAACAAAAAATGAATTCCAGGAATCACAAATCAAGTTAATATTTAGGAAATATCATCCATTGTTAAATAGTGGCAAAAATTGCATTAACACTTTATCTACCTAATGAATACAAATAATAAGACATAAATTTAAAAATCTAAACGACACTCAAATGATAGAACAATTTACGAAAAAAAAACAATACCTATTACAATAGTCTTAACATTTGCGCAGACAAATAAACTCTTACAAAGTTCGGGCGAGCTACCTCGAAGAGCCAAAAAAGTCTAATGATGTGAATAAATTACAAACCTTCACTTTTATCTGAAGATCTCAACTCTGGGGAGTACATCTGGGAGGCCATCCAGAAGAAATATTGTAGTCGTTTAAGGAATGAATGGCTACAAGTGGAATGTTAATTCTTGCCATTGATTCACATTAATGAGGCACTCAATTTGATGATAGCCAGATGTCCTGAGAGGCCTTCAGGCCTAGGTAGAAGAATTAACAGGACTTTAGGGACTTGAGTTCTGCTGTTTAGAGGCTGACCTCAGCTTTAAGATGTGAGTAGTTCCAAATTACGAGACATTAATTGAAAATACAGATACCTACATCAAATCGTATAAATCCTACTAAGTAGGTATCTTATTTTACTTAGGTTCGATTATAAACGTGTGAGTTTTTTAGGATTTGAGTAAGGATGTGAAGATTACTAGACAGACTTTGTTAAAACATGGCACACAGCTAGCTAATATTCTATAATGAAACATTGAATACTTTTATCCCAAGAAAAGATAGGGGAACGCGGGCGGAACCGCGAGGAAAAGCGAGTATAAAATAAAACAATAAATATAAAATTCGATAGTCAGGGTCAACTGCTGAAATTTATGACGTGAGCTTAAAAACTCCCACTGAAATAGTAATAAATTTACGTAGACAATGAAATAAATTCCTTGAAGAGTTTACAGTAAACACAGCACCAATTTACATAGCTATTACGTACTTTCGAGCGAACTATTTAGTTGACCAAATTAAATTAGTTAGTCACTTCAATTTAGCACTTAGTTTACTTACCTTGACGAACATTCGTTTAAGGTAATTTAATTGAACGAAATGCTTTGATCGCGTCCCTATTGTGTTACTCAATTATATTCCTCGTTAACTCCTAAGTAAGTATACCTAACCATCTTTACGTCGGAATACTTAAAGTTATTCAACATATCAGAAAATAAATAAGTATATAATACATACCACGCTATATGAAATTATATAACTATTAACATTTATTAATAAACTAGAGGGGCCCGGCAGACGTTGTCCTGCCCTGAAATTGAAACAAAACATAGAACCCGATTCCAGCGCCACCTACCGGGTTCAAACGTGAATCTAAACCATCAGTCAATCCGATCTCGAGATAGTAGAGTATTATATCAAAAAGTCGTTCTATACAAAATTTATGACAAACTGACTCTCAAGTACGGCTGTCGGAGCACACCGATGCTTGGCGACAAACCTTCAACTTTAGAGTAGCCAGCCGGTCGGGTACTTCAAAGTACCTACTCTACCACCGTACTGTGGGATTCGAACCCACAACCATCGCCGTGGTATCTGACGTAACTACCACTGACCTATCATCGCCTTAAAATATTTATGTCTCTACGTTATACTACAGATTTACAAATGTATCGTGGAAAAGATGTACAAGGGTGTATTGCATCTACATACAATATTTTCCATTTGATTTATGATTGCTACTAATATGCATTACTTAGATTATATCACCTGATCACTTTGTCATTGTTTCTGTTATTTCTTAATGATATAGTTCAATTTCCAATGATTCATCATCAGGAACAGTGTAGCTTATCAGAATATTGGTGCATTGTTATCAATCTGTATGAAATATTGATATGCTTCCATTGTTTAGGAAGGAATGTTTTTGTATTTGTCAATACATTTTATCTATCGATGATAGCTCGGTGGTAGTGATGTCTGAAGCATCAGCTTATTCGTATTTCGGTTTCCGTTGGCCGACGCTTTCACACTATAAATTGTGTTTCAGGATCAACTGTTTCAAAAATTACCTATATAGGTACCTATATGTTTCGCTCGCAATTGTTTTTCGTTAGATAATAGGTCTGTGGGGACATCCCTAATGCTCGCTATCTAAAAAAAAGTGCCAGTCGGACTCGCGCACGAAGGGTTCCGTAAAAAAGGCAAAAAAATCACGTTTGTTGTATGGGAGCCCCCCTTAAATATTTATTTTATTTTAATTTTATTATTTATTATTAAAGTAAAAATACAACTGAGTATTTTGTGAATATTTCAAGTGCCTACCTGTTGCCATTATTGATATCGAGCAAAAAAGGGCAAAAAATTGCGTTTGTTGTATGGGAGCCCCCTTAAATATTTATTTTGTTTTTAGTATTTGTTGTTATAGCGGCAACAGAAATACATAATTTGTGAAAATTTTAACTGTCTAGCTATCGCGGTTTTTGAGGTACAGCCTGGTAACAGACAGACGGACGAACAGACAGCGAAGTCTTAGTAATAGGGTCCCGTTTTTACCCTTTGGGTACGGAACCCTAAAAAGATCAACTACTATGCTAACTAGCTAAGATACCTAAATATAGCGCTAAGTTAAGTACGCATTTTTTTCGATTTTATATTACTTACGGGAACAATTCTAACGCTCCAACGGAGTGTAGGTAATTATTTCAATAATTAAACCTAGTTTCCATACTGTATATAATGTATATTTACTGTGGTGAAGGTGACCATTAGCACTTACCGGTTATCAGTTAGATCGATTGCTTGTGAATCTATCTTCTGAGTTGTCATGAAAAAATAATGATAATATAGGACACTGTTCTGATGTAAGTAATTAAAGTAATCTGGAATTATAAAGATAAATATTATGAGCCACCAGGGACATGCAGTATGAATGCCAAATAACTTCTGCATATCACGACTGTGATGTTTGCACGTAATAATTATATGAATAATAAAGTGTTTACTCACTTTAAGTACCTACATAAGACGCTATTAGCGGATAACCATCACAAGAACCGGCTCAACTGGATCATAGGTTCTCTTGCACCAATCTTGCATGCAAGTTCTGATAAGTCGTCTGATGGATATATTGCATAAAAAGGTGATTTGTTGCATGATAAAAACATATTGGACGATTGACATTTGAATGATAACAGTTTGCTTATTTATTCCCCTCAATCAAAGTGTAAGTATTGGACACTATTATGAAATAAATTTGTATGTAATGTAAGTACAGGCCTGGCTGGCTAGTGGCTACCATCCTCGAGTTGAAAATCCTACAGATATATTCCGGCAGATGCACTTGATAGCAAATTTGGTCTAGGCTTAGAGGTCCTTTGAAAATTCGCAGCTGCATCATCACTTATCATACCATGGTGTTACTGTTGCCAAGCACAAGCTATCCATAGAAAAAAATTACAGCTTAAAAATGATACAAATGCAATATTTTCTACAACAGTCTTTTTTTATGTCACAATTGACAACGAGGCAGGCGGGTAAGTGACTGCCGTCGCCTATAAAATATGTCTGTCTGAAATCCGAAGAGAACGTCTTAGTTTTATGTGTAGGTAAATATTAACATTTTCCAGACTATAAAAGGTTCAGAACAATTCGACCCTTTCTACCATTCTCATTACAAGCAATTACATGTAACAGTGACAGCGGAAATAATAAAGTTAAAAGATACCCATCATTTCAATGTTAAAAACCTATAAACCGGTCGGGATTGGTAATTAGGGCGATTTAAAGACTGATACACCATTTAAGTAATTAAATTATGATGCCATTGGTGACTGGGGAGCGTGACACGGGTTTTTAAATGAGTTTCTTGTCGTAAAGAAAGTTTAACAAGCAAAATGTTGACTTGCCTATGTAAATTACTCGAGTGGTGTTAATTGCACTACTCCAACAGCTTTTATTGGCCTATTGACTGATTTCTTCGCTGAAATGAAGGGTGCCGTAAGAAGATGTAGGTACTTCAAGAATGTGTCAAGAATCTAGACCTTCTCCGATACTATCCGTAGGTACTTGAGCCATTTTGCTCTAACTCTTTAGACTCTAACTATGGGTATATGAACCACAAGAAACAACCAGGCAGGTCGCCCTGGTGGTAAGTGACTACTGTCGCCTATAGACAATAGCAAAACAAGGCGAAATGAATCTGGCTATCAATTGCAACTGCCGGAAGACACCAACAGGTGCTTGGCGACAGATTTTCAACATGTGGGTGGCAGCCAGCAAGTTGAGTAGGTAGTACAAACTCAAACTCAAACTAAAACTCAAAACTCATTTATTCAGTTTAGGCCCTGGTAAGGCACTTATGAACGTTACAATTAACTCTACCACCGGTTCGGAATACACTTAAACTGAGAAGACTCCGGTAAGAAACTCAGCAAGGCAATTATTTTTTTTAGCAGTGGATCTTTCTTACATTATATACAAAGTACCCTACCACCGTGCTGTGGTTTCCTCACGATCATGAAGCTTAATCTTTCGCTGAAGGAAATCATCGTGAATTCGAACCCACGACCTTCACCGCGGTATCTGACGTCACTACCACTGAACTATCATCGCCTTAAAACTAAAGCAGACCAGCCCTCCAGGAGTGTTCACGAGTTTGACGCATGTGGTAGCCATCACCCAAGACGCCGCCCTGCAAAGCAAAGGCCTTACAGCAAGCATGACATCTTAAGCTTGCCGTCAAAAATACTTATTAAAGCCGTACGAATTAAAACACAATATGTCATGCACTGTATCTTTTAACAGGCTTTAGTAGTAGTGTAGATACCAACTACCTACCATGGTGTTGTAAACAATAATACACACAAAAATAATAAATGTACCAAGCAAGTCTTTTTTTCTTCTCATTTTTTTTTAAATTCTGGATTGGCTTGTTTTTGACTACAATCTCACTATGGTAAGTGATGATGTGGCCTAAGGTGGTAAGCACACAGAGCCTAGAAGGGAACTGGCTCTCAAGTGCAACTGTCGGAACACACCAACAGGTGCTTGGCGACAGATTTTCAACTTGAGGGTGGTAGCCAGCCAGTCGGGTACTACAAAGTACCCTACCACCGTGCTATGGTTTCCTCACGATGTTTTCCTTCACCGAAAGCTCAAGCTCATTGTAGGATTCGAACCCACAACCTTCGCCGCGGTATCCGACGTCACTTACCACTGAGCTATCATCGCATTAAAGTAAAATTAAATCAGTTTCAGTACCTACTTACCTATCTATTCTTATAACCTACAGCACAGGCATACGTTTAGACGCTTGATTGAGACATACGCCCTATCAAATAACGCAAAGATTGAAGATAATACTATAGATAATAACTCCATTAGGGTTACTTTAAAATGCATGTTAGTTGCCTGTTGCACAGAAGCCATAAATTAATTGTTAATTGTGGAATCAGCCAAAGGCGCCGCACGGACGCGTTTTAATTGACTATCTTACATGTATTGTAGTGGACGAAAGAGTTGCTTGCAGTTATGCATTCAATAGGGAATGCATAACTGCAAGCAACTCTTACTTACTTCTTTTTTAAACCTAAAAGTTTAATAATAGTGGACTGAAATATCATGGTAGGTACTTTGTAATAACGTGTAACGTACCAACTCATTTCTTCAGGCAGCAGTAGGTAGGTACCTATTTAAGAGACAGTCCCTTCAGATTTGTGTGCTTACCACTCTGTCGGCTAGATCACTCACCAATCACCATGGTGAGATTGTGGTCACAGACCTATAAGTAAAAAGTCAAATGATACTTCTATTACTCGATTGATAGGTACCTATAGGTATTTAAGTTAGGTATGTCCCGTTGTTACCCCGGAGATGGCTACGTATACTTTTTATTCCAGTAACGCAGGAAAACCGCGGGGGACAGCTATCTCCCATAATAAATACGTATATTATACTTTATTATGATAGTAATCGATTTGTCATTGAAGCCGCAAGTCCTTCATAGTAGGAAGTAATGTGGATACCTACTCTGGAAGACATTTCAAAAAGTAAATAATGAGCTCTGATGCATCGAGTGTCACAATCGTACCGTACAGAGGAATGGGCTATTGAGATGCATATCTTAAGTCGCGAGTCACGATGCAGTCATTGCTATGGGATAATCCTCTTTATAATCATCTAATCATCATGGAGCGGACCTGTTTATGTTCTTTGGCTGATTTTACAAACAGGACATTATTATAGGTAAATTAAATACACGCCTTACTTAGGTACCTTACTTACCTACCTATAAAACGCTGTTTACCTAAAATAATGTTAGGTATGTGAAATAATAATTGTAAAACTATGATTGGAAGACAAACGATAAATATGTTTTTTATTAATTAGCGTTCTATGAGTACGTAAGGGTCTTATATCTACAATAAGTTGCTAGTTTTATTTTAGCTGTAATATCTATAGTATTTCGATCCATAATCTTATGCATTCACAGCGCCATCTATTATCATTTTATGGCTATTCTTAACTGCCATCGAGTTTCACGTTAACTTTTCTTACAATAGTCAATCATCATGACGAGAGATGGCTTCCAATAAAAAGTACTATTTTAAAATTAACCTGGTGAGATGATTTTTCCTTTTTTTATTTTGTTAGTAGAATATAAACATTTAATTATTTGAAAATTGTAATATGTACGCATTATTTTTTTATTTATAGCTGGCAGCTGACAACTTTTATGCCGACACTTCAATGAGCGTTGCATATTCTGAATTGTCTATATTTGACATACATACATTATAATCAATATGACTTTAAAGGACTCTCCACCACACGTGGAGCCTAATACCAAACAAATCATTAAATTATATTTGCCCCTCAGTGTCGCCAATTTATATAACTTTTCATATAATTATTTTATTGGAATTTCGTACCATTATGACAGACTTGCCAGCAATATTTAACTGTAGGGTAACCTCAGATAATGTTGATATGGATGTTGATCAATTCATACGCACATAATCTCATTTTTGTTGTTAAATAATGAAAAGATAAATAGCAATATTTTTTACAAATACCAATACGCAGACACAAAAAGCCATGTGTAGTACTGGCCTTAGAGATTAAAAACCTAAATGACGTTTTATTGGAAAGCGCCATCTCTTAACAACGCAGTCACACGCGACTTGACACGCAAGTTTGTTTGTTTGTACCTTTTGACGAAAAGTGATTGGTTGCTTTTTAACAACAGTACCGATAAGAACCAATGAATGCTCATTTACGTTTCATCTGACAGCAAAAACTTCATGGAGACATGGAGTTTGTAATAGAGACCATACTTCTTGATTTCGTTTCGTTTCGTTTTCGATCTCGTGTTTCTACGGTTTCTACTGTGCAAGTTCACGATAACAAAGTGCATATTTATGTGTAGTGCATTGTAAAATGACCTAAATTGTGATTACTGAGACATAACAGTGGTTTTAAATAAACAAATCAATAATATCGTGAAAAGCGATATGATACTCTCCTTGGCAGTGTTCAAGATTGTGTCCATATCGTAAAGTTTCATAACAGTTTCTATGATAAAATTCGAGATGTCTTCAAAAGTGAGCAATCAGAAAAAGAAGTGAGTTATAACAATTATTTTCGTGTGTCTAACCTTTGTTATCAGTTCAACGAACAGTTATTGCGTACTGTTCTCTTTGAATGTAGTATTTTCCTCATAGCTGTGGTTGCTAGTTAGTGTCCCCGCGAGTCTTGAACTTTCTCTTCGGAAGTTATTTTGTTCTAATTCATTAACAATAACGTCTTTGGTACATTAGTCTGCACTAAGGTATATTTTAATATTTCATGGTAGGTATGATTCCATTTCAAGGTTCATCCGTGAGTATAATCAATTTTTGTTTGCGTCCAATATTTACTCTTATTTTTCAATACATTCGAAAGCTGTTGATAATATGTACATACAAACTACATTACAACACCATTGATGATGAAACTTAAATGTAATCGGTCAGATAGTAGCCTAATGGCATGGCTAGAATATGAAAAAGCTATTTTAAATTTTTTACTTGTTAACCATTCAAAAATCTAGTCATCTTTTAATGAGTAATTTATGTTATGCAAAACCATGACTTATTGACACATCACACAGTAGATATGTAATTGAAAATAGCTTACATATAAGTCACGGACATTCATTTCAGGTATTTTGCTTGAGTCCAAAGGTTAAGCAAGTTAACTGCCAGGTTATTTTATGTTGGTTGTGACTATGGGACTCTGCCTCCTAGTACCATGGTTTGAATTATACATAATACAAGGCATGGTAATATTCAAGATTATCAAGATTACAACTATTATTGTATTATCAAAAATATAAAAACAAAATTTTATCAGAATCTTTAGAGCTGTGTCTGAGAAACACAAAATATATTTATATATATTCATCAAGAATTGCTTGCTTAAATTTATTAACTATGTCGCGATTCCTGGATTTCTATTTTTATGCAAGTAGTTTTCGGGCTATCATCTTTTCTTTCCATAATTATCTTATTCATTGTCATTATATCAACAACATTTGTCATCTTTTCATTTTCATATTTTCTCTGCAACATTTATCTGAACTTATCAAATCACCCAGTTAACATGCAAATCAGGAAAAAACTTAAAATACATGTATACACTTTTTAAGCGCTCAGGAGACCCTTGGATCAAGTTGAGTAATAGCCAGTCTTGCCTGTCTACACTCCTCAAGGTTTTTCCAGTAGTTTTAGTGAAGATGGTATGTGCGTTTGCATATCCTACCTTTAAACCAACATTGAGAGAGAGGGATAATAGGTTTGGGTCCAACAGGTTTTGACTCCGAACCGATCCACTCCTGGCCAGAGAGTCAGCTGCGTCATTGTCTCTGTCTGTACCCATATATTTATAATAATACTAGCTTTTGCCTGCGACTCCGCCCGCATGACTCAAACTTATACCAAATTTCATCTAAATTGTTTTGGTGGTTTAAGCGTGAAGAGGTAACAGACAGACAGAAATTAGTTCAGCGGTAATTGATTTCCCATAAAAACTTAACCTTTTCGCCCCTTAAAGGATGATTTCTGGGATAATAAAAACTATCCTATATTTTTTCCCGGGGATCAAACTATCCCTATACCAAATTTCATCTAAATCGGTTCGGCGGTTTAAGCGTGAAGAGGTAACAGACAGACAGACAGAAATTAGTTCAGCGGTAATTGATTTCCCATACAAACATCCACTCCCCTTTTCACCCCCCTTGAAATGAAATGAAAGTCCCAATGAAAGTCTTTATTTTTCTTTATAGATCTTAAAGTATTTTTTTAGGAATAAATCAACAGTATTAAATCAAATTTCACTTATTATTGTGACTTTCCTTAAGGCTTAAAACTTAATAAAATCAACTTCGTAGAATAGAATTTAATTATGACCGACTTAATAAACAACAAACTCAAGCAGACCAGCCCCCTCAAGCAGCACCTGTTCACAAGTATGACGCGTGTGGTAGCCACCGCCCTCCATTTCTGATGTCAGTTTTGGACCAATATTTGGTCAAAACTGACATCATAAATGTTACTGTTAGTTCGCCTTCCTCAATATCTACATAATTATCAACAGCAGCATAGCGATATTCCGTGATTCTGACGTCAAACTTAACTAAAATGTAACTGTAACACCACTGGTGTATTGCTGATGGCTGATTGTAGGTTCTTGCTGTAACTAATGCATTTTCTGATGATCTCAAAGGTACTGAACGTTCTAACGCGGTTATCTTCTGAAACAGGTGTATTTTCCCTTAATAAAGTATTTGTTACATCTTTCATGGCCTTTTTTTGCGTGATACTTAGAACAATGCTCTTTCCAAGATTTTTTGCAGCCTTATGCCTTTTTCTTTTTTCGTTTGGTATTTCCGTTTTTCGTTTTCTTGCATTTATTATTTTTTAGGATCATTTTGAAGACGCTGATATCTCAAACGTTCAGCTATACGTTTTTGTTCAATTTTCTTCTGTCGTTTTGGGTGGCATTTTGAGACCTACGAATAAGACGGTACTCTTAATTTTTATGTTCATACATGCGCAATCTGGCATACGTAGGACTTAATAAAACGTAAATAAAGCAGTCCCCTGTGGTATAAAACGGGGACTGTTTTGTACTATGGAATGACAGGGGACTGTTGCTCAGGGGACTGTCATTTTGACATAAAAATCAAAATACCACGAATTCATCGAAACGTATCACATTTACGAAATAGGTGTGGCTACATATTCAATAATTAATGAATTTATACAAATTATCTTAATTTAAATAATTAAAATAGTAATAAAAAGGCTTACCAGTGGACTGTTTTAACTAACGGCCGAGACCCGTAAATCACTAGCAAACGCAGTGGTGACACTGAAAAGATGGCGGTTGCCCGCTTCACTCTACAACCGAACGAACTTTACATCGTATTCGTTTTGTTTCACGATCTAAATGTTCCGAGCCAATACAAAATTTGCCTTATGTGCTGTTTTCAAACTTTAACAGGGGACTGTTTTAAAAATTCGAGGACAGCATTTGAACATAGATTTTTAGTTTAAATTTTTAAAGTAAAAATATATTTGTGGCTTATATAGATGCTTTCTGAATTTTTAAAGTATCTGTATATTCTTAAGTCAGTTATCAACGGCAAAAAAATTAATATTGGTCACAAGACTTGTAATTCTGGAAAAGCGACGTACCAGGGGACTGTGTTTTGAGGTGTCTGACTTAATTTTTTTCAAATATTACAATACTAAATTACTAAATAAGCCGTAGCGTGCAAAGAATACCTAATATTATGTCTTTATTAATACAAAAATCTGAGAACCATTAAGATTTATTACATAAAATTTGCTTGGGACAGCGTTTTTCCATTTAGTGGAGAAATGCCCATCTATAGACTTTATGTTACAAACGGAATCATATTTTTTACACCAAATGTTTTTTACTGATAAGATTGTTACATTGATACATCAGAAATAATATATCGATGACATAAACCTAACTGTTATGCGTATGTAAGTTTTATATCTACTCTAGAACAAGGAATAAAACTTTGTTGTTTCCTTTATCTTTACTAATGATTTTAGTTGAGAGAAAAGAGATTTCCTCATCAGCAACCAGCCTTAAATTTCTCGGAAGAAATTTCGGTCTTGCAGGTATTTACCATAAAACCGGTTCTTTTATACTACGGCTATTTGGAGATTCGTGCGTAATTTGGACTGAAGTGTGGATTAAAAAAAGTATTTAGGTACTTAAAATAAATCAATACTGCATGATTGTAATGATTAAGTACATAATCTTTATTGTCGTATAAAACCTAAGATTTGTGTTACATTGGTTTCTGTGATGGGGTGAAAATATGTTGAGATATCAAGATCAGATAAAGAAGAAATGGTCCCTTTACATAAAGACAAAGAAGCATTGGTTTATCGAAATAAATATCTAACTACCAAGATGCTACACATAGTCAGAGCAATAACAATTATGGCGCTGTCTAGTTCTGAATATGTCTACAATGTATGTACCTACATACCTATACACATAAACAGATGGATTCAAACTGGAGCAGTCAACACTTGCTTTACGCTTATTTTACACTTGATATAACATGAAGCTGTAGGTATTTGGATCCGCATCACTACATAAGATATTCCATTGCATATACATAACTTTTGTATTTGGTTGAATTTTTGCCATAGATTTGTATTAAGCGTACTTGTTTACCCATTTTCTTTGCAAATGTAGAAGCCGTAGCAACAACTAACTTATTTTGGTCCCCCTTAACATGATTGACATTCAGTTGTAACAAATATAAACTTTCTTTCCCCTAAAATATTTTTGGACTTGAACTTTACAAGGACTAAGAATGTCGGAGGAATTTGTAACCTAACCTTCAAATCTATGAGGACGATATTTCATTAAATAGAATCACTGGTGTCCAATGTACCTATGCCTGCTCAGGATCGAATTCACGGTTTTGACTCAACTCATGTAAAGAGGAAAAGTTTATAAATGAAAAATATTTCTGCACACTGACCTGTTTAAACCATCTTGTTGCTGGAAGACAGTGATTATGCAACAGAAAGAGATCTTGAAAATGTTTACGCTTCCGCGACCTACAAAGATAAATCTAATGCGATATATGTTACGATTGGAATTTGTAACCATTGACAGTTCTGTTCTCAGAAGTCCTATGAAAACGTATTAAGACATATTTATTTTACTAAAGCACCCTATTATACCATAGGGATCATGCAGCGAATTCCTAAAATATTACTTTGGTCGAGATGTCATCATATCTTACGTTGTTTGTATTTTAGTGCATTAATTATTTTGATAGCAATAAAAACCATTGATCTTTTAAAAATACTTTCAGTTGCACATTAGACCTTCACATGAATTTATTTCAAACCGCACAGGAAAATTTCATGTCATAATGAGTTTATTTGTTTTGCCTGGTCTTCGGGGATTCATTTTTTGCCACCTGAGAAAATGACAATTGTTTAAGCTAATTATGATTTATCTTATTATTTAAAAATTATAAAACTACTAGTTTTCAGCCGCGCGGGGTACACCCGCGTTTCCGAGAGATCTTATCTTTTCCCAGGATAAAAGTATCTTATGTTTTATTCCAGGATATTCTACCTATGTGCCAAGTTTCATCAAAATCCTTTTTGGATCTTTGGTCTTTTTTGGATGATTGAGCAACAAACATCCTAACATACAAACTTTACATTTATAATATTAGTAGGATAGTAGCTTTATATAGCCCATGTTACTCGCCGATAACGTATCTTTCTATAGATGAAATATTTTTATAAATCGGTTAAGTATTTTTGAGTTTATGCATTACGAACAAACATGCATAAAAACAAATCTTTTCTCTTTAATATTAGTGTAGAATGGTAGATACCACTTTAAATTCACAATAATTTGCCGTAGATTAACCGGAAATTATTCGTGAAAGCCAAATATTTTCCGCCTATAGGTATAGCTGGTACACGCTAGCTCATACACGCGCATGGCGAATGAGAGCTCGTAGAAAACTTTGTATGGGCTCTTAATTTGCTATGAATTAACTGTAAGCGAGCCCCATACTTAGATAGATAATTTACCAAATCCGGACCGGCTTTTTTGAACAAACTGTATTCGCGGTTTTTTTTTGTTTCACTGATAATTTACGGCAGATTCTTGTAAATTTCATTATATGGCAAAATGTCCTGTTTACTTCACGTAAGTATTACTTTTGCTGATGTTATAAATACGCTTAATAAAAAATAGGGCATGTCTTTAGATGGAATTATCTATTTGACTCCTAAATATCATCATTAAAGTGAATAATGCAATGGATCCACTATAAGCTGTAACTTACGAGGTCTATTCAATCATTTCTAGGTAAGTATCTTCTATCCTATAAATAAATAGGGTCTAACCCGAAATAAGCGGCAGTCACCTGCAACCGACCTGGCAAGCCAGTACGTGCGGAGCCCTCAGTTCAGGTGCCAAAAATGCGGACTCTATTGTCACTCCCATATTGGACTGTATATACAGTCATTCTAAAGCCGGCCACGGACGCTGTTTATATCATCTTAAGATGTATAGGCCTTTATGTAACTGCAGGTGTATCTACCTCAGAGCTAATTTACTGGATGTGAATTATTGTACGCAAACTCTGCTGCAATTGCTGTCGGTTATGCTTGGATGCGGAGAGCGCAAGACCGGCCATTGTGGAGATCCTTGGGGGAGGCCTTTGTCCAGCACTGGACGTCTTCCGGCTGATATGATGATGATGATGATGCTTGGATGCTCTCTTAATGGGATGATAAGAGATATTATTCTATCATATGTTTGAACATGTGGTTAGTGACGCCGTGGCCTAAAATTTTAGTGCTTACACACAAAACCTAGAATTGTATTCTGATGTGAGGTGCATTGATTTACGCGTTCCCGAGGGATCTTATCTTTTCCCGGGATAAAAAGTATCCTATGTCCTTCTCTAAGGTACCAATCTATCTCTATACCAAAATGCATGAAAAAATAGTTAAGGGGTTTAGGCGTGAAAAAGTAAAACAAAGTCAACAACCAAATTGGTTGGTTAGAATATCAGAATGTAAAAGCGAGTGTTGGTCCCTTTATTTAATATAATTCGTTTCATATAAATAGTACAGACAGAAGCATTTCTATCGCACGCAAGCCCTTCACAACACGACTAGAATTAATTATTTCATTTAAATTGTAGCCATTTTAATATCTGAGATAGGTACCTTTGTTAAATGAAATAGCTATGCCTTTATTTTATTATTTACTGAAAAGTTAAGACACGAATAATATATTAGAGGTTCTTATGCCCAAATAGGCTTAAATAAAAACTTTGTTTTATTATTTAATCATGCCTATTATATTAAGAGATTTGTTTGACGTCATTTGCTCGCACAGCATTACTTGAAGACTGAGATAAGAGTAATTATTGTATATTTTAATAAGTTTTGTAATATAAAAATTAAAAAATAATGTTTAAGTAAGTACATAAACTTAGTAGTTTGTATTCATATGCAGAATTGCTTTACATTACTCTTGTACCTACCAAAATTTCTTGTACATTTCATTTTACGGGCCGGTTGGCGTGGTTGGTTAATACACTGCCTATCACGCCGCAGGTCATGGGTTCGATTCCCATCCAGGACATTTGTGTGCATGAACATGTCTGTTTGTCCTGAGTCTGGGTGTATTTATCTATTTAAGTATGTATTTACAAATAAAAAAAGTTGTCTATGTAGTATATAAGTCATCTGGTTTCCATATTACAAGCTTTGCTTAGTTTGGTATCAGATAGCCGTGTGTGAAAAATGTCAGAGGAAAAAAATAAAAATTTATTTCGGTTATTGAACCTGCCAAAAGTCGTGTCAGGCGTCAAGAAATGAATAAAATTGTGCTTAATACGTATCGACAAACCGATAAAGGCTTTCCTATCATATCAATTATTGACCAATGAGAATACATTTTTTACCCACTATCTTTTTTTAAATTTGAGATTACACTTACGCTTTGATGTTTCCATTTCTACTGTGAAGTTTTTTCTTCAAAATTTTGGGCACGTTCTTGAACACGACATGATTTTGTCTAAAAAAAACATTTTGTGTTTTTGTCTTTCTGATAATTCATTACTCCGACATAACTTGTAATTTTTAATGATGTTATTTAAAGGTTAGTGCCTCCTTTGACACCTAGTTAGTTCAACCAGTTCTTATTTCCAATTACATAGTATGGTTATAAGTCTTTATGTTATGTGGAGATCTTTTATGTACATTTTTATTGTACTATTTTATTCAGATAATTTTTTTTTTCGGTTTTCGGTATTCGAATTTTCATTAGCTTATCCGCCTAATTAGATATGTACCTACCTTATTATATATATTACTTAATATAGTTATTATAATTAACAAATAATTAAAAATATTTTTTATGTATAGGTAGGTATAGATTGCGGACGGCCGTCCGTCTGGTCATTCAAGAGGTTTAGTTATTTTTTTAAATAGCATAGGAACAACTTGGGCCTGGGTGACGACAAAATGCTTTTTCCCGGGAAGCACACAGTAAGTTTTAAACAGGAGTGAAAATGGGCAACATTTTTATAACAAAGTGCAAACAAATTTTGAAACAAAACGTTTTTTAAATGCACCATCATTTTTTTCTTGACACAACTTTCTACCTAATTTATTTTTCAAGACTTTTTCTGTAATTAGGACATTTTATAATGGATGGAGGACACGCAACTGTTTTGACTATAATACTGATATGTTACTCATTCACTACTGTATTCTTAAGGATTTGCTTTACAAGGCGTTTGTTAACTTAAAAGGCAGTTAAGAATTAACTACTAAGTAAGGGAGTTAAAGAGTCGCCCATAAACATATCGTAAACATTTAAAATGCCACGTGAATTATGATGTGCAAATACGACTTGCGTTGATAAACATGTTAAAATTTCTACTTTTATTTTGTACAAATCGTCCAAATGGGTAACAAGAGCATTTTGAATAAAACGTATTATTAGCTCCGCACATACCAAGTTCTATTTTCAAATCTTGTATCCTTTTATTTTAATGCCAACAATGGATACCTCCATAGGTATGTTGCTTCGTCGCTTCGAGCTTCACAAATCTCGGCGTAATTCCAAAATGTCTTAACCTGTTTAATGGATCGAGGAGACTGTTTTTGTAATATTCTAATTTTCCCGTCCTTTTTAGGGTACCGTACCCAAAGGGTAAAAACGGGACCCTATTACTAAGACTTCGCTGTCTGTCCGTCCGTCTGTCTGTCACCAGGCTGTATCTCAAGAACCACGATAGTTAGACAGTTGAAATTTTCAGAAATTATGTATTTCTGTTACCGCTATAACAACAAATACTAAAAACAAAATAAAATAAATATTTAAGGGGGGCTCCCATACAAAAAACGCTATTTTTTTGCCCTTTTTTGTTCGATATCATCATCAGGCTGTATCTCAAGAACCGCGAAAGCTAGACATTTGAAATTTTAACAAATTATGTATTTCTGTTGCCGCTGCAACAACAAATACTAAAAACAAAATAAATATTTAAGGGGGGCTCCCATACAACAAACGCGATTTTTTTGGCCTTTTTTGCTCGATATCAATAATAGGTAGCACTTGAAATATTCACAAAATACTCAGTTGTACTTTTACTTTAATAATAAAATTGAAATAAAATAAATATTTAAGGGGGGCTACCATACAGCAAACGTGATTTTTTTGCCGTTTTTACGGAACCCTTCGTGCGCGAGTCCGACTCGCACTTGGCCGGTTTTTTTCAAAAGATCGATGTGCTTTACTTTTTACCTGTAAATGGATATGTTTTGCTTTTGGTAGCTGTTGTATTTATGTAGGTGATAGTTCTGAATTATATAAGAAGGTGAGTGTTAAAAATCAATCAATTCGACGAATTTACTGAGACCCTGAATGCTATTTGCACAATTGCCGCAAGTTGACTGTAGAGTTTACGATGAAATCATATGGGTGAACAAATCCTCAATACCTGATGTAAATGAAGAATTAACATACAATAAATAAATATTAATTAAGTATGCAACCAACCGCAGCCTGTTTCAGTATCACCTCGATGGGCTTGTTTTTATGTCACATCGTCATATAGGCAATAGAAGTGAGTAATTTGAAACGTCAATTACGCCATTGGATGCCTATTTATAAATAAAATTTGTATTCAAATCAACCACAAACCGTATGACATGATCTGTGCTTTACCTCAGCTAATAAATTTGAAAAAGATCAAAATCAGACAGATTTATAAACTGCCTGATTTATCCTTCATAACGTTGTTATTCAGGGTTTGAATCTTGACGGATTTATTTTATGCTCAACTCTGATAATATAATCTTATCTCTTAGGCGGGACATCTAAGTCTACTTCTAGGCATATTTGTGCAGCCCTTAATCGTAACCTAGATAATCAAGTTATTCAAGTCTACTAAGAAGATTTAACGAATTATCAATTCGATTTTCTAGTGGGTCTTTTTGTCCTATTACTTAAAAACGCCTTTTGGATAGCGGCGCTAATTAATTAAAAAATAACAAGATAAACAGACCACTTCGCGCCACGATCTAGACTCACCAGGGTCGAAATAAAACGTTATCTCACAACATTGTTATCATCAACTTTTTGCTACTATATGCCTCGTTCGAGTTGAGATAAGGGCATCTTTGCTAGTATCAGTCGCTCGCTGATATTGTTCACCGATGGACTGTTTTGTTGTTTCTTTCATCACGGATGTCAGGAACCTGGTTCCACGATGCTCGTGAACGGCTTGAGCGAGCACTTACCGCAACAGTGCCCGGTTGTGGGCCAATACGAAGAAATGGGATGGAACATGCAGTGTCCAGCGTCGAGCCAGTGGGCGAAGCATGTCGGCAACGTTTGCGGTTTCGGTGTTTTCGGTTCGATTCATAACAACTCATTGCAGTGCTTTAGAAATGACCCTTATTATACGTACGACCATGAGAGAGTTCCGCATTACTATCAGCCACAGGAGCGTTACCCTCCTCCCGCTGTTGATGGTTATGTCCAAAATCAGCCGGTGATGCAGAATTTGCCATGCCAACAAAACCAGGATTGGGATTATGGGAGCATGTGCTACAATGTGGACGGCCAACCTTGTCAGTACACGGCAGTCGTAGACTTAGAAGATTTTATGTGAGTTACCTTCTACTTTAATTAATTTTGTAACTACAAAAAATCTAATCGAAAATCCAAACATGTACAAATAGTAATATAAAATCAATCTTGATAACTTTAATTTACTTCCTTCACACGTGCTCGTGGTATATATTTTACAGTCATTCATTATGCATTTATATGAGCAAATAAACAAAACAGATTAGATCTCATAAGACGATCAAAACATGTCTGGTGCTCCAAAGGTTTAAAATTTTCCTGTTATATTTGAATTTCGCGGAAATAAATACGCGATTAAATCTACCGATTAAAATCATGTTAATGTTGGTTGGACCTTTTTTAAAGTTATGTCATTAAAAGCTTTTTCCAAAATAATCGTCTCCAGTGATAAACCCTTATCTAATCATGAACGTGACAGTCTGGTAATGTAAATCACTGTAATGATGACCCGTATCTTCCAACATGTCATTAAACAACGTGGGGTGTTCCGTCCGGTATCATTTTTGGCATATTTATAGTGGTACTAACCTGGAAGTTGGCCAAACTGAATAAAATCAGCTGATCAAAACTCGTGATGAATGAAACCAATGACTCAGCTTTCGTATTTTTTAAACCTTTTCATTGCAATGTAGACAATATGTCTCCAATAAAAATCATCTACAGTTTGTGCTTGAAATAAATACACAATTGAACTTCGATCGTTTTTATAGTTCATGCGTACATTTTGTAATTAGATATAACATTAATCAGGTGTCTTTCTGTAAACGGATTTATTACATTTAATTTTAATAATGACGATAATAGTGGATTATGAATTAGATTATCGAAACGCTGATATTGTGAAAAGTAAATGTGGCTAAAACATCCTACGGGATGTAAGAGCTCGTTCACACGAGCAGCATGTTGCCGACTGCAGCCGCCGACACTCGGCGACATCAGCCGTCGGGGTGTGCGGCAGCCGTCGACTGCAGTCAGTTGTCGGTGGATGCCGCCGCCTGCCGTCGGCGCGTCGACTGCAGCCGCCGACACGCGTCGGCGACTGACGTTGCTCGTGTGAACGAGCTCTAAAGTAAAGAGCCAAGCCAATGTCACCTAACAATTAAGAGTTTCAGAACCTAATTAAAAGTACATTATTAAAATATCCCATGTTTTAAATTGAGAAATAATTTCCGATAAAAGGGATGTTGACTGGCATATCAAATCAGGTTCTCTTTATAAACGATAGTTCGTATAGAGTTTTGTATGAAATACTGGCTTGTGACGTCATAAATATTTATACACCATGAAAATATCTACTGTTTGTGTTAATATTATAATTAAGAAATCATGTAACTATAATCTAAATCAATATAAATAATCATGTACTACATTTTTTGAAGGTTTAACACTGCTAACAAGTGTTAAAACTTAGTATAACAGTTAGATATTTTTTCTTGAATAGCAATATCCCTATTATTTTGTTTTAGTAAGATACGATTTTAATCGTTTATACAGTGGGTTTAGATAAAATCTATCAACCGTATACCAGCTATCAGCTGAATGTTCTTGTACATAACTTGACGTAGCGTTGGGTCATTTAAAGAGAAGGTTAGGTTATCGCCGATGATGTGTTTCTGTTGACACATGAAGATTGACTCTGGATATTCATTTATTAGGGGGCGTCTATTAATTAAGTGAGGCGTTTTTAATGATTTTCCGACCCCCTCTCCCCCCTGGTGAGGATGTCGTAAGATTGGGCTCAATCTATTAACTTACAAACAATTTTTTTTATTTCATGCCTGTGTCAAATATGTCTAATGGAGTCTTATAAGTGGTATATCTGACTTGCCTGCGAATTTCTTACTATGAACTTGTTACAAAATTTGTTTACTACTGTGCCCTATAAGAAATCTAAATAACGCTTTCGAGGTCAACAAAATCAGAACGCAGAGATCAAAAAGATTTGCCGTTGTAGATTGTATGTAGAGCAACAAATTCAGGTTCCTTTATTTACAAAAAAATTGCTACATTGTGATGATCATAATATTATATTTCATCATATTTAAGTAAATTTAACTAAGAAAATAAACAAATTCACTACCAAAACGAAATCAAAACGACCTGTTTTTAATTTTTTAAAATAAAATATCAGCTCAATAATATAATTTACAACAGTAAAAATAATAATTCAGACAGTTTCTCCCATTTTTGCGTTTCTCCGGTCCCTTTCTAAATGGCAGTAGTAGTATAGTGAGAGACGTCAATACAGTGATGAAGGTCGTGACTTCGAAATTCGAATTCTACCTACAAATGAGCTTGAGAGCTTTCTGTGATGGAAAAGATAGCCACTTAAATTTAAGGCGATTATAGCTCAGTGGTAAGTGACGTCGAATACCGCGGCGAAGGTCGTGGGTTCGAATCCTACAATGAGCTTGAGCTTTCGGTGAAGGAAAACATCGTGAGGAAACCAAAGCACCCTCAAATTGAAAATCTGTCGCCAAATACCTATCGGTGTGTTCCGACAGCTGCACTTGAGAGCCAGTTCCCATCTAGGCTTTGTGTGCTTACCATCTTCGGCCACATCATCACTTACCATGGTGAGATTGTGGTCAAACATAAGCCTATCGAGAATAAAAAAAAACACCTATTGGCTCTCCTAAGGCGCCATAAAAATTTTTTTTTCTCGAAATTCTGTTGTACAAAAAATACAACAAATGTACGAAATATAAATATACAACTATAATATATAAAAAAACTTCTTCGAGGCTGCAGCGTTTCCTCTGGCTTTGGATGGCCAAGCTGATGCGTTGGCGGAAAAAACGCCCCGCCAGCGCCCGCCGGTCTACCGAGGCCTCGATTTTTTTTTAAGTTAAAATACTTGTGAAACGACGAGCTTCAGACCCCCACGGACCCATGGGCAATTGTTTTTCGCATTTGTAATTTTAGCGCCCCTTGCTACCTGGCGGATAGAGTGACCGCAACTCTCGCTCTACTTAGGGCCACCGCTAAACATAGCATCGTCCCACTCAGATTCAGTCTCCTCCTCCGTAAATTAACGGCCCGAGCCGCACTCAGTAATTCGACCATCCCTTATAACTCTTCTAAATCGCTCATGCGAAGACCGTCTCACTTTTGTGTCCCCTCGACGACGCCTTGAGACGAGGTTCGTGTCCCAGCTGGGGCGTCCTCAGCGGTCAGTCGTCTAAAATTTTGCATCTCGGTTGAGAGCCCTAAGCGCTCGCCGAACAGTCCGCGTAAGGGTGTCTGTGGTCCCTCAGACCTCCAATAAGTCCTCCTAAAAAAAATTGCATTGCGGTAGAGTAGTAGTACTCGCCTGACTAGCCGTTCTACTTGAGGGCCTTTTAGGCCTGTAGTAGACGTTAGCCATTTACATCGCAGGTGGTCCGAAATGTCAATTGAAATTGATTGGTAAAAAAAATAAAATTATTTTTAAAATAAAAAACAAAAACCGACTTCAAAACTGTAACCTATACCTATGTACAAACATAAACTAAAAAGTAAAGAATAATATTTTAATTTCAAAGCAAGAGCCTTAAAGGACAATCAACAAAATTATTGATATTTATTACTATTTAATATTTATAAACAGTTATTTTTGGAGTCGGTGCCAGTCAAGAAGAAGGACAGTTTTGAACTGGACACGAAGTGTTCATACGAGAAAACGTCTTACGACACCTCTCCTTACGGTAATGTTCCTTAGGTCTGCGCCGTCGCTCCCCTACTTTTCGAAAGTTTGTTACAAAGGCAGAATTAAACTGTCCTTCTTGGCTGGCACCGACTCCAAAAAGAACTGTTTATAAATATTAAATAGATATATAAATATCAATAATTTTGTTGATTGTCCTTTAAGGCTCTTGCTTTGAAATTAAAATATTATTCTTTACTTTTTAGTTTATGTTTGTACATAGGTATAGGTTACAGTTTTGAAGTCGGTTTTTGTTTTTTATTTTAAAAATAATTTTATTTTTTAATTTTTAAAGTTTATTCCTTATTATATGTTATCCTAGGCTAAACTAGTTTGTCCTGAAATCGGGTCTGGCCGGTAAAATATAATATATAACTAGCGGGCCCGGCCGACATCGTCCTGCCCTGAAATTAAAACAAATCTTGGAACTCGATTCCAGCGCCACCTACCGGGTCCAATTGTATTTTAAAACCATCGAAGAACCCATTGAAGTATACACACGAAATTTCATCCAAATCCAAAAAGTCATGCTCAACGACTCAGTTTGATTCACTAAGGTTTATCAAACGAGATATATTTTTTTTCGTTTTTGTTGATTTTCTCAAAAAGTGCTTTATCAATTTCGACAAAATTTAAATGGGACCACCTCTGAAGTAGGATCTACCAAACAAAAAAAGAATCATCAAAATCTATTCATAATTGGCAGAGAAATCGAGTAACAAACATACAAAAAAAAAAAAAAAAAAAAACATACAGACGAATTGAGAACCTCCTCCTTTTTTTTGAAGTCGGTTAAAAAAACGCAGAGCATGCGCTTTATGTGCTGGAGTAACGTAAGAAAATCCAATATCGATGAATCTTACAAGGACATTAGGTTTAATTAGATTCATTCGTTTTGGAACGTCACTACGCAGAACAAACAATCCGCGTTCACAGAAACCGCGCGACCCGCTTCGTTGGTTTGGTGGCAACGACATTGCATAAGAAAGGCTTTATGTAAGAACCTATTTGACAGATGTCTATGATCTCTCCAATATTTGTGGAAATCATATGAGAATGTCCCCACGTTAAAAAAAATAAAAATGTTTAGAAGCTATCTGATAAGCAAAAATGTGCACCTGTGTCATTTGAGGCTTCCGGCGATTGGGACCGCAATAAACTAGGACCGCGGTCCTAGTTGCCGGATCCATTTAATTAGAATATTTTTCTTCCGGCATCTGGGACCGCAATAAACTGGAACCGCGATCCCAGTTTAATTTTAATATTTTTCTTCCGGCGATTGGGACCACACATAAATTAATAGAAAATATATTTTGTTCAAGCCGAAATCCGTACAGTCAAACGAATAAATGTTTACAGTAATTTAAAAAAGATTTAATGATAAAGTAACAGTAAGTACAAACAGTAAGTTACAGTAATTTAATAAAGAGTTAGTGAATGTTGTGTTACTAGTTGTGTTTTTAGTCCAAACATGGCTTGAAAATTCGATGCTCGCAGGTACTTTTACCACTTATGGGGAGCCACATAAAACAAATAATGCTGTCGAACAATGGAACAGTCACATTAGAAAGTATATCAAACCAAAACCAAACATTGCCCAATTGCTGGAAGGACTCCAAAAAGATACGAAATATTATTCTGAAGCATTAAAAAATCCTAACAGCATCCAAATATCAAAGAGAAAGTATTCAACCATGGAAAAGATGAAAAAAAATAATGGTGCTGTTAGTGACTTATTTAATCGAAAAATAAGTATTGGCCATTGTTTGGAGAGATTACGATGAACAAACAAACACTTAATTCTGAATGTGCGTGTAATTCAAATTGTTTTATATAGTAACGTTATTATAATTATTATTCATTATAATATATGTGTATATTTATATTATGTATACGTATATTTAAAAAACAGAAGTGATAACCAAAAAATATTAAGCCTGATTCTATTAAGCTATGATGGTAATTTTTAACTAATTATGATTGTTGACTATGATTACTATATTTTAAATAACATAGATGATATCCAAAAATCTTTAAGACTGATTATGTGAAGCTATGGCGGCTATTTTTGACTAATTGTAATTGTTGACTGTGATTGCTGTACTCGTATAAGTAGGTACGTTGATTATCACTACATATTCTTCCACCGTGTCTGTCTATCTGTTCACGATAAATAAAAAATACTGAACAGATTTTTGTGCAGTTTTAACCAATAGATAGTTATTTATAAGGAAGGTTCAGGTATATAATTTGTCAAGGTTTTGTGTAAATTGCTTGAAATATAACGATAACACTAGTCAACAAGGAAACACTTTAGCATTTAGTTCATGCACGTTGTATTTAACACTAATAAATAGATTATATATGTATAGTATCTACACCTTATTATATCTGAAAGAAGCCGGGGCGGGTCGCTAGTTTTTAATATGATTTATGTGTATAGTCTTATTTTTTTTTTATTACATTTTAACATCGTTAAGGCTGATTTTGTGATAGATAATTATTTACTTATTGTTGATTATTGTTAGTATGATTTATTTTATAATGTGTAACATTATGTTTTAATAACGTAAATTTTAAATAACAAGAATGGTAATCGTAGGATATTTTTTTTATGTTATAATAAATAAATGAGTTTTTTTTCTTTTACTTACTGAATACTTTTTTGATTGACTGTACGTTTTTTGCTTGAACAAAAGATGTTTCCTTTAATTTATGGGTGGTCCCAGTAGCCGGAAGAAAAATATTAAAATTAAACTGGGACCGCGGTTCCAGTTTATTGCGGTCCCAGATGCCGGAAGAAAAATATTCTAATTAAATGGATCCGGCAACTAGGACCGCGGTCCCAGTTTATTGCGGTCCCAGTAGCCGGAAGCCTCGTCATTTTAGTAACTTGACGGGCTGGCTGGCATGATTGGTTTACACACACGTGGTAATCACTTCACAGGTCGTGGGTTCGATTCCTATCCAGGACAGACATTTGTGTGCGTAAATATGTCTGATTGTCCTGAATCTGGGTGTAATGAAGGAACATTTCATTGAGAGGGAATTTTTACGAATACTCAGGAGAGTACCGTCTCAGTAAACGAATGAATAGTAGTATAATCTATAAACATGCCAAAATGCACATTCGCAGATTCAACGGTTTGGGAAGGCCGATGAATACCCAAAAAATGGTTTTTATTCCTTTTTTTAGGTACAGATTAACTTATTGTAGGTAGACTAGATTGGTATTTTTATTGTATTCTGCGCCATAATACAGTTATAATTAGTGAATACGACCTATAATCTCTATCTAATAAGTTGACAGGACGTGCGTATTTCGAGACCTGTGTTGTTCAACAAAATGGCTTCCAACACATACATACAACGCTACGCTATACAATTAAATTAATCGGTATTTAATTGCATTATAATTCGTATTCGGAACACAAAAGCTAATGGAAAATTATTGTTTATTTCTTAAGTAAACAATTTTATACTTAGGTATTTTAAAAAGTTATTCTTAGAAAATAAATCTAAAACTTATTATTTCCTCCTATTAAATGAGAAATAACATTATGGGACAATTTGATCATAACATTATTTATAGAGTAACTCGAATTTAATTAATCTTTGCTTAATTGTTGTACCTATGGGCCAACAGATTAGTGTCAAGTCAATATTTGAATGTCATTAGTGGTAATTAATTGTTGACAAAGTTCAGAAGAGATAAAATATGGCGCCGATACTATTTGATACAATCAAGTAACAAGTGAGTAAATAAAAAAATATGTGGTGTGATAGTAAAATGTAGATACTATAGTCCGTGCCGTATGGATTGGCAATAAAGGTCATTGAATGTCCTTTACCATGTTCACCTAAACCTGTCGCTCGCCATACAAATTTACCTGTAACCATACAAACATAACCGAAACCTGTACCATGATAATCAAGCGATAGCAGTTTTGCGTCAAGTTTGTATGGCGAGCGACAGGTTTAGGTGAACATGGTAATGGACAGTCAATCAGTCAATGACCTTTATTGCCAATCCATATGAAACGGACTATAGATATATTACTCTAAAAAGTAATAAAGACATAAACAATCATAAAAAAAATTACTAAAGTTTAGTATGTCGTAGAGTAGAAACAGAGCCCCGAGTGGCCCCGACTCAGCATAAAGTAGTAGGGAGCCACCAAAATCACGGGTATTCTGAGGTAAGTAAAAAGACAAATAATATATCACAAAAGAAGAAAGATAGAGAAGAAAAGAGGAAGATAAATAATGATCATCATAAAGTGTAAGATTACAATACGTACTAGCCAAAAACATTCTGTTAAACGATGTAAGAATGATGTAAAGAAGTGATATAGAATTATTATGATCACTAAACCATGTGATGACAACAAGAATGCTGAATTTTTGCATGAAATAATTTAGCAAAGTGCTCTGTCTGCCTGCATTCACGTTTATGTACCTACAATAGAATTTAAAATCTAAGATAGTTTTGAATGTCTTCCTATACTTTCGGAAGACCATGTCTCGATTTCACCCTCGTATATTATTTTTAGAATAGGTATGTTGACTGACCTATCAAATCAGCTTCTTTTTATTAAAAGTGTACACGATAGTTCATATGAAGTTTTGTATGAATGGTTTGTGACGTCGTATATAATGCACCATTAAAACATCAACTTTTTTGTTTGATTGGAAATTAATGAAAATCATCAGGAAGATGAATTTTATTACGTGTTCGATGTTTTGTGGTATTTTTAGGTGTTTTATACACTGGGTAGTAAAATAGGCAACATTCCTATTAAAAAAATTATTTATCATTTTAAGTTCTCAAGTGATTCACCGAAGATAATAAATGTCATAACAACTCTAATATCTGAAATCACGAGCTCGCGAACCAAATATACGTAGGTTGACTACGAGGGGTCTGGCTTGATCGTTATCTGCAACTGTTAGTGGAACTAGCAACGACGTCACAGTTCCTCAATTGGTAGACAGCAAACGCGATTATATTTGCAATCACCGCCAATTGTCGACTGCTAGCGTTCGTGCCGGTTGTCTAGCTAGGCAATTCTAAATGGATCTGCTCGCTCATTCAACCGGCATTGGCCTAGAATCCGTGACGACTATTCACAATTAATTTAATGCTCTGAAAAAGCTTCATGACAAACCAGTAAATTAAGTTAATTTTCAAGTCTCTTTGATGATAAAGTTGTAACAAATCACCTTAGTTTACCAAATATTGGTGTTCTAATACGGTAGATAAAGATAAAATAATTACGAGATCTAAAAATAATAGGCCACATATTACGTAAATGGATTAGTTAGTTAAATGGATATAAAATGATAATATTGAATACCTACTTTGTTAGAAATTTATTGTAAAGCCACGTATAAAAATGTTATATGTCGTCGTAATTAGAAGTTACTGAAAATGGTTTCCTGGTATATGTCCTGACTGAAAATAGATTCATGATTATCGGTGTCAAAATCCATAGGTATTCGCGTCTCATTTATTACATTGCCACTTAATGACGAATTTCAAGAAATTATTCGGTCCGAAATTATTTCGTTAGTTAAATCATACGTATATACCTAACAAATGAAAGATTAACCATTTATATATATTTATCTTCGCACTCATTGCTATTATCAATAAATAGTCATTTCCTATCAATTTAAGGCTTTTGTCGACTCTCTTATCGATACTTATTTTATGATAATCTAGCCATGGCAACAGTGCCAGTTTTGGGTGAAGGAAGACATTGTAGGTATAGTAGATTCTAATATTTGTTAAACAGCTTACTAATACCTTGTTAATATTTACTCGCTAACTAGTATTTAGGTACTATTATTTAATCGTTAGAAGAAGTACTTCATTTAAAATAATTAACTTGCAATTGAATTAGCTACAAGATTCTAATGAACTGATGATTATTCTTGAAACATATCATAACCCCGACATTAATAGATATATTCGCAATAGTCCTTCAAAAAGAATAGAAAGATTTAAATACAATACGACATAATATCGATTCTGTTGTCCACAATACAAAACTTAATTTGATGAAACTAAAAATATATTATCTCTTTTCTATTCCATATGATCCATCGCAGATGATAGAGATAACATTATTTTTAAAAATAAGTTAATTATCACTACTAATTTCATCACTAAGCTTACTTGTTCTGCTTCCTAAGTTGCACCTAACTATAAATTATTATATAGGTATCTAATAATTTATTACCCCAGACAGGTTTAGTCTAAGGTGGATACTATTAGTTTCTTATGGGTTTATTCATCGACTTTACCGCGAATTACGGTTGTTAATAATACATCTAGCATTATTTACGATTCAGCGCTCCAGTTTCTAATTGTAACAATATTTTTCCTCATTGCATTGCACTCGTCAACTAGTCCGTTCTTATCTCGGGCACCACAACCAAAACTCCTTTTATCACTTCCTATTTTGTTTACCTTTAAATGTGTTATGTACTTAAGTGTACTCAATTCACGGTTGATAGCCAGTTGTTTCTAAATAACCTTTAACCAATTTATTGTTTCAGTGCATAATCTATATTATTGTGTTTCCTGTAACTTTGTTCCTTATTTAATCTAGACATTTAAAAAAATTGTCGTGACTTGACTGACTGAACTATCAAAGTTTGGAAGTGGACACATTAAATTTTGCAATTAGAAACAGATTAGAAGCAGGTATGTAAATATCTCTTTCATAATATATTTTGTTTACCATTACTCTTGACTTTTAGATATCTTAATAACAAAAATGTTGTTCTGTCCGTCCGTCTGTCTGTCACCAGGCTGTTGCCGCTATAACAACAAATACTAAAAACAAAATAAAATAAATATTTAAGGGCGGCTCCCATACAAAAAACGCTATTTTTTTTGCCCTTTTTTGCTCGATATCATCACCAGGCTGTATCTCAAGAACCGCGATAGCTACACAGTTGAAATGTTCACAAATTATGTATTTCTGTTGCCGCTATAACAACAAATACTAAAAACAAAATAAAATAAATATTTAAGGGGGGCTCCCATACAACAAACGCTATGTTTTTTGCTCTTTTTTGCTCGATATCAATAATGGCAACAGGTAGGCTCTTGAAATATTCTCAAAATACTCAGTTGTATTTTTACTTTAATAATAAATAATAAAATAAAATAATAAAATAAAATAAATATTTAAGGGGGTTACAACAAACGTGTTTTTCTTTGCCTTTTTTACGGAACCCTTCGTGCGCGAGTCGGACTCGCACTTGGCCGGCTTTTTTTTAAATCTGCGCATTTACGTAAGTAGTATAGTTTCCATGTTGATTTTCGACAAAGTTATTCGCATGTCTACACCATATTGAAGCTACTGCGTCGTTTTAGTCGGTTATTAAAAATTAAGTTATTACCATTGAAACACGGACGCAATAGATTTTTGCTGCTCTTCAACAAATGTTATGTCCACAATATTGTATTCAAACAAATAAATTATGTTTAAAAATATTACTACATAATCTATGAATATTTTGTATATTCTAAAGCGAAATGTGAAAAAAATAATTATGCATAAAGTATTTATTTTTATCAATGGCTGTTCCGCCTTTTGGAATATTGCGAAAAATAAAACAATGTTGTATATTGAGTACCATTTGTACTTTAAATGTGGTGAATTAGTTAACTTATTAAACAATTGACAGTCCCATCACGTCTTGAGGTTTGACTTGCGTCAGCAGTCGACTCAATACATTCGAGCGATAAAATTTCTCACCCATCAATGTTGTGACCAAACGATTGTACCACTCTATTGTATCGATATTGATCGTAACAATGTATATGTACAGAATGATAACTAGCTTTAAATCGAAAGATTTAATGATAAAATAGATATGGGTTTTAGCGGTATGCATTATTTCGCTATTGCGGATAGTAAGTGAGTTAAGCAATTTTCCCTTATTTACAAACTACTATTCTTAGATTTTATGAGCTGTGCTTGTGCTAAATGCTTGTTCCGAGAAAACAACGGATTTCCAGCTGACGCCAAAATATATGAATGCCGTTGGACAATTAGCCTAAAGTATTTGTTTTTAATGCATTTGTGACGCATGTCTTAAACACGCTATTTAGAGCAAGCGATAATATTATATTACCGTCCGTCGCCGTGGGGCCTAATGACAAATTAATGGAATAAAGGTTTTTGTAATTATCGGTCATAATACTAAGTGGGACGGTGTAGAATTGTCTTGTGTTCGAATAGCTGCTTCAACATTTTCATAATTTGCTGTGGAAATATTGATATTTAGTGGAATCTTTTATTGATCCATGTGTCACAACAAAGTGAAAAATGTGTGTGCCGGGCATCCCGGAGATTTTAGACAGGGATAAACTGTGTTCTATAAAGAAGAGGTATCACAATTTTATCATGTTTGTTAATAAAGCATCGATCTTTAGATCAATTATTCATATAGATAATACTATCATGTCAATTTGTAAAAGTGCTGTATTCATATCTTCATTTTGATATATTCACTGCATTATCATAACTGCGAGTATCAACTTTGTTTCCAAAAACAAAGTAAAATTATTTTAAATATTGGGCAGGTTATTTATGTCGCAGTGTTATTGTAATTTCATAATATTTTAATTGTACTAGTAAAATTACATTTACTCATTGATCAATTGTCTACATTTCGTACAATATTACAGGTGAACTTCAGTTAAAATGTAATTTCACTGCATACAATCAGTGCAATGACATAATAAACAACCATATATAAATTATCCTGAGTAGCTCCAGTAGGATATGGTTTTAGTTATTCGAAGTTTATGAGCATAGAACATTTAATTTATTCTAGAAAACACAACCTCTATGAACAAAAATGCAACGGAATTTAAAATAGAAACTAAAATCAAGTTTTTAAAAATACAAACCATTTCATATATTCCAAAGGCGATCGTTTTGCTCCATAGTTCCGGGATTCGCATCGTTAACTGTGCTTATTTGTTATAGATAGATGTGACGAAATATTGGTTCAATACAACTGCCTTTTGATTTTTGATATTACTAACGACCACCGATAAGTTTGTCTACAGATAGCCATAGAAAGTTGACGAGGCCTGTTTATGAGCCAATTACAACAACAATACGGGCGGAGCAATTGATAAATTGATGATGATCATCGATTGATCTACTCGTGGCCTGTGGGGTATTCCTGTATATATGTACTAGCTACCGAGCCTATGAGAGCTAGCTGTAGATTAATATTGATATTGTTGTATCAAAAGGGGTCCAAACAGAGCCTTCAAGGAGTCGGCAGCACATATGCTATCCCCCTGGTTTAAATGTTTATAGACGATGGTGACCTTTCCATCAAGTAAGGCCGTATGCCTGATTGTCAACCTGTTGAAAAATAATGTACTGGACTGCGTGATTTTAAGTCATCCGGAAGAATATATGTCTGATCTATGTATAAGTTTTTTTGGGCCTTAGATTATTTGGGAATCACATTGATTAGACCCTTAGATTAAAAACTCGCATTCCCTGTCCAAAATAAATTCATTGATAAAAATCCCCATATAATATACAGGGTGTCGGTTAAGAAGTACGACAAACTTAATGATGAGATAGGTGGGTGGGTCACCTACCAAATATGTAAAAATTACCTTAGTTAGAGTGTCACCATTTTCGAGATATTTCGCCCACCAATATCCCCCTTAAGTTTGTCGTACGGAGCTAGTTTTACCCTTAGACCAATAGTTTATTGGTCTAAGGTTTTACCTTACCTGGTGGTTATGATGATCATAGGTAAATAGTTACACTATAATAAAGACTAATAAAGTTATTTTCTTGTCGCCCAGGAACAATGAAAAGCGCAAGGAGAAATCCCGAGTTGCAGCTCGATGTAGACGCACCAAGGAAATGCAGATCTTTTCCGAGCTCACTGCGGCGCTGCCGGCCAAAAAGGAAGAAGTTGAGCAATTAGACAAAGCGTCAGTGATGCGTCTGGCTATATCCTACCTGCGTGTCCGGGATATTGTGTCTATACGTGAGTATTGAATTATACATTCTAAGGCTGTCCACTACTGGACATAGGCCACTGGTATAGACTCGGAAAACCCATCTTACACCTACTGAGTCTCTCTACTCATTGTATAGTTCATTAATATAGGCATTTTTTTAATTTATTTTATCATAGACCAGGCGTCGTAGATAAGTTTTGATAAGAATTGGTTAATGTTGATCCGATACATATTATGTATAAAAAATATATTTGGTTGCGTAATGTTTGGTAATATCTATCTATACTATGCTGATAATAGTTTGACCTCAATGTATCAATTACATGATAAGATATTGGCTGTGGTAAGTTACTTCGAAATTCGGAAAATCTTGCCAAATTCATACGAAAAAGTTTCGATGAAGTGTTTCGACTTAAGACATCCAAAAGAAACGTGGCCTATGGACATTGTAAATCTAGAAGGCAACCGACTCTCATGAGCAAATGCCGGAATTTACCGGGAGGTGCTAGCCTGCTAGGCGGCTTTTAGTAGCACCCGACGCTGTAGTCCTCTGTTACCGTGGTATGGTTCACTCACGCACGATGTTTTCCTTCACCGATAGCCCATGCTAATTTTAGGGTTCGAACTATCCATCTTCGTCACGGCATTCGACTTCCACTAAATTGTCATCCATCTCTCTCGCTCCAAGCCAGAAAAAAAGGACGTGCAGGGGAACCAGAAAAATCGCCCTGAAAATACTCGCTGGAAATGATAATTTGATGAACTTACAAATAGTTACCTAGTTGGTGTTTCTTCAATAAAACAATCAGATAATTGTGCGGTCAGTAGTGGCGCTTCATACAGATAACGATGCTGCTCATGGTCGCAACCACATTAGTCTGCATTATGGCGCTTCTCTTTGTCACAGTACCTGTATTAAATACAGTAACTAAGTCGATATTGCGTTTTATTGTCATGTGCTCAACCGCAAGTTTCCGACTTATTTGTAACTATGGCACGCGTTTTGTCCTGCATTAAGACGATTCATGGTTTTCCTTCGTCGCACCATTAAACCGCAATGGCGTCATACGCATATCTGATGCGTTCAGTTTAAATTTTGTTAGATCATTACTTATTTATGGTCTTCAAGAATAGGTTTTTTTTAGTACTTGCGTATTTCTGTTTCATTTGTAAGTCAGACATGTATTGAATCTGTCTTAGCGTAACAAGAGTAACACTGCAAAGTACATAATTGGTTGGTTATTAATCTGTTTCGAATTTAGAATATTTTTAGTTATTTTGTGATATAATGGTAACGTCATACCTAAGTCCATATTTAAATAACACATCACAATTCTAGGAAAACAATTAATATGTACAAATATAGCTGTTAAAAGCGAATAATATAATTCAATTCGTATTCCATAAACAGGGAAATCCACACAAGCGTGAAATTATGCGTAACTGAGTTTCCAAACTAATTGCATCTTGTCAAAAGCCCCATTTATTTGAAACTTTTTCGCAAAATTAAAAATAATTGTTTTATATTTAAAAGAACTTGTGATAGTCCATCAGTAGAAATTTAATCTTCAATTTTGTTTTGACTCAGCATTTGAGACATCACAAACAGTGCAACAAGATCAAAATCACAATCTAATAATACAATACGTTGTCGAGTATCTAACTAATAAATTATAAAGTTTAATGTTACCAACAGTCCCTATTTCACTTTACTTTCAGTGCCAAAAGATGTCAATGCTCTTGAAATTCAGCACCCCAAAGGATTGGAGGAGGTGTCTTCGGAGTTGTCCTACATGCAAGCTTTAGATGGATTCGTTCTGGTGCTTTCTCAACAAGGTGACATCGTGTATTGCAGCGAGAATATCGCTGATCATCTTGGAGTCTCGCAGGTAAGAACCAAGAAGCTTAAAATCAAAGTTATGTTGTCTGAGGCCGAATCGAATCTTAAATCGAAAAATAAACCTTGTCATATATTCAGGATCCAAAAATATTAATCTGTTCTCAAAACATGAGAGCTTTGTTAGATGTTATACATTCACTAGAAAAGAAAATGCGTCAAGATTTGTATTGCTTGTAAGATAATCACCAAATTGGCTCTTTTGCTTTTAGTAACCTCAAATCATCATTCGTTTGTAACTTAAAGATTTGGTTACACATACTTCAGTAGCTAAGGTTATTCCAGGTCTATTCCAATTCTAATTTGTTGTTTATGGCTCCATTGTATCAAAATGCCTACAGAGCATTACATCATACATAATCATCAATATCGTGTAGAAAACAACATTTGACAAGATTCATGGAACCCCTATTCAAATCATGTCCATTGCCCAACTCGTCCTCGGCTACGCTCTTGGCCTCTAACCACACCATCGTTGATTATCGGTCACTTTCTTCCCTCTGTGAATAATGTACTATTGATTTACTGTCAACAAGTCAAGATGATCGAGTGAAGAGAAAGATAAAAGCGGTCGATGTTGAAATTTCTAAACTATTTCTAGGAAAACACTTATTCTATTTTAAGATACTGTTCACAACAACAGATCACTATTTAATTTGTAGTCTAGATCAGCGAGCAGAAAACCGAAGTTTTTAAACGGGTGTAAAAACACTTATTACTCGAGATTTTATTGCTTAAATCTCGAGTAATCCTAAGTGTTTTTACAGCCGTTTAAAAACTTCGGTTTTCTTAAATCTTTACTATTAGAAATTATTTAACTATATTATTTAATGAATAGGGTCTAGCTAAATTACTTCCAAGAATACATTTCATGTAGCATCTAGCTTTACATTCTATCGTTCATAATACTTATAACATTGACCGCCTTCAAGACGTAGGTGTTTACCGAAAACATTAGTAATGCGGAGAAAGCATGTGGCTTTAACAATTCTTGTATTGATTCTTGGCTTGGCTTTAATTTGTTTTGATGTGGAGTATCGTTTCAGTCAATGATATTTAAAATAAAATTTTTGTGCACCATTTTTATGCATAGTACCTACGATCACTTCGGTGATAGATTGTTTTGACACTGAGGAATAAATGTTGAATATAAAAGCATCAGACACATAAAGTAGGTATAATCATGATAAGTTATCTACACATATCAATGCAGTTATAGAAGGTGACCTGCCAAACGATGTGATTTTACACTTTATATATTACTAGCTGTTCCGCGCTGTTTCACCCGCGTTCCCGAGGGATCTTATCTTTTCCCGGGATAAAAAGCAGCCTATGAGCTATTCCAGACTATAATCTATCTCCATGCCAAATTTCATCCAGATCCGTTCAGCCGTTCTGGGGTAAATGAGTAACAAACATCCAAACTTTCACATTTATAATATTAGTAAGATTAGTTGGATAAATTATTTATAAGCTTTCTGACGCATCTGGGGGATTTGTATGCATCCATATTCAATTGTTCAACATTAATATCCAAGTATAACCAATGTTCTCGAATTAACCATATTCCTAAATTTTTTTCATGTCAACATTTGTTTCAAGTAAACAATTTTCCGTAACGATAGATGGAGAGCAATGATCGCAAGGTCATTTATTTTAGGAGATTATAAAAACAGTTCCGGAAAAGCACTAGAACTGTCCGATAACTATTTCGTCGTGACCGTGACTGCTCATTCAACAAATCGGTTAAATTTGATAAAGATTATTTTTATTCAACAAAAAAAATCTGCATTAATATTGCACCACAAAATACAGTACTTACTACAGTATACAGTAATACTTTTAGATATTAAAATAGAGCATCGCCAATGCACCTTTGCCCGCAATGAAAAATTTGAATTCCTTTACTCTATTGTCGTGTTTTAATGATGAACCCATTTGAGTATTTACATTCGATATCTATTTGTTGACCACTGTTTTGAAAGCACTTGGTGGCACTTTAACTTGTTTAACCTGTTCGGGACACACACTTAAACAATGCTTAGAAACGAATCAATCTTCACTGTAAACAATAAACCAGTTTAATTTGTATTTAGTTTCCTGCCACAAACAAGGTGTTTTTTACATCATTTGTTTACCCATAACTCACCAAGGTAAGTGACGATGATGTGGCTGAAGGTGGTAAGCTCCCAACAGAACTATAACGTGCAGCTAACAGGAAACACAGATTGACTGATTACTGTTTATGGGGTCTATAAAATTACGGATAGTTCTGTTTGTCTTATGTTATCGAAAGCCCATGATGCAATTCTTACCACGTGCTACAATTGTATATTTTCAACAGTCGAAGCTCTTATGTTACTGTAAATAGAGATTAAATTGTAATGTATTTTCCTGTAGTTTGCATTTGTAAATTATACGCATGTTCGATAGAGACGGCCGCGCAGGCGCATGTAGGTCGTCGCCTCGTGTTTTGACGTCACTCGCTCGGCTCGTTCCATTGCATTGAATGGATAAATTTATATGCGTAAAATTTTCGATGCTAGCAAATAATTTTAAAACTGCACAAAAAATCTTGGAGTTTTCTTGCTGGATGATTTGATTTTAGAAGTCTGATCGAAATGTTAATAATATATGCTTTGTCATTAAATTCTACATCTATATTATATAAATTTCGTATAAAATATCAATATGAATTTAATTTTTCGATTATATTTAAATGTGCTAATAATTGTCATGGGTTTCCAATCGGTAGTTTACTATGAAATGTGTCATATTTAATTTTACACATATTTTTCCCATATTTTTAGTAACGATTAAGGTGCAGGTACCATGCCTGCTTCTTCGTTTAGGTATTGTCTAATTAAACTAATAAATAATCCTCCCTCTGGCGCCGTCGGGTAAAAATCGGTGGCCTAAATTGTTTAAATAAATCTAATTTATTAAAAGTACTTATTTATGTAAGCCATATGTAAGAAATAATCAATCAATACAAGCCAAATGTACAGGTGGTTACATGCTACAGGTATTACGATATTACTTATGTTTTATTACAATTAATTTACTACACATTATTCTTGTTTAACATACATCTATCTCATTTTACAGATGGAAATAATGGGGCAGAGCGTGTTTGAGTTCAGTCACCCCTGCGACCATGATGAGATTCGCGAGGCACTCCGCTCTAATGACGTTGGTCGTCGGGAATTGATGTTGCGCCTCAAATGTACAATTACGAGCAAAGGCAGAAATGTGCATTTGAAGTCAGCATCTTATAAGGTTAGATCCATTCACATGTTGTACAAAGAACTTCAGTTGGGCCTTTCTTAATTACAGTAGACTAGCTGTTCCCGTGGGATATTATCTTTTTCCGGGATAAAAATATATCCTATAACACTCACAAATAACGTGGCTTTCTATTGGTAAAAGAATTTTCAATATTGGTTCAGTATATCCAGAGATTACCCCCTACAACCTCACAAACTTTACCTCTTTATAATATTAGTATAGATGACCTATTGTATTGAATGGTATTATAATGTTTGAGGCAAATGGAAGACTACGTTTAAATGATTGACTCCAGGTCCATTTAAACTTTAGGGTTCAATATAAAACAACACATGAACAAATTATGATAGCTGTAATTTGTAAGCAGTTACTAAACCGCTTTCGGCATAATTTTGATCGCATTGTACAATTACAGTGGTGCCTTACCATCCTAAATGTGCTGATAAGGTGTCATGTGATCTCAATTTCGCCACAAATCCCTTGACCTACAAGGTTATAAAAATATCCATCCAATGTCGAATTAATAAACGTTTTAAAATAACTTCGATTTACGACTGTGTTTTAAAATCGTTCGAATATTTTAATATCTTATGGTATCTTAGGTTTCGGTACTCGAATATGATAGAGTGTATAGTGGATGATTGCCAACAATTTTTAATTCATGTAAAATTTATTGAGTACCCTTTGCCATTGTATTAAAATATTAAAAGAATGCAGTCTTGATGTGTCAGACATTTTTTATCCTTTTTTTCTTGCGGTCTGTGTTTGTCAGACATTTAGTTGATCTATCTAGTTTTTAGTCTATCATACATATCTCTTGTCTACAAAAAATATTGAAAAAGGATAAAAAATGTTTATACAGCTTATTTGAACTGTTTTTATTTTATATTTATATTTAAAAAAAACACTGAGATTTATTTTGTGTTTAATTATAATAAACCGTGGCCTGATAGTTGCGTTGTGACTCAACAGTTTACTCCCCGCGAACGTCAGTGATTAATTTTAAGGAAAATTTAAAAACAGAAGTGTTTCGATTTCTGAGATGCAGTGAATATAATAAATCTCAAATCGATTTTGACCCTAACTTAAAATAAGTATTAATTTATCTTGCTCTCGATTTAAGTCCTAATTACGTCGTTCTAACCGTTCTCCTTGCTATTATACGTGCGTACTAGAAAAAAATACCGGTTTCCTAATAGAATAAATAAATCCGGTTTTACCAGTTAGCTGTCTCACAAGCACTAGCTGTCTCTCAAATTCAATACTTGTCTAATCACTTAGGTTCTTTACAGTTCATGACAGATCTGCCTCCTGTTTAACAAGCATTCATTTATTGTTTTGGTCGACCGTACGTCTAAAAGACGTAGATACTTGGTTGATATAATAAAAAAAAGCTGTCAATCCCAATTTCTTTTTGATCGTAAAAAGTAATCCAACTCGGAAGCTGGAACCAATCTAATATTAATATTTGCATCAGAAGCAGACATTCATCAGATAGACAGTTTAACTGATGGTAAGGTTACCGCCGCCTATGCTAATTTGATGCTGGCCTTCAAGAGCTCTAAATACGCCTTTTTAGGGTTCCATACCCAAAGCGTAAAAACGGGACCCTATTACTAAGACTTCGCTGCCTGTCCGTCTGTCTGCCACCAGGCTGTATCTCAAGGACCGCGATAGCTAGACAGTTGAAATTTTCACAAATTATGTTTTTCTGTTGCCGCTATAACAACAAATACTAAAAACAAAATAAAATAAATATTTAAGGGGGGCTCCCATACAACAAACGTGTTTTTTTTTGCCTTTTTTACGGAACCCTTCGTGCGCGAGTCCGACTCGCACTTGGCCGGTTTTTTGAAAAACATGTGTTACAAGCAACGAGAAATCCGTCACCACCATATGAACCGTCAGTCTGATGAATCTTTTGACATAAAAAATACATATTCGATAGATTCCAGATATGACTATACCATCATTGGTTTGTTTTTACAATATAAGTTAAGAAAAACAGACAATTTATAATGCACATACTCTTCGAGTAGCACTTGGGATTATAAGGATAACTTGAATTGCTAGAAAATAGATTCTATTGTTTTTCTGACACTTTTGTCCCTTTGATAGCCAAGGGGCTTAGCTTTTAGCACTGAACGTGTTAATTAAAATGATGATAACACTAAAATCAAAACAATTTAAGGCTCATTAGTTGTCATATTTTTACCACATTAAGTAAGGTTTATTGTTTTTAGTCATGATTTTTGAGATTTAAGCCTGTTATGGATTAGTCTATAAGATAATGGTTCGTAAAGTCAAATTGAAATACATTCATGCATGTGACATTTTTCCATTATTTTTTGATTATATTTATTTAGTGCATTATTTGGAAAAGTTGTTTGGTGGCGAATTAAATATTCTTATACGCATATGTTCTGATATATACATTTGATTATGTTTAATTATGTTCCATCGTATATGTTACCTCAAATAACCAACTAGGTATCTTTGCCAGCATTGTGTAATACATACATTTAAATATTTCCTGTTATTTGTATTATCCTCCAGGTGATACATATTACCGGTCACATGCTGATGCCGTCAGAGGATAAAAATACAACAGAAAGTAACAATAATAATGGAGAAGACAAGAAAGGAGATGCAGATGAAAAAAAAGCTCTCAAAACTGGTATATTGGTTGCTGTTGGCAGGCCGATCCCGCACCCATCCAATATCGAAATTATGCTGGATAGCAAGACGTTCCTGTCTAAGCATAGCCTTGACATGAAGATCACATATACTGACGAGACGTAAGTAACCTCATTCCTATATGAACCTCTTTCGGTTAATTTCTTCTGTCAAAGTACATGACCTAATGCTCACTTGCTCCGAGAGATGGCGTTGTACTTAACAATAGTGTTCGCATTACCTGACCGAATTTGGAGCAACGGGCTCTAGTATAACAGTATTCCTTAGTAACGCGCTACACAAAGCAACCGTGTAATATCAACAAAATATCACCTTCAAATGTATTTTGTAGGTTAAACATGATGTGATTTCGCGGTTTTATACACAGTCCGCGATAAGCTGACGAAGGTTTCATATGGAATGCAAAGTTAGTGATATGTTTTGTGATTTAAAATTGTTCTGTGTTCGATTTGTTAACCAGTTTAACCGTGAAAGTTAAAAATATTCTTCGTTGAGTGCTTGTAGTTATTATGGAAACTGAAATGGCGGGATATTCAATTTGATTCTGTGTAAGTAGTGCTAAAATAATATTTAGGACACGAAATGTTAGTTATCATGATTTATTTAGAAATAACTTAGTTTGTTATTAAGTAGGCGTTCTGCGGGAGTGGCACACATAGCGTAGGTCATTCAAGGTTATCTATGTAGGTACCGGTAACATAACCTAGGCATGGGGAGTTTAGGTCACATTGGGAATGACCTTTGGAATATTATGAGTTTCCTTTTTACCTTATTTCATTAAAATTATTTAGGATTCCATTTAAGTTTCATATGTATTTATTAAGCTATGTTACTGTTCTATTTTAAAAGTAAATAGGCAATAAAATTGAAATTATTTGCTAAAATTATTTTACTTTTGTGTAAGTTCATAAAAAGTTGAGCTCTTGTTGAAAAACTATATAAATAAACGGTGCTTCTACTATACATATGCAAGCTATTGCTTGTTTTAAATAATTTAATAAATTAATGGTATTTCAATTCAAATAAATAACACTATTAAGTGTACTACATCCAGTGCTAATAATATAATTTAATAATAAGAATAATCCTAATAATTTCAAGAACTTAGCAGTGTGATAGCCAAGTTCATTGGCATAATAAATTAGTAAGTATAAGGTTATATGTTTCACCTATAACTTAAACGTATAATAACTAACCTAATTATTCTATTGTTTCAGATTACTAAATACCCTCGGCTTCGAACCGGAGGACTTGGTCGGTCGTTCTCTATACGACTACCATCATCCCGCGGACAGCGCTGCCTTGGTTCACCAGTTCAAATCATGTAAGTAACTTTGAAACAATATCCACTGACCGTTCCAGTTTATTCCGCTAGATGGCGCTCTGTTTAAGTAAATTCTGTGCCCTCTGTCGTTGTATTGGTGAAGCGCCATTATGTTATATCTGTGTAATCAGTTTCATATTTCGAATAGGTGACAGCGCTGTTTTACACAAGAATAGAACATTGACTTACCTCAAAAACATGTGATTATACAATCAACAACAACTAAGACATTTTTCTATTTCGTCTCAAATACGTTACGTATTATGCAGAAAATGCATTTTTTTAGGCGTCTGGATTCTCACTTTATAGCATCGCCCTCCTACTGAAATTCTATGAATGTCGTTAAAGCTTGCAACTACTCAAATAATACAGTTCGAATAAAAATTCCAATAAACCACCATTATTATTATATTAAATTGTTCGCACATAGTATCTTTGCTTTGAAATGCATTTTCAATTGTGATTTATTACGTTATCCCCAAAAAAAAACTTAGTTTCCGATATTAAAGCTTTACGCTATGTCAAGTACATTATTTTTATGCCAGCAGCTATTTTAGCATACTTGGCTCTATGCCACATTTTTTAGTTTTTGTTGTATGTTATGTTATTTGCAATACCTTTATTAGAGTTTTCATTAAGATCTATCTAGTTGTAAGTTATTATAAGACTTGGTAAGATGAAAAAATAAATATCTGCCCTTTTTCTACATTACTCTCTCGTTTGTTCAAAAACGTGAAAAATAGAGATAAAGGTCCTAAAAATATGAGCGATGGCTCATTCGATTCGGAATCACCTCTAGAAAAATGTTTATGAAGGATTTTGGTGCAGGTTAAAAATTGCAATTGTTATTAACAAAATAAGATGAAAAAAAAAATGATATTTCGTTTTTTGTTAATAACTTGAAAAATATTAACATTTAAGCAATTTTGAAAAAAGCAAAGTTAAAGAGGAGGAAATTTCCAATAAAAAAGTCCTAACTCCCGGAACTCTATCTCCATTATTTATAATTTTAATTAGACGTTGAAAATAGGGCTCCGCGCGGCTGTTACAGCATGCGCGTGCCGCCGCTAAAGAGAGTTCAGCCATAAAAATAATTTTTTTATAACATAAAATATGATTTTAAAAATTTGAAAAAATTCTAGTATCTTCTTAACACTTGAAAGAATCGAGCCCTGAAGAAAAAAAAGTTTAATCATCATTTTTCAAAAAGTTATTCAATTGTTAACTAACAAATTTTTTCCCAATCTCCATTGGCATAAACAATGGAATGAAATTAACCAAAATCCTTCAAAAACATTTTTCTAGAGGTGATTCCGAATCGAATGAGCCATCGCTCATATTTTTAGGACCTTTATCTCTATTTTTCACGTTTTTGAACTTGTTGACTAGACTATTGTAAGTATTTGAAGCTGTGCCGTATTAGTGCAATTACATAATCTTACAATGCACTTTATTTATTTCTGTTGAATTATAGTTCAAGAATAAACCAAAAATAATATTCTTTGCGAAGCATTTGGGTTCTTAGATTACACAATTTTCGGTCTGGGTAGAGCGATCGTTTAAACTACCGATATCAGTCGTCTACCTAGACTGGATGCCGGATTGGGCGTAGTCTAACTTCTGACTGCATTACTTAATGTATGTGTATGATTGTTTCATATGGTACTTATTATTTATTTAATTTATTCTTATTAAATGTAGTCTTTGTCGGTTTCTTAATTAACGTAGTTGTATCTATGTATGTGTTACTGTTTGTTTTTTTTTTATTATTTATTTTTGTTGAAACTAGAAAACATTTATTGCTGAAATAAAACCAAATTGAGTTACTTATATAATAATTTCAAACAAGTTTACGGTAGTCGACTTTAGCGCTTTGTATACTTTTATTGGATTGTGGCAATTCTTATTTTATTATCTCAGTAAAAACTTTTTCACTTATTAGGTAGTTATTACTTACTCACTTACCTACTTGTATAATGTTTATTTTTTACATTGGGCAAGGCAAGTAACTACGCATACATTTCATGTACTTACCTATATATTAGCTTTTCTCTACTTACTACTTGTAAGTTAATAATCCGGCATTCCACTGGGAACCCTAAGTTAAAAATGATGTGACCTGACCATAACTTAAGGCGGTCATTCTGAATGCTGCGTAATGCGGACCATTTTTCGCTGTTAATCCTGAACTGGTACATTTATTTTGATGTGATCTCCATGCTGGTAGTTGATTGGAAGCGATGTGAGCTAAACCAATGAGGTTCTTCAATAAGCGGTGCTTCGACTTTTATCAATTTACGTTTGAGTGTAAATTTACATATTTTGATACAAACATTCTAGACACAGTTAAAAAATATCTATTAGGTATTATTTTTAATACTGAGCAATGAATGTAATGCAGTCATGCACATGTTAGGTTGTTATCAATGCCGGACTATGATTGCTTAAGTAGTATTCAAATGTTTCTATAAAATTATGTGAAGAAGTTAATCTCTACTCACAAATATGTTAAAGTTTGGATGTTTGTGACTCAATCGCGCTTAAACTTCTGAACTGATTTAGATGAATGAAACTTAGCACAGATATAGATAATTTTTTTGTCCATAAACATTACCTTTAGGTACGTTGCAATGTCGGCGTTCACCTTCTGACTGACATATGCTATTAATTTCTAACAGCGCTTAACTATCATAAATCATTGTCAAGCTACTTTAGCTACTGCACGTTTCGTTTTCCTATTCTACCCTTGTATTTAACCTTAGATCCTGGCATAATTTCAGTATTATATTAGAGTCGAGCGCTTGAGGACAGTAGGCAGTTTAGTTGTCTGGATGAAAACGAGAACAGAATTCATAACAGAAAATGAATGCATACTTTATAGATATAAATATAAACTTTTAATTTTGGCAACGTTTCAGTAATCTTGCCGGGACCTTTACCATTCGAGATGTTACGTATTTAATTGTTTTATCAATTAACTGTTATATTATAATACATACAACGCGACACCTGCCGCTTTATTTTCAAAGATTCTATCTACTTGGCTCTGGTGTCACTGATCAAATAGCCGTCACAAGCGCCATGTAACCTAAACCAAAATGAACCTAACGGCTTTAGTATAGCACTTATATTCCACTATTCTTTCAAAGGGTTTGCGAAAGGTGTTGAAGTAGCTATTCGCTTGATTAGTTTTACGATTGCGCTGTCTTGTCTTCCAACAATTGGTACGAGGTAAGCCTCAGAAAGCGAATGTCTCGTTTCCCCTCGTTCCTATAAACATTAAATGGAATCTTTTCATTTTTGAAAACTTTACTTTTAAATTTTAAGTATCTAAATGTCGATTCATTACCATTCAAGATACTGATCGAGAATATGCATTTATTATAGACAATACTAAATGAAAAATTCAGTCGTGATATTCGTGCATTTTCCGTTGAGGAATTCCTCATATTTCTTCAAATTCCAGTAAGATCATGATATTAAAATGAATGGCATCAACCAAAATACTTTTCTATTCGAAAATATCCTCCTGTTTAAGTAATACGAGTAGTAATAATTTGTTTAATTTAAAAAGTACCTACTATTTGTAGTACAACTAAATACTAAGTATTATGTTGGGTATATCGCTTGATATCTAGATTAAAATCATTACAATGCTTCTCTTAGAATAACTAAACTTAGTACTGAGTAAGCTCCTATTATAGCCTCCATTTTGTGATGAACCCAGTGTAAACCATTATAACGAGCGCTATTGTAAGGTGTTGCTATGATTGCACGTGATGATTATCGTCATAAAGACGAGGAAATGAGCCCGACGACACCGGTCGCGTTTATAGCCAATAAATTATATCAGCGTACAAAACTGCCGATCGCTATTATGTCTGTTTTATCAACGTTTTGTTGACACTGACTCTTATATGTTATTTTCCACTTGATAACCCACATTTTGTCGGCATTTTCGTTTATGATGTGAAGCTAGTTACTTTTAGTGATTTAGTGACTTTTGGGTGGGATTTGAATTACACAGGATAAATTATTAATTTAGAACTTTGAGTCCCTATTAAAAGTATTTTGTTTTTTTTTTACACGGCTATCTGATCCCAAACTAAGCAAAGCTTGTAATATGGAAACCAGATGACTGATATGGGAGCGTTCAAGTATTACGTAACGAATTTGGGGGTGGGGGGGGGGTCTTGTAAAACGTTACGATGCGTTACAGGGGAGGGAGGGGGGTTTGAACTACTTGTTACGTAACACTTTGTTTTAACATTTTCGGTACTTTACGCCACATTATTGTGACTTTTAGGTCAAAATGCTCACTTGATGGTTACGTAACGTTTTACTAGGGGGGGAGGGGGGGTACAGAAAATTGTGACGGCGCGTTACATGGGGGGAGGGGGGGGTCAAAAATCTCCAAAAATTGCGTTACGTAATACTTGAACGCTCCCTATACTACATAGACAACTTTTTTTTAATACATACTTAAATAGATAATTACACCCAGACTCAGGACAAACAGACATGTTCATGCACACAAATGTGTGTCCTGGATGGGAATCGAACCCACGACCTGCGACGTGATAGGCAGTGTTTTAACCAACCACGCCAACCGGTCCGTCAAACGGCCCGTTTTTATACAATGTTCATCTTATAAATCAATCGTATTCAGGTTTGTAATATATTCTTTCAAAAACTAGCGATAAATCATGAGATCGCTTCCTTCTTTCAACGATTATTAAAATCCAGGATTGAGACTATCTATTCTTATATCAGACTTCTAAGTGGTTGTATTAAATAACATTTTACATCGCATTGGAGCAACCGCCTAGACGTCCCATTTCACTTGAGACGTGCCTTGCGTGTTTATTTTATGATGCCTGTTATATCACTGGTGCGTGACAACCGTTTTACTCTCAAGAACAAGACAAGTGGAGACGTAATGTCGTTTTAATTAACAAAATATCGTTTAATATGGTCGCTTAGTTTAATTGACCCCCAATAATGGATTTATTTAATGCAATAAGGCTATAGAATAACCTTTATTGAGTTGGTTTCTTATCTATTGATGAACTCATGCAGTTTTATAATAAAATCATTATCTGCTAACACGCGAAATCATCGTGACAGGTAATGTTTCGATCGTTTTAAAGATATCGGTAATTCTTTTCAAAACTGTTTACCATTTGAATTTTAGGTCGGTTGCCTTGAATACCGTATGAATACTTTATTCATTTTCATAAGGCTCTTTTGTGATTACGCCGACTGTGAAGGTCTAGGGGTTATTGTTTTATCATCCCCAATGGTCAGCAAAATTTAATTAAATTTAACGTCACTCGAGATAGGTTTGCTTTTCGAAGCAACTGAAACCTATGCATAATTTGTAGCAGACCCTAAGTTAATTATGGTTCTAAAAAAGATTTCGTATCTTTTAATTTGTTATTTATTTTTATCGTGATATTAAAAGATTTTAATTCAATCCCAGAATTTCATAAATGTGAACACGCAGCGCCTTCCGACGTGCGTGAGATGAAAAAAAAAACTAATGTTTTTAGATCGTCCGTACATCACGTGCTACGTGATTGTTTGACACCAACGAAGGCCGTAACACTACTAAAATACCTATCCTACGTAGTTACGTTTTTTGTTCTCTTACGTAACTCTACGCGAAAATTCAACAAAACTATTTAGTTAAGTTGAATGACGTTAGTGTACGGTATACGTACCATGACGTCTAAGATTTAAGAACTATTTGTCAAAAGACTATCCATATTCCTGATCCTTTCGGATAATTTACTTTTACTATTAATTTACGAACACACGAGCGACACGTTCAAAGTTAACGTAATTTTCGCTCAATGGTAGCACAAAAGTTTAACTTTGTAAGACTATATTGGGATTCGGAATCTCTCAAACTCAAAAACTCATTTATTCAGTTTAGGCCCTAAGGCACTTATGAACGTTACAATTGACTCTACCATATCTACCACCATCTACTCTGGTCCTCTCTTATTAGGACAAGTAAGTGGATCCGATCAACAAAATAGAATTCCAAATATTCTTTTTAGCAGTAAGTATCATAATTAAATGGTCAAAATGGATTCTTCAGTTGCATGTTGAAAACTATTCCGCCAGAAGTAAAATGACTCGTGTTTGAAGAATGCCAAATTAATGTTGGACTTATCCGACACGTCTGGTCACGTTTCGGTCACGATCAAGGTCGACAAGAAGCCATCACAGTCAGCTGATCAATTATACTCGAAGAACAGTTAAAAACATGAACTGAACATGTAGATATCCTATGAGAGATAAGATATTATTTACAAATTAATAAAATTGAATAAAGTTTACAAAATAATTTGCAATGCGGCATTAATTCGAGATATGGATAAGAAGAAACTGAGTAACATGATAGAAAAAAGTTAATCTACACATATGAAAAGACTCGTTCTGGCTGACGACCAACTGGTCTATCAACCAACGTTAGAAACCAATTTTTTTTAACAGTTTCTTTATATGATTTGATGTATCGTGGGGCGTAAAATGAAAATCGCACATGCTTATATCAATTGAGACACTATATCTGTAGCTTAAGAAAAGGAAACGTTAAATTGATCTATCCCCCTCGCCCCTCGTATCTTGTTAAATTCAGTCAGATGATGTAATTGAACTAAAATGCGTTATGATGGCCTGATACATGAGCCCTGGCACAGTCAATATAATTTAGCCAGTTTAATGGTAATCCGATCAGTTGATGCAGGACCACGCCGTACATTAACTTATTTGGTTATATCAAATAATATGATAATAATGTAAATGTCATAACAAATACTGAAGCAATCATATTCACGCTTCGATCACGACTCGACGGCATTCGCCTTGAACTTGAACGAAATTTTATATAGTTTCACGGTTGAATCACTGGTGCCGATTCTGTTGGTTACGAACTAAATTAAACCTAACTAAAATAAAAACCTTATTTTAACTAAGGATGTCATTAAAGCTATTCTGCTGTCTCGTTGAACTAAAATTAATTTTAGAAATGACAGGACTAAATTTGATTTTGACAGTAACCAAATTGAATTGAAGAGTGTTACCAGCATTATACAGAAATAAAAAGAATGAACGAATGAAATGAGTATTATTTAGAAACATTTCTTTTTTAAATTTAATTATCACTATAAAAAATATTACGACGATTAATAATCTGAAAATAATTATTCTTTTGTTATTTTACCAAATAATACGCAATTATCAACGTGTGGAATTACTCGAAAGTCTATGAAATAAAGATGAAACATGATCATAATTTCTTAGTCTATGGTTTATAATTTCTACATTTTAGGTCTTTGTGGCGGGAACTTGCAAAGTGACGTTGCGTTTTCGTTTTATTTTCATTAAATTCGTGCATATTCAGTTTAATTGAATAATTTCGGTGGTGTTTTGTCCAATAAAGATCAATCTAATTGCACAAGTGAAGTGAAATAAAAGCGTGTATCGTGACTTTCCAGGTTGTCCCAAAAAGTCCGTGTAAAGTTTAGTGGGATAGCCACCAATTAAACTAAAACTGGTACGGATTTGTACGGACGAGGACTAAGCTTTACAGAGAAGTGAAAATGACAATAAAACTTGACTATAACATTAACGATGAATATTTAAAATAAAGAAATGGCATAAAAGTCTAGACACCAAGCCAAAAACCATTTAAAAAAAATCTACATTATAGGGATGCCCAAGAATTATATATTCTAAATGGATAGGTAACTCTAAATACCTACTTGAAGCAAATACCAATCAATTGCGAAAAAGAGAAAGATAACAACTACGTTGGGACAATATTTCTTTCTTTCATTAAGGTTAAATAGGGTTAGAAAGAGAGATTGTCCCAACGTAGTTGTTATCGCAAAAAAAATACGGATGCGAGAATAAAATTCAAGCGTCTGAATAATAAAGATGAGCAATTTTCGTGTTCTCCGCAAGAAAGCTATTTTTGGATAATTTGAAATATCCCGCCAGAATTGGAAAAAACGAATCAGCCAAAATCGTGTAGCCCACGCGGGCGAAGCTGCGGGTGGAAAGCTAGTAATTAATAAATTTTAAATATTTTAACTATGTTTTTGTCAAAACAACGAAATTCTACTAATTATTTGGTGAAAAGGTTAGATTTAAATTTAATCCACACCAATTTGCATGACGACTAATTTTAGTTTGACATTTCTAATTTTAGACTTATTTTGACGTAAAATGTGTACAACAGAATAGCAAAACTACCAATTTAACTAAGTTGAGTAACTAAACTCATTTTAGTTGTGTCAAACTAAAATTTAGTTTAATCCTACGACAACTGAATAGGAAACGTGAATTTGACAGACCTTAACTATATTTTAGTTAAGATTAGTTAAGTTTGTGCCAACAGAATCGGCACCACTATCTAAGCATTTTTATACATTTTAGGTATATAGCGTTTGGAATGGTCGCCAACTTTCTTCTTGTAATGATTTGCCATGGAAGTTAATTGATACCTCTGCTATAAAATGCTTGGGATAGGAAACGATAAACTTTTCTCAAGTCTTTTAAAAAAATACCCTGTAAAAAGCCATCCAAATTCCGAAAAATATGGAATTCAGTTTGTTTTGGTCTGGTGAGTACGGTGAATGACTGAGAGTTTCCAGTCGAAGCTCCTGTAATATTCAGACGGTACGTTGCTGAGTGTGTGGATGACCTTTGTCGTGATAAAGGTACCACGATGGAACTTGTAGTCGAAAATAATGAGCTATTTCTATTTTTCCATGCTCACAGAAACAGAGATATCAAATAAAAGTCGAACAAATGAAATATCTGTTTTTTTTTGTTTCTTTGTTCAGTGCTGAATATCAGCAATTTCATAAGTAAGGACCTAATAGTTTCCGTGAAGATAATCGGTGGACCTAACGCAAGTACCGTTAATACTCGTATGTGTTGGCATGAAACGGTTGTCATCTGAGAACTGAATATCTCTAGTATGCCACCAGACCTTCAGGCACACGAAGAGGTCGAGGTGGCGACAAAAATATCACGTACACGTAACTAAATTTGTAAACATACTTTACACTGAGATAAATGGAGAATTTATTTACTCTCGTGAACAAGAAATAAATAGCTCTGCGGAATCGAAAATAGATACTTTTATTGGTTTTATGTAAATTGACCTCAGATATTGGTTAAGGGTTATGGTGTTTGTTTATCTTTTCGGATATGTTTGTGAATTTCAATCCTCAGATGCATTTTGGTTTGATATATCATCTCATAAAGCATTGTATTAATGTTCGTGCCAGCGCGTACTGATTTAGAATTATCCACATTCCTGATATATACAGAAGCACCTGCCCATCTCGCCCGTAGGTCCTGGTAATTATTCTTTATACTGCAATATTTTCCTAAAAAGTTTGCTTCTATATCATACGGATTCAATTTACATGATATTCACATAAAAAAAGTGTAAGTGGGGTAAAGTACTCATCTCATTGAACATGTCACTTCACTTCAGTGGATGCCAAATATCAAAGTAATAATAGTAATGAAAGTGTAACTGTTCCACTTACGCTCGTAATATTATTTAGGAATATGGGACAAGTCAACCTATCTGTTTACATAATGTTAAATTCTATTACTGACAAAACATTCACGTTAGAAACTTTCCGTCAACCAGCCGCCTTTCGCTTCTTAATAGATCTTGGACTCTGGACAGTGGCGTCTTCTTCTAAATGTGTCTGTTCTTATTCCACTCTTTCTACTTCGTCTCTAACATTGCAAGCATACTTCCCTATACGAATACTTATCCTTGACTACATTTTAGTAATTGTCTTTTCCATAACCATAATAATATGTTGTATCCTTATCTAGGCTCGAGTCTGTCAATCTAGTGTGTTTTTCTAGGTTTCCTACATAATTCATTTTCATTATACTGAATGTAATTCACAATATCCTCCATACATAGTAAATGAATTGAACCATCGACCCATGAAATCACCAGTTCATCCCGTTCGCACATTCTAAACATATAAAAACATGATATCTAGGGCGTGTCTACAATTCTAAAGTTTACTCCGCAAACAAAGCAATCACAACATGTTTCAACCTGTGAAATTTAATCAACAAGGAAAATAAACGTAGTATTGTTAATCAATGTTACACTCACATTACTATGTTAACATGTCTTAATCTATTCGATTTTTCCTTTCAACTGAGCGGTTTTAAAGTAAATAAGAGTTATATGTTATACATACATATCTTAGTTGGTGAAAACTAATCTAGCTGACTATAGGGGAGCCGATAAACAGGCGGGGAATTTTATGAGCGCTCGGAATTGTTTTGTCGCCGCTGGAGTTTTTATGTGCCGCTAGAAGTAGCCAGATTTTTCTGGAGCCTCAAATGTATGGACAAATACATCGAGTTGTTATTCGTTTCAGTTTCAGCACATTCAGACGGCTTTAATATCTATAAAATTGTTTTTACAACTGTTGAAATATTTTACGACGTCGCAATTTCATCGGGTGTTGACCTTAGATATCTTTATCAATCGAAAATAAAGCTTGTGATTTCTTCTCCACTATGTAACTACTATACATATGATCTGGCTTGTACATATGTAATTTTGTATAGTTTTACAAATGTTGATGGTTACGATAACGTTTTTGAAAATCGCGGTAGCAGTTTGCTTACTACTAAAATGTTCCCTCATGAAAAATTCCAAATTACGTATTTTCATTTCCCTTCTCAAATTATTAACTGTTTGTTTTTGCTTTACTCTGAGTGCTTCCATTCTTATTTGCGCTTAATTTACTTACGTTCTATAAAATTTCCCTCTTTATTTTCAGTCGTTTTATCTAAGGAATGAAATTTGGAGAATCCGAGTTGAGCCCTACTGAAGTAAATACCAACTGGTTTCGTTCCAACCCAAATTCCTTCTATCACTTTAATGTAAACGTTATTTCGCATTCCAAAAGAACAATTTTGCTGTACTTTTGATACACCTTTAATTGAATTGTTAACATGTGACAGGGGCATTAAGCAGTTTGCGAACTGATGAAATTTTACCGTAAATTTGTGTTGCACGAAAAATACCTATGCGAGAGTAATTGGTGAAGCGCCATGGCTTCCAAATTTGTTTATTATTCATAATATAAAGTAATTTAAAATTGTATTAATTTAAAAGAAAACATTGTAATATGTGCAGCGCCCATTCAGTGATTTCGTTCCATGTTGCGCTCGAATTACCAAGAGATGGCGTTACAAGTATCGAATTTGAACAAAGATGTATTATTTGATCTGAAACCTAATTGGTCGAGAGAGTTTCGTTTCTCTCTCGTCTGTCGCCACTGCGGCAAAATCAGTCTTCTTCAAGCCTCCTCCATTTTTTGCTATGTTGATGGAGTAATATAAATTTAATTAATTAACATAAAAGTACAGTGGAAATCTGAAATATAAACTCTAATAAACTTTATTCGATATTAATAAAAGGTGCTCCTAAATAGACATCACAGTGCAGTGCGTAATATACGTGAGTTCTTCGGATGCATGCATCCACAAGCCGGCCGGCATCGCCACATTTTTCTTGGATGGAGTACTGAGGATTGAGGGATCTCAACGTGCACCAGATCGGGAATTCGATGGTTCGATGTAATGGTGAGTGGGCGATTTTTCTATGCACTGTGGTTAGCTACTTTGTTTTCTTCATTTTTTCACTGAACATAGGCAGCCATTTTTTAGGTCTGGTTTTATAACATAATCTCGTACGCAAGTACATCGTGGTCTAGCTATTTACACGCTAGATCACACCATTTTTGGTCCTTAGAGACGGATTATTCCAGTTAAAAAAGTGTTGAGTACTCCATAAAGATTACCATAAAATTACATTAGTAATAAATAGGTAGGCCTATTCAACCTTTAAAATTTCTTCCTACATAATTGTTAGTAGGTACCTTATCTATGTAGTATCTATATACCAGTTTCTAGTATATAATATAATGGTGCATATTATTTAGTGCCACTGCATATTATTTACGTATGCATATAAACATATTCGACTTGGTATCTACCTACATAAGGCTAGAATAACGTACGTAAGTAAGTACATAATTGTTAGTACATCTTTTACTCGGTACGAAATTTGATAACAAATATTTTAGGTGCGTAATTGTTGGTGCCTATTTATTATTGTGAAGTCATAAATGTAGGTAGGTAACAACATAGTTGTTGTGTTGACTTACGCGTGTGCATAGTTATTGTGTATGCACGAATAACAATTGATTTAACAAAAATACCGAATAGGTAGATAAGTTGGTTCTGTGTTGTGATATATATAACTGAGCGGTCATCATACATACATAACTATTTGCCTATAGGTTTGTAGTACTATACTGTTTTATCTTTATTCTATTTTATTGTAGAATATTTACGCGATATTTGGTTCGGCTGCGGTTATTGTTTAGTGTTACGTTCGGCCAGACGATGGCGACCTCCGGATCTGTGGTGAGGGCTTTGGAAGCTAAGTTAAAAAGGCTTATATGTAAAAAAGAAGCTATATTTGCTAGATTAAACAATGTTTACGGTTTATCTAAAAATATTTCTAGCTTTGAATCGAGGTTGAATGAACAGTTCTTGACTGAATCGGAAATGATTGATAAGTCTCGTGAGCAGTTTGAACTTTTAATTGATGAGATTAATGACATACAATTGACTTTAGATTCGGACACGGAACCTAATTATAGTTGTTTGAGTAGTTTTGACGACTTGTATATCAAAGTGAAACGAGTTCGAAATAAAATATTGGGTTCGCAAACTACCACCGATTCTACCACATGTTCAAATACCACGAAATGTTCAAATAACACAAAAATTGTTAAATTACCGCCGATTGTGCTGCCTAGTTTTGACGGTCGAACGGAAAATTGGTCTATATTTTATGAATCCTTTAAGTCAAATATTCACGATAATACCCAGCTGTCTGACTCGCAACGTGTGCAATACTTAGTTGGTAAGCTCACTCATAATGCACAGAAAGTTCTAGCAGGTGTCGTACCTACGGGTGACACGTACAACGTTATTTGGAATAGTTTGGTAAAAAGGTATCAAGACAAACGCGCTTTAGGTACGCATTATTTGAATAATATATTTGATTTAAAAAATTGTCAAAACACTTCTAGTAGTCTCGATTCCTTTATAGAAAAATATTCCGCGTCTATCTCTGCATTGAAACAATTAGATTTACCTGATTTAACCGATTTTATATTGTTGCATTGTGCACTAAAAAAGGTTGACACACAGACCGTGCAAGCATTCGAGCTATCAGTTAGCAATAAAAATATAGATATTCCCTCGTATCTTGAATTGATATCATTCGTTCAGAATCAAGTAAAAATATTAGAAAGATCTCAGACTAGTAATTCGAGTTCTTTGTCGAATTCGCGTAGTAATTCGAGTTCTTTGTCGAATTCGCGCTTGAAATCTAATACAAATAAGTTAAAATCGTTTCCCATACGTGCTGATTCTTACATCGCGAGTAATCATATACCTACCAATAGCACTCGCCGTTGTGTTTTGTGTAATAAGGTAGATCATTCGCGGCTGGACGAATGTTTGAAATTTAAAAATATGAAATCACCTGAAATTAGATTCGACTTCATTAAATCTAAACAAGGTTGTGTAAATTGTCTGAGTGTTTCACATACGGTTTCTACGTGTTCAGGTCCCGCCAGTTGTCATTTATGTAAGAATAAGTGGCATCATATACTTTTACATTTCGATAAAAATAAAAATAATAATAATAATCATGATATACAGACGACTAGGTCGCCAGGTACTAGCGATTCTTGCGCCACCGCGGCATGCGCACTGCGCGCACCCGCTTCGCCCGTGTTAGCGTTGCAGTCCATGCGCTCCGAACAGTATCGCGCCCCACCACCAGCGGTCGATGCTAATGCAGCTCAGCGCCTCAACCCGCGCGGCAGCGCGTGCTGCTCGAGTTCGAACGCGCCGCAGAATAATGATAACAACAAAACGGATTCATTATTGTCTCATGAACCTTCATTATCTATGAATGCGTATTCGAGACCCAGCGCTATATTGTTAGCTACTGCTCAAGTCTACGCGAGGGCTAAGAATAATAACAATAAAATGTTAGTACGTTGTCTGATTGATAATGGTTCTCAAAATCATTTGATAACATTAGAGTGTTGCAACAAATTAAATTTGCACGTAGTCCCTCTGAATAATTCTGTAATCAGAGGTATTGGTCTATCTTCTCGACCCATCCATGGTTATGTGGACTTTGAAATTGAGTCGAGGGTTAGTCCTCATAATAAATATAAATTACATGCTTTAGTTGTCGACTGTATAACTGATCAGTTACCTTCCCATTTTATTAATAAATATGATATGGCTTATTTAAATAATATATCGATGGCCGATCTTACTTGGAATATTCCTGGAAGCGTAGATATTGTGCTTGGAGCTCAATTGTTTCCCTATATTTATATGGGTCATAAAATAAATTCAGGATCTCAAGCGCCTCCCGCGTTGTTAACTTCATTTGGTTATGTTTTAATGGGTGACTGTCCTGATAGTGACTCTGATAGTGACTTGGCTTCATCTTCACAACATGTACCGTCGTTTTCTGCGTTCGCTCAGAATGATTTAAATACTGCGTTACAAAAGTTCTGGGAGTTAGAGGAGATTCCGTCAAAAAGGTTTTTGAGTCCTGAAGAAACAGAGTGTGAGAACTCCTTTATCACTTCAATGTCACGTGATGATGTGGGTCGTTACAGCGTTGCTTTGCCATTTTGCACAGATCCACATAAGTTAGGTAATTCTAGGAATACTGCTCACCGTCGTTTCATGTTATTAGAAAGGAAGTTTAAAAAGGTGCCCGGACTTCGGGAGAATTATAATACTGTTATTAATGAGTATATACAGAAAGGTTATCTTTCTGAAATAATTGATTCTGATGTCAATGATGATGGCTATTATATCCCTCATCACGCGGTCGTTCGTAAAGACAAGCCCATGCCTCGTATCGTCTTGGATGCTAGCGCAAAGACACATACTGGTATGTCACTTAATGACATGCTACATTCTGGGCCTAATTTGCAAGCGGATTTATTTCTTTTATTATTAGACTTCAGACTGTTTTCTGTCGCTATGACAGCAGATGTGCAGCAGATGTATTTACAAGTTGGTGTTACTGATGACCACCGTAAATATCTTAAAATATTATTTCGATTTAATGAATGCGAAGAGATTCGTACCTTTCAGTTTACTCGAGTTCCCTTCGGCTTAAAATGTAGCCCTTTCTTAGCAATGAGAACGTTGCGTCAACTGGCATCAGATAATGCAGCTCACGTTCCTGACGCTGCTCGTGTAGCTGAATATAAATTTTATATGGATGACCTTGTCCACTCGGAATCTGAAGAGTCATCAGCTGTTCGTTTAGCTAATGAACTGATTTCATTGTTCAAGTCCGGTTGTATGGACTTAATAAAATGGACTAGTAATTCGTCCAATTTACTTGATAATCTTCCGGATTCCCATCGAAATTCTATTAATTTCGGTGAGGTTGACAATTCGTGCTCGAATCCGAAGGTTTTAGGCCTTTCTTGGGATCCTGTGGAAGATTGCTTTCTCTTTAAGACTATTAGCATACAGGAAAAATGTACTAAGAGAAATATACTTTCCGTTGTAGCTCGTTTGTTTGATGTGCTTGGTTTGGTTGCTCCAGTTATATTTTATGCAAAACTGCTCATCAAGGAGTTATGGCTAGCTAAAGTAGGTTGGGATGATACTCCACCTGATAGTATCATCCGACGTTTCTCCGTTCTCACACAAGAATTTCCCTTGCTCTCTTCGTTACGAATCCCTCGTCATATGAATGTAACGAAGTCTGGAGAAGTGGTCATAGTGAGTTTCTGTGATGCTAGTTTAAATGGTTACGGTTGTGTAATATATTTACATACCACTGATGTTTCAGGCAACATATCAGTACGATTATTGTGTGCCAAATCTAAGGTTTCGCCAACAAAAATTACAACGTTAGCTCGTTTAGAGTTGTGTGCCGCTGTTTTGATGTCTAAACTAATTAAAACTGTACTAGACTCATATAACCGTGTACACATAGCAGGTGTGTATGCCTTTTCGGATTCCACCATAGCTCTTTCTTGGATTAGCTCTTCCCCACATCGTTGGTCAATTTTTGTTGCGAATAGAGTTGCTCAGTGTCAGGAGAATTTAGCTCCTCGTAATTTTTATCACGTCATGGGTACTGAAAACCCTGCTGATTGCGTTTCTCGTGGTCTGCTGCCATCGCAGCTGATTACACATAGTTTATGGTGGAATGGTCCTCATTGGCTTCAATGCCCACCAGGCGAATGGCCTATTCGTAAATTCGTACCTTCTGATGCTGGAGAATTACCGGAACATAAGACGAATATCATGACCACGACTGTACATGTTGAGTCATCGGTGTTATATGATCTGTCTTTACGTATATCTTCCTGGGATAAATTAGTAAGAATTACTGTTTATGTTCTCCGTTTTATAAGAAAAATTAAACCATCTTCTCATGTCATTGAAAGTATATGTATTGCTGAGAAAACTTTAATACAAATAGTTCAAAGGATTCAGTTTTCTGATGACATAAAGTTAATAAAAAATAATAACTTACCTTCAAAGAAATTACGTAATTTATCTGTTTTCATTGATGAGGAAGGGACCTTGCGCATCGGTGGACGCCTCGCGAGATCTGATTTACCTTTCGAGGTTAAACACCCTGCTCTCCTCCCTAAGCATGATCATGTCGTGAATATGATTATTAAACATTATCACGAGTTATATTGTCATGCCGGTCCTGGACTGTTGATGTCTATTGTTAGGCAAAAATATTGGATATTAGATGCCAGAACAGTTATTCGGGCTAGAGTTCGTGAATGCAATGCTTGCTTCCGTGTTCGCCCTTCTCATCCTACGCCAAAGATGGCAGATCTTCCCTCTTGTCGTATCACAGAGTGTAAAGCATTTTTACACACCGGCGTTGATTACGCGGGTCCATTGCGGATTCTTCTTTCACGTCGACGTGGACAACATGCGCAGAAGGCATACATATGCTTATTCATATGTCTTGTTACTAAGGCAGTTCATATTGAACTTGCCACTGAACTCTCAAGTGACTGTTTTTTATCTGCGTTTAAACGTTTTATTTCGCGTCGCGGACCAGTGTCACATCTATATTCTGATAATGGCACGAATTTTGTTGGTGCACGTGCACAGTTAGATGAAATTTATAAGCTTCTACTTGACTCGCAGCATAATGCTTTATTGAAGCGAGAATTAGAGAAGCATCGAATTGAGTGGAGAATGATCCCACCCCGCGCACCTCATTTCGGGGCAATATGGGAATCAAATATTAAAAGTTTAAAAACTCATTTATTTAGGGTAATAGGCAATCAGTTATTAACCTATGAGGAATTACAAACTGTATTAGTGCAGATCGAGTGTGTCATGAATTCCAGACCCTTAAGCGTAATTAGTTCTGATCCTCACCCTGAAGTCTTAACGCCAGCACATTTTTTAATGTCCACTCCTTTAAAATATATACCATCGTCCGATTTGTCAGACAATCGTATTAGTCTTTTAAAGCGTAAACATTTACTTGATAATATTGTACGCTCATATTGGAAAAAATGGCGTACCGAATATTTGCACACTTTGCAAGTTAGACAAAAGTGGCAAAATAATGATCGTTCAATGCAGGTAGGCACAGTCGTACTAATTGGACAAGATGATGCTCCTCCATTGTCATGGCCTTTAGGTGTAGTGACCAAAGTTTTCCCTGGTCCCGATGGTATCGTCAGAGTCGCTACGGTTAAAACTAAACAAAGTTCGTTCAAACGCCCGATCATTAAATTGTACCCGTTACCGAACCAATAAACCAAAATTATTAAACTTAAAATATATTCTTTAGAATGTTAGTTTAAGTATGTTTGTCACAATCTAGTTAGTCGATTGAAATATATATAGTTAATATTGATATCCTTAAGTATAGATTCATATTAGTCTTAGCCGTTGGTAAGAGGTACTCAACATTGTTTTAACTGACAATAATATTATGTCTGTGTTGAAAGTCTCACGACGTTTCAAAGCGGGGTGCATGGTGAAGCGCCATGGCTTCCAAATTTGTTTATTATTCATAATATAAAGTAATTTAAAATTGTATTAATTTAAAAGAAAACATTGTAATATGTGCAGCGCCCATTCAGTGATTTCGTTCCATGTTGCGCTCGAATTACCAAGAGATGGCGTTACAAGTATCGAATTTGAACAAAGATGTATTATTTGATCTGAAACCTAATTGGTCGAGAGAGTTTCGTTTCTCTCTCGTCTGTCGCCACTGCGGCAAAATCAGTCTTCTTCAAGCCTCCTCCATTTTTTTGCTATGTTGATGGAGTAATATAAATTTAATTAATTAACATAAAAGTACAGTGGAAATCTGAAATATAAACTCTAATAAACTTTATTCGATATTAATAAAAGGTGCTCCTAAATAGACATCACAGTGCAGTGCGTAATATACGTGAGTTCTTCGGATGCATGCATCCACAAGCCGGCCGGCATCGCCACATTTTTCTTGGATGGAGTACTGAGGATTGAGGGATCTCAACGTGCACCAGATCGGGAATTCGATGGTTCGATGTAATGGTGAGTGGGCGATTTTTCTATGCACTGTGGTTAGCTACTTTGTTTTCTTCATTTTTTCACTGAACATAGGCAGCCATTTTTTAGGTCTGGTTTTATAACATAATCTCGTACGCAAGTACATCGTGGTCTAGCTATTTACACGCTAGATCACACCAGTAATAGTTTGTGATTGAAATGGTTCACAATTATTTGAATTAAGACGCTTGATGCTGAAATTTTCATGACCTCATGTTTTTAAAATACCGACGTTACTTAAAACTTTATTTTCCTGCCCCAAAAAAAAATCCTGCTGTAAAATGAAATACACTTTTAGGTGTATTTAACCTCATTTTATTTTTAACAGTAAGTACTTACAATTGTCGCATTTTTCATTTTACGAGAACCAAATGGAATTAATGGTGACAACTGTTTTAATGTGTTGTATAATTCCACTTTTCCTGAAATTATGTCGCATCTTGTTTTGTATATTCAAATTGTCATTGAACCCTGTTATTTTTTGTTTATCACAAACACAAGTTGTTGCTTAAGCAAGTTATATATATATATATATATATATATATATACTTTTTAAAACTTGTCTCTGAGGTTTGTTTTTTTCAATACAATTTGAATAAAACAAACCTCATACTAACTGGACCCATAATATCTTCGGTCACTTAATCCCGAAATACTACTAAAGTAACTGAGCGGAAAATATGATAACACGGAAATAATTCACACGACAATGAAAACGCTTCGATCATGCCATATCGATGAATTATGAAATTGTATTATTTTGGAATCTTATATTGATCTGCTAATAAGATCTTTAAAATGCCTTTGCAATTTCTCTTTTATATTATTGTTTGTTATCTCTGATCAATTTGCAAGTATTCGATAAAAAGTATCTACTTATTCAATTCACGTTTAACTATTCATTCATAGCCTTGATGTCAGCTTGGAGTTTAATTGATGTCAATAAATGTTATATTGTCAACACGTTCAAACATATTTTTAAACATCACGGTTTTATCTCAAGTATTATAGTTCTTAACGAAATCAAAAGATATGAAACCGTTTGTCTTGTCATCATCAGTGTCAAATGTATTACGAGTAAATTCCTATTCTGAAATAATTAGAATTATTTATTTAGAGTCGTCTTTTTTGTCAGCACTTTGTATGTCTCTTTACCAATGACTAAAGTTGAGTGCTATAATAAGTCTCAAAATCTACACGTTTCTCAAAATATTCATCATTGTACCAAGTATTACACGAATTAGATAACAACATCTAACATGAACCGCTTTACGTCATCCGAAGTTATTTGTAAATACATCGATAATGTCTCATTACATACGATAAACTTCAGGAAGTATGTTCTTCTATATTATTATCTACTCTGTTTGGACACGAAACGTAAATTTTGGACGAAATGATACGAGATAAGAGGCACCGATTATGGCGACCTTGTAAATCACCTGAAAACAGCCAGTTTATGCTAATATTATACTATTCCCTTCGTTTATCTACATGCGGTTGTGCGTGAGCTGGTAGCTAAGCGCCACTTTCTTTATTGAAAAACTCATAGGACAAAGAGTATGAGCAAAAATCAAAGACCAGACTTCATTATGGTAACATAATTTTTCTAGCTAGATGAGGTAAATGATGAAACACGCTCTGATACGTTAGGATGAACTGAGGAGTTCAATGTTTCAGTTCCGATTACTTTCTAAATAACAAAATATGTGAAAACGAAAACCAGTAAATACATGTATAGTAAAGCATAAACCGAGACATACAGATGAAGTTAGCAAAGTTGCAATAGACGATGGCATTACTGTGAGGTTCAGAATTACAGTGCCTTCGGGTCGACGACTTCTCGGTCTGGAATTTGTTCCCAATTTACGATTGTGCCTAAGAGGTAGATACCCTTCAACTGTCCTCTTTTTCCATCGAAAATATTTTCATTTACGTACCTATATAGTTTATTGTTGTGAACACATAAAACTGACTATAATCAATTTGGGATATTTATTCTATTTTTATTTGTTATGTATCTTCATTCGAAAATTACAATACATTTGAATATCAATTAAGTACTTACTGTATGTATTGGTTTTTTTCCTTTCCTTCACTTCGCTTACTATTTTAATGTTCCATGTAAAAATACAGGAAAATTTTAATATTAATAAAGTTTCTGTTACATTACCATTATTACCTCATGTAGAATTATGATCTTATATATCATTTTTTACTCTATTTGTCAGTCCAATATCAAATTCTATGAAATAAGGCTAAGAGGGGTTCAGTTTGCCTATCCAGAGTGTGTTGGCATTTTTATCGAGAACTGACCTCAATCGAGCGGTCATTTTGGTATCTTGGGTAATACTATTAATTCGTACCCATTTTGGATTCTCTAGTTCGATAGTAGTATTTTACTTTCGCCGCGAACTTAGCGTAGCCTATGGTGTTCATATTGCCACTAAATCTAAATCATATACCATAGTAAGCAAGGCACCTGCTTTATTGAATAATGAATACTTTATTGAACTGTAATAATCCCTATAGTCACGCGTGGGCGTGCACTCGAAGAATTCTTTCGTTATGTCTCTTTAGTGCTTATTTGACACATATTACATTCTCTATCGACCAAAAAACAAAGTATACATTTCTTCCGCAGAAAATTATTCCGATTTGTAAACAGTGAAGCAATTCTAAAATCTTGCAAATAGAAGAAGATGCGAAAGTGTATTTGTCGGATTGTTAGATTTTCCTTCTTCTTTATCGGCGGGAGATATTTTATCCCGGGAACGCTGATAAAACTGCGAGGTGAAACCTAGTCTAGTATAATTTACAGCGAGATTACTGAATAGTAAAGTCGTCGCGAATTGAAGAATTTGTTGCGTTACTTTGTAATAAACATAAAAATAATGGGTTCCAGAAAGAGATCAAAAAAAGATGCAAATTACATGAATATATACCTGATATGTAGTATAGTGTAGGTAAAGTCATGAGCGCCACACAAAACTAATGGTTAAAATAAAATTTATTTGCATGTTTGTTTTCCTCACGTCGCGCAATGTTGCTAACCGCACCACTAGCCAAAGGCCAACTATTTTGGTAATTATATTTTGAAAATTGGCTTCGGTGATAATTTACGCATATTTAATAATTCCTTATTATTCTTAAGCCCTTTTTAACAGCCTTGTCACTGTTGTCTACTTTGACCCATGCGCCCCCGATTTGGGATAGGTATGTCTGTTTAATATTTCACATTTTCTTTCCAGTTTAGCAATTCTGCTATGATTCTACATTTCTTAAATTATTGCATGAACGATTTGCAACGCTGCAGTGTTTTTTTTTTAAATGCTGCGGTCTTATTTTACGTATGTAATAAACTAGCGACTATCATTGTCATGTTGCCACGCAATTGTTCGTGAATTGTTAATGTATAGGCTGACTTCAATATTATATTAATGATCTTATCAAATCGTAGACTTATTAAAAAAATATTCACTACAGTGATAAGACTATCGACCGTTGCTCTTTCTCTTATCTCACAATTGCACGTTATTTTTTAGTTTGAATGAATGACTATTCAGCATTAACGTTGAACTTCCATCCATGCAATAACTTCAGCAGTAGGTACCTACTTTTTTTATAGATTTTTTGGGTTACGTACCCAAAGGGTAAAAACGGGAACCTATTACTAGACTTCGCTGTCTGTCCGTCTGTCTTTCACCAGGCTGTATCTCAAGGACCGCGATAGCTAGACAGTTGAAATTTTCACAAATTATGTATTTCTGTTGCCGCTATAACAACAAAACATAATACAACAAAATAAAAATAAAAACACAATAAAATAAATATTTAAGGGGGGCTCCCATACAACAAACGTATTTTTTTTGCTGTTTTTACGGAACCCTTCGTGCGCGAGTCCGACTCACACTTGGCCGGTTTTTAGGTATTCAGTCGTCTGTCTATTATCTTACCTATAATCAAATCGTTGAGACGAGTCACTCGCAAAAACTTCTATTACATTCAATTGAACATTACGCAAAATATATTCATAATGTCCATCGTAAATTGGAGCTTGTTGAGATGCAATTTCGTTATTTTTATCTCGGTGTTTCTGTATGAGCTCGTTTAGATCCGTGATGTAATAAAGGAATCTATATGTGAATCAAATTTTTGAACTGGAAACTACAGTATTAAGAATTTTCAACAAAAAAATTGTTTGCCCTATTACTTTTTCGTTGTAGATACTTTTTACAGCGTCATAATATCATATCATGTCATGTCTTAACTGGATATAATTTCTAACTTATACCGATCTGAAAGCTATATCTGTGAAGATGCTTATAATCGATTTACGTAGAACACATGGCTAAGAAATTTAATAATTTAAAATCGCCATTAAATATATTATGCTTCACCTACACGTTTTTAATAGCACAAAACCATTCAACTAGGAATTCTAGGAGAACTGTTAAACATAATCCAGAATTATCTTCTCTTTCAGAAGAAGTACTTATAAAAAGGTTAGAAATATTAACGCTAACCGTAAAAACCGATTTGTGAACTAATCGCGTCATCGTATATGATGTGCCACACTACGGCTTTACTCGCTTCGGTTGTGTCTAAGAAAAATATTGTCGGCTTAGGATCACAAAAAGAATTAACTGGTCCCAAGGGTTTGGTTCTTATTACGATCCCCGCGCCTTATGTTGTAGCTATTAATCTTTATCAGTTGCTCCTCTGCTCTCACACTCGAATATTACAATCTATACTTTATTAAACAGTTTATTGTACTCGGAGATGGCTATTCTATCGATATAATTCTGAATATGCCTAATAAAAGTTACTGTTACATAAAAATATACTGGTTTCTGACCGCTTTTGACCTTGAGTCTATATTTTCTGTAACCGGTTTCAGTGAAATTAGACAGTCATTACATAATAATACGTGTAAATATCCTATTATTAAGATTAAGTGGCTACAATAAGACCAACAAACTTAATGTTGGGCGAGAAGTTCCCAACTATCCCGCCTACCTAGGTAAAGTAACCATAGGACTTGAGCGTGAATAAGTTAACAAGTTATTTAGGTATGCTGCAACCATGCTAACGATGTGTTAAATCGAGAATATAACCAGCTGTGGAAACAAACGGTAAAAAAATGTTCGAGCTTTTATACTCGTACCAATCCTTACTTATGAAGCCTGAGTTTGAAGATAAAAAGAAATAGGTACCCCTTTATATTGGCCGGCTATTTCTCATCTTTTTATGTTTTTGGCTCCTTTTTGTTAACCTTTACGGCTTTATTAGTTGCCGAAAAATGATTTCACGACACGATTTATAGATTTATCTTTATTATAAGCATAAACACTGTTGGAGGGCAATGACCGTTTTAGACGAAGTTGAAAACAATCGTTAACTAATTCAGGAAATCTACCTCCGTCTTCGTTTCTGGAGAAACTCAAATTATTAGAAACTACATCCATTCTTTACTTAACTATTATAATTTAAACCCATTGATTTTAAAGACTTTCTTCACTTCCTTGCAACTTCAGAACTCGTATAATATTTGTCGTATAATATTTATTGTCTTTCCAAGCCAGAATCGTTGTCAATTCTGGCTTGAACTTTACGAATAGCGCTTTCATTCATTCTGATATTTGCAGTTTGTTCGGAAGATCAATTTGGTCAGCTCCATCAGAATTTCTGTTTTTATCAGCAACTGTCTTGTATAAACCCGCGAGGATAACGTTATATGACAGGTCGTTTCAATTGATCTCAGTCTAATATAAAAAGTTTTTCATGGATCCAATTTCACCGAGTTCAATGCTTTATTACATTGAATATTTTATTATTTCTCTCGATATTAGTAAGATATTGAGTATAGATTGATATAATCTTCTGTTCTGGGTTAATAGCATTGTTGCTCTTTTAAAGCTTATTGCTAGTTATTAAGTTCAACTTCAGTTGTTCATGTTGTAAGAAAGATTATTCAATATTATAATTTCCCCAGAATAAACTACACGTTCACATAGAACATTTACAATGGTAATTTCATTATTTGAATTGGAAATTTAATAAAGCTCTTTTTCGTTTTGTCTTGATTTTGAGATAGGTTTATATAGAAATTTACTGTAGTCAGGTACTTGTTGAAAATTGAAATATTAATTTTCTTTTTTTGTTTTCAGTGTTCTCAAAAGGACAATGCGAGACCAGCCAGTACCGCTTCCTCGCCAAGACAGGCGGGTTCGCTTGGGTTCAGACCCAAGCCACTGTCATTACCGACAAGCAGCAGAAGCCGATCAGTGTCGTCTGCGTCAATTACGTCATAAGGTAGGTCTAGCATTAAGACCTTTACGTGGAGAGTTTTCTCCTTAATTATACCTACCAGATCATTTACATCTGGGATTTCGTTTGTTTCAATTTCAGGGCTACTTTGAGTAACAAATAAAATAAATATTATGATTAAATCATGATTGAAATAAGTAAGGTAAGTATATTTTGGTTTATCATGTTTTATAAGGCATCGAAACAATTATGATATACTGCAAATCGTCTACCGCCATTCATTGTTTTGTGAATTACCATCTTATTTATACTGCGGGCATACTCTCGTATATTGAACGTAAAAGCCTTATCTTGATACTCCCACTCCCTTTAGAACACTTTCATTAACTTTATTGCATAACTAACCGTTCGTAAAATACAAAAAGTAAATTAATGGTAGAACTAGATATATAAAGGCTATAAAACAGACAGCAGTTCTGTAAGCAATAATCGTAAAGAAAGTATTTAACTGCTCCACAGAAATAATTATGTGCCCTTATAATGGATTAATACCTACTGCTAACTAATTGTATTCGCTATTTTTGATTCTGCACTTTATTTACGTTACGCGACTATTATTATTATTTATTTTTTATTCATTTTATCAATAGAAAACAATGAATAATAGGTATGAAGGTTTCTTTGTCTTTAATGTCACTGGATTTTAAAAGTAAATTAAACTTGGCTTGGGTCAACGTATATATTTATCGAAATTGGCTGGCGGGATAACAGATGTCAAAATACTATAAAGTGTGCACGAGCGATTCCGCGGGTGAAAAGCTACTTTAAAAAACAACGCATAGAATTTCTCTTTAAGACTTAATCGGGCCCTTTGCGTGTAAAATAATACCCTTGTCAGGTGACCCAAGATCACAAGAAATGTTCTATACTCTGATAAGGGTTGAAATAGCCGAAAAAGAGGTCGAAATTTCATAATAGCTGTGATAACGAATGTCGGGGCCAAACTAAAATACACATATAGTAACGTATCATTCTATAATTAGTCGTTAGAAACATCAATATGATATCAGTTTTCTATCACAAAGTATTCAATGTTTAAAACTATGTAGAACCAAATTCAGCAATAGAAAGTGTTACTAATAACTCTTAATCATTTACAATTGAAGTTTAACTGTACTGAACCCTTATTTTAATTGTAATCCGTTGTATCTAAATGACCACCGTATATGCCAGATACTTTAAACTCTAGATTATCCTCGACCCTTTTGGAAAACATTTCGTGTCACGACGAAGAAAGCCATTATCGAAGTCTTTTCTTGGCTGCATCTGTCACGTTACGGAAAATCGTTTTTTCTGTTATTCATGTGTGATGTACCCAGTGAAATATCTATAGGTACGTAAAACTGCGTCACTTGTTATTTGATTATCCCATAATGTGCTGTCACCTGAGATTTGGGCTTCGTGTCAGGGGCAACGCTTTGGCTTCTCTCGACTAGTTTCCAACCCAACATTTGGCACAGTTATTGATTGGTTTATGTTACGTAACTTTAAGAGTTCGTTCGGAAATTAAGTATCTCGTTTACTATTAAAATGTTGGGTTTACCTTTTAACATTTCCCAAAATACTCCTAATTGGCTTCTTTTGAAGTTTGTCGGATGTTAAAATGAAAGGATCTTGGTAACTTGAGAGAACAACCGGCTTGGTAACGTGATTGTAAAATTTCGTATATTTTACCTTTTATTGTTTATTATTTTTCATTGTAGCCGCACCCTCAACTCAATTAAATCTTGAGACTATATATACTACGACTTCTTTTTGTAAGACTTTGCAACACTTTTGGCAAGAACGCACGTGCAATCATTTGTGGTGAAGAATTTTCTTCCAAGATTTTAACTCTAGGTATAATGTTTAACATATCTAACCTATCCTATCATTAGTTACATTATTCCAGTGTATGTATCGATATGATAGTTTTATGATCACTATTTTGGATCTTTGTACAAATAGGTACTTCAGTTTCGTGTTTTCAATATATTGACGTAATAGTTTTATGATGAACTTTGCTCTAACGCTGGCATTTTTTGGAAATTACATAAAATTCGTTTTCATTACTTGTAACATATGATTAGTTTTTAGGGTTCTTTTTATAATAACGCTACATTTCACAAGTTATCATTCGAGTACAATCAACTTTTCCACTTTCATCGTCTTAGTCGAGATTTCCTTTTACCATCCATTTGGAAGCGTTCCGCAAATGCTATCACTTTTATAGACCCACTCTACCCTCGGGCTTCCACAGAATTCAAGTTATTAACATTACGGGGTCTCGTCAAAATATCATGGGATTTGCTACTACGCCAAAAGATCTAACGTTATTATTATATCAATTTTCCGAAGATAATAAATCTATAATATGCACCTACACGTGCTTATTTTTAGAGCAAGCTGTTACCGTAGATAGACGTACGAAAATAGAAAACGTCTTCTATGCACATTGTTCACAATAATCTTTCATTTATTGATTTCTATGTAGCGCCAGAAAAGTAATTACGTTCAAGGTTTGATTCCATAAATATTTGTGTTAAAAATATTCGATGTATTCTTTAATTTCCTCGTGACCAATCACGAAGTTTTTCGAAAAAGCTTAACTGTCATTAGATATGGATCTGTTTTATTAATCCTCTTATTAACATAACTAATTAATCATTTCTACTCAAAAATCACCTCTCGCTACTTACGTTGTTTTATTATTTAATTTAACACTTTGGACGGCCAATGATTAATATTTTTCTAAACCTAATGATGATAAAACGCAGTAACTCCCTGGATCGATGAACTACCAATTTTATTTGTACAACAATCTATTTTCCCAGGCTTGTTTGTTTGTAACACGTATCGGAGTGAGTCAGTCAAACAAACCTAATTTGTCGAGTTATGCTGTTGCCAAATCTCACCGGGAGACATTGTATTCTATTTGTGGCACTAAATGAAATGCCGCATATTATTTTGAACGTGTAATTGGTCTTGCTATCTTAGCCTACATAGCCTCTTTAAGGCGGACTCCTTAATTTAGGCTTATCAACTCCAGAAGCTAGAAATACTATGTTGAAATGAATATTAATATGTTTGTCAAAGATATTGTCGTCAGTAAATCATGCGGTGTTCACGTGTTGAAGATATTTTTTTCTTTGCATAGCAACATGTTCATTAAACTTGTTTTTCGCAACTTATTATCACATGCCTCAAATTTTTCGGAAGTAGTTTCTCTGCACTTCACGGTTTGATATTAAAACTATGATTTTGCCAACATAAAAAGAGATAAAAGACGAAAGATTATATCTCCTGTAAGAAATAATATGTGGGTAATACCTTCAACCATCGCATTACCACATTGGAACCAAATTGGTCTCGCACTGGACTTCAAAGTACGCTCAGATAATATCCTTCGAGAAAAGTATGATTTTTGCTAGTTCGGCAACGTGTGAACGATATCCCTGATATTACAAGCGTCTGTAGGCTACGTTATAGGATTGTCACAATCTCGTGTTATAAATATAAGTAGGTAATAATTATTTCTATGTCGCAATTTAATTCCGCCAACTTGACACTTTCTTGCAGATCTACCTTTTTACGAGTCCGCAAACAAGTCCTTTACGTAGTTCGCTATTCGCACATGCGTGAGATTCTCTTTGTTGACTGTAGAGAGCCTTTAGCTAACACTCTATGTCAGCAAATATTTTATATGGGAAGGTACTTTTATCAGAGCCATTGTGTTGCGTTATCTTTGTTTCTCACCCTTGATTTATTTATAATGTGATCTCTCTATAATGTAGTTTTTTTTCTAGAAATATTTGTCCAGTGTCATTTTGAATAATGTTTTAAAATCATACGGTTAAGTTGCACAAACTAAGATGTAGAATTTAGATTTTTCAATTACCTTGTATCCTCCAATTAAATGATACTGTAAGCTTATGACTGAGTAAATTACTATAATCTGCGATATTTAATAAACACAAAGATATCGATTAATAATTAATGTACATAAAATTTTGTTGTTTTATCTTAACTGGTGCTTGACGGAAAATTTATCTTATCAACGTTGAGTACGAATGATAGTGAGCCAGTAAGCGCAGCGTGAGCATTAATGTCATCTGATGCGTTTGAGGTTATCAGTGGAATAACGGTTGCTATGCCTCTTCCTGGCGATACCGAAGTGCTGACCGGCGCATGATTGCTATTACCCTTCTAATTTTGATGAATATTACTAACATCCACCATAAATTTTTTGAACACTTCAAGATTTTCAAATGACTTATACTTAGTAAAATCAAATGAATCTCCAGTAAGTACTTATCTTTCATCTATTTGGAGTATAGGTTAAAACATACCAAGTTAAACAATGTACTTGAATTAATATCTCAGGGTACCTTTATTTCTATAATTTAGCTTGCATTTATATCAATTTAGCATTGTAAATCGTGTATATGTTTATAATTTTTTTTGTATAGATTATAGAAAAGTGAACGGATACCTACTACATACGTCGCTAATTCGTGAGCTGCATATCATTTGAATTGTTTAAGGGCTGTGGCTGTCACCAAAGGTCTAGTAGTTTTGTATCTTCACACATCACTAAATTATTGATTAGAATACTACGAGTAAGATAAGCCTAAACTATTACTGCGTTATCCTTTAAAGTTTATAACCTACCCTCCAATTTTTTTACCATATTTTAGGTCTAAATATATTCCACAACACCTATACTGGTGAATCACCCAGACCACCTTCAGTCACATGATCAAAATGTAAGAAAAATATTAAATTTCTCCCACGATAAACAAAAATAATGTGTATAAAATAATAAAAGACATAATTTTGTCAGCTTGGCAATTTAGTCTTTCCACTCACTAAATTAAACAATAAGTAATACAATCGTGGGAACCCTTAACAGACCTTATCAAATGATCTAGACCAGGGTAACACCTGGACACATGCATGTCTTAGTCGTGACTTGCAACGCACTGCAATTTATTTTAACACCACATGTAGGTCAATGCAAACTCACGTAACTACTAACTGTATACATTACATATGAAGGGCCACACCTCGATTTTCTATAATTAGAAACTAATTGTGTCTTGGTCGATGAAAAAAAGAAAAATCCAAATATCGTCATGCGACGAACTCAATCACAGCTAAAGTTATAAAAATTTCACATAAAACGGGACTGCAATGAGTTTTTAAACCGACTCGGGCCATCGCTCAGAGAAATAGCTCGGCTATTACACCAACAAGATGAACGGATTCAAATTTATTCATTTGAACAATGAATACTGATTGTTTCAAACGTTTCGTGGCCTGTATCGCTCACCATTGTATAGTTTTAAGTGTTTTAAATGATTTGTTTTTGTCTGCATTTAAATCGCTGCTTTTACTATTGTGGGCTCCTGTATAATTATTCGCTACAAAAATGATTTCTTTACTTCTTTTTTGTTTCCTGTAATATTCTTTACTAGCTCTTCCCTAGGACCACGTCACGTGGAATTCGTTTATTGCGGAACACTGCTTTTCCGGTATCTACATGACATAATCCGTTCAGCCACGTCTACGTAAAAAATAAAAATAAAATAAAAGTTAGTATGAATTAAAATAGTTACATTTTAAGTGTGGAATATTGGCTGGATATTTACAGGAGCTCTGCGGTCGCTGGTCGGTTTATGCAACTACTGGCGAATGCACTACCTCCCCTAGGTCGTTCAACTCACCTTCCTCTACATACTGCATAGGTACCAGTAACAGTGTACCAGTGCAGATTTCGTTTCACCGTGAATGGGGCGCGTGGGTGTACTCCATTTACTACCCACCGTTTGTGACATGAGCAGAAACTTCTAGAAAGTTTGTTATATCAGCTCATTCCTCCGGTCCTTGTATTTTCAGCAGCAACCTTATTTTATGTTACGTGTGTGTTGTATTTAGAGATTCTTTTGTTTAAAATATAATTGAAATATCTGCATTATTTTCGCTATTTCATATGTTCTTATTCGATGAATTCCATCTAAATAAGTTACTTATTATATGACAATGGGCGTCGCAACCTTCATATCATAGGTTCCTTTATTATTCACCAGGAAGGGAGTCAAAGATTCTGTGGTCAAATATATTTTTTATTGATAAGACATAAAACCTTGAAGTGTTATAAAAGGATTTTTGGGTTCCGAAGTTAAAATTAATGAAGGAGTTTTGATGTGCGAGTCATATTCTCGTGTTATTAGGACCGGTTGTGTTTTTGCTTTTGTCTCGCATCTAGTTTTACTTTTTGCATTGTATTTTTTAATAACATCGAGATAAACCGTATTTTCATGTACTGTTATTTTGTATTGAATATATCTATTCATACTTTAAATTAAAATTATTTTATATGCCGTGCACGACATTCGATAATCTAAATTTCACCCTCGATTCCCAATCGCCTTATTAATAACTTCACGTCAACAGACTACAAAATGAAACCATTTAATATTGATGAACTTAAGGTCATCGACACTTTTCATTGTTCATCGATTCTATAACTCACAACATATTCTGTATATAGAGTACTTACAACCAAACCAGCTCAAGAAAGTAGTTCATTTGGTTCGGTTTATTCCAACATGTACATTTAACTCCATGCGACTGATACTATCTGTTCGATGGCATTCATTTACAAACAGCCATTTTCCATATATCTTCGATCGAAGATATTCCATCAAAGTAATAGTTGAATCGATTTTTTTTATTCCTAGGCCTTTTGAATATTTTGTTTCGTCATAAAACCTTCCATAGATCTCATCGTCTGAATAAATGCCTTACGTTTTAGTCAAACAGCTTATTTTTCTTCTCATTCAACTCTTATGTGAGCTTTATTTATGATTGCATCTGATCCGATATTAAAATAAGGTGCTTCAACTATATCCGATCATCATTTACTCTGTAGTGTTCTCATTCTGGACCGTTTTGGAACACTTGATTGATACCCAAGATTGGGCACGAACCGTTCTTCATTCCGGCGCAAATCAATTCAATTATTATAACATTCAATAGCTTCATCACATAAAAGTCCCTTCTATTCTTGGCATTGAACTATTTGTTTTAGCCTATCACGTAAGGCTTGGTTTAAATTGAATTTTCCTTTTTTTATTTTCATTATACCTAAACAATGTGACAAACTATGAAAGAAACTAACACAAAAATCAATATCATCCTAAAAATATTGAATAAACTGAAAGTTGAACCAAAAAAGGAAATTACGCCACATTTCCAACAAATGAGAAAGACAGCTCAGCAAGGCCACGTTTGTTTAATAGTCCTGAGTGTTAATGAGTCAAACTAAACAAAAATTTGTAAAATGTTATCGAATAAAAATGTAGCGTCAAATGATAATGTAGTTGTAATGTAAAACGTCGACGCATGACGTTGAAGCTTTATAACGGTGATGATGTAAGGTGCATGCAACGTCGCGTCGCTGGAGTCACGTAGCCAACCAGCGAGTTGGGAATGGGGGTGGGGCGAGTCAATGACCACGTGTCGTCTCCTTTGGCCCTAATTGCACAATAGCTGCACAAGACTCGAGAGTACAAACTCGCAAATTGTTTTCAGTATTTCGCATGTTGCCTGTTCGCATCGCATGTTGCCAGTTATCACGTGGATGCGAAATGTGTTAATTATTTTAAACAGCTAATTCAATTTAGCTCATTATTGAACAAATAAAAAATCTATTGCATCCAATTGCCTTCTTATTGTATTGACTTCATATAATCAAGCAAAGGGTGGATGAATTGTGGTTCCACCAAAACTGAAAACTTTCCCGTAAGTGGACCCTAAAAGTTGTAAAAGGCACTAGATCAATATGAAAAGCTGACTACGCTGCCCCGCGTCACGTACTCCACGAAATTCGCAGATGTCTATTTGTACAGCGTTCAATAGTCTGTGTTTACGATCGTTCTAGGAAAATTATCAATTCTCCATATTTTTATAACCTGTATGGAAAAAACAGGAATTAAATTGTACATCGTTTAAATTTTACAAACATCATCGTGATAAGTCGTAATAAAAAAATTGCTGAAGTGTTCAGATGTCAAACTGAACTGGCTGAGTTATAATATGCAATAATTTGTGCAATAACTTATCATCCAAAAAATCTCTAAAAATTTTGAACAATTTTTACAATGATTTTCTGATTAGTTAACATTTTTATTGGCATGATTTAACAAGGCAGTAACTTTGATGTAATATCGTCATAAAATTGAAAAACATTTGCAAATAATTGTGTAATAATCCTTTGCGCATGCTTCTTAGAAATCATATCCGCGTCGGAAACCTTTAGACTTACAGTAGATCTCGTCAAGTATACATCGAAATTTATTTGAAAACTAACAATATAAAGAAAAAATGGTAATTGATTATTGTACGGAAAGTTTACAGCAAACTATTTTTGATGTCGACTCCGAAGCGTAAATGTCGTTAATTATATCTGTACGTTGTCGGTGACTTGTGAATACTACTCTGCTACAGAACTATTATTGCGTTGTGTGTTGTGTGCATATTATAAATCAAACTCGTGATATCTAGACGCTAACAGTCGGTAGCTCAGTGGCTCACAACAACAGGGTCCATTAGAGCTGGATATTGAGTTACGCGGCTAAATTGTGGAACAAACGCGGCTTCATCGACCATACGTATCGTATAGCAAGCCTCATACACTCAGCCAGTGATATATTGTTAGAAGGTACTGTCGCTCTACTGTTTACAACATATTGAAGGCGATGATAGCTCAGTGGTAGTGACGTCGGATACCGCGGCGAAGGTCGTGGGTTCGATTCCTACAATGAGCTTTAGTTTTCGGTGAAGGAAACATTCGTGGGGAAACAATAGCCCAGTGGTAGGGTACTTTGTAGTACTCAACTGGCTTGCTACCACCCTCAAGTTAAAAATCTGTCGCCAAGCACCTATTTGTGTGTTCCGACAGCTGCACTTGGGAGCCGGTTCTCATCTAGGCTTTGTGTGCTGACCATCTTCGGCCACATCATCACTTACCATGGTGAGATTGTGGTCAAACACAAGGTTATCCAGAATAAAAAAATATTTATATGTATGTTGTTTATTTATATTAATCTGTTTTCAGAAGCAATTTCAAATATGTCAAAAAAATAGTAATTCTAAAGTCTCGTACTATCCGTGTTATATTATATTGATTGATTGATTTTGATTGATTGATTTACTCAGGTCTATATTCAGAACATGAAATGAAAATAGAATTTTGCGTACAGCATATTACATTATATACCTACAATAGTATTTAAAATACATCACATGCTTTTTTTTAACAAAACAGTCATAATTCACACAAACACTGCGTCATGAATTTACTTTATAATGGTAAAATATTTTCCTGTTTTCAATGGATACAGTGAAAACCCGAACTAGCAATTTGTAGTCGGCGCGGGCGAGAGGGACTCGATACCACGAAAATTTATTTCCATATTTTGGATGATTAAGTGCTCAAAATTCGAAATATACTTACTTATTTTAACAAAAAAAAACTCTATCCGAAACCGTAGCTCCTGTAAACGAAGTTCTTTGACCTTTTCATCAGGTGGCAGTAGCTACTGTCACTAAAATAATTTAACTACTCGTAGGTAGTAATAATCATGCCACCCCTTTTCAACTACAAAGATTTTTGTTAATCCTGCGGTCAAATCATATCATAATTTGCACTGTGGTAGGGTACTTTGTAGTACACGACTGGCTGGCTACCACCCTCAAGTTGAAAATCTATCGCCAAACACCTATCGGTGTGTTCCGACAGCTGCACTTGAGAGCCAGTTCCCATCTAGGCTTTTTGTGCTTACCATCTTCGGCCACATCATCACTTACCATGGTGAGATTGTGGTCAAACACAAGCCTATCCAGAATAAAAAAAAAATATCATATCAAAACTAAGTATGTACGTAATTTTGAAATCAATTTCTGTTGTTTTTTTTTGTCAAATCCCTGATAGCCATTTAATTAATGGGTTTTAACGTTATCGCCTCCCCGTCTTGACATGTGAGTACCTATCAGCATGTTCGTAGATGCTATCTGGTTAACCTGTCCGTGATCGGCTGCACGTTAGACCACCGATGGTTCGTGAACTCGGTTATCGAGTCGCGTGGTTGTCGAATGTAATACGCAACGGCTATCCTCAAAAATGTATCGGCATATATCGCGCGTCTTGTAATGTGTTTTGGGTCGGCCGCGTCACGAGTAGAGTGCGCCGCCGCTGCCCGCCGCGCGTATCATTCGTTCTACAGACTTCGTCGCTAGCGTACACCCCACCCGGCCCGGCGAACTCGCTATTCCGATCAGCTGTTTTCTGTGGATAGATAATACTTGTTTGACAACATATTGACGCCCTCCTGCACCATGGTAAGGATCAGTGTAAAAGTGCCGGTGGAATAGTGATTTAATAAGTGGTTGTGCCCTCATACAAGTGCCTGTTTATATTGTACGGTTTACGATGACTTATTCTAAATCGCGGTAAATGCCAATCGTAATTTGCGATATTTTTACCTCAGCGCCCGCCGCGCCGTGAGCACACATGTAATTTCTGTAATCAGCACAATTTATATTTTATAAGTTTTATTATATCGTATCGCTTTATTTTCTTGTGAGTAATTATTGAAGATTTTTCTGATCTACCTTCATGTTTGTTTTCTATCAATATCGCATAATATTCCAGTGTATATAACGTGTCTGTTCATATTAGATGCGCTAACATTTCTGGTGACTGCGTTTGCGGCTGTTGCGATGGATGTGTGAGTGTTGTTTGTGTGAGACTCGCTAAAATTAGCGGCTTCCCCTCCCGCCACAGTGACACCGGCCGGTTACATAACCGCGCCACTGGCGGCCTTGACTCCCGCGCCGCACTTCGCGCTACTTCATTGGCAGACTGATGCGTTGATTCTTTCTTATTGGATTCAATTATTGAATGCTATCCAGCATCTACTGCTACTACAAATCGCTGAGAAATTTGAGGTTTAGTCATCAACTTTTGACTGTCACATAGACCAGTCTTCTGTGCTACATATTTTTGAGCCACTTACTCGGCTAATACCTCCCTAAATAGGTATTTCAGGGAAATTTTCACGTGTCCCACTCTTCTTAAATTAACTGTGTCTATCCATTTTTTTTGTCTAAAATTTACATTTCTAGTGGCCCTGTCGTTTCCATGATGAATTTGGTTTTCGTGTGGTGGCTTGCAGTTTCTGATACACAACGTACCTAGTAGCTTGCATGGTTCTTCAAATAAACTTATGTATGGCGGCTATGGTAATTTTATGACTCTTCAAAAAACACAGTCGTTCAACATTGATTATACCTAATCAAAATTTTTACCTTCAATACAACATTTAAAAACGCTGCTTACAATTTGGTATCTACCAGTACCTTAGACATCTAATTTACCTGATATAATCCTTAAGACAACGTAATTGTGTACTTAACTAATCTTATCTGTATCGTCCTTCAAGTCGATACCCCATATTTATCAAATGATATCGCATAGCTGTCGTCTGACTTGCAAATATCAACTGCAGCCGAATACTACAGCCAGATACACTTGGTGGTGCGTCTACTTATGTGATCGCTGATTACTTAACTGTATCACTATTATTATTTATCTACACTGATAATGTTTCGAATTGATAATTGTATACTAGTAAACAATATCGACATGATGAAATTACTATCTTTTTTAGTCCTTTATTGGACTATGTTATAATGCGTGACGTCAGTAGACCTCGACCGTGGTAGTGTAATGTTGAATTGCGTTGCCCGTTCAATGGTATCACGGCCAAGGTCACCGGTAAACAGCTGCTTGCTTTACAGTATCCAGATATTTATGTTCTTACGCAACACAACCAACCAATTCTCATCGCAGACAGGTCGATAGCATTAGCACATACAGTTATCCTGTTATGAACCTATCTTCTCCAATCAATTTACCATTAACTGGGAATTTCATAAAATTACCAAGTTTCGTTTATTTTGTTTTCCCTAATTAAATTCACGTTGTTGACACGTTTTTTTAATTCGATGCAGCTTAAAAGTGGTGGTATTTCGATGTTGCTGGCATGTAGTATAAGACGACGGATTCGAATCTCCGTCTCGCAATCGATATGGAACCCACCGCGTGGTATCTTATGCGCGCGCAACACTTTTCACTTCTCTCTTGGTGAATGGCCGGTCTGGAGAAAACAAGGAGGGGTTGGTCTGAGGGGGGTGAGTGCAAGGTCGTTAGCAAGGCCGCACTTACTACCATCAGCGTGTCTCTTTCTACCCTTACTTTCGTACATCCAACTGTCCCTTACAAACGGATTCACTTTCTAAAATAACGTATAAATGCAGCAGCCAAATACAACACACCCTCTTTACGATCTACGTCTGGCTCATGATGAATCGTTCGATTTCTTAAGCGCTCTTATATTAACTACGTCATACGGCGAAGGGTCGTTACGATAATGTAAAGTGAAGCAATAAACTCTTTTATATTTCAGTGTAGTCGCTGAAATTGCTACTCAACATAATCTATGTTATAGCACTAAATATGTGCCACGGAGTCTAGGCGCTATCATTAAGGTTAATGAAAACTTGAACCGTAACCGTTCGTCAACAACATTTTCTTTATCTTGAAGCTATTTGCGTATCAATATCAGTGATTTTGATGCCATTTGACGCAAATGGTTCCCAGAGGGCCAATCCTTGGGTTATCTGATGGACATTCATTAATTAATCCATAAACTAAGTAGTAACTGCCGCACTATAGATGGCTACTTACTTATCATCTTGTGTTCTCAATGTTAGGTTTAAATAAACGCCAACTCTGTAACAGTACGCACGCACCTATTAAAGTTTTCAGCTATATGCAAAAGTTTTTTTTATATTGTGAAAACTTGGTAGGTACAAAACTCCTTTAATTAAATCAGACTGTTTGCAATGTATTTTTCCTCGTTTAAATATTATTATTATGTTGTAACACTTAGTCTTGTTAATTACATAGTTGCAAAATCTGTTAAGTATTATTGTTGCTATGTGTTTCCTTGACTTGGAAGTGATAAAACATATTAGTTCCACCTATTTGATTTATAGTATTTGTTAATTTATGTAAGTACCTATATCAATCACTTACACAATGATAGGGTTCGGTGGTTCATTGTAATTATTTCAGTTTTACATAATTTAAGGCTGCGTTGACAACGTGAAGATAACTTTTAGCCTTTTTGTAGTATTTTTTGCCAAATTATCTGTATTTACATTGAGTATTTGTCGGTCCGGTAAACAAAGCTACTTCTAATCCCATTATGGCACTATTTGATCTTCTGTCATTTGTGTGTTTATGTTAAACAAGTGATTTTGGTTCTACATCACTTCCAAGAGTCTAGACATGGAAAAATTATCTTTACATCGGTTCCATTTCGTATAAGCTTAGAAGTAGCTCTATTGCTCACTGCTCAGTACATCAACCTTGAGTATTGTTGACTGATTCCTCGCTATTGTACATAATATGGCTATCTTACACCTCGACGATGTTTTCTAGCGACGCACATGATATCTATGTACGTACATAATATCTATTCACACTTCCCACTTCACACGTTTGCAAAACCGATTAACACTAAAATCGTTTGATTCTTTCTTGACTAATGACCGTGCAGTTTACATTATCGTTTATTGTATCGGAGCACTCGTATGACGCACACTACGATGTAGGTAGAGGCGGTAGGCCACGAGATATAATAAGCAGTATACCGCAAGTAGGCTAGCCCTACGGGCGTAGCAATATTACCATGTATTTGTTTCCACAGCGGTATCGAGTGCAAAGATGACGTGTTTGCTGCACACCAGATGCAGTTTGCCGATCTGAAGCCGATATTGGCTCCAGCGCCGCCACTGGCTAACGGTGCGATCGTTGGCATCGTTCCCCCTGAAGAGGAACGTCCTATACCTGTCACAGAATTGATATTCGCACCACGAAAGAAAGAAATGAACAAAGGCTTTCTCATGTTCTCCCAACACGAGGGACTTACAAGTGAGTGGCACTCGAACTTCCACAGCTTAGGTATCCGTTGTTGCTTTACTGAATTCGTATTGAACGACAACATAACGACCATCATATTAATGACATTCTTCTTTGCAGTGCTTAAAGACGAGCCGGTTGATCAGACTCCGGTAGATCTGACTCACTTGGCACCGACGGCTGGAGATGCTTGTATCCCTCTAGAGAATAGTCCTTTCGACATGTTCGACGAGTTCATACTGAGCGACAATTACTGCAGTCTATTGGGCGATGACTTAGCCAATGGATCGCCGGTTGACTCGTTGACACCTGACTCGTTATTATTATCCTCGCCTGAACCTCAGGTCAGTACTTAATCGCATTATGAATGATTTATATTTTAATGGTTTTTCTGAGATCCAGTAACTAATATTTAAAGATTTTTCAGGAAAATGACTCGTCATGTGAACAGTCGTCATTATTAACAGAGCTGTCACTGGACGCTTTTGACAACACGAGGTCGGATAATGACATTGACGATGGAAATTCACCTTTTATCCCGACGAGCGATGAGCTCCCAGTTTTGGAGCCGGCTGTTATGTGGGGAGCGCTACCTGACAATGTCTGTCTTGCGAGACCACAGCCCTCAGAGTCACATAGTGCCTCTCCGGCACCGGCGCTACAACGTTTACTTACGACAACAACAGGCCCACGGCCACAAGACCTCATTACGCGCATATATTCAGATCAAGGTACATGAGATCTACAAGATATACATGAAACGTGAGAACTTATCGATTATCTGAGATTCTATTGTTTCTATGCAGTTATTAATGTTTTAGGTCTAATGCCAAGCAGCAGTATCACATCATGGGACAACACCAGTATGAAGAGAGTGATGAAGCAGGAACAGGAACCATGTGCGAAACGCATCAAGCGTAGCCCTTCGCCTGTATCGACGCAGGCCCCTGCAACACCTTCGTCGAGTGTCCTCATGAACCTCCTGGTGAGCGGGTGTGACGTGGACGCCGGCTATATCTGCATGGTGCAGTGCCGGCCGCGCCACAAAGCGAAGGCCTGAAATATAAGCCTTGACATAAAAAATAAACTGTGATAATGCACGTCCAGTGTTCAAACGATAATTGCCTCTAGCTATTCCTGTGCTATCTCGAACTTTGCTCTGGTTGGATTTAATACGAATTATATTAAATACAGTGCCGTCGATATTTGTGATATTACCGTTTACATAATGTATCAGCAACCGACTGATACTCTCGTCGGAGCTCTGTTCTAATCAGAGAATCCTACGGGACAATAAACGCCGGTACGACCAGATTAAAGTCTGCAATGGCAATTAAACCGTCATACGGTCAGTCGTAGATAGACTCAAAGCTAGGGCTGGTTAGTGTAGTTAATCTTCCACAGACTAGCAATCTCGTGCTTTCTTCAGCGGGCGTTAACCAGGATTAGTTTTAGGTGTAGATGTATGTAGGTATACATACCTACATTTTAGTTGTAATGGTATAATTTCGAAGCATCGATCGTTCTAAATGGAATCGTTAATTTTAGAGGTTAAGTTGTATACGTGCGCATATCGTGGTGGTTATGTGATGACCCGTTGAATCGTTCCTAGATTACTTAGTTACCAATTTCGCCCTCGTGACGTACTTGGGTACCAACATGGGACGCACCGGGCGCCGCACACTCAAGTCTTACGTTCTTAGTTAGAACCGAGTCAATAGTCCTAGATTTTACTGTGTACACTGTTCTAAGAGGTTATTGCTATTTATTCGTCACTATTAAGTTTAGCTAACTTAACGTTAACTATGTCTAATGTTATTTTTTTTACATCGATGTAGATTTTAGTTCATTTAGTTTTTGGAAAATTTATAGTATTTTATGAATAGTTAGTGGTACAATTCAGAGTTTTATAGCGTGTGTAGTCAATACTGTTTGGCCGCGGTGCGTTAGTCGTTCAATATGTTAACTGTTCTCACTGCCAAATGATACAAAGTACAACTTAGGACAAAGTGTAGATGTCATGTAATACGGTTTTATGTTTGTTTCTTATACATAAACTTTGGATGCCTTTACACAACAAAGACTTATGTCTCAATAATTTCTGACGCATTACTTTTGTATTACTCTATCAGCTGCTAGACATCCAGAAATGTAGACGTAATGTGCTTGGCAATTATCAATGCAATATGGATATTATTATGACTCTAAATTGAAAAGACGTAATATTGTAGATACATTTAAATTATCCTCGTTGTTATATTTAATAACTTTATAATAGACTGTAAGTGGATGATGTGAAATTAAAGAATGTTATTTATTTTTCTTGAGAGAAATAAATGTTGTGGAGTTGACAGTAATATAATATGAAAATAAATGAAAAGATTATGCTGGTCAAAAAGGTGCACGTTGATTTTATTGCCTTGTTTGTTCCTTTCCTTGATCCTACCTGAGTATTAGCTTGAAACCTTTCACTTACCTATGAATTATCAAACAAAAGAGAAATAATTGTCATGTAGCTTCTCGCAGAATCACGTAGTAACTTAATTTTCTGACCGTAATAACTAATAAAATTTAATGACTCGTATTATATGATAAAATTGATTTGAAATAATCTGCGGCTTTTTTAAATGCTGATTACAATAAATGCATCATTGATAGCATCAAACAAATATTACCTCCAGCCTTTCTATCGACATTTGTTTACATCGTATTTAGCCATTACCTACTGAAATCCTACCTAGTTAAATTTTTACAGATTTAGTGTCCCACGTTCTTGAATTTTCAGAGAGAATGGCATGAATAAAAAAAATGTTGAACGTTTTGCCATTATAAATTGATACAATAGAAAAACTTAAACATTTTATGACAAGCGATGATAGCTCAGTGGTAAGTGACGTCGGATACCGCGGCGAAGGTCGTGGGTTCGAATCCTTACAATGAGCTTGAGCTTTCGGTGAAGGAAAACATCGTGAGGAAACCACAGCACGGTGGTAGGGTACTTTGTAGTACTCGACTGGCTGGCTACCACCCTCAAGTTGAAAATCTGTCGCCAAGCACCTGTTGGTGTGTTCCGGCAATTGCACTTGAGAGCCAGTTCGCCTTAATAAGGTGTACAACACATTAGCAATCCCCTGGTATTGCCAATGTCCATAGGCGACGGTTGTCACTTACCATCAGGTGACCCGCCTGCCTCGTTGGCACTTGTGACATAAAAAAAAAAAAAAAAAAAAAAAACATGGTACACAGACCGAATTGGTACTAGAAGCCTTAGTGGCAATAAGTAAAAGCAAAATCCCTTCTCTAAGCAGCCCCTGTCACATTACGGGCGCCCATAGATAGCGCTCTGGTATAAATCGGACATTGACGTCACGAATTTAGCTGCTCTGTTCCCGTCTGTTTTTCTAAAAAGTCCCGTATTATAAAAGACATAGAACATTTTTTAAATGACAAAGAGCCACAACCGTCTGTTATGACACGAATTTGCATATAAGGAAGAAAAGTAGCCTCATCAAATTTAGTGGAAACTTCGTTGTTATTACACTAAATTTTGTTGCGTTAATTAATTGAATAAACCGCCTGTTTCCATTATGGCGAGTGCACAAAAAATGTTCAAGGTAGGTACGTCACTAAACTTTACTGATACCTACTATCCAGTAATTATGTAGCCTCCTTACTAAATGGATATTCGAATAGGGGACCTAAATTATGGCGGGCGCTTCAATAACCCAATTGCAGGATAATCTATCCGTAGTCTAGTCCATTTTCGCACTTATAGTTGGACCTGATTAAAATAAGCGAACACAATTTAGATTTATCGTTCTGTTTGCTTTTCAAAGTGCAAAACAAATTATTAACTTGAGAAGCTTGTGAATTAAATAACAAGACAGACACGTTATAACTGACGCTGATAATAATTAATTAGTTATGCTACCAAATAATTGATTAGGAATGTGCTTACTACATAAATCAATCTTTACGTTTGTTTCATATTAAATTTTGTAATAAAATTAAAATGAGAGCCCAAATAAAATTTATCAGCAGGCCCGATCAATTGTCACAACCTCGATTATTCATTTCATTACATAATCTCTCTTTGGACGTCAATGTCGGTAAGTAATGTATATAAGTGCACACAACATCAAATACACATGGTCCTTATTTCTGCTCATGGTAGTAAATGATGCATTAACTCGTAAAACTTGAATAAAAACACATTCTTTTCAGTAGCACTAAAAAAAACACTCCGCGCCAAGATTCCACGGATTTAGTATGGTATTGTACATTTGTTTTCACTTAGAAACGAGTACGAATATAGAAATGAAAGCATTATCGTGAAAAATACAACATAATATATTATTCATCCAAACAATAAGATTTATCCCTAAATTATTATTAGATGGTTGAATTGTAATGATGTTCCTTCTCAAGAAAAATATTGTGTTGCATGTAATTTATTCATAAACGTCAGGTAATGGCTCATTTCAAATGTTAATCGATCAATACACAAGGCCACTCAACTAGACTGCAGTGCACCATAGTGAGTGACCTAAAATACCCCATGTGGTAACGTCAAGGAAATTTTATAAAATGACAACTCCTCAATGAATCGTGTCTGTGATCTTAATAGGTATTGAGTAACTTTTTATTGGATCGTATTGATGTTTAATGAATGCGAACCCGTCATAGCTATAGTTGATTTATATAAAGTGCGCCAATAAATCTTATGCGCATTAAATTTTTGCGTTAGCGGTTTGTTAGTAACGTTAAATTATTTAAAGATTTTTTATCATTCAACGTAAATATATTTGCCAAACCTCTTCGCGTGTCAAATTATGTAAATTTGAAACTGAAGATTCGCTAAGAATGTCTTCAGCGTCATGAAGGCGTCAAGGCCAAAGCTAATACTCCATCCTATTATTTGAATATTGCAACAACGTGCACCTTTTTACAACTATAAGTATTTAAGTGTTTTTAAGCCCATTAAAAACTTGTGAGACTTTTTATGTAGGTAAATATTTTCCTGTCTTAATATATTGCTTTGTGTGTTACAGGATTTACCTCAACAAACACCGCAGAGGAATCGCCAAATTCATCGCAACTATGAAATGGTCAGAAACGGTCAGAAAATGGGACCTCAAAACACCATGAACAGCAATAGTCTACCCGTACCCGTAATAAACATAATACAAGCCGTGCCGAATAAACAGATGATGCGTACTAATATGCCGATCAATCCGACTATGCACAATACTATGGTAGATAGTGCGATGACACCTTTGAGTCTCAGCATAGGCAGCCCCGCGTATTCTCTACCGTCAAGCCCCAACAGCTATAGTCCAGCGATCAGCCCGGCTCAAAGGGAACGCGTCATGAGCCCGTACACTCCTCAGTCCATGTCTCCCGTAGGGAAATTCAATCAGGTGTACAGCCCCGGCAGCAGGTTACTATCCCCAGTAGGCGTAATACAAGGCGATCCTTACCTGACCACCAAGATGCAGCCGAGCCCGAACTTCACAATGCAATCTTCTGATATTCTGCTGGACTCGAGTGTACCTTTAACATCGTCAGACTTCTGGACCGAGCCTGACTTACTTCAGGGCACGAGCGAACTGCTCACGGCGTTTGATGACGTCAAACTGGCTTAGTATTTTCAGATGATGGAATACGTGCGAAATTGGTTGAGAGTGATTTCTTTTTATTTGAAACAGTTGTAGGAATATTGTATCATAAAGCATTTATTTTCAAAATCATAATGACAGTGTACTCTTAGCTATGCTTCTCTGGAATTCAGTTGTTCACACAATAAATTGTTTTACACATTAAACATCTTCAGTAACAAATTGCAATCGCTCGTATCAGTGCAGGGTCGAAAAGGGTGGATACAATAATAGCCGAATGGATTCCACACGAAGTAAATAAACCGTGCTATGTAGATAGATAGATAGGTTGTGTATTGAACTTTATTTACGAAAATTTTATGTCTGTATTGCATTGACATACGTGTCTGTGTAATTTGCATGGAATCCTGAGCGATGCAACAATGTGACTTGTTAAAATTATATTTTATTATATGAATGAATGTAACGATAATGTTGTATGTTAGGTATACTTATATCTATGTACGTGTAGTGCATGTGTTTGTACTGTAGTTTTATTACGTAAATAATTGTAGAATCTACGTACCTAACTACACAGAGCGTAAAAAAATAGAAATATACAATGAAATTAATATTTACTTAACTACGACTGAAAGAAGTATTTTTTCAATTTACAAAAACAACAAAATTATTATTTCGTGTCTATGTGTAGTATTTATTGGTCGTATTTTAAATAATAAAAAACATTCTAAAAGAAAATTGGCGTATGGTAATTAATTTAAGTATGAAATCTCTTTATTATGGTTTCTGTCATTGAAATTTTATTAATCGGTGCCATTTAATTTTTGTTTAAAGTTTTAAAACCTCATTATATGGGGCGATATATTATGTATTAATCAATTTATAAGAATCATAATAAGGGGTGAATAAACTCTTATTAAATCGGCACGGTATTTCATTATAACTGACAAAAGCTTTTCTCAATGGTATATTGGTTATGTTAAGTATACGAGGCATATTATTAAGTATATAATAATTAATATTTTACGATCAAAATTATATACTCAATTAGACAATAAGGAGAACCATTTTTTGCCTTATTAAAGTCTATAATTTTTCCTGATAAAAAATAAATAAATACCATAATGTTTGTATCGCAGTAGCGATGAAATCGTGTGAATATATGTTTTCAAATGTAATAAACACTGCTAAAGTAATTATGTAGGTAGCACACTAAACACATTTTTGTATTGTACCACAAGGGCGATCGATCGCATCTTGGTCTTTGCACACTCGAATAATTGTGTCAACCTTTGTGGTTTTCTTCCTTTTTTTATTATATACATATGTAACCTATATCTTTTTAGATTTCATGTACATATGCGTCGCACATTTACCAAATAAGTTGATGATTATATAGCCAGGTCAAGCGGGCTTGTTTGACTCACACCGTACATAAGAAGTACAATCAGTAGAACCCACTCTATATGACATCTTTATAATGCAATTGTTTTCATAAATCTCGTTAGTTTACTTACATTTTAATTAAGAGTAGTTAAATTATTAGTTGGGATTGTTCTAGTATATTGCAGCGTGATCCGAAAGAATCAACTCACAATCGAGTTAGACATCTTGATTTAAATAAAGTTTTAATGTTAAACCTTTAAATATGTGTACCGTTCAGGTATTTAGTTTGTAGAATATAATATTTTACATTTAGGATTATATTTCTTTGTAAGCGTAAACTGGAAAAATAAGAACATACTGCCAATTTTCATATTTAAGTACCATAATTCTCTAGTATATAGTGTATTATCTATGACCATAATGTTACTGAATTACTTGTATTATTGTATCATCTTAAAATCCCTACTGTGCCATAGACTATTTAAATGTTGGCTATTATTTCAAATCATTCGGTTTATTTCAATTTCTTATATAGCAACATGGAACACAATCAAATAAAACTTATGACTAAAATACCTAGAATGAAATTTAAATTATGTAAATAAATCAGATCGTTTTATATAGTTAGTGATTAAATTACTGTCATTAATTAAATTATTGTTATTTTATTTGTATCACAAAGTAACTATATTCATAAGCTTGACCCTATATAGACAAACTATTATACAACAACAGCAAATAAGTAATATCGGGTAATAATAATAAACAAGTTCTTATTTGGGCATTGAGCTCCTATAGTTCTCAATATTACCAAAGTCTATGAATGACAGTTAGAGTAAAAAATGCTTTTTGTCAAAACATTAAAAACGACGTGAATAAAATTACGACAGCCTACAGAAATTTATTGGTAATTTAGAGCAAGAATCCTATGCATATTTAGCATTTTGGCGCCTAGAGCCGTGGTTATAAAATCCACGGATAGCATGACTGAAATTAATTCAGTTCAAATCTTTGGTAACTTATTATAAATTATACTAGCTGTACCTTTTACCGGGATAGAATCTATTTGTGTGCCAAATTTCATCATGATCGGTTTAGTAGTTTCGGAGTTCATCGCGTTCCCGTGGGATTTTGTCTTTTCCCGGAATAAAAATATAGCCTATGTTACTCAGGGTTAATGTAGCTTAGTAATGGAGAATTTTTAGAGTTCGGTACACAAAAAAACGAAATCCTTATAGGATCACTCGTGCGTCTGTCTGTCCGCCGTCTGCTCCGAATGAGATGAGATCCGCATAGGTGAGGGGAGAGGGTGAAGGGCATTCTCCCAAAAAAAAATTTTTACATCTATGTAAATAGCTTTATTGTAATCTGTTTGAAAAAGAAATCACGGTAGTTAGTTACATCCTAAATAATGCAATTTTATCGGTTAGTTATGCTAAACTTAGCTACTCGCGACATTAACCTGTCAAACAACTCGTCAACTCACGCGCAGTTTTCAAAATTCGCGCGAAATTTTCAAGTAAATGTCATTGTCCCATTTGAGATCCAAGTGGTGCGGACTCTGAAACTCCTACTGTCCCAAGAAAGAACTGACAGGTATACTAAGACTTAAAAATGTAATTCGTAGTGCCATCTAGTCTAACTTAACCATAACTGAAAAATAATTTCCTTACAAAGCAGCCATCTAGAGGATTTTTTAACATGACATGTTTTTTTTTCGCCCCTTCTGGGCAGGCTATAGTGTGTTGACCATACTGCCTAGTCTTACGTAGTCATTTATTCAGTTTCTTTTTTATTTCGTTAATTTTAAAAGGTCAAATCCAATTTATTGTTACCGTAAATTTTCATCACATTTAGCGGTATTCATTTTCAAATCTTTGAATAAAATCTGTAAGCAATTTTTATTATCTCAAAGTCGAGTAAATTATCAGAAAGAAAAACTAAACTAACCAATTTTTAACCTTATTAAATTACAAATGTGCAAATACACAATATATATTTTTTAAAAAACATCCTCGAGGTTGTCGCTGCTGTTGATCAAAGAGTATGTAATATATTCTGTTGATCGGCAATGTTCCTAGCAGGCTGGCGTTTCCTCTTTGGATGGCCAGGCTGACTGATACGCTGCTACGAAAGCTGCCCACCCGCCGCGCGCCGGTCTCGCCTTGTTTTTTTTTGGTACAATTAATAACGAGTAGCTAGCTTTTATGTATACTCGTACTAAACTAAAATAGAATAATAATTTAACATAAATAAAGGAAGAATAATACTAACTTGACATTGGAAGGAATGTCCTAACCTTGTCCAACGGACGATAGCCAGCAAAGAAATAATAATGACTTTTTGGCGGGAATTTGCAAAGTGACGTTGCGTTTTTATTTTATTTTCATTAAATTGCTGTATTTTGAATTTAATTGAATAATATGGGTGGGTGGTGGCGTTTTGTCCAATAAAGATCAATCTAAGTGCACAAGTGAAGTGAAGTGAAATGAAAGCGTGTATCATGACTTTTCAGGTTGTCCCAAAAAGTCCGTGAATGTTTTAGTGGAACAGCCGCCAATTTCACTAAAGCCTGACTGGACATATATGGATGAGGACTAGACACTACAGTGAATTGAAGTGATGCTTAGTGCAGTGATTTGGAAAATAAAATAAGACTTGACTTAAAGGTCCAAGTAACCAGGTCATTAAAATCCGAAAAAAAAACAAAGAAATAAAAAGTACTTTTTTTGTTTGTCGCTCGGAACAATAACTAGTTATTGTTAGTTATTGTTCCGAGGTTTGTCGTTTGACTGACTGTCAGTCTTGTCATCCATCTGTCAATTCTGTCATCTGTAAAATCTAATCATTCACTCACTGCCCTGAGTTCGGTCGGTTGGGCAAAAAATTCTATAGTTTTGAAATTCACTGGCCATGAAAATATAAACATACTATACGACTGAAAATACTAATGTGAGAATTGTGGGATTCGTGTGTTTAAAATTGTGTGCTCTGCTCTAGTGTGTTACAATTCTTAATTAATAATGGCTTCAACCCCAAAACAAGTCAATGACAATGGTTCTAGTAACAACGGTTCACTGGGAAAGCGGAAAAAATCTCGCGGCAGTAAAGGCTCCTACCTGTCTAAATGGCTAGACAAGACCATGCACCACATTCATGAGTCAACGCCGAGCATGGACACGTACGATTCTATCGTTAACCCAAATCAGAATTGGGCTTTGGGTGGCTCTCAGTTCGCACCTGGCCTCGATCCATATAGACATATGTACGTCAATGCATCTGAGCCCCTATCACTGCCGACTCACCCAACTTACTATAATCCACCAATGATACCCATGTACAGTCCTGAATACCGATACGTTCAGGGTGTAAACAAGAGTATACAAGTGCAGCGACCTCGGTTGCGCCGTCGGAACGACAACAAAACTGAAGAAACCCATAACAATCAACACCCACCTAGTTTCTCAACAAACTTACAACCAAAGAACTTTTCGGATAGCCAAGATTTTGCGAGTTTACCACCAATAGTGACGTCTGTTGCTGACACAAACTCAAATAGTGATATGAATCTGAATGACAAGGATGATGCCAGCAATGCTAGGCGGTTTAGTGATCCCTGTGTGCAAGGATTACCAGATGTAGCAAGACCAGGAAATGGAGACGTAGATTCTGAATCTGAAGATAGCTCAGGTCTATCAGGGAGTCAGGTTGGAAGTAGGCTGCTAACATGTCTCTTGGATCAAATTACATCACTGAAAATAGCAAATGAAAGACTGAATAAGGACTTATTGGAAACTAGAGGTGAGCAAAAGATTGGTTAATAAAACTATTGCATGACTGCTATAGTAGAATAGACATAAAATGGTTGCCAAAATAGATTGGAAATAGGTAGATTAGTCAAGCACTGAAAATTATATGCTTAGTTGGTTCCGGTACTTTTAAAATCCGTGCTAAATCTGATTCAATATATAAATTAGATACACTTCAAGCTTTTAATATTTTTAAAGAATCTAGACTGTATATTTAACAGATTATAATTTATTTTATACAAGTAAACATATTATAAAGTTCATACATAACTTAATACAGTTGGCCGAAATTTTATAGATATTGTATGCAACTTAATGCAACCCACATAAAGTAATTTAAGGCCATCCATTCAAATAACACCTACTGTATCACCTACACATTAAAACAAGCCAAAGTGAGTCAAGGAGAATAGAGACAAAATGTGTGTTTCATACTAATGTTCATTTACCATAATAACCTTACATGTTTAGTTCTGGACTAACATACATTTGTGCCTTACCTACTTTAGATCTATACTATAACTATAGTTTACATTTTAAACTGTCTGTTATAATTAAAATATTGGCGTACTGTGGGTACTTCTTGAAATGTTATTTGACACCAAAAATAATTGTCATAATCCAATATCTATATGACAGGCTGGCTACCACTCTCTAGTTGAAAATCTGTTGCCAAGCACCTATGGGTGTGTTCCGACAGCTGCACTTTAGAGCTAGTTCCCGTCTAGGCTGTGTGCTTACCACCTTTGGCCACATCTCCACTTACCATTCTAAAAGTGCAGTCAAACAAGCTTATACAAAAGTATAAGTATGTAGGAGGTATCAAGTGAGATAGTGGTCAAACGCGATACCTATATTTAATTTAAAAAAAAAGATATTAGCACTATTTATGGGTACTACACAGGTTACTTAAACCAACAAATAAACAGGTCTACTCTACCTTAACAAATTATAAATATGTATTCATGAAATACCATGTAAAATCAACTCACAATCCTTGCTAAATATATTTACCTCATTGTTTTTACCTATTTTTATTCTAATAACTGTTTAACCTTGTTGCTAAATTAAATGACAATACTTCTTTGGATCATCCTAACCATATGCTATAGCTAAATAAGAGCTTAGTGGCATGAATGTTTCCATACTCTGAACTTCATTTGTTTGAAAATGCTTATAATGCTGTAATAATATACGAGTAGGTAATTAATAACTCAGGTTTGTGGCAATGATCATAAGTCAAAGTCAAAACTATTTATTCAGTTTAGGCCCAGGGCACTTGAAGGTCGAATTACAGAAGTTACCACTGGTTTGGAAGTAGGTCTTCAACTGAGAAGAACTGGCAAGAAACTCAGCAAGGTTACATTTTTTAAATATTTTTGGACCATCTGACTATATTGGCTTTCTTTTTAATTCAATTGTTTAACAATTTTATGCTTAAACTAAAACAAAAATACGAATATAAAGAATTATAACCCTAATTTAAACAATATTTTTTCAACTTTTAAGATTTCCTTATCAGCCTTTAACTCCCCATCTGATTAGTTTCCAATGTAATTATTAATGCATGTATATCTAATAACACCAATCGCAAACACGACTTATCTAAACACCTGCTCATTTGAAGGCTAGGTACACTTTTGCCTTTTTCCTCATGTTGGTTGCAGCTATAATTTATCCTGTTAATGTTTTCAGCCGATCTGGAGAACATGAGACATCACAATGTTATCTTGCAGAAGGGATCCAGTTCAAGTATTGGAGCTACACCAAATCATTCACTGAATGACAATGGTAAATACACTAACATTCAAGGAATGCTTTTAAAAATACTTGGATAATTATAAGCTTAGAAATAATATGTACTGAATGCACTGAAACTTCTCTCAGCCACAAAAAAATATAAAGAATTCAATTCTATAATTGAATATTAATATTTGATCTTTACAAACAAGTACCTCAGTCTTTGTGTGACCTATAATAATAATTAAATTTCTTATACATATTGACGAGATTGAATGCTATAATTTTTTACGACATGTATACATAATTATGTCGAGAAAAGCAGCTTTCTCATCTTTACATACTTTTACACAAGTCATTTGTAACAAGTGTGTCGGGTTTTTATTCTAACTTGCACTTATTGTTGATAATTCTATAAATACCGAGATAAATAATACGCTTGCTATTTATATTCCTTATTTATTTAATTACAGTCTTATAGAAATATGTTTTGGAACGACATTTATTTTTTGAGTTTTCTTAATACCTATTATAACGTATCTGTGTATATCTGTCTGCTTGCTTTTAACTGCTAAACTGCGGAACAGATGTTGATGAGAATGAGATGCGATGAGCACTTCCTTTCGGCTGTTTACGTAATCGGAGTTTTGTAACAGTTCCTATGAACGATTCACTCTAGTTGAGCCATCGGTCTATATAATGCTGAATTTACTATTCCGTTATTAATGTTATTCTATACCACCTTTTTGGTAAAGGTGTGCAGATATATCAACTCTAAGTACATAACATCTAATCTGTTAAATATGATCTGCCCTGTTAGATAAAAGATCAAAATTCACTCTATACACTTGATGATCCTAAGTAACAAGGCCATTAAAGATAATTTATTCTGAGATAGCATTTTGTTTCAAAACATTATCAGCACGATCCATTTATCAAAACCCAAACTAATATTCAACCTATATTCACTACTAGCTGTCCTTCGCGGTTTCACCCCCGTTCCCGAGTGGTCTTATCGTTTCCCGGGATAAAAACTATTCTATGTGTTATTCCAGGATATGATCTACCTGTGTGCCAAGTTTCATCAAAAGCAGTTCAGCCGTTTTTGCGTGAAAGAGTAACAAACATCCATCCATCCAAACTTTCACATTTATAATATTACTAGCTGTCCCCAGCGGTTTCACCCGCGTTCCCGAGGAATCTTATCTTTTCCCGGGATAAAAAGTAGCTTACGTGCTATTCCAGACTATAATCTATCTCTATGCCAAATTTCATCCAGATCCATTCAACCGTTCTGGCGTAAATGAGTAACAAACATACATCCATCCAAACTTTCACATTTATAATATTAGCAGGATTAGTGAAATATTATTGAGATACTCAAATGATATCCAAACTTACATAGCTGATAATTAGCGAATTTTTGATCATTATATAGCCGAGTATCTACATAAGCCCGTGGTGTTTCTTGAAGTTTTTCCTTTACATCTGCAATGCGTCGATTGCATGACGCGGTACCACTACCACCCAGTTATAAGTGATCGTATTCACAGTTGAGTTGTGTGAAACAGCCGCATCATTCGCAGAAAAGAAATAATGAATGTGTTCGAGCGGAATCGCGTGTCTTACGTGACCCGAGATAGCCTCGCAATGCGTTATAATAACTATTTTGTGACAAGCTGTGGGAATATAACAATGATTAACAATGCTCATTGAAAATATTGCATGATTTGTTCTATATGAATTGGGATATTGCATTTAAATATCCTGGGAATTTCTTCATGTATACAGGATGTATACAGTAAGTAGTGCGACAAATTTAAGGGTAGATAGGTGGGCGGGTCACCTACCAAATATACAAAAATGTCACAATTTTTGAGATATTCAATACTAGCTGTCCCCCGCGGTTTCACCCGCGTTCCTGTGGGATTTTATCCTTTCCCGGGATAAAAAGTATCCTATAGGATTCCTGTATACACAACGATATGATTTCCAGGGTTGATGGGAGGGCAGTACTCCCCCGGCTTCTTGACTGACTTGGTGCGCGAGATCCGCGACGCGGCGCGTTTGCGCGAGGAGGCGCTCTACTCGAGAGTGCGCGCCATGGTCATCGAGAGGACAGATGTATGTATAACTTGGATATTGGAATTGACAGGGTGGTTGGTAAGAACACTATCTACCTAGGCACAGGTCGCTTTCCTTAGTTTGGGATGTGTGAAAGATGTCCCAGAATATTTGTTTATTTTTATTCGTTTTTAAATGACGTCAGCAAAGCCAAAAGTGGCAAATGTCACACAGATAGTTGTTAGGAGTCAGTTGCGTCCATCGATTCCTAGTGGGCCGTCAGTTCATCTTTCAACAACAACAAAAAACAACTTAGTTTTCAACACTTGGTCCGTCGTTTGAGAGTTTGCCTCTCCCATCTCTTCAAGTGATGTGACTTTAGCTCATGAACTATCTGAGATATGCACGTATGTTTATTCTTGTCAAATGTCCTCATTCTAGGTCGGTCTTGTACAAAAATTCCTATAGCAGCATGTATTTTTTGAATTAATTGTTATAATTATTATGATAAAAATCATCAGTCATAGAAATTATCACAATTTCCATTATCAAATAGTAATTAATTTGTTTAACAGCATATTTTCGATGAGTCGAAAGGAAATTGACGAACCACAGGATTCTTTTTGACTCCTTTTATTGGACTTAATTTAGTGAGCATCCTTTTCGTCGTTGATCCATCGCCCCCCATGTTTGTATATCGTCCGCGTGACCACAATATAAAACAAATTACTTCAATTAGTTTGATCGTCACGTCTTATTTTAACTTGAAGGGAAGTCAAGCAATAAGCATTTTAACTGCTCGATTAACTTAGCTTGCCATAATGATATTCATGTCATGGTATGAAAAATGCCATTAGGTACAAATAATTTTATAACAGGGTATCCTACCTATTTTTTAATGCCACTAGAGACAACGAGGCAAACAGGCCACCTGATGGTAAGTGACTACCGTCGCCTATAGACAATACCAAGAGGTTTGATAATGTATTGTACACCTTATTAACATTGCCTTGAAAACAACTGGCTCACAAGTGCATCTCCCGGAACACACCAATAGGTGCTTGGCGGCTTGGCAGATTTTCAACTTAACGGTGGTAGCTAGCCAGTCGAGTACTACAAAGTACTCTACCACCGTGCTGTGGTTCAAAGTCAAAGTCAAAACCACTTATTCAGTTTAGGTCCTAGAAGGGCACTTATGAAGGTCGAATTACAGAAGTTACCACCGGTTCGGAAGTCAACCCGGTTGCCTCAAAATGGTTACCTTCACTGAAAGCTCAAGCTCATTGCAGGATTCGAACTCACGACCTTCGCCGCGGTATTCGACGTCGCTAGTTCTATTGAAATTCGTTGTCCACTTAAAAAATAAATTCTTGTTTGTAATAATTATATTTTTTTTTGTTGTTGCTGGCAATCATCCTTTTAGGATATTTCTGCCAATGTCAAAGTATTTAAAATGGTCTTGGTCTATTTGTCACAGTTTTAGTATTTAGTCAATACAAAGTCTTTCAATCGCATACATTTTCTTCAGTTTCAATTTCTTCTTTTATGTTATAGTCACATTATCAAACTCACTGTAATGTCCAGTCCTCGTCCATATATGTCCAGTCAAGCTTTAGTGAAATTGGCGGTTGTTCCACTAAAACATTCACGGACTTTTTGGGACAACCTGGAAAGTCACGATACACGCTTTTCATTTCACTTCACTTGTGCACTTAGATTGATCTTTATTTGACAAAACACCACCGAAATTATTCAATAAAACTCAAAATACACGAATTTAATGAAAATAAAACGAAAACGCAACGTCACTCTGCAAGTTCCCGCCAAAAAGTCCAATAATTATATTATATTTGCGCTATGTAATAATTGCCGATTAGAACACCCATCTGCCTTATCAATGATATTCGTCTGCCAATATGCATAATATAAAGATTTAGGAGAAGATATCACAAGTAGTTTAGCTCTGTCAAATGTCAAAGTATCAGCTACATCTCGCTGTTCATTACGACAAACATGTCCATTCAGGCTGGAGATGTCGTTTCAGAATGTCTTGGCGTTACTCCAAATATACCTATCCAGATTGAGGCGTCTAGTGTTACAGACTACAGTACAATGACCTCGCTCAGCTGATAAACATTGTAGTACATGCACTGTGAAAGGGTCCTTATTTAAATCTGATCTTTTCGTTATTCTATACAATACGTACCAGTTTTAGATCTATTTGACCCAGGATAGTTTCAAAAATCGAATCTTTCTTTTGCTTCATATATTATTCCAGTAGTACGATTTACCTATAAATGTAGATATTATTATTATTTTCATAGATACAATTTATACTGTAGTAAAAAATAATAAAATTACTATTTATCTGGTTTCGTACAAGTTCTGCTTAGTTTGGGAAGACATGCCGTGTTTGAAGATGTCATTATATTTATTTCTATTTATGTGTTTATTAATCTTTAATTACGGGTTTGGTTTATTAGCAACATTAATTTCTTGAGTTTACAGCCGAATCTATCTATAATAATTTAAATGTTTATTGATAGAAAAGCAAATCATTTTATTCTATTTAATTTTAATGCATTAAAAATTCAGATATGATAAATACTTGGATAAATAGCATTAAATCCGATAAATATTGTTTTTTTTAATTAATTGAAAACCACTACAATTAATCACTACTTAACCAAACTCTATTTTAAAAAAAAGTGAACCCCAGTATTTTGTACGGATACATAATGGAGATAACATAGTTACGGTGTTATCTAAGCGATATAAAGATAATAATACATTTTAGTATCGCCGATAATCGACTGATTTGATAAAGATAGCACTGCGTCATTGATATGTTCATGTTGGCGAAAGTCACAAGCACACGGAGACAAGCCTATGCCTGTATGCCACTAGGGAATTTGCTCTCCACTATATTATTCAACCCATTATCAAAGAGAATGTATTTAAAATAAAAAATAGCCCATGTTACTCACCAATAAATAGATGAAAGATTTTTAAAAATGTTTTCTCTTTATCGATACTATTTCTTTAGACAATATTTTCTCAAATCAGTTTTTTACCTCTTGGTAGATTGCATTATGGTAGACTTTAGATCTTGGAGTGCTTATTTTAAACCATCTACTCTGATTTGTTGTTTTTTTTTAAACAATTAAATACCGATAAACTAATCAATTTCTTTTATTTAATTGTAAAACTGGGCTTTGTTATTTTTTATTTATTTATAATTCTGGATAAGCTTGTGTTTGACCACAATCTCAACATGGTAAGTGATGATGTGGCCGAAGGTGGTAAGCACACAAATCCTAGATGGGGAACTGGCTCTTAAGTGCAGCTGTCGGAACACACCGATAGGTGCTTGGCGACAGATTTTCAACTTGAGGGTGATAGCCAGCCAGTCGGGTACTACAAAGTACCCTACCACCGTGCTATAGTTTCCTCACGATGTTTTCCTTCACCGAAAGCTCAAGCTCATTGTAGGATTCGAACCCACGACCTTCGCCTCGGTATCCGACGTCACTACCACTGAGCTATCATCGCCTCGAATTCATTTTTATTATTAAATCCTTAAGCCAGTTCCCATCTAGGCTTTGTGTGCTTACCACCTTCGGCCACATCATCACTTACCATGGTGAGATTGTGGTCAAACACAAGCTTATCCAGAAATAAAAAAAATAAAATAAAAAAAATGCAATTTAGTAACTATGAGCTTCTAGGTATGTTTGAATGTACGCAGTGAAACAGTTTTTTGTGCTGAACAATCTAATTACAGCATATATTTATTTTCAGAATGGTTTGGCATCATCAGAAGCTAAATTCTCAGAAAAATCTCTTGAAGAGATCAAGGTACGTATTGTGAATTGTAAAATAACTAATTCTTAGCGCCATCTCGACAGTACACAGAAATTGTTGCAACTTTGTGTATGATATTCTGTCTAGATGTCGCCACATTAGATTTAATACACTCTCCATTAATTTTAGTTCGTTTATCTTAATATAGATGGCGCTTTAAACGAAATGAATATTTGATAATGGTTTTTTCCCTTTTTTTTCACATTTTTTTCCCTAAATCAATGACATTTCTTTACCACAACATAACCTACTTGTCTATAACCAGTCGGTCAGGTATGTCTTCAACTTAAGAATCACAGAATGTATAGCTAACTCCACACTGACCAGAATCAGGACTAAATCCACAGATATTTATGTTCATAATACCAAATTATGGTGCAATAGGCGCACTACGCAGCACCTAAAGAGACTTTATCATAAAACAAAACAATTGAATACCTACATATTGTTCAAATAAGGTTAGCTGGAGTGATTACGCTTAGCATAAAACACCAAGTTATCGTAAAATCAACAAGCTGCAATTTTTTTCGTTATTTCACCTACAACAACAATTTTTTTCACGCGTTTATTTTTTTGTGTTTCACCTCAATTCGGTGCTATTAAGCGTTATTTGCTGAGCGAGCTGGGTGGTCCCGTCGAGTGCACTTGACGCCTTCCCGCCGCATCTTTGCCTCGCACTTTTGTGTTTGTTGTGATGCGAAACGCGCTCATACCGACCACCTTATCTGAACTTCTATCTTTACAAATACAGTTTGCTTGAATAGAAAATTATAATCGATTTTGGTAACTCCAAATAAACCTCGTCGCTATCGATTGTATTTTTGACAATATCTAAGGACCAAAGTTGCATTTCAGATAAATTTTTAATGGCTTTTCTTACATAGGCACCAATGCTAAAGGGGCTAAAGTTGATCGGATCATTAATATGACTGCCCTAGATTTATATCGATACTATTTAAATGGATCGAATGATTTAATGAATTTAAGTCTATGGGCTACCGATACTATCGATAGATTTAGCAGGTACATAAATGCCTGTTATTTAATTCACTGAAGTTGGTCGGGTTATAAAGATGTGCACAGTGACATTGCAATCCTTTGCACTGCACTGCTAGTGCACGTACACTACACTGATTTGGAATAAATATTTCACCTCTTAATTCTATACCTACGCTATTTACGAAACCGACATCATAAAAATGCTTCACTTCGCAGTGGACGTATCAAGAAGGCATCTTTGCCACGTAGAATGCCAATACGCATCCGTAGTCCTAAATAGACGCCAACCTTCCTGTCAGAGGTTCTCTATGAAGCGACGTGAGAATCCGGAACCCAGTGCTTCTACACCAAACGCTTAAACTAAAATGCTTTCATCGCCCATTGTAAAATATACTAAACATAATGTTTGTCGTAGTAGACCTCCATTTATTTTTAATTTCCAACCAGGGCGACTGCGGATAGGGATTATAAAATCAGCATGAGTCAGTATCAAAAGGAACGCATGATTGTAACAAAACGTGAACGTATTCACACCACTGACGTTTTTGATGTGGCTGCCCGTTACACCGTCGCGTAATGTCATATTTGTTCCTTGTCTGAAATTAATTTCTAGATTCTTTCAATTGCAAATTCTACGTTTATATAGGCATATGGTAAGCTTTTTAAACGACTTCAAAAAAGGAAGAGGTTATAAGTTATAATATAACAAAACATATCGACACCTTTCATGGTGAGATTGCTTTTAGTCAAAGGTATCTCAATTTTACTGATATTAGTGGACTTGTGTGTTTCGATAGTTGCACTTGAGAGCCAGTTGCCTTCAAAGGTCGACAACATTACACATTGGCAATCCCAATCCCTCTGGTATCAGGTATCATGTGACCCTTGAGACTTGTCAGATTTCTGCTATAAAAATAAAACTGTTTCATGTTATCTATGGCCATAGGCCTAGGAGTGTTTGTCTGTGACATATGATAACCTCTTTCTTGCTAACACGGTGGTAGGGTGCTACCCACCTGGCTGAATATAGCCCTTATGTTGAATATTTATCGCCAAGGGTATGTTTCGACAGCAGTACTTTAAAAAAAACCGGTCAAGTGCGAGTTGGTCACGCATACCGAAGGTTCCGTTTCGTACATTTTTTTTAGTATTTGTTGTTATAGCGGCAACAGAAATACATCATCTGTGTATATTTCAACTGTCTAGCTATCACGGTTCATGAGATACAGCCTGGTAACAGGCAGACAGACGGACAGCAATAGTTTTTACACTTTGGGTAGGGAACCCTAAAAATGGTTTCATTCTAGGCTGTGCGCTTTGGCCATATCATCACTTAGCATAGTGTAATCGTGAAAAAAGAACTTGTCATCCCCATTATTGTATATAATAAAATAAAATAAAATAAAAAGCCTTTATTACTGTCTTCATTTACATTTCTAAGAAGGTAGTAAGTATGCCTAAACAATTTATTTTTTAATTTATATGGAAAATTAACTTATCGGCAAACGGTCGTTATTCTGTCACAGCTTGTCTCCCGACAAAGGCTCTTCCAAAGATTTCCACATAGTTCTGTCCTTTGCTATACGGGTCCATATTGGGCCTCATCATTTTGGCTTTCATCCTCCCATCTCTTAGCCTGTCTACCTCTTTTCCTTGTACTATCTCGTGGGTACCATTCTGTTACAATTCGTGTCCATTATTGTATATACTGAAATATAAATGCATATCTATATGTTCGTTGTCACTCATTTTATTACGCGTACATGTAATAGAAGGTCCGTGTAAATTTGAATTTTGTAGTGTTTAGTGCGTCCCTAGCAGTCCCTAGTCCCTACATCGCAGCATTTGAAATAAGAACGGGTGCGTACTGGGTGGGGTGGATGCTCGGTAAATATTGGCAGATGTAAGTGGATGGAGTTGCAGCCGCGAGGCGCCACCCCAGTCGTGACGTCACCCGCGCCCGCTCGGCGGGGACTAGGGTTCGATTCCCGCGTACACGCCGCTGTTAATTTTTAATTCGAATATTACTCAACTGGTTTATTTAGCTGAGTAATAATAATTTATGGGCGTTAATCAATATGTACTTAAAATGTCTTAAGTTCAGACGTAGACATCCTTCTACGAAGAATAGTAAATTAATCTAGTGTTCGCCATAAAACTAACCGTTTTTTTTTTTCATTGGAAACACTAAATCAATAGCAACCAAACAAGAAATCGGTACGAAAGGGTACAAAGTGTTTTCTTCACGTACCTAATGATTCTATCAATCCAGTACTTACATGAATGTCGGTAGGTAAGCGAACAAAATGATGAAATAGTACTGTAGTATCTCGATAAGTATTTATATGAAGATTATGGCATTCACCGTAATTCACCAAGATGAAACTAACCCGCATGATCTTTGTACTAATCATAAGAGAAGTCCCTCAAATAGGGAATATATATGTGATCATAGTAACAAGACTATCACAGAACAAATAAAAAAGATGGAAGGAGCTTACATAAACAATAGTTTCCAATGAAGTGAAGCATCGTGCACGAAGTTGTGTACGTAAACTGCACGTACGTTATCCCGCGTCGCACAGGAACACAATCGCCATCCTTTTTTAAATTCGGCTTCCTTTACTGTGCTTCACTTTAAGTGCGCGTTCATCTGGTATGAGAACTCTAAAGCGTAAAAGGTATATCTCACCGTATACCTACGTATTATATTTTAAGATAATTAACGTAGGTAGATACATAACGTGGGCGAGTACACTCAACTGCAGTTTGCCTGTACAATTAGCGCCCCAGCGCCGCACTTGCTTCGTAATAAGTTAATTGAAGTGCAAAAACACACGGCTATAGCAACGTAACACGCTTAACACAAGCGCTTTAATGCTTTACGCTAAACGGCTCACGGTAGGTAGCTATAGATACATGCTAACTTAAGGGGTACCAAAGAGAGCATCTACCTAGATGTATACTGGCTTGTTTAATGTAAAGAAAATTTGGGGATTTTTAGGATAGATTTTTTGTATGAATGAACGAATAAAGAACGAAGATGAAAAATACAGATGCAAAACACTCGCCTTGTATTGCGCTGTTGAATATATAATTAGAACGATTTGCCAGAAGTAACTATTTAATCAAAGTCAAAACCTGTAAACCATTTATTCAGCTTAGGCCCTAGGAAGGCACTTATGGAGGTCCGGGCTTCAGAAGTTTCAAAGTTAAAATCAAAACCATTTACTCAATTTTGGCGCTAGAAGGGCACTTAGGTATGAATGTCGAATTATAAAAGTTACCATCGGTTCGGGAGTCAGCCTTCAACTGAGAAGATACTGAGCAAGGTTACATTTTTTCCATTTTTTTGTTATATAATTTGTCAACAACAATGCCAATATTTTTGCCCCTCTTGCAAACCGTGCGTCTCGTCTAGAATTATCAACGGACTTCCAATGTGCTGCTGACCTTTAAAAAACCCAAGAAGTCAAACTGGCTCTTATACTAATAATAATAATGACATTCATAAACGCCGAAAGTGCTAAATGCTAATACAATCATAATGCATCTCATTGATTACTAAAAGAATCAAGCGGCTCCTTATACGGAAAGGCTAATCGACTTTTAGCCGTTTTTTACAGATTTTATTAGTCTCCAATCTTCATCGCTTATAAAAACCGTACGGTCGATTAGATGACAGATAATATCTACAGTAACAACACGAAGGGAACAAACAAAATTAGCTGGTCCACTCGGCTGTCTGTTTGTCCGCGCCTATAGACTTAGCCGTGTAATCTTACTTAACGTGACCTAGACAGAGATGCGTCTAATTTATGAACTCAAGCGAGTACCCTGCGATCTATATATATGGGTTCTGAGAAACGTCAGTTTAGTAATCACTCTTAGAGTGAAGCATGTCTTGACACTCGTTACCACGTTATGAGATGTCATTGTGCTTCTAGTTGTCCCGTTTTTTTTTTTAATTCTGAAAACTAAATACTAAAAGTCTAAAACATAAAGCTTTGTGTGCTGGCCGAAGGTGGTCACTTACCATGGTGAGATTGTGGTCAAATACAAGCTTATCAAGAATTTACAAAAAAATAGGAAAAGTCCCGATTGCTCGGCTTCGATTTGCTTATAACTTGCACCACACACCAATAACTTCATTGTCGACTCCAGGGTGCCAATATAAGATAATCTTCTAGCTCCCCTGAATCGTGTAGGTACAAAATCAGTCACTCAAAAGGTTGACGCTTTGTATTTTGGAGCTCACGAATAATTTTTAAGGTTTTTCGTTTGGTGATAGCAATGAATACTCGAAATTTTTCAGTAATTTACAGGCAAAACTGCTCTTGGATTGTCGCAAGCCTGTTAAAAAAATATTCAATTAATTCGCATCAAGGTATATTATAAATGCGAAAGTAATTATGTCTGTCTGTCTGCTTAGTTTTCACGGCTAAACAAACCCTGGATAAATCGACAATTAAGTTGGTGGAATGGTACCTACTATTCCACGATAAACCAATTTCACGCAGACTTAAGTTTGACCTTTTATCTTTGTGGTATGCGATGGAGATTATTTCACTTTTGAGCGCCAAAATGACCGATTTCTATATTCTCAAAATTTCCTAAAACAACAACAGTTTCAATACATGTTTAATAAAGTATTTTTTTGGAATGTAGCTCAATCACTACTTATTCTGTGAAGATCCTAATTCACTTCCTAACTCATTTAAACACTTTAAATCACGTAAGTTTAAATGACATAACCATACATAATTCAATAAATTAGCATTTTTACGACATCTATAAATTCCCATTACCCATTCGTCCAGTACCCAGCGGTCAGTATCTTACCGGCCCATCATTGCAAGAGTGCGCGGTCAGCGCACCGTGTCCACGAATACATTAGCCGCTTGTTTAATGGCCCGCCGCTGCACTCCTATACACGGCCACCCGTGAAATATGTGTGTTAGGAAAGTTCTGAGGGGCTGAAATATCAAGTTAATAGTCATAGGTACCTTACAAATTTGCTACGATAGGATTGGAAATAAAAGAAAACAATGGTGACGTCTTCTATCTATCTATCCTATCATATTAGTGTGTAATTTTATCGACTTAAGGGCTCCGTAATAAACAAGGAAATCCTTATAGCGACCTTATAGTATCGCCATGTCCATTTGCCTGTCATGATAATTTTGAATATTTGTGGCGCTTACAGCTATTAATAATATATTCCTCTACTATATTTTACAAAGATGCAATCTTTGGTTATACTGTGCCATATTTGACTACTGAACTCAACACTGTGCGTGTCCCGATACACACTTGGCCTGTTTTTATTATTCCAACACATTATTGTTACAGAGTTCTCTGCGTGCTTCGGAAGCCGATAAGCGTCGTATGATGGATCGTATTGCCAAATTGGAGGATGAATTGCGTGTCTTGAGGGTGTCCAGCGGGTAAGCCATTTTTGTTTTTACGTATTCGATGTTCGTACTTTGTGTAGTTAACATATTTATTTCGTAATACATACGCCAACAGATTGGAAACAAACGACATCAAAATCACAAATGGAAACGTTGAAGACCCAGAGGCAGAGCGCTTGCGTTTACGCAAGGAAATCGCCGATTTGCGTAAGGCGAAACATAACGCCGAGGAGCAAGCACTAAAGTAAGTTTGCATTCAATACCCCATTTATCCGGCACGAAGGACCAAAGCACCCTTAGTTCCGCAATACCTAAAGTAGCACGTTAATTGAACCTCGTCTTCCAGACTCGAACGTCTAGTTACGCAGCTCCGTTCGAAATTCAACGGCCTCCAAATAACGAACGGACCCGATTCGTTGCCGAGCGATGCCGAACACGAGACGAGCGCGCGTGCTCGCCGCACGAGCATCAACTCGTCCAACAATTCGACTGTAGTTTTCGGACCAGTCACAGACTTGTAGCGAACAGAACTCGGACAAGTAGTCTGGGTACTCACCACAGATTTATTCTGGTCTATTATCTATAAGATATACTGATCTTTGCATTCAGCCCTGTTTTAGGTGGTTCGCTGCAACGCAAAAATAAATTCTTCAAACTGAAATTTCGGAAAAAAATACCCATACAATGTGTTTATTATTGTTCAATTTGTTTTAGGGAAATGATACTTATGGTGTAAAGTTTTACTGCTGCCTACATTGTACTACCTACCCTTTTGTTGTGCCGTTGAATCTCAAGTCACTGGAATTAATACATAATAACATACATAGAATAAGTGCTTAGATGTCGACATGTGCACTTTTACATACGACGCGTATTTAAACGTAATATTTGATATAGAAGTGAACATGTTATGATATCCGATTTATTATACATACATTACGACAAAGTATAACGGGCATAGACAATTTTGTGACATAATCTTTAAGACTGTCGTCATTCCACTTCACGTAAATTTGGGGTTACTTACATTTCGGTGTGCACGATAAAATTCTAAAAATGTCCAATTTATTTTTCATTATTATGAACAAAGTTTTATTTTAATATTTTTGTCGTTTTTTTGACCGACTCTTACATTTCGGTGTGGACGATAAAATTCCAAAAATGACCAATTTATTTTTCATTATTATGAACAAAGTTTTATTTTACTATTTTTGTCGTTTTTTTGTCTAATGTCGTATTGTATAGAATAATAAAATAATATTAAGTGTGGCAATAATTATGAATACGTGTGTACTGTTGTGTTTTGCTCATTTGTAAACGTTTGTGATTATATTTAGACTCAATATTATTTAAATTTAAGTTTATTCGCAGGTGCTAGTGAAATATTATCTATACATACAGGTATCTATATATACTTATATCTATGTATTTAACGATTTATTTTATCCTCTTTATCAACTGAATGGTATGGGATATGGGAAGTATGGGATTGGGACTTAACTATATAATATATACACACATCAAAAAAAGTCTGTGATCACTAGCATAAGCTAATATAATTTCTTAGATTGAACTTTATCAAGTTTGATTGAAAAAATCTTTGTTATGTGTTTTCTTTAAATAGAAATAGGTACCTTGTTTGAAATTAAAAAAATAAAACTTTTTAATTTTTATAATAAAAAATTGGGTAGATAATTAATCATAATGATGATTTCGATTTTTCAAAGTGATCGCAATTTTTTTTGATGTGTGTACGTATGTTGGTATGATAGGTATATATGTATACGTCATAATGTGTTGTACACCTTTGACATGCAATGATATGCACACTATCTAACGTGATATGTACATTTTACATTTATTTTCAAATGTCAATATTTATATCCAGCACGTAATTGCGCTTTATTTATATTTACGTAATTATGTTTCGTATACATTATTATTGAATAACATCGCGATATATCCTAAATCACACATTTTGTTAGCGTTTGCAATTCTCGTCCAATTTGCTTTTGACACCACCTATTAAAGCTTTTCAATGTTTGTTAATTGTCATGTTGCGTTGGTTTGAATGTTTCTATTTTATTGACTGATTGATAACACTTTAGCGAAATGTTTTATAATTTTTGTCTTTTATTGCATTATTAATTTTTGGCATTGTGGTGAATGTGACTGTATTATTTGACAAGCCGATTTCTCATTCATAAGTCTTATGGTGTGGTGGTTAATTTTACTGATACACTTTAGATTATGGGTTCCATTCCCTAGACAATATTTGTGGGCATGGAAATATTTATTTACTATTATTATATTTGAGTACAATTCCCACCCATAACAACATTTGTATGCATGAATAAGTAAGTTTGCTTTGATTCTGGGTTTGGTTTACACGTTTGGGATCAGATGACCATGTCACATCAATTTCCCGGGATATTTATTCTTTTTATTGACTAATGCATGATTTATGTAATAAAATTGTTGTTTTTAATAGTACATATTGCTATATTAATTAAGCTCATTCATTTCATATTCATTCAGTTGTTACCTTAGCAGCTAGGAGTATCCCAATAAAATATAAGAAGGAAATTCGAAAGAAGAAAGTCGAATTCGGAGTGGCAGTAATTATATACAATGGTAAGTACATATTCAACAGCCGAATATCTTTTAATCGTCAATTACACATGCATTGGAGCGAAAAATAATAACTGGATGGTATTATTATTATTTCAAAATGGTTCCCTTATAGTTTATTTCACGGATAAAAGATAACCGGTATCTAATATTTTTTTGACATTCAGAATATTTATTAATATTAAGGGGGTGACCACATACCTGGATCGTCGCAACGGAACGTGCGTTCGCGAAAAAACTACGAACGAAGAAACTAAATGTGATTGTTTTGACTTTGTCCGTCTAATTTGTGTTGTGTTTGCTTGCTCATTGTTGTTTGTCTTGGAATTGTGAATATTAATTGATTGTTATAATTCGTGATTAATACGTGTGTAATTTATTTGTTTGTGAAATAACATTTCTTTAAATTACTAACTATTTTAGTTATAAAAAGATGTTGGAACAAAGGGCGATATTTTTTAAACAAGCAATTATTAATACACCATTTTTGTGTTCAGCACAAATTTACTGGGCAGATATGTTTTAATTTTTAAACATTTTTTTCTGAAAAATTGATTTACGTACATTTTGTTCGTAATTTCAGCGTTGGTCCCATAAAAAACGTTGTTCATCTTAAACTCAATATAGCTTTGGGAAATATGCCATCTCTAAGTAACCACTCAGTATAAGTGCCCTTCCAACTTCTTTTTTCTTATTTTATTGTAAGCTAACCCAATGTGATTAACTTAAAAAAAATATCTGTATTTTATATTTTAACATTCATTCTGTGTATCTCCTGCTCTAAACATTTTATCGCAAATGTTTTATAAAATTCTTATTTATAGTTGCTCATGTGATGTGATTTTCAGTGTTTACTGCAATATATAGGTACTTATTATTTACCGAATTAGATAATTAAGATCGTGTGAGTGCTCTCTAATCTTTATTGTAAGATATATTTTTAATAACATTGTTATTAACAACATTTTATTAATCATCCCATATTTATTAAAGCTCTAGGTATATAAACTGACATAGATTCAGTATGTATTGTCAGTTTGTACAGCACTCTGTAGTATTTATAAGTAACCGTTTCACTAAGAAGGTTAAAGCAGTCAGCACTTGGTCTGTTAAAAAAATATATAAACGCATGTGATTGGTTCATCACCTAATCTACAGGAAGAGTGACGATAATTCACGAACCATCTCAATAAAGTACACTTATAATAGTATATAGATTATACAATTAGGAATTATGTAAATTGAACAAATTTTTCAAAATTTATATTAACTCACGTCATATACCTAACCTGTTTTTCATCTAACCACCGATATCACACATAGAATAGACTGATTTTACTAATTTATTGACTTAAGCATTAAGTAACATACCAAATTGAAAATTAGAGTAATATCATAGGGATTTAATAGATAATAATTTATTATAAAAATGTAAAATGTTCGAACAATAACTAGATGTATCTTAATATTCGTTTCATTTACCTACATAGGTATTATATTATATTAAATAATTATTAAAAACTGTAACAATGTAGTGTTCATTGTATAAAAGCTTGTAAATTGCTCATAATATTTAATCTAAGGTTACTACAAAGTGTTTTAGATTTTGTGAGTCAATTTCTCTGGAGAATTCATTTATTGAAATTTATATTTCTATAGGTAGGTACTATTTATATCCTTTGAAAACTTCAGATAGTGACGTATACAACGCATATTATGTTTCGAAAAGATAAAAGCAGTATGCATCCTGTATATTAGTAGGTAATAGTTTTTGCAATTACTCAATTCTTACAAAATATAAACAGATATATATATATATAACGAAATATAAATGGTGCCTTATATAAGTAAAAATATCCGGCCATAAGTAATCCTAAATGTAATATTATAGCTTCAAATTATATGTAGGAACAATATCAATATACAATACGTAGTCTTCTGTGAATAAACGCTTTTCGTAGTATCAGTAGGTACATATTATGAAACAATTCATTTAAAAATATCATAAGGACCATAATTTATTGACTATAAATACCTCCCAAAGGTTTACTAATTTCACTTTAACATTTTCATAATATGTATTAACTATTAGGTGATTTTATTAATATTAGTTAAATACCTTAATAATTAGAATCAGGAACAAAATCATTTTCTATAAACGGTTCTGTACACTTACTGCCAAACAATATATGCTACTTAGAACGTAAAAAAATGTAACATCACATTATTTTTCATGGAAACTGATATCTGACCTACCTGTACCTAATGACTATCACTGTTAAATGTGTCTATATACTCTGAAATACTCATTTACATGTTATTACAACAAGCTTGTTTTAATTTCTTTATATAAAATACATTGTTAAATAAAATAATTCATTAATGGTGAAATAGAAAGGGTTTAATAAATTGTATTATGATTATATTGGTATTTTTATTGAATTCAAAAATGTGATAATAATGACCAGTTCAATTGCGTTTTAACCCCAGCCTTCCGGAACTAATTTATTCGAGAGTGAGACAATATTGCATTGTTTCTGTTATTTTGATCGTTTTGAATAAAAACAGTAAAAGCGCAAAGGGCGCGGCGCGCACGCAGCGAGCGCGTGGCGGCCGCGTGCCGACGCCATCTTGCGCGATGGGTGGGAACTTCCGGCGACGCGACGTCATCGGCGGCATTGTTGTGGGAAAACTTATCGAAGGTGCGATGCTCGTTTGGTTTGTAATTTGAAGGTGAAAATGTCCCACGTGATAAAATCATTTATACATGAATAATGGGTACTTATTACGGCGATAATTGCTCAGTGATTGTTATGTCGAATATCGTAGCGAAGGTCGAGGATTCGAATCCAACCATGAGTTTAAACTTTCGGTGAAGGAATACCTGGTAAAGAAACCATAGCATGGTGGTAGAGTACCCTCAAGCACCCTCAAGTTGAAAATCAGTCGGCAAGCACTTATCTGTGTTTCGGCAGTTGCACTGCAGAGTCCGCCTTCTAGGCATTGTAAAAGGTTTACAACAAATTGGCGAGCCCTCTGGTATTGCTAATGTCTATAGACGACGGTACTCGCTTACCATCAGGTGACACTGCCTGCTTATCAGACTTCAGACATAAACCGCGGGGTGGAAGCGGAAGTTCCCATAAATTGATTTATTGTTAAGCTACAGCAGTCACTCTCATCGAAAAAGATAAAAAACCTATGTATGTAAATTATAGCAATAATTTTCATCATTTTCTACAATTATATTTAATATTTCACCGGCAGTTAACGCAGACAATTTGTTCAAATATTCAGGCGACCGTAGCCGCAACGCGACAAATTGGGCACAAATCAATCGGCGGTCGAGACTCGCAGCGACCGCTAAAAAGCTCCACATCATTACTGAACATGAATTAATCACACTTGTCGATTGTTCTCTAGTGACGAGATTGCGCTACATCGATAAAAATGATTGATTACTTAATCATATGATAGGTAACTTGTTATACTTTTCACGTTTCATAATTTTTTGACCTGATATATCAACACGAAGAAGTGATCACTAAACAAAAGAATTTGTCAGTTTTCCAATTTCCCAAAAAAATATTAAATAATAGTTATGCATTTTTTAAAGAGTGCGTATGTTCCCTGATAAACGTTTTTAAAATAAAGCGAGGTCTTATTGCAATGAAAATTAAGGCTCGGACATCCCTATCCCGTTGAATATTGTATGTTGCAATTTGTATAATTTGATTAAAGCCCTACCTGTGCGGCAAACGAGGGCGATGCTTCGTCGCGTTGCTGCATAGGTACCTACTCGTTAATGCAACTTGGAATTATTGTAACATATTATAATGTTAAATCGTTCTACCGTCAGCAGCTTCCGATTTAATCTACATCTACTCAAAGAGATTTGATTTTTGTATGTTTGTAGTGGATAAACTAAAAAAATACTAATCCGATTTTAAAAATTCTTTCACTTAGGTATAGAAAGCTACATTACTTATCAGCAAGTAACGGGCTATATTTTATTTCAATTTGACTCAGGAACGCGGGTGAAACCGCGGGGCGGAAAGCTAGTTTATTTATATTTTTCTTAATAATAAGCGCTTCTTTATTGAACTCATTATTTGTGTTTTTTTATGATTTATCATTGTTTAGTATATTTTTTTACTTTATTTATTTTAATAGATAACTAGGTACTTATTATTTTTTTAAGGTAGTCTCATCTCGATATGTGCATAGTAATTATATACCTACGCTAAAGATATGTCTGATAAGCAGGCAGGCGGGACACCTGATGGTAAGTGACCACCGTCGCCTACATTAGCGATACCATAGGGATTGCCAATGCGTTGCCGATGCAAATGGGAGCAAACCGATACTTAGGTGCTTGGCGACAGATTTTTACCTTAAGGGAAGCCACTGAGTCCAGTACTACAAAGTACCCTACCACCTTGCTATGGTTTCCTCTCGATGTTTTCCTTCACCAAAAGATCAAGCTCATTGTAAGATTCGAACTCACTACCGTCGTCGCGGTATCCGCAAACACTACCACTGAGCTATCATAGCCTCAAGACCTACATAATTACATTATTTCAACTGACGTTATCTACCCATCTCATTTAAACGCATTTAACCACCTATCTCCATTGTGCACGCTTATTTAATCAATCAAACACCCTCCGAACATGCTTATCATAGAACCCATCCGACAAATTACATATTAAGTACTGGCAACACTAAAAACGCACTGTCAAACTGACAGTTGTAGGTACCCTCCTCATAAAAAGCAGTGATCACAGCGGAAGCCTCGTGCGCATATGATTATAATTATGTTTTTACAAGTATTATTATTGAGAGGGTGCCGTGGGAGCGGAGGGAAGAGGGTGAATCCAGGTATTTGAGGGTAGTATAGAATGTTGTAAGCGATGAGCGTGTAATATGCTTAGTGCAAATCTATTGCGTGAAAGATACCAGTCAACCAGGTGTTTAGTGACTTTTGTGGGGATCGTTAACGAACAATAGACAATGTCAAATCTAAATTGTCACTACCATTTCGCTGGGGGTTCTTTGTTACTACTTTTTACCGTGTCAGTGTTCAGGAGATTAAAAATAAAGCGAAAGCAGTCTCAACTTTTTTATACTTAGGTCCTAAGTATTTCTTATTTGGTAGATTTTGATTTCAAATAAATTGTAGAGTTCAGCATAATAGTAATTTGTATTGAATAGTGCTTCAAAGTATACTTATGTCTTGTTATCCGATTGTTATCTTTACAAGTCCCCAATATAAACAAATCGCGGTTCAATTACGTAAAGTGTGTGACCCTTTTGAGGTTATATTTTTAAACGCATCGGATATTGTTATTTCATACAAAGATACCCTTTATACAAACAATTGTGAAATGTTCAAATATCGTCCTTATACTGTGCTTAATAAAGCAAAGCCAGGTTTTATAAAGGGCAAAAAATATTGATAAGTGAAAATAATTTTGCGCGGGAAAATAATGACGCGTGTGCGTTCGTTTGGAAACCGGTCAACCGTGACCATCGGAGTGGGTGCGCGGCGTCCGCCACGCGCAATTCTTATTAATATTTAGTTTTAATTAATTTAATTATGTTGTGATGAATCTACTTCTCGAGGACCTTATGAATATTTTTTTATATTCCTTCATTCCATGTGTATGAAACTTGTTACTTTCTTATTTTAAAACAATAGGTAGGTTACTTCAATATTTTATTTCACTTAAAGCCCTAACTTAAATTAATGTTACCTAATTTATCTAATTCAAAGTACCTAAGTAATAAGGCATTTACCAAATCTCAATTTTTCTCCAAGTTCAACCAAACAAACCTGCCAACGACCTACAACTTTTTATACCAAATCATCACATCTTCATCAAAAAGCGCGGAGTCACGTGACTTTTAACAGATTCGTCTAGTGGTCAGAGCGGGCTTGTGGGGCCACCCACGCAGTGTTTACTCTGGCCCCCGTTTAATTGTCTACGCAAACATTTATTAGGATGCGTTTTTTCTTTGGTCCTACGCGTTGTTTTGTTGAGGTAGGTCGTTATCATACTTATTAAAATGTCCACTTGTGGTCTAGACTTTAGAATATCCCATTTATGGACTGATCAATCTGGATATTGAATTTATTATATATATTTTTTTATATTTTGACTTAAGTGTAGTGTGTTCCATTTTCTGGATCAATTTTTTGTTTTTTTTGTCTAATTTATTTTATTTGCGGTGTTATATCCTATAAATTGCGGTGGCACCTCTATTTATAGGGGCACCATTTATACTTAATTTTGTACCTGTAATTTTTGAATACATGTGTGTGTTTCGTTTGTGATCTAATATTAGAAATAAATTTATAAAAAAGACTTGTCCTGGCTGACTAATCCATCAATATAGCCTAAACCGCAAGCACCTATTGGTGTGTTCCGGCAATTGCACTTGAGAGCCAGTTTGCCTTTAAGGCATTGTAATAACCTGTACAAATGCTTATGTCTATAGGCGACGGTAGTCACTTACCATCAGGTGACCCTCCAGGCTCGTTTTCACTTGTGGTATATAAAAAAAACTAAGACTCTTTTTATATCTAACGTAGGCATCAACTACGAAAAGATTTGCTTTATTTAACTCTCGAGGCCGTAAAATTGGGGATCGTAGGTGACCCCGCAGAGCAGAAAGCTAATATCTATTATTACTAGGTAAGTACATGTTTCTTTAAATATGCTATAACTTGGACTCTACTAAATCCATATATGTACCTAGTCTTTTAACTATGCAAAATAAATCAGGTTTTAAGTTGAATTTTTGTGTTCGAAAATTCAATAATATTGCCAATATAGGATAGGTACTTGGAGCTCAACTTTAATGTAAGTATTTCATGGAATTATTAATCTAGTGTATAGTACCTACCTATACAGGGTGAATTTTTCAAGTGGGCGTGGATGGCCAAATCCTAAATTAAAGGGAATATCGAAAAATGCTGAAAGGAGTCTCGAGGCCGATTTTGATTAAAACTAAAACTGCATCATTCGATTTTCGAAAAAATATTTCCCCAAGCCAGGAATCGAACCCGATGAATTTGAAAAAAAATACACAGCCTGTATTATTACACCATCCGATAATGTTGCTAATAAGAATCAAATTCTCACAAATAATTACATACGGCAAACTTAAAGAAAGTGCTCTTTTTTAATAAATCGATCAACTATTTTTGTATATTTCCACAAATTATTACACCTATCGTACCTACTATCAAATTATTAGAAATAATTTTTAATTTGGTACACTCGTTGGACTTGACTCATAAACCCACTCGCATTAAGCACCACAACATAACCTTATATTTTCATGACATGGGCATTGTATCTACATGTAGTAGGAAATGTATGAAAATACAAAAATATTGATATTTAAAAAAAAATTTACACTTTCCAAAATCCTTATTAACAAAATTACTAGATGGTCTCAAAATCAACGGGTTTGATGCCTGACTTGAAAACATATTTTATCAAAAATCTATCAGCCTCGAGACTCATTTTTAATGCGAGTAGGTTATCAGTCATGTCCAACGAGTGTACAAAATTAAAAATTATTTCAATCAATTTGATACTACTTACGATAGGATAAGTGCAATCAATAGTTTGTATGAAAATTCAATTTTTTTAATCATTTTATTAAAAAAGAACACTTTCTTTTAGTTTTCCGTATAACATTACTTCTGAGAATTTGATCCTTATTAGCAACATTATCGGATGGTGTAATAATACAGGCTGTGTATTTTTTTTCAAATTCATCGGGTTCGATTCCTGGCTTGGGAAAACATTTTTTCGAAAATCTAATGATGCAGTTTTAATTTTAATCAAAATCGGCCTCGAGACTCCTTTCAGCATTTTTCGATATTCCCTTTAGTTTAGGATTTGGCCATCCACGCCCAGTTGAAAAATTTATCCTGTATACCGGTTGGTAGGTAAGTAATGTCACACCTATCTAGATAAAACTATGTTTTTCCTATTCAAATCATTTTGTGATTGGATTCAGTAAAATTGAATCCACTGACGATTTACCTTTTCACCAAATGTTTGACCTACCTACTTGCTTCCAGTGTATACAAACTAACCAAGTCATATTAGACTTGTATTACACTAAAAGTGCCTAAGACACAGAAACAAGGGATCCTTCTATTTGAGATGCGTATGTACTTCCGAGTTCCCATAAACTCGGGATGGTCCGGGAGGCAGCACTAGTCATCGACTCGAGACTACTCGAACACGGGTGGTCTGGTACAGATGCAGGCAAACGTGGCTTGTGGCGATAGCTATAATAGTTACAACTATAATTGGTAGACCAGAAAAAAATATAGGTAATGTTTAATTTTGCGTTATTAAACTGGCACTTCACATCTAGGTCCAAGCGACCCCAGCAAGGGTTACCTACATATGTATTTTTTTCTATCGAAAATTCTTTGACAATATCCTATTTTAATATCCCTACTTCCTAACTAATGTTTAAGGCGATGATAGCTCAGTGGCAGTGACGTCGGATACCGAGGCGAAGGTCGTGGGTTCGAATCCTACAATGGGCTTGGGCTTTCGGTGAAGGAAAACATCGTGAGGTATCGGGTACAACAACTTTGTAGCACTCGACTGGCTGGCTACCACCCTCAAGTTAAAAATCTGTCGCCAAGCACCTGTCGGTGTGTTCCGACAGTTGCACTTGAGAGCCAGTTCCCATCTAGGCTTTGTGTGCTTACCACCTTCGGCCACATCATCATTTACCATAGTGAGATTGTAGTCAAAAACAAGCCTGTCCAAAATATAAACAAAATAACTACATACCTAAATCCCAATTTAATAAATCGCGCAAACTATCTAACAAATAGACTACAAACAAATAATGGTACAGTCACAATACCTTTCGCCTGTACCCCTTATAGCGAAGACACAAGTTTATGATGGTTTTACTGCGAGAGCCACTTAACGCCCGCCATGGCTACCGTGTACCATCCCCCCATACCTCACCCCTTCCCTTTAATTAGATGCACAACCACCCCCGCACAAAGTGTACAAGATGTTTTTATTTCAGAAGCTATGGTGGCAATGCTAATGAGGTGTTTGGTCCATATGAGTAGGTGAGATTGTGATAGGCTTCATGTTTATAACTAGCTATAAACGGACCGATGGGAGATTATGATTTGTACAGTGATTGATTAGTACTCTGCGTATTCTACTATACTTAAGTACCTACAACTTAAAATTCTTAATTTTACTATGTTCTTGTTCGCCAATTCACCGACTTTTCTTTAACTGGCTGGCTGGCTACCTCAAATGAAATCTGGTGCCGGTTGTAAAAGCTACACTTGAGAGCCAGTTCCTTTCTAGGGACTGCGTGCTTACCTTCGTTCGCAGATTGTGGTTTAAACCTATACATTTAAATTATCGCTTTCGATTCGCGGTTTTAGACTATTTATCGAGATCGTAATATTTAGTAAGTAGAAGTTCTATATTTTGTGACTACATAAAGGGGTCCTTTCGTACTTAAAATTCTATAACTGTAGAAATACCGTTAGGAAGCAAATTTATCTAACATTTAAAACAAATAGGGATCAACCACATCTGAGATAATCCTACAAAAACTCTTAATAAACTTCAGATTACACATTACCGACGGGGTATAACCGTATAACCGCAAATTAATTCCTTGTAATGACTAAATATTCCAATCTGTGACTCCCACAACGCACCCTTTGGAGGTACGAGACTAAGCCACCAATACACGGGAATTAAACATGCATTGGTAATAAAGTTCCCAGGGATCCCCCGGGGCGGGCACTTGTCCGGGATTACGCAATGCCGCGGGCCTTCACTAGGATTCTATGGAGATTCGTGTATCGACTACTTTCTGTTGGCTTACATGGTGCGGTGTGCGATGAAAAACATTTTCAGAAAATACTTTCAAGTTAGACATAATATTAAAATAGGTTGTGGATAATTAGTTTTATGTTAACATCGGATAGCATCACTACACATTATAAAACAAAAACCGCGTCTATCTATCTGTCTGCACGCGATAAACTCAAAAACTAGTGAACGGATTTTCATACAGTTTTCACCATTGGACGGAGTACGAGAGATGAGTTCATTAGGAAGGTTTAGGTGTACAATTCATCAAGGTTTTGTGTAAATTGGCTGAAATATAACTATGATTGTTGAAGATGTCAGAAAAAATCATGCCGTGGGAGCATTACTGGCGTGCGCCGCGTAAACCAATATTACATTTCCCGATACGACACTACGACAGAAAAATATGTAGGCGTACCTTTATACTTGCTACCTATACGAAGTCGCTATTAATTTCGCTAGTAGTTAATGTATTTATAAGTTTGTCCACAATATTTCTAATGGTCAGGTAAATTAATAACTTATTATCGTTAAAAAATGAGCCCCATGTAACCCCAGTCCACGTTTTGGTTTGTGGCATAACTTTAATTGTTTTTTAAGTGCGCACGCGGTCTGTCCCATTGATCGGTGCTTTAGCCACGGAGAGGGAGCGTGGGACACTGAGAGAACCAACGAGCTAGTGTATGACCCTTAACTGTAAACGCTGGTGCTTCGCCTTAAGTTGAGAGGTGCTTCAAAAATAGCGATAGTGATTGGAAATTTCAATGAGCTTTGTTATGGTATTCAAATTATTATATTATGTTGCTATTTGATTCACAATTCTTTCGACGTCATTTCTGCATGATAAGTACACAGGTATAGGTAGGGTAACCAGAGGTTAAAATAAGGGACTGGCCGTTTTTTTTAAATTAAAAATCATCTTTTTAATACTTAAATTTGGCATAATCAATTAAATAATCTATAGATTTGCAAAATTTCTTAATGAAAGACTTTAAAAACAATATTAAATATTTAAAAACACACCAATTTTCATATTATCTGGAAACGAAAATGTGAAATAATCAACTAAATAACCTATTTCTCTTCGCTTAAACTCTATCACTATCACACTCACTCACTCTCATCCGTCATTCGATCGAATATGCGTTCGCGCGGAATTCACCGCTGAGTGCGAGAATTCGAGTTTCTTGCCGGAGTCTTCTCAGTTTAAGTGTATTCCGAACCGGTGGTAGAGTCAATGAGTTTTGAGTTTGAGTAAGTACCTACATGTTTTAATACTTAACATTCAACCTCTGATGGTGATGTGATGACATTCCCAAAAGCCAGAATAGCGCTTCTCGAAAACGGATATTTTCTTCGACTCAACTGTTTTTAAACTACCTATAAATATATGAATTTGATGAAGGTATCTAACGTAAGAACATTCACCTATATTTGTCTTACCTTTTGTTTACGCTACAGTGGAAAATTTTGCGAATTAACCTTGGATGCACAGAGGACACTCGAGGGCAACTGGTATTAAGCATATATTGCATGTTTACCATATATTACTTAGTATACAAACCCCCACTTTTTATATCGTTATTCATACAAAATATTTAGACTAAGGCTTTTAAGTCACGAACGTTTAGGCACGTATTATCGTTCGTTTAGTCGAAATGTTGTTTCATTATCGTCTGAAAAAGTAAAGGAAATAAGCTCTTAACTCCGAGGGATAGACAGAAAGGGAAGAGCTCATCTCGTACCTGTACCGTGCGCCGGCGCACCATACCTGACCTAGGAAAACAAATATGGCCGCGCGATAGTCGTAGTGTAGACACGATGCTAGCATACGTTAGCTATGTTAGGTATCTATGGATTAGGTACACAATATTATGTGCATTCAATTTATTTATATTTGTTGATGCAAATTATGCTTAGCATAGCTACTGCTATTGAAGATACCATGAAGTTGTTTATTTTGTTTGGGATGAAAGTAAAATTTTACCTCCATACATCCACTACTGGAAATTCTCAGTGTTCTACAAAACTTAGACTAGCACATTTTATATCCCAAGTTATTGGGATAGTGACTATATCCATGTTTGTTACAAGTAGTATTTTTAAAAAGAGCGCTATCCATCTCAGATAATACAAAGTCAGGTGTGTAGTATATCCATGCAATTCTTTACCTGTTATGAGTGTGATATTTTCATATTTTTGGTATAGGAGTGATTTTTTGTGTGACATGCTAAGTGGCGTGATACGGACCACCCAGCGAGCCTCTGATCAGAAAACCCTCATATTCATTTTCTTCGAAGTATTTCATAAGGTAGGTAGATGTTAGTTTAGCATGACCTCTAACTTTTGAACAAAGTCCTATTCATCATTGTAGGTGTTCGGTAGAAATTACTTTACTTACTTTATTACTAAGGCAAGCTATACTTTGGAATTAAACGAAATTTATACTATGTACTTACATCTACGAAATTCTACATATTATAATAAAAAAAATAGTTAAGGCATTTACGCTGCCACCTGATAGCGATCTGGATGGACCAGTTAGCCAATATATTTTTTTAGTTACCTATTGTGTCTAGGTACATATAAAAAAAGTTAAGGGATTCGACAAATTACACAGGTATTTGTTTATATTTCCGTTCGCAAATGGAATCTTTTCAAAGTGGTATCATTCCACTAATTGATATCTATCACACACAGCAAATAAAACTAAAATAAAAATTGTTCTTTAATATTGCTTATTCATTCATTTAGAACAAGAATGACCCTCGAATGAAGTATGTACATATAACCTAGTAGGCCACTACTTGGCCAGACATATTTGCATTATGTAAACATAAATAAAGTACGTGAATGCGTAGGTTCTATTGATAAGGTCATCATATCGACATAATAATGTAATTTATCGATTTGTAGACTTAAGGCCAATATAAGTAGAGTAAGTTAGGTACAATTTGAAGAACTGCAAAGGCGGAATGCATAGGTAGGTGTTTTTTTCTTCTTTTGGATAAGCTTGAGTTTGAAGGGCTGAGTCTCAAGTGGTACCAGCCAGGCGAATACTTACTATAGTAGGTACCCTACCAGAATCTGATGGCATAAAAAAATAATAAAATATTGTGATTTTTATATGGCAATGTTAATTTTCACTTGTCAAATCATACGAAATCTACGATTAAGTCGGACTGAGTTGTTTTGATACTTTTAGTTTATTTAATATTTTTCTTACAAACTTAATTGTAGCTTCTTTATAGGGGTTTCCAGTACTACAATATGGTGAATCGTAGGTAGGGTACATCAAATGATGGAGTATTTTCCACGCCTGATAAAAAGAGGAGAGGAAATTCAGAGTTAATTAGGAATAAAGTAAAATAATTCTATACAGAAGGATTTGCGCCCGTATATGACATAGATGAAATATTGAAATCGCACGGTCACGAAGTTTTAATATCATTGCACATTGAATCCCATAAAAATATTTGGGGTATGATTAAGCAAAAAGTTGCTGATAAAAATGTAAATAGGCCTGCAAGTAACGTTAAATTATTAACAGAAGATGCTTTCTCACCAATTGGAGCAGAGGAATGGCAAAATCAGCCGGCTATAAACTTATAGCCGGCTATTGTTAACTAACAATTTTACTGCTCTTGTCTCAGACCACCTCGGTGGACTACATGCTGATTCAATATGCTATTCGCGATACAAAATTGCTGTTATATGTCAGTAATTTATGTGTTAAAATAATCTATATAAATAAAGAAAATTTAAAATGATTTCATCAAGCATGAAGAATAATTGAAATGCTGGAAGAGCAATTCATACTAAATATATTTCTTTTATTTTATTTTTCATGTAATTTTTTCCTATGCTAAAAACCCGATGTATAACAACATTTTTCATACACGTCATACCTTCATGTTCATTAATACTAAAAACATAAATAAAAATTAAAGAGTATCAAGATCGTTTAATCCAATTTCCCTCAGTATTGCACACAACAAATTTTTATATCCCCATTTGCCATGAGATTTTGGTCGACCTATACCATCGTGATATGGTTACCCGAAGAAGTTTTTCTTTCACCAAAAGTACAAGTTTATTGTAAGAATCGAACTCATCGCCTTAAAATAAGAAAATGATTTGATGTATCAGCATACCAAATTATCGGAAAGAAGAAAACCACTTGGTAGAATTCAAAGAACAACATTTTTCAATATTCACACTGAGAGAGTAAAATAGGGGATAATGGGAGAAACTGCGGGGCAGATAACTACTAGATTTTTTTTCGACAAGGAAGCTGTTGCTATAAGCAAGGTAGGTACTTATTATTACGTCTAAGAAATGACAGGAAATGCTTGCGTTGTGAGTTCATCCTCTGCAGTCTACACGATATTGGATGGATGTCTTTCTTAAAGATTAAGATTTTTTTTAATAGTTACTGTTTTTGAAATAATCTTTTTATAGGTATAAAATAATAAAACACTTTGTCACTGCAAAGCTCTCATTATGTTGGTGTTGGTAGCATCGTCGTCGTCTAGCTTCTAGCCTACGCACTTCATACATACACAAGCGTAGTACAACGAAGATATCCACGGTTCTCACACAAAATATGGGTATTTTTTGTCAGTTAGTCGCGACTCGCGATGTCTGAGTCAACACGTTTCGACAAGCGAGTCTAATGGACCCATGGGGAATGGTGTTAATATAGTTTGTTCGCGGTCAGCAGCCGCGGACCTTTTTGGAAAATTTCACCTACCTTTATGCATTAACTCGTCTGCCCACTGATTTGTGTGTGGCCTGTAAGTAGTTAAGTAAGATACCTAATAAGAAGATACGAGTACTTATTTTATTTAATTTATATTGCTAAGACATTGTAATATATGATCGAATCTTTACCTGGTTGTGATTTTTTTAATTTTTTTTTTATTGTGGATAGGCTTGTGTTTGACTACAATCTCACTGTGGTAAGTGATGATGTGGCCGAAGGTGGTAAGCACAGAAAGCCTAGATGGAAACTGGCTCTCAAGTGCAACTGTCGGAACACACCGATAGGTGCTTGGCGACAGATTTTCAACTTGAGGGTGGTAGCCAGCCAGTCGGGTGCTACAAAGTACCCTACCACCATTCTATGGTTTCCTCACGATGTTTTCCTTCACCGAAAGCTCAAGCTCATTTTAGGATTCGAACCCACGCCCGTCGCCGCGGTTTCCGATGTCACTTGCCACTAAGCTATCATCGCCTTAAACGAATATCACGAAGATATACAAAAGTCAGAGTCAAAGCCATCTATTCAGTTTAGGACTTAGGAAGAATATTTGTATTAAGCTACCACTGGCTTGGAAGTTGGAAGCCATGCAACTGTCTTTATTTTGGAGAATCTCACTATATTCTTAGGGTTCAATAGCCAAATTGCAAAAAGCGTTATAGTTTTATCTTCTCCGTCTGTTCACAATAGTCCACCTCAATCAAATTTGGACCGTGTAGAGAAATAGCGAAAAAATGTAAAAGAGGGACGAAAAAAGATCTAGTGCATAGCATGCGGGACGTCTTTTGGTCTTCAAAAGTCATAGAGGTGAAATTTTTTTAAATAGTAACTTTTCTTGTTCAACCCAATTCCCAGTTATGTAGGAACATTTTACTTACACCTACAAACAGTTTTTGCAAGATTTACCTTCACTAAAACGTAATCAGTCATACAACCGTGTAGTGGGTGGTGCACACAGATTCTCACGTCTGTTTCGACTCGATCTTACCCTCAAAGACACACAAATAATGCATTCTTGTCATGAATGACGGGCTGTCAATGAGCACCTCACTTTACGTGATCTTATTGTAAGTTGTCGGCTTACCTGTTAAGCTTATCTGTCCGTAGGTTAATGCAATCACACCTTTGTCTCGATGTCTGTTTTGACTTCTCTAAGCTTAGTTTATCTTTATCCTTTGCAGGTTGCTTAAGATGATTGGCTAACATAATGGCTGTTAAAGATTTCTTTATCTCAGATTTTGATTACTTATTTTGCGAGGTTGTACAATGTGTTATATACTTATTAATATATAGAATGCATATTAGATATATACCTATTAGTTGCTAACTAGATTGCAACCGAATTTAGCCGAAACCAATCCAGTGACCGGCCATCACAGCGCCGATTATTCGGCTAGTCGGTAACATTCATAGTCCGCCCGTCCCTACTAATATCTAGTGCATATCATAGTTTATGCTAAATGTTTTTTTTATTTTTTATGTCACTAGTGACAACGAGGCAGGCGTGTCACCTGATGGTAAGTGACTACCGTCGCCTATAGACATTAGCAATACCAAGGGGACTGCCAACGTGTTGTACACCTTATTACAATGCCTTAAGGACAAGGGCAACTGGCTCTCAAGTGCAACTGCCGGAACACACCAACAGGTGCTTGGCGACAGATTTTCAACTTGAGGGTGGTAGCCAGCCAGTCGAGTACCACATAGTACCCTACCACTGTGCTGTGGTTTCCTCACGATGTTTTCCTTCACCGAAAGCTCAAGCTCATTGTAGGATTCGAACCCACGACCTTCGCCGCGGTATTCGACGTCACTTACCACTGAGCTATCATCGCCTTAATTTGGATGTAAGAGATAATCCGAAATTCTGATTATATTTGAAAATTATTTCATGAATAGGAAGGTACATTATTCCTACATGCTATAAACAAATTATTAATCTCAAAAACGCTTGAAAGAAAATCAAAATAACAAATTGAAACTGAGCTGGTAAAATAAAAAATAATAAACATTATGAAAATTTATTTCATAATGTTTATTACCTACCACTATTAAGAGTAGCCCATACTCGTCATAATTAGAAGATATAATTAATTAAGTAGGCAATTAAAACTAAATCCCTCAACATAACAAAATGAACTTTAGTCAACTCATTCTGTACCGTATCGTATCGTTTGTTTGTTTACGATTATAAAAGGCGAGTTAATTAGCATTGTTTGTTCCAACTAGAAGACATTTGGGCTGACTGTCTGTTTGTCCAATTAGCTGTTTTATTTATTTGTGATAAATCACGACGAGTCATCGCTCCTTTTGATTTGATCTATTTAGCTTATTATGATATAGTCCTACTAATATTATAAAATAAAGAAAGTAGGTAGATATGTTTGGATGTGAAGATATTTGTTACTTTTTCAAGCAAAAACTGTTGAACGGATTTTGATGAAACTTGGCACAGAGGTAGACCCTGGAATAAAACATAGGTTACTTTTTAGCCCGGGAAAAGATATCTCCGGAACGCGGGTGAAACCGCGGGGACAGCTAGTGTTTTTATATATCCTTCAATGGGATGAGTGATCAATAAGAAAAACCGATTCCAATGATAACACTTACACAGTCAAATAATAGGTTTATGATTGGTATTGGATTGCTTACCTTTCGTTTTTGATTACCCAATAATTCTGTCCGACTATGTATAATGTGAATAATGTTTTAGGATATTGATTCATTTATTATTGTAAAGCTGATAGAAATAAAATACAAAGTAATACTTTTTTAAAGGCCAAGCTTAGCATAGGTAGCCTGGTTGTCCGACTAGAAAGAACATTTAATAGTAGATTGTTATACAAGGAGCTAAAATGACCCATTATATACGAGGTAGTTTTACTCCCGAGCTTTAGCGAGGGACTAAATAGAAACCGAGTTTTAATGGGTTTTAGCGCCGTGTGTTACACCAAACATTTCACTACGATTGCGAAAAAATAAAACAATCCAATACAATATGAAATATGTAGTTTATAATTTCTTTTTTTTTTGTTTCTTCTGTAGCCGCAACACATTGCATGCATTCTACCAGAGATCAAAATTAAAATGAAGTTCTTTTTTTATGAAACAGTAATAAGTCGAGTCTTTATTCATGATTATTCTACTTATGACTAAAGACTTTTTCGTTTTTGTAGGCTCATTGTCATTTGACACACAAAAATTTAAAAAAAGAATCTTTTTCCCCTAGAGGAAAAATTGCTATTTTTTTTGCCTATGATACTCACAAATAACGTGGCTTTCTATCGGTAAAAAAGAATTTTCAATTTCGGTTCGATAGATCCAGATATTGCCCCCTACAACCTCACAATATTTACCTCTTTATAATAATTTGGTAAAAGGCGAGCTAAGCTCTAAATTATTATGTAGACGTTAAACATGCTTACAATTTAGGTTTAAGGCAAACGATATAACAATAAAACCACAATAACTGGTGCAATATATAAATATAATTTTTATACCGTCACCGCCTACATAAGGCTTATACATGGTGTTCACGTTACGAGCAGAGGGGAGCGGTATACACGCATCCACCATTAACTCGGATCCGGTGTCAGATTGCGGCCATATGATTTGTTCCCTATGTGTCCTGAAGGTACACTTTAAAAACCAAATAAAAATAAATAATTATTCTGACTAAACCAGCTTACTACATGTACATTAAATTGTATCAGTTCGGATTCAAAATCAAAACTCATTATTCAGTTTAGGCCCTGGTAAGGCTCTATGAACGTTTATAATTGATTCTACCACCGGTTCGGACTTCACTTAAACTGAGAAGATTCCGGCAAGAAACTCAAGTATAAGTAGTAGTAAGTAAACTGTATAAAAGTAGATGATGTAGGACAGCCATCGTTTAATTCAAAATGTCCATGCAAAATAATCTATAATATAAAAATGAATCGCAAAATGTGTTGGTAAGCGCATAACTCAACAACGCCTGGACCAATTTGGCCAATTCTTTTTTTTAAATGTTCGTTGAAGTCCAAGGATGGTTTTTACGGCGAGAAAAATTCGAATAATTGCCGGGAAAACCCTAAAAAACAGCCCTTTTCTTTTTCCCATACAAACCCCCAGCTGTCAAACATTTGACGTCAATCGGAACTAAACAAAGACGCGTTTTAGAGAAATAGGGCAGAACAAGGTCTGCCGGGACAGCTAGTATGCAATAAAATTATAAACGGCTTTGGATATTTGCTCTAGTTAGTCCATGGCAAAAGATAATAAATCTACGGTTAGTTAGTGTTCAGTCTTCTTAAGTCTTATAAAAAAAACAATAACAAAAAAACAATGTTTGTAACAAAATTGACAATAATTATTGTGACTAGGTACCTTATGTAGGCACCAAACAACATATAATTTCAATTCCGAAAAAACAGTGGGTAGGTACTAAGTGGAACAAACCTTTCAATTGCCCTCATCGGATGCCGTTTCCACAGTTAGGCTGTAACATTATCTTTTTCTATTTACGAACACGTCTCTCATATTCATGTGTATGTACAATTGAGTAAATTGTGCTTTTAACCTTCATTATATTAATCTATACATATAAAATTGCTTTTATTATAAATATGCACATAGGATATTTTTACGTTCCCATATTATTATATTGCTTTAATATTTAGTGATTTTAATTTTAGGTTACCTACTTACTTCCTTAAATCCATTATTTTTTTCATCTAACCTAGTTTTCTTATGTGCAGACTCTATATTTTTGTTAAATTCGTTAGACTAGTGTTTGACTATAATCTTAACATGGTAGGTAAGACATTAGAAGAGAATTAACTCTCAAGCGTATCTGTACAGGATATATATTTGCCTGGCGAGTACTACATACTATCTACGCTACTTACCACTGCTTCACCGAAAGCTCAGGCTCATTATAATTCTATATTATCTATATTATTCCAAGTCATGATAATTTTATAAACTCTATGTGATATTTTAACAATGTTTGTAATGTAGTTAAGTCGAGGCCTTTACACTATTGTAAGAGTTGTTAAATATAAAAAAAAGTGTCATTATACTCTCGTCCCCGACAATTTTCTAGCGTTTTACGACATTGTAAACACCATGCACGTAGTTAAACTGCTCGCAAACACATTAAATGCAAGCTAAGGCCTGATGTGAACTTGTGACCTTATTCCTCGTTACTTGCTGTGCTGTATGTACCTTAGTGTGAAGGGGTGTGGCATGACCTCGTTGTAAAAACTTAAAAGTCACCGGCAGGCGAGATGTAGAGCAAATCGTTTAGTTAGATTCAATTTTATGTGGTTAACATTCTTGGTAACTAGGAATTTTATACCTTCTAACTAAGAAACACTTTATATATTTTTTTACATAAACGTCTTAATGTGCGAAGATCTCAAAATTATCATCGTGTATTTTTTTTTATTTGGTTGAAAGTTTTATTTAAAAAACATTACTGAGAAACATATAAATTAATCCATTCTATTTCCACGCGTAAAACAAACTCTGTCCATTTGTTTTTCACAGCTAAAAGTATGCACCGATTATGATGAATTGCATATTTTGAATATTTGAATTGGTAAAAGGGGTGAAAATTTTCGGGATAAACGAAATCGAAAGTCGCGGCTCAAACTCTATTTCAAAATATTTAATAATTTTAATCGTCACATGGCTAGAAGAGCATAAATCATTGTTGAGTCTATAGCATTATTTGGTATATTTCTTCTTCTCCACAATCTTCAACTCAAGACAAACTTACAACACACCGATGGCTTCCTAAATAGCTTACCACGACTATAATAAAAAATAATAAAATAAATACCTTTGCCAAGATTATGCGAACTTTGTGATAATCAGAGAATAAACATTGTGAGTATCTTATCTTTATAGTAATGTCCGCTAATGAGTGAGACTAACGACTATTCGATGGTCATTTACTAATTTGTTTACCCCATGACTTGAGACAATGGTTGTCGACTCCGTGTTTTTAATATTAAACAACAATTAACTATATTAGTTTGTTTACTTTAATTCTTGGATTTTGAAATAATAATACTATAAGTAGTTATTATAGTATTTTTCTTAATAGTAATCAAAATCAAACTCATTTATTCAGTTTAGGCCCTATGAACGTTACAATTGACTCTACCACCGGTTCGGAATACAGGAAGGCAACATTTTTTTTCAGGAGCAGTTATTTCTAACATTTATTTCTATAATGTAAATAATAAGTTATTACTATTAAGAATTTTGTAATATAAAGAATAACAAATTAAGCAGGGCTTGTACTATAGAAACCAGATAACTAATAATCACATGGTATATTTTGATTGAACCAAGTTCCAAGTAAGCTGGTCGAATGATATTATGAGATTTAAATGATAAAAAATAAAGGTACCTACATCAAAAATGTACTCAAAACTACTTTGTGGAGGGGAAGTATGTGATGCCAGACTCTTCAGTACAGATAAAATTTTGCTGTATTCTAAACGTATTTTATATTTAAAAATTCTGTACGAATCCTTAAGGGTCCACAATATTGATATAAAATTTGAGTACCTATCCTTAAGAATTATAATTTTATGTTTTATTTTTGTGATAAATTGTTAAAAAAAATTACCTTGTTTTGAACTACCTTACTTAAAACTATTTTATTTTTAATACTTTTTATACTTATAAAGATATTTACACCTAACGTCAGGCCAAACAGACATATTCATGTACACAATGTCTAACCTGAATGGGAATCGAACCCAAGACCTGTGGCAACCGACCACGCCAACCGTCCCGTCTCGTAAGTGCTATTATCACTTATATTTTTTAAATTTATATTGTAGTAAATCTTATAGACCGGTCATCGTAGAGATCCTTGTGGGAGGCCTTTGTCCAGCAGTCGAAGTCTTCCAGCTGATATGATGAGAATGATGATGAAAACTTGTAAAGTTTGTATTTATTCCTTACAAGCGTAGCCAACAGACGTAATCCTGTCAAAAAACTTCCATAGACCAGCTCTATCAAATTTTTCTGAATTTTCCGGGATGTATTTCTTTTCCTAAATTCCATTCTCAAGTGATGAAGCGATTAACAAAGAAGACCATTAAATTTTATTTATATGTTTCAATTACTGTATAAATCTCAAATTAAACTATAATATTTGTCAATTTTAAAATCAGTACCTTAATTTATCTATATTGTGTCTATTTATCATTCAAAATAGTTTTATTATTATGTTCTAAACGATCACCTTTTTAACAGACTTAGGTAATTCTGTTTTCAAAAGTTTTCTATTTTCAAAAGAGGAGGTTCTTGTTTTTTGTGACAACCAAATTCTCGAGGCCGATTTTAAACGTATTTTCTAAATAGCTTTATTGAGAGATTATAAACCTAATCCTATGGACTAACTATAATAAGGATTAAATTCGTCGCATTTTTTATTCCTCTCAATAAATATTAATTATGGCGAGCGACATAAGCAGACTTATTTTTGGCAAATATTTGCGAGACTTGAATCTTTGAAAATTTGATATTTTCTTCATCCTTAACATTTTCCAATCACATTTATTATCAGTTACTCTAAGTAGAGCCAATCTATAATTGTTTGTTATTTTAATGCATAAATACTAACATTATTTGATACCTATGTAGGTACATTGCTTCAAAATAGAAAATTCGTAATTCAAGAGACTTCAGTAATGTTTTGGAATTAAACGTACCTATAATGAGCAAAAAATATTATTTTAGAATCTGCTATAATTTTGAAAACAATTAATTTAGATTTTTCAATTCTATTTAACTAATTATAACACTAAATGTACTGTAAACTGTATAATATTACATTAGTTTACTTATTAACGTATCTCTCTAAAATAAAATATATTGTTAAAAAACATTGGCCTACTAGTACTTAGGTTACCTACCTACTTTTAGAAATAAATGCATATTAATAACAGGTTGGTAGGTAATATATCAGGTCTATTTGTTCACAGATTATTATCCAAATATCATGTTGATTAACCTCGATATCTCAATCATTGCATTAAACTTGGCCACGAGTAGAAACAATTAAAAAAAAAATAGGCCTATTATTACTGTAGGTACGTGTAAATGGAACACTATCGCAAACAATTTTTACATGAATACCTATTAATCTCCCATTTTATAAATTTTTCCCATTTCTACGCATTTATTGTAAATATTTCATTATTTTCAATAAAAAAGTTACAGATAACATACCTATTGGGTAAATAAGTATTTATTTTATCGATAATAACACTTAAACCAAGGTTACAAAATCATGAAAGAATTGCTAGATAAACATTACACTTGAGAAAGTACAAGATAGTATAAGTATGATTTTATTTTTACCACTACCACGCAGTAATTATGAAAAAAGAACAATGAACATTCTTGTAACATATTAAAGTTGATCTAAAGATATAATTTATGCTGCTATATCTTAAAGTATTATTATTATTCACTTTGTGAAAATTGCCTTCTACGTAAGTGAAACCGTTGAGCAACAGCTAGTATACCATATTTTATAATTATCATAAAATGCCATATAGATAAAGCTTATTAATCTAATTAGACTGAATTGATTGGTAATTGGCATAAAATCGTAGCGCTACGACGTAGCGCGATAGCTACGAGATATCAATGACGCTAACTAAAAAAACATTGTAATGCAAGAACTGTGATTGGCTTAATTAGATTCCTAAATCCTATGTGAATATTTTAAATGCCTATTACTTTTATACCTAAAATACTGTATACATTCAAAATATCCGACGTAAAGCCTTACTTAAAAAATATCTCCGTAATAGAATCTATCTATTCAATATGGAGTCACATCAATCGAGGACACGAACATGTTTCGTTGAACTAATTCCGAAAGCATTTTACAAAACACAACATTTAGAAAGTTGTTTTTCTATGTACCATATTTGTATGAGATTTAACGCGCCAAACACACTTACACATTTCTTGTAAAGCACTTATATGATTATTTCATGTTTTTATCGTTACGAGCTGCGGTATTATTAGCGGCGGAAAGTCACACGAGACGTGAGGCTCTGCGGCAGGAGGGGGGCGCGGGGTCGCGGAGGGCCAGAGGGGAAGAGAGGGGGACGCGGGAGCGGAGCACCGTGGCGTGCGCGCGCAGCTCGAGTGAGGCGGGCCCCCGACGACTCCGCCTCGCCCCGCCCGCCAATAGCCACCGTGGTGGAGGGGATCCCGGGCCCCCGGCTTCTATTTACTCTTTCAATCAGTGCGAGTGTTTGCCCCTGGCCGGCGTGCACGCGCGGGTGATGCGCTAGCCATGCTCTCACAGAAGCTGTCCTACAGCGACGTGCCGACGTCCGCGTCGCTGTCCTCGCTGTCGCCGGGCCTCGCGCCCGCGTACGTGAACGGCATGGGCTGCATGCCAGCGCAGCCCTATCCGAATATCTACTCCAACAATATGGTGGCCGGCGGGTCGTGCATGGGCTCGCCCGGCGTCGGCTACTCGCCGCCGAGCACGATGGCGTCCTGCATGGGTGGCGGCGGCGCCGTGCCCTACGGCTCGCTGCCGCGCGAGCAGGAGGCCGCCTCACCCACCTCGGCCCTGCAGCGAGCTCGCAACGACAAGACCTACCGCCGCTCCTACACGCACGCCAAGCCGCCCTACTCCTACATATCACTCATCACGATGGCCATCCAGAACAATCCTACTCGAATGCTCACCCTGTCGGAGATATACCAGTTCATCATGGATCTGTTTCCCTTCTACCGGCAAAACCAGCAGCGTTGGCAGAATTCGATAAGACATTCGCTCTCGTTCAACGACTGCTTCGTGAAAGTACCGCGGACACCGGACAAGCCCGGCAAAGGTTCGTTTTGGACGCTGCACCCAGACAGCGGGAACATGTTCGAAAACGGCTGCTTTCTAAGGCGGCAGAAAAGATTCAAAGACGAGAAAAAAGAGTCGATACGGCAAGCGCAGAAGACTCACAACCCGCACGGCCACCACGGTGGTTCGCATGAGAAGCGCAGTGAGCACGCGCACGAGAAGGGCGCGGGTGGCGAGGACAAGGAGATGCGCGACGAGCTGCTCGCTCAGCTGCATGCGGCGCCCGAACTGTGCCTGCCTGAGCATACGCCGCTCGCACTCGAGCACTACGCGCAGCTGAAACAGGAGCCGCCGGGCTACGCGCCCGCGCAGCACCCCTTCAGCATCACGCGCCTGCTGCCCGGTGCGGACACGAAAGCCGACCTCAAGATGTACGACGTGAACTATGGGTACGGGCACTCGCCCGCCGACAACTACTACCAGTCGCCGCTGTACCACCATCACCACGCGCACGCGCACGCGCAGCCGCCCTTGTGACAGTATCCCCTGGCGTAGGCGCCGCGCCGCGTACCTGCTTGGTGCGTGCCGTTCGACGATCCTGTCGCCGCTGCTGCCGCCGCCGCCTCCGCCACCGTGCCCTAGCCGAGCCCAGCACGAAGTAAGTCCTGCCGGGCCCGCTAAGGGCGCTACGAACAAAGACTTTACTGATGTCGAAAATTTATAAAATCTCATTACTGATATTGGACTCCAAGTGAGCGATTGGTGTTCTGGTGATATTATAGCGTCGTCGCACCGTCTGACCCGAGGAATGTTTGTATATTTGTGTAAATATTTGCTATTATTTGAAACGAGTCCATTGTTGTGTGCGTTTTATTAGTAGGTAGATGTTTAGTGCACGGTGGACGTTATGGGTTGACTCGGGGCGGGCGGCCGCGTCGGCGACGCGTCGATAGGCCTAAATTGTTTGTGGAACTTTTGAGAAAGTGTCCTTTATAGTCATTATAAACTACTCTTGCTTATAAACCGACTCCAATATGAACGTCCAAAAGCTTTATAAACTGTTAAATTCAAATTATACACAATTTCGGACACAAATATTACCCAAACGCAAACTATTAGTTATCAAAGTGACATAATAATAAAAATAATGCGATCAATATGATATCTATATCGGGACTTTCTTTATCTATTGATATTTAGATAAGTTGTTTGTTTGGGTAACGCGTTGAAGTCTTTTGCTTACTTAAATAAAAGCAAACAGACAAACAATGCTGAGAGAAGTCATTTAAAGTAGTTCTATTACAATTTAAATATTGAAAACACTTATATAGATTTTAGTTATACATAATTAAATAGTGTTTTAACTTAAAAAGCCTTGATTTACTTCGGGGTTCATGAAAAATGGTATAAATATTAAAATTTAATGAATTTATATTTATCAAAATAGCTACAAAATGTTTAGAGATGGTTTATAAGCGAGTGTGTGCAGTGACGTCATATCGTGGACAATCGAACTGTGCAATGTTGTAAGTGTAACGAGGTGTGTATAAAATAAAATATAATTAAAATTAAATTAGATAGGAGAAAATGGAATTTAAGTTCTGTCATCGACCATCGCGTTTAGGAGTGTAGATAAGTTTTGTATATATAGAATTTAAGGTAAATATATATAATGACTTCTAAATAAATGGTGTTTGGTGTAAGATAGGTACCTATCTCGGCTTCTGCACGTTCCATTTGAATATATATTTATGTACACGCGTCAATCTAGCATATTCAAGTCATGGCAAGCGTATGCGATTTGGAAATTATATTTTAAGATTCATTTTTACATTCAAATTTTAATAAATCGTAATAACTTTCTTATTTTTATTTAAGGCGTATAATTAATGAATTGTAGGTACATTTATTCATTTCATTATCGTATTTAACTAAATAGGAAAAAAAGGTTATTTTTAAAGAAATATTATATTATTGACGATTAAATGTAAATGAGCATTACCTTGATTTTATCGTACATAGATATACCTTGGATATAACCTTTAGTTGTGTACCTACTTGTAAAGATCAATTGCTCAACCGTATTCTTACAAAGACGTGTTATATCCTCAAAGTAAGAACGAATGACTCTATTTAGTTTATGTCATACAACTTCTAACTTCTAGCTTTTATACGTATACTCCAACATGTGTTAGGATACGCTAAATTGATTCTTGTATCTATAAATACATATTTTATGTTGTATTACTCGAATCTAGATAGGATATTTATATATCATCTGTTAGTTTCAGAGTTAATAAAATTAAGTATTTACAAAAAATATGTATTTGTTTTCTTTTCATTTGACGACAAAACAAAATAGGATAACTTAATATATACAATTTTTACATTAAAATTCAGTCCTATTATTAAAAATAAACACGTATCAAGTACACAATTGATGATTTAATCATTTTAGATGATTACTTCAAAACAATGATTCTCATCTTTACGAGACCTGATGGTACATGTAGTCAGTCTATAAATTTGGATATTGGGCCTTATTTATACTATTTCAGAGTCATATTAACTAACTAACATCTAGGCAAGTACCTATGTAGTGAAAACGTTTTCATTGAAGTCAAAAGTTTATTTTTTATAGATAAGTACTCATTCAACTAATTATAGTAACATATAATAATAAGTTCTCTTTACGAAGGACGTAATCGGGTAAAAAAGGATTAATGATTACTGCTTTTAAACAATCAACCCCTTTTCACCAAAAACAACTTAATATTACCTGACGGCGCTTAAACCGACAATAACTTGTTGAAATTACTAAAATACTTTATCAATAAGCCGTCCGTGCCGTAACTTTACTGCCGGAAATTTTCACTTTTGTCGGCTTAGCTTGCGCAAGAGTTTATATCGGTCATCCTGGCTGGCGGCGCGGGCGGCGGCGTTGACGGGTTATCTCATTTACTAGCTGCACAAAGACACCAATAAAACAATAAAACACCACAAAAAGGGTTAACACGTGGCTGTCGGTGTTAATTTGTTTTAAGAAATCGGCGAAACTTGCATAAAAATATACTCGAATGAAGTTGTGAATGAGATACAATGTCTCTTGGTGATTCATCTTGCATAACAAAGTAGGTATAGATCGATAAAATGACCACTTATTATGAAGTGTTTTGAGAAATTTTCCAGGAATCAGATGATTGTGTCATTTAATAAAATATAAAACTTTGTTTTTTAATTACCTAATGCCTACATAAACATTTTCCATATATTAATATTCGTATGAAAAAATACTAGATAAAAATATTACTTATACCTACTTTGCACATACCCCAGTTTCGGCAGAAATAAAAAAAAATGATCTTATGAAAAATACTTATGATCACACGCAAGTAAAAAACCCAAAATTAAATGCAGTAATAACAAATAAGCAATCACAATACATTGATATCTCTAAAGTTAACAAAGAATCATCATCTTTTGATGAACCCATTAGTTTTTGAGTAACTATTTAGCAGCAGGGCCAGACTCAGGCAGGCCGGAGTCCGGAGTCCGGACACGCCGCGGGTGGTTTACTGCGATTGTAAAACTAACCACTCACCACTGACACACTGTCGTTTTCTATAGTCGTGGAAAGAAAGCTGGTTCGGTTCCATTGTCGACCGTCACGTTAATCCGTGAGAATACATTCTATCTCGTGTTATTACTCTTAACTTTCAATATAATACTTGGCATTTTTTGGAGATCTCCCCACTGGCCCTGAGAACCGCATTTTAGAGGGAAGCTCTGACAGATAGGCAAAGCAGTTTAGCGCAGATTTGAAGAAATTAAGTTGTGCATATGTTACGGAATCTATCTTACCTGTGTCAATGTTGATGTGTTATATAGATAATATTATAGATCAGTTGAGTATATCTCTTATCTGGGTCAATCATTATATTAATTTAAATATTTTCTCGTACGTATAATATTGACCAATGGAGATACGCTCCATAGTGTGTGGGCGATGCATTTTATTTATTTATTTATTAATTTTATATGTCATTCCATTCATCTTGTTATACGCCAGGCTACCGGGCTTGGTGCCACCTCCAAACATTCTGATAACGACCATTCAAGATCTTCACAAGTCATCAGATTCGTCCAAAACTACACCTTGAACGTATCTCAGAATCGAACTTCCGAAAATATACTTTATGTTATCTTCAATAAGGATTACACCGTTTTTTTTCAAACGCAAATATAAGACAGTCCGTTTGCAAGTTTTATAGTGAATCACTTGAGATTTAAAGATTTTTTTGTCTGCTCGCCGTGTTCGATGTAGTGTTTTGGTTCTGTTATAACATTTTTATTTGAATACGTATGATATTATGTCAGCGAAGCTTCGTGTCGAGTTTTATGCGTTTTGTGTGGTGATAATAAAAATAAAACACTTTCTTTGTTCGATGTAACGGTTCTGTTAACCTGTCTCTGCTGCTTGCTTTAGCATGAATCTTATTTTTGATTTAGGTATTTCTTTTCTTCTTATTTTTTTTGGCCTAGTAGGTACCTACTGTTAAAACTTTCGCGAATTAAATTCATTTTATTCCACTCATAATCACGATCAATGCAACTTGATTGAAACATCAGTCAAAATAATATTCTGATAATACATATTGTGCGTAAATAGACCCGTTATAAATACAATTATTTTAGGCCTACCATCTAAGCTTGTAAAAAATGTAAAAACTAACTACCCATGTAAAAATATTAAATTGCTTTCATTAGCTTCGATCTTTCAGAATCCTTTCCAATTAAATAAATATAATGTTTTATGTTCCCCCGTTTTGCGACGGGATCGGCTATTCTACTCTTCTTCAACTTCATGTTATTAATGTCAAAGCTTTCAGTTGAGAACCAGGACAATACTCTATGAGTCTGCAAATCTCAATTTTTATCCTACTTGTCCTTATCATAGGCTCGTTTCAATGACGACATTCCGATTAAACGAGGCTTTAACAAATGCTCATATCATTGCCAATCGTCTCGTAACAGCGTAAAATTACTCACCAACATTATTATAGATGCGTAGGTACACTCTGCTGAATGTTTCATTATTTAACAAAATATATAGTTTTTGTGTTTAACTAGTGAATGACTCCGCTCCATTGGTAGTAATTGGTAGTATTGCGATACAAAATAATTATAAAATAAAAACTAAAATTAAAAAATATATTTTCCCTAAAATTAAATGTAGAGAACGTTTAATTTTTTTAACAATGTCACAATTTAAAACAAACCTAACCTAGGACAAGCCTATATTCGAAGTAGTTTTAATTGGGCTGTGTATTTTAGTAGATTCTAAAGTAATGTTTTATTTTATTTGGTGATATACATATATTAAATTTCAAATGGCCAGTATAGTAGAACGGCAACTTCATAGGTTATCTATCAACCTATATATCTTTGAATAGTCAAACGCCTCCTCTCTGCTATGTAGTTGAAGTATTTCATGATATAAATTTTGAATTAAAAATAGCAATAAAACATTATCCGTGATGATGTGGCTTCTACATAATTTGTGTATGAAACTGTACTTTACATTACGTCATTCCGACCTAGCAAAGACATCGACATTTGGCGACTACGTGCTGACAATTCTGTAATATTTCTGATTTAGAGTTATCATATTACTATGATTCCGTAACCTGACATAGTTGTTCATTTATTTCACATTTATCTATAAAATACTAACTTGATTATCACTAGCTTTCACTAGAAATATTTTTAATAATATTAGCGTATTGGTTACATACATAAAGGCCTTTACATCTTAAAAAGATGATCTAAACAGCGGAACAACAGTAGTGTCTGCATTTTTGGCACCCAAACAGAGGGTCGTTTGATGGCCGAGTTGTTGAAGCGACTCTCGCAGACTCTTCTCACGTTTGTTTGCTAAAATCTGAAACCAGTACCGTCATGGGTTTTGCATCCTTCAATTAGAGTCTTCCTCCAATTGATGAAGTCGCCAGCTAGGTCTTCCTATTTCTTAGTGCTGATCTCGAAAGCAACATGGGTCTTACCACTTTTCTGTTAGCGACGTCTTGGTAAACGAGTGGCATCCATTCCGATTGGTTAGAAGTGGTCATAATAATTTATATTTTTTTATAACATCACTTTCTTAGGATTCCAATCTTAATTAAAATTAAGAACGCTTATTCAACATTAACCTTGAATATCTCTTTATTGATACTTAATTTAATTAGATATAAGTTACTTATCATAACTCAAATAGAATCAAAACTACGAATTGTGACCTTAACCAACCACGCCACCAGCCCATCAGTTGAATGTTACGTCTATAAATATGTTCAGGTCCAAATCCCGTGACATTTTTAAGGTAAAATATAGATTTGTTGTGCAAGAAAGAGGGGAGTGCTCGCAAGAAAACCTTTTTTCTAAGCTTGTGTCGGCGTTATCGAATGTTTGCTCGTCTGGGACCGGAATAAACGCACGTAAGTATATATATATACACGTACATAATACATATGTGATGTACTGTACGTGTAGGTATCTGACTGCTTAAATAAAGGATCTACGCGATAGCTACGTACCTATGCTGTGTAAAAATACAAAGGGAATGTAGTTACCTATTCATTTATTACTGCTCAGTTTATGGGTAGTATTTGTTCATTAAATGAAATATTGCAAACATTACTCTCTTAGCAATATGTCTGATTTTAGTAAATATGTATAGTAAGATTATAAACAACTAGCTTTTCCCTCAGAGGTGAAATTTAAAAAGAAACCCTTTCTTAGTAGATGCTTAGGTACGTAATGAAGAAAACTTGTGTGCATAATTTTAAGTTTCTAATTCGTTTAAGTTGTGTGTTTTAAGTTTATCCTTAAAACAAGTCATAAAATATCTTTTTAATATAGTGAAAATGTTTTAAGATTTTGAGGTAAATAAAACCATCTCCATTCTAGAGCATTACATTTAAAAAGTTAATATGAGATATCTCGTTATCCAAATTTAAAATTCTTGTTTCATATAAAGTTGTATTACTTCAGTGTAATGGAATATTTTGAACCCTACTAGCTAATATCAATTTCGTAAGCGAAATCTTGTGCCTTGATAGCGGGTTGGGCCGGCGGCGACGACATAAAATTGAAAACTATTTGTCGAGCAAACATCATCCATCACCGGTCGCCGGACGGCACTTAGTCGTATTGCCGGAATTAAACCTGCCCGGACCCTGTAGGCGATCGCGACATTACGGCAACTTTTTCATGATGGCTTCGAATACTTGGAAAATTAATAGAGCTAAGTTGCCTATTTAATTTGAAAATTTATCTGCATATAAAAGAAGGCCTGACTCACTGACTCACTGACTCACAACACTTGGACCTAGAAAGCTGTTTATTTTCACAGGTGTTGTTATAAAACGTAGACGAGGAATAATAAGTGATTATTCGAAATTCAACCCCTAAATGGGGTAAAAAGGGGTGAAACCGCGGAGTTGAAAGCTAGTTTTATTATAATCGCGAAAGTATGTTTGTTGGTTCGAAAAGCAAGTAATGAAGGATCGATGGAATTTGCATAGAAAAAGTTAATGAGCAGGAGAGATGTAGGGTGAGTCCGCTGAGCAAAACATAGTATGTGTTTCTGTGTGTTTGTTTGTTTGTAGTATCAGTTAACAATTACCATAAAGAGACCGATTTCAGTGAGATTTTCTGCATATTTTTAGGTGAGTTTTTTATTTTTACAATTAGGTAGATATAGATTATAGATAGTGTTTTTTTAATATTGGTATTTATTTCGAAAATACGAACGTATAATGCCATTTTGGAATATTTATTTTAATGATTATTTTCAGTTTTGATATTTGTAAAGGTTGCTCATTGGCTATGGCCTAGTATTACTGTTTATTTTTGTGTTCACAAGCGACGGGTGGTCACGTTATTTTATGTCTTCTGATATAAAACAGAATATGTTAGAATTTTCCTCAGGGTATGTTTACCTCCTTCAGTCATCACTACATCATTATCATTCACATTTTTTTTTAGAAATACATAGGTCCATAAAAAGAAAGATGAAAGAAAGATACTTTAATCCTTCGTGGTTCCGAGGCTGTTTGTAATTATTCACAAAAAACTTTAATGTAGAGTAGGTATCTTATAACTGAATTTCATGGTTGTCTGCTTAGTTAGGAACTACTTAGATAGTCGTATGTGAGAAAGATAAAAACAAACTGTTGAATAAACTTTTCAATCACGCGAATGGAAAATCTATACTACGTAGTTGGCGATCTCCCAATTTCCATAGGTAAGTCCGATCCACGTGTCCCATAGCCCATCTTGATGTGATTTATGGGTTCATCTCCTGATATCAGCCTGTCTACACTTCATAAGATGAATGACTCGACCGCACTGTGCCGCCAGAAAACTTTGTGATGTTGGAAAAGAGTTTTGGAGGAAGATCGGTCTTTGGAACTTAGAGTAAGTATTGTTATACATTTCGTAGATGTTGGAACTTTTCGGTCACATGTAAAGTAACCTAAATAAAATTTTTGACATCATATCATATCCAGATATTTTTTTTATTTATAAGAGTTTTAAACCCTACACTACATAAGTACCAAAATAACGAATTATGAAAATTTTAATACCAAGAATTGCGATTCGAAGTCGTTGGCATTACTTAGTAAAGTAGTAGGTAGAAGTGAACAACTTGACTGTGAATTTATAAAAAGGTATTTCATACAAATACAAATGTCTATAAGTAATTACTCTACCAAAATGCAGCAAGCTGACTTTTTCGTAATTTCACGTTTCTCCGACAGTTATTTGATGACATAGATTAGCAATTCCACCCCTTCCAAATCAACTGTATTATATATACTATTAGCACAAGAAAATGCAATTGGTGGATAATCGGCAGTAAGTACCTACACTGAAATTATTTTTATATCACAATTATTTATTCGAAACCGTAGCACTTTCGTAGCAACAACATAGGTACCTAATTAACTATGTGTAACTAAAATAATAACAATGAGGTATAACAATAATATATAATATCTATATCTGTATATTTACCTAACTAATTGTGCTTCCAATCATTCCACTTAAAGCTGGAACTCGCAATGCAATATGGCGATCAAGTGCAATGACCTGCGGCCGGCCATTTTGTAAAACGTCTAATTATTGCATCACTCTATGTGTTAATGAAAAGGCTATGTTATAATGGATACTAAAAGGGATTTTTATTATCTATGTACAAGATCTTTTTCAGACATTTTCATTTATAAATCTTATATCGAAATAAGTGTAAAGATTTCAAGGCAGAATTTAAGCTCTTCTAGTAGTAGGTATTTTATTGCTCTGTTATGAATATTATGAACGAGAAAATTATTAATACATAGGTATTATTATATTATTCATTTAATTAAGGTGGATCGTTAAGGTTTCGAATACAACAAGAAGCCCTTATAGTTTAATAATATCAATCAGACTGTTTGATTATCACAGTCGTTTTCCTTTCATATGCAATATTGTAATACTGAATAGGTATGATTTAAAAAAAATGCAGTACTTCGAAATCAGTTACATAGATTCCTGATATATTCTTGATGGTGATAGATATCTGTAATACTGTCTTTTTCTCTCTAATATATCAAAATTAGATATCCTGAGAAGACATTTAATAGATTAACTATCGCCAACCTGTGAAACAGGTTTTTTGGTTACACTGTACCAAATTTTTTTTCTAACTAGGTAGTGAAGTCTAGAATCTAATAGCCTTTACATGCATTATATCTGATTTCAGATTTTCTGTAACGTTTTCATTAATATTCCTAACATCACTTTACATCAAATAAATAATAAATTTGGCATTAATAATTATTATCATTCCACTAGAAAATAAAAGATAAGATCTAAATTATTACTTTTATTAACATCAGCTGTTATATGTCTTCTCAATATTGCTGTTGTTTTAACTATTCTGTTGTTTAGTGTAAACAAATTCTTATCATAGCTCGAGGTAATCATAGACATCGGTTTTCGTGTTTTCCAACAAACAAATCAATGATATACAGCCAATATTTGTAGTATTGATTAGTGTTGATTAAACACCTACTCAAAATGTAGCAAATTATCAAAACAAAGAATGTGTTACGATTGACAGTTAAACATCGAAATTTGAATCGATAATGTACGCAAACAACTCCTGATAAGGTTAAATTAAAGTTAGGTACATAATGTTTCCGTTCGACTCATTCTGAAATTATGTTTCGCGCCTTTTCCAAGAAAATGGCTGCATTCCGCGATTGCTGTAGCCCTGTGTCGCCGGCATAAAGTTCAGAATGACTTTGTGATTTTTTTAAAGATAGAATGTTGTGCATGTCGCTTCGGTTTTAGTCGAGGCGCGTTCGGTTTTATCATCTTGATATAGTATTTGCTCATTGTCGCAGTATCAGAGCGGGGTCAGTATTGATTTGCGCGTCGCTAGTCGTTATCGAATAGTCGATATTTTTGTTTGCACAGCCCCATCAATGAGAGAGGCTCGAGTGTATCTTGCGTATTTGAGCAATAACTTGTTTGATAATGCTTTACAGTGCTTGCACTGTGATTAGTCTCGCCTCTATAGATTGCGTTTGTGATTTTTTTGTTTTATCTATTAGTACTCGATTGCGGTTAATTTGTAACGTGTATGTTGTATGTTTACAGCTGCCGGTGTTTGTGTGTTTGTCCTTTGTTATCGCGACTCGACGTGACGACTCATTTACATTTCATGTTAATTATTATGCAATAAGAAAGACGTCAGGGAAAACAACTTGCTCTAGCTTAGTTCTACACTTGAATTTCGGATTTTATCAAGTCCTACATAATATATAAGCGGCCTCCTTAAATTACACTCACCACATACTAGGTAAACAATAAAACAAATATTCCCAAATTCTCTTCCATACAATAAATAAATAAATATTTTCATACAATCCGACTTAATCGGACCGCAATACCGTTTTATTCGTAACAAGTCCTATCCCCTTACACGCAGAGCTTGTACGACCACTTAAGACCGCATTTGGGCTCTCCTATGTAATAAAATACTAACCTACGGCGATGTAATATAAAAGCCGATCGCATTAGCTAAAGGAACCATTATTAAAAAGTATCGAGTTTCGGAACGCACCGCGGCTGCGCGGCGGCCAATCACAATCTCCCGCCAACACGCTGGCCAATCAGCGCTCTCTCTCTGTTTTCTTTTTTTATTGTAGATCGAGTTAATGGATTGTTCTTCATTTGATTTATGCTTTGTGTCTTTTTTGGTTGGCAGTTGTTTTTGGTTATTCGAGTTACTACTGTTTTATGGTCATTGAAAACCAGAAAGTAAATCGATACTTTATCATACGCATGTTAAAGTACCAAAATATTTAATTTCGTTCATAACTACTACCTGAAATTTGCCTACTCCTTAGGAAAATCGTTGCTTATTTCTAACAGAGTTATATTCTTTCCTTACGTGTGTCTGATACAGAGTTGAGTGTTGAGATTCTGTTTCCACGGCAATAAAACAACTGGAACTAACCACCTTATATCTCCCAGATACCTACATACGTAGCTCTAATCAGGAATCTGTAGTACTAAGTAGTGAATAGTAACCTATCAAAAAGTTGATCATTCATTAAGCAGGCATAAGCTTTTTCTTTATTCACAATTTTATTTATTTTCTTTAGCTAGACAAAACTTAATTAAAACCAGCTAGTTTATATATCCTAAGTTTTTCACTAGACCACATCTAGCCCGCTCTACATCATTTACGTCGTGAGTGGGCGCCTGCGCACTGGGCACAGTCAATACTACGAGCAAGTGCGTGTCCCACGGACTTCGTCGACGCTTCCAGAATAGACTCCCTTATTATGTTACTGGGTAGGTATAGGAGGTAGGTATTCACTGATAGAATTGTTGGAACTTACCAGTTTCTAAAAGCTTTTGGAATTTGGAATTAAAATTATTATAAATATTTTGATTTGATACGGTATTTATAGTGATAGATTTACATCTAATATGTAATAATTTAGAAACAGTAGCTACTTGTATGATTTAGGTCTCAAAGAGTTTAGATAATTTGATATTGGAGCTACATTAGGCACGCAAATTGCCTTCTTAAACGCTGTTTGTTTCAATATTTTTTTCTCTAAAATCAATGAATATAAGGATAAGACTTACTATCTGGAGCTATAAATATTAATCTATATTAAAGAACTAGAGTTAGTATGTATGTTTGAATACGCTAAACTCAAGAACTAGGTACATGTCTAATAAGATTTCTTTTGCGTCAGTAAGAGTGAAACTATGGGGCAAAACTAATTGATATACCTACTGGGTGAATAAATTGAGATGGAATATTCTTAAAATGTATGTTGGGATGGTCATGCTGAATAACTTTTACTATTACTATGTATTTCTTTCTTTCTTGCATTTGGCAGGGTCATTAGTAGGAGTCTTGCATTACAGAAGTTTTGGAGAAAGTTTGACTATCTTAGTACAATTATTCAGAGTGATTGAAATATAAAAGGATTTGTCCTCACTGACTGGTGGACCTGGTGGTTAGAAACTTGAAATTTTGATCGTAGGTTTCTTATATAATGTAATCATTAACTATGTTTTTTTTTAATATGGATCTCTACCTGGGAGTCTTCAAGTCTCGAGTGAATAGGTTGCTTCTAGGTAAGCGTGCACCTTCGTAGAGCGCATCGTCACCTATCATCAAGTGAGATAGTGGTCAAACGCAAACCTATTTAAAAAAAAGCAGTAAGCTAGTCATATTATCTCATATAAATATTTATCCTATCTTATACTATGTTAAATGGAAAAGTTACTATGAATGTTACCAGATAAGTCTAATTCTAGGACCTAAACTGAATATAATTTAATGGTTTTGACTTAGATTGATTGAGCCCTGGAAAACTCAAAACCCCAACTAATTTATTCAGTTTAGGTCCAGGTAAGGCAATGAACGTTAAAATTGACTCTACCACTTTTTTCTACAAATAATGTCAATCTTTCTTTTACATAAAAAAAAATGTATCCAAAAAAAATGTAATTCCTTAGGAACGTGAATAGAACCGAAGCAAATAAAAATCTTGTCGTGGATTTGAAAATTAGTGTCAGTCCAAATAGACTGAGTCAAAATAGAGAATATCTGGTAAGTTCATACTTAATTCATACCCTTCTTTAATTTTAGACCATAAAATATGATGGGCCTATCCATTTCTATCACGTTTATCTTGAATGTCTCTTCAATTTGGCTTGCACTCTATACGTGACCGTCGCGCCAACTGCCGGGTTGCCGGTAATTCTCGACCTCCTGTTTAATTGTGCAACGTAATATCCGTGGGTCGATGCCCTGGACGCCATATCTACCGGGACTGGGAATACATCTGAGTATCGGTGTTCACTTCTTTTTAATTTATTTTAGATCGTTTTTCAGCTAAAGTCATGCGACCATAAAAAACAATAACATATGTAGGTATTATATAATTTATTAGCGATCTTGCGGCCGTTTCACCCCTATTTGAAACGGATTTTGTTCACAATTTCATAGGTAATTCTTTTTTGCGCAGAACTCATTTCTTTTTCTAGAATAAAAGTAGCCTGTTTCTCCTTATAACCTCAGCTATTTGCCAGTGAAATTCCTGTCGAAAATGATCTAGCTGCTTCGGCGATAAGCTGATTTAGAGATTATTTAAAATTGTTCATGTAGTTATTTTTTTTAAATCAATTTTTCCTCAAATTACTATGGATGATTACTATGGATTCCTAATTGGTCATTCACAATGCTTTTTATCTTTCTTAGACGAAATATGAAATTTGAAGTGTATTTTTATCTAAAGCAGGTGACTTGTTAAGGCGGACACCCAGCGCCAATTTGCTTGCGTAATGAGATCAAACAATGATTAAAGTGACGAAGGCGGCCCGACGACCATCGGCAACGGGGACTTTTCATAAGTTCAATTGAACGGAAAAAATCGGCCCGGGCTAATCACTACGCGACTTGAACGGCGTTATACAATAGGAAGCAAGTAAACGTTTTAATATAATATTATGTCAAAGTAAGAATTTCAGCTGATTATAGTACGTACCTATAGCTGATGTAAAGATTAAGAACAAATATGTTTTAGTACTGAAAGTAAAAATATAATTTTATTTACAACAGATGTACAAAATATACAAACAAATGTGCAACAATAATATGTAAAAAACTTCTTCGAGGCTGCCGTTGCTGCCGATCGGTAAGGTTCCCAGAAGGCTGGCAGCGTTTCCTCTTTGGATGGCCAAGCTAATGCGTTGGCGGAAAAAGCTCCCCGCCCGCCGGTCACCCGAGGCCTCGATAAATTTTTTACATAAAATATTTGCGAAACGACGAAAGTTATATTAGATACAAAAAATATGGGCAGAAATAAATATTAAAAGGAGATGAATTAAAGTGGATTTTTATTACTCATAGCCTGATTTTTCATTATGAAATTGATTGTTAAGTATTTATTTTAATAAAAATGTATGAGATTTTCATCGAATATTTGAACTATTCAATTTCATTCTATATAAAAATCATATATTAAATCTAGAATTACCTTTGTATATCAAATGAGAGGTTAATATACATTTTTTCCAGCAACGTTCAACCTTTTCATTTAATGATACAAGTCACGTTAATATTCTCAGAGATATGTTAATATTTCTTGGGATAAAAATGAACTTGCTCACTTGGCAACAAATATGATTTCATAACTTGATCGTAGGTATATTTAATTTAGGTTTATATTTGGTTAATCAATATATATGTGTATATTAATATTATGGTTTCACCTTTAAGTTTAGTCAGACTATTTTGGATTAATTTACACACAATTAACTAAATTTAATTCCAAGTTTAAAATCCTAATAATCCTACAAATATTATAAATGTGAAAGTTTGTATGTTTGTTGCTTAAACACGCAAAAACGGATGAACGGATTTTGATGAAACTTGACACACAGGTAGATCATAATCCTGGAATAAAACGTAGGATACTTTTTTAACCTGGGAAAGGATAAGATACCTCGAGAACGCTGGTGAAACCACGGGGCGGAAAACTTAGTAGTTCTAAATAAAGTTCGTGGCTCCTTCTTGTCTACATTGACTCAGCCAACAATTAAGGTAGAATTTGAAAAATTCTTCTTTATTTTAAGAGCGGACCCGCCGCTATTCTACGAACATCGGTAATTTGTTGAAATTTTCTTTTAAAATTTTGCCTCGATGTCCGTTTAATGGAGTACCTGCCTTATGTTTATTCTGACTTCGTGATTCGATTGAATTGTTAAGAGTTGAAAATTAGATTAGACTTTAATATTGTTTTCTTAATTACTTTGAGGCTGAGTACTCTTCAAGGTTTAATATAGGCAGGTATATTTTTCCTCCTTCATACTTACTTTTTAAAAAGATCGGCGATAAATTCAGATTTTTAACCGTTCCACAGAGAAATTGATTTCATAAGAATATGAAACCTTATTACTAAGTCAATATCAAAGTTTAACAATATATATCTTGCGTTCGACTCTCATGCAATAAGTATGTTATATGGCCTGAGGTGGTAACCTCATAAATTCTTCATCAGACTCTCAAGTACCCATAGCTACTTATTTAGACTGGTAGGATCGATGACGGACTTTCAACATAACCATGATCACCTATTTTTTTTTTTTTTTTATTCTGGTTAAGCTTGTGTTTGACCACAATCTCACCATGGTAAGTGATGATGTGGCCGAAGGTGGTAAGCACACAAAGCCTAGATGGGAACTCGCAGTTATCGGAACACACCCATGGGTGCTTGGCGACAGATTTTCAACTTGAGGTAGCCAGCCAGTCGGGTACTACAAAGTAACCCTACCACCGTGCTATGGTTTCCTCACGATGTTTTCCTTCACCGAAAGCTCAAGCTCATTGTAGAATTCGAACCCACGACCTTCGCCGCGGTATCCGACGTCACTACCACTGAGCTAGCATCGCCATTAAAGTACCTACCTATAGTATAGTATGTAGGTAGGTACCTACTACAAATTGTCCTACAATCATGCTATAGATTCCTTGCTACGTTTTCTTCACCAGGTTTACACACGACATTCTCTGTGACGTCAGATGTCACTACAACTGACCTATCGTCCCCTTATATAATACTAGTTTTCCGCCCCGCGGTTACACCCGCGTTCCCGAGGGATCTTATCTTTTCGCGGGATAAAAATTATCCTATGTCCTTTTCCAGGGTTCCATCTATCTCTATACCAAATTTCATCTAAATCGGTTCAGCGATTTAAGCGTGAAAAGGTAACAGACAGACACACTTTCGCAATTATAATATTGAGTATGTATAATATTAAACATATATTAATTATTATTAATATTAAACTATAACATTATTAGTATTAGTATTAGTCATGTGGACTAGTTTTCCGCCCCGCAGTTTCACCCGCGTTCCCGATGGAATTAAAATAAAATATAACTCACGTTACTAGCTGATAATGTAGCTTACTATAGGTGAAATCATTTTTAAATCGCTTGCGTAGTTATTGAGTTACAAATACATACAAAAATCTTTTCTCTTAACGATATTAGTTCAGATATTATTTTCCTTTTCCACACATCGTTGGTATCCGTCCCAAAATATAACACCTCATCATGCGACGTGATAAATAAGAAAATACGTGTTCCTCAGTGCATTAGTGGTGTCTGGGCCCTTGTTATCAGTTCTCATTAGATAAGGGCGGCGACATCCCGGAACCGACGTGCAAACATGGTTATCTCGCCTGGAGGTAGGTACCATGCGCCTGCGCCGGTACAAGCCAACCTTGTTATTGACGGAGTTTTGGTGGTAAAACGTCGTAAAAACGTTTGAAGGTGTATTTTAGAGGTCATTCTTCAAAATGTTACCTCTATGTTAGGCTAATGCATCTAAGAAAGTAGGTTTATAATATTGTCTGCCTTGTCTTTCTAAAAACGTTTTACGCCTATAGTGTGTAGTACGTAGTAATATTTTTTTGGAAGTAAGTATGAAGACAAATTAAATCATTATTGAAGATATAATATTACTCTATCCATAATAATATCTATGTTCGAATTTGAAAAGTGTTAAGTCGACCGAGTTATATTTGTACCGATAAATGATTATAATGTAAAGATTATTTCTTGAAATTGATAACTTATTAATAAAAGTATGTACTTTTATGTAAAATAAATAAGTGTTTCGGAAATACGTAAGTATGCAGGTAGTTCAGTCGCGAGTTGTTCCGCGCCATTGCCCCGTGCCGCCATCTTGTGAACCGACGGGCAAGCTACCGACAGCAGATATAAAATACAAAAATGATTTATTATTTCTTTTTTGATATACATATTTAGATGTAGATCCAGAATAAAGTTTACTCACTAGCATAATAGATAGAGCAAGATTCTTCTTTTAAGCTAATTCTCTAGGAAATAGAAAATACCACTCACAATTCTTCTCTTTATGTTCCATTTCCCAAAGGCAAGGTCTTTTGTTGAAGAACTATGAAAAAGTTTGCTTCCTTCACATGAAATTCCTGGAAATTTAATTAAAGACCTAGAAACCACTATGTACAGATCTAAATGTAGTAACAATGATGTTTTTGCTGGTGGTACTTCGTTTATCAGACTAAATATTTTCGAAATCGTTCGCGAGCCGGTTTCGGACTTTTTTCCTCTCCGTGCGCCATCTCAGTTGAATAAATAATCACAAGTGCGCGCTTCAAGGAAAACATCAATTCACAAAATGGCCTTTTTCGGTACCTACTTAACGTAATGCCAACATATTTACATCTCACTACCAATCGGATATCACTTATTCCGAATACAATAAAGTCTACATTCATTTGCAAAGATATGGGTTTTAAGGCTTTTACGAGGCTCCGATTGCATGTTTTCGAAATACGCGATACCTCTACGCTTGTTTGAGTTAATGGATTTTTTGAAGTTATTGTGAAACTTGTGTTTGGTTTTTTTATAAGCACACGATCATTTAATGGATCTATATTACTACATAGTTATTTCGACATGTGATTTTACTATACCTACGCTCTAGATTAAGCAACTTAATCCGAAGACTCGCGACATTAACCTGTCAAACCACTCCTCAACTCGCGCGCAATTTTCAAAATTTCTAAATTCACGCGCAATTTTCAAGTAAATGTCATTGTCTCGATTGTCCAATCGAGAACCACGTGGTGCGGAATTTGAAACCCCTACTTTCCCAAGAAAGACCTGACAGATTAATATTATTGAATAAGGACTTTTCATATATAGCTAGCTGTCTCCCGCGGTTTTACCCGTATCGAGATAAATTGAGCCTGTTACATTCGCCCCAGAAATTACGATTGCCTTTGAGTCGTAAACGAGATGTAACAAACAAAATAGAATAGCCAACATACGGCGGCTTTTTATTGGTTGAATAAATGTCTGTTTAGAAATATTTAAAATCTATATTTTACGTTAAAATCGATATTATACTAGCTGCCCTTCCGGGCGGTCCCGACGTGTCTTTTATTTTCTCGAGATAAAAAGTATTCTATCTCTTATTGCAGGATATGATCTATTTATGTGCCAAGTTTCATCAATATCATCAAGATCGGTTTAGTAGTTTCGGAGTCCATCGCAGACATAAGCATCGTGACTCATTTTAGCGAAATACCACTTAGGTACTGATTAATCTCGAAAACTCAAAAGTATAAATACTACATACATGAAATCAGGGAGGTAGATTCCTAATAGGAAGAAAATATTTAGGTCGACAACACATTGGCAATCCCTCTGATATTGCTATTGTCTATAGGCGACTGTAGTCACTTACCATCAGGTCACCCACCAGCCTGCTTGTCTGACTTGTTGTATATTAAAAAAGTATCAGCTGTTTTTTTTTAATTCTACCCCTAAAGTGTACATACCTACCCCAGAGAACACGGGCGAAACCGAACAGCCAGTACCTACTTCAAAATAAGGAGATGTACCATTTCAATGTATCCTACTAATCCTATCCTAGTAATATTATAAATGCGAAAATGTGTTTGGATGTGTGTGAAGATGTTTGTTACTCTTTCACGCAAAAACGGCCGAACGGATTTTGATGAAACTTGGCACACAGGACATCCTGGAATAACACATAGGATACTTTTTATCCCGGGAAACGATAAGGTCTCTCGGGAACGCAGGTGAAACCGCGGGGCGAAAAACTAGTTTATCATAAATTTTAACAATATACCGACATAATAAAGTATAATAGCAATTTAGTAATATCAAATCAATAGTTAAGATAAAACTGGAGTATGTATAACGGTAAGACCCATAAGTGTAGTGCAGCAGACACCTTGATAGTAAACTTGATATCGCGGGTTCGATGCCCGATACTTGTATCTGTATTATCTGTATCGATGACACTGAAAGCTTTCTACGTTCTAATGAAATCTGCTATCAGATTATTTAACGTATTTAATGCCTAAAATTGACGTTTTTGGGTGATCGATATCTTAAGATAGACATGGATTATTTTGTCATAAATCATTACGTTATCGTAATTTAATATGATTATTTACGTCCCTTGTCTATTTCTCCACCTGTATGTATCTCAGTAAGTTTACCTATTGCGAGTCAACTCGGCCTGAACTGAATCCTGAATGTATGGACAAGTGACAATTGACAAAAAAAAGTTTAGGTAAAGTTGAACCGTAATAAGAGTCTAAATTATTCAGCCGTAAACTGTGACAGAGATACAAAAATTAATAAATCATTACCTTGACTAGTCAAGGTAATTCTAAAAGAAAAAGAAAAAAAAAGAGTCTAGAACTCTTTAGTAGGTAGCATAGACTAACTTAAACTTTGTATTTCTATTATTGGAAGAAATCATTTCTAAAAATATACAATTACTAGCTGTTTCACCTGCATTCCCGTGGGATCCTATCTTTTCCCGGGATAAAAATATAGCCTATGAACTTACAAATAACGTGGCTTTCTATTGGTAAAAGAATTTTCAAAATCGGTTCAGTAGATCAAACTCAAACTCATTTATTCAGTTTAGGCCCTGGTAAGGCACTTATGAACGTTACAATTGACTCTACCACCGGTTCGGAATACGAGTACACTTAAACTGAGAAGACTCCGGCAAGAAACTCAGCACGGCATTTTTTTTTAGCAGTGGATCTTTCTTACATTTATTTACATTTTTATAAGTACATTTAGATACATTTTCAAATATTTTACACTACGCCAGGGGATCCAGAGATAACCCCCTACAACCTCTCAAACTCACAAACTTTATCTCTTTATAATATTACTTAGTATAGATAAGTACATATGTACTCACGTTATTTTAATTTCCGTTAAGTGGGAGCGGCTACGGCAGGTTGTGCGGTGTCATGGAGAGACGGGAGGTGCGGACGGCGCGGGGGGCGCCGAGGGCGGATCAAAGACACCGACTGACCGACCGGGAGGGCGCTAATATCAGACCCACAGATATATCGCAATTAATTTTAGATTGCCAGTTTGTTACTAGGCTCGCTACTATGGCTTATGAATGAGGTTACAACATACTAGCTGTCCCCCGCGGTTTCACTCGCGTTCCCGTGGGATCTTATCTTTTCCCGGGGTAAAAATATAGCCTATGACACTCACAAATACCGTGGCTTTCTATTGGTAAAACAATTTTCAAACTAGGTTCAGTAGATCCAGAGATTACCCCCTACAAGGTTGTAGGGGCAACCTCACAAACTTTACCATATTAGCACAGTCTATATAAACTTTTTATTACACTGTGATATTAGTATAAGTAGATTATGATGTTAGAAAGATATAATTACAGGTTGAATTAAAGTTTTTCATGATGAATGTAGTAACATTTTATATCTTATATAATAATAACCATAATGGAAACCTTGCCGATTGGCAGCAATGGCAGTTTTGAGATTTTTTTCTACATATGTAGTTAGTTTCCATAACGGCAAGGTTAGTTACACCATTTTTAACTCAAAAACCGCTGAACGGATCTTGATGAAACTTGGCACACATGTAGATCATATCCCCAAAAAAATTTATAAATTAGAACATATTTATGCCGGGATAAGATAAGATCCGTCGGGAACGTGGATGAAACCGCGGTGGACAGCTAGACAAAAATACCCATCTGGATCATACATAACACACATCTGGAATATTAATTACCAATTCTTTACATCTTAAAAGTAAAAAAATCGAGCTTGAAATAGATTCTATGTTCAAGTTTTACCCTAGTATCCGAATGGTTTCGTTTTTCCAGCATAAAGAATATCCTCTGTTTCATTTTAATTAAAGATCTACCAATGTGCCAAATTTCATGACAGTCCGTTCAGCCATTTTGACGCGATAGAGTAACAAATACATCGCATTAATAATATTAGAAAGAAGCAAAAAGTATTATCTACAAACTTTTTTTTATAACAAAAACTATTCGCAATAACAACGCACGATCACAGAATAGTCCCCCAAGATGACGGGAGCGCCGAGACACAGAGAATATTAGATGGCTCAATTCTCTATAATCTGTGGTGCAGCCCAGTGTATGCAGTGGCTGGAAGAATTATCAGCCAGCAGCGGCTACTTGGCGCGGGCGGGACAAATAGCTGCAAGATTAGATCCCTCGCGACGTGGCCTTTGATGTAACTAAAGTTGTATAGCTAGAGGTTTTTTTGTAATACGCCTAGCTTGCTGGAACTAATTATATATAACCTTTTGACTTACCTTCTTTACGCTTAGTATTGCGGCAAAGGTCGTGGGTTCGATTACTACAATAAGCTTGAGCTTTCGGTGAAGTGAATCACAATACGGTGGTAGTGACTGGCTAACACTTTCAACTTAAAAAAATATCGTCTAGCACCTATTGGTGTGTTCCGGCAGTTGCACTTGAGAGCCTTCAAGGTATTTTAAAGGATCAAGCACACAATGGCAATCCCATTGGCATTGCTAATGCCTATAGGCGATGGAAGTAGCTTACGATCAGGTAACCCATCTGTTTTAATTTCTGACATAAAAGTCTTAAATAAAGGTCAAAAATAAATAAAATAACCTGTGACCATAGATTAATAAAACGTAGCACAGCGGCGCGAGGACCTTTACTTAATCTATGCCTGTAACATTAATTTATACTAGCACATGATACTAGATAGGTAATAGGGTTTTTACGCAACATCATTCGTTTCCATGAAAACCGAAGGTAATACTTATTCTGCCTATAGTCACGTTAGCTCGTCAGGTAATTCCTAGAATATCGCAGCACAGATAATCCTTGTCTCACGTTTTGTCGACAATTTTAAAATTTACACCATTTACAGTATACTTACGCAAGTTTGAGCCGTATATTCTTCATGACATAACTTATTTTCAATTGACAATACAAATATATGTTGAAGGACCAATCTCACCTAGAAATTACTCATAATAAAATTGTATTTTTTTATTGCAACTCGTTATATATTCGTTATGACATCTTATGTTTTTGCTTTGTCATAAAAAAATCTCAAAGTTGTGGAAAAAATTCAAAAGCACTTTAAACATAGAATGAAGGGCGTCTAGGAATAGTACAAGTGGTTTAATGCTCTAAGGGAATATTATGTTTAGATTGCCACTTTCAGTCAATTCAAGTTCTGTGGGTTTCCACATATTTTTAAGGTAAAATTCTCATGTAGTCACAACAGGGCCGCTTCACATAGACGTGCTAACGACGCCACGCTTCACTTCGGGGAAACATAACATACGTGACGTTCTGTTTGCACATCATCACAATTATGTGTTACACCGCAATGTGTGCACACCCTATGTACGCGGTGCTAAGGGGATTTCTGAAATGACAGTTTTGTAGTAAAATGCAGTCGCAAATTGTTTAAAATTCTTCATAAGTTGTCTTAGAATGCTTAAAAAAATTACACGGAAGTATCGACTCGTATCTAAAAATGCAATATAAAAAAAATCTAATATTTCTAATATTCCACAAAAAGGGTTACGTAATAAAGACAACAGTTTCAGACCAAACATTACCAAGTCACACCTCGCAAAGCATCAAATAACTCCGTACCGAAGGTTCTATCGCAACTCGCAAGTAGACATGTACCGTCCGTCAAGTCTATCACACAAAGTGAAAAAGATCTGGGGTTGTACAGTCAACGACGAAATGGAAATACGTAAAATATATTTTTATTTACTCGTATATGGGTCATCGATACCTAAAGTTGATGACGGGCTGGTTGGCGTGGTTGGTTAACACTCTACCTATCACGTCGCTGGTCGTGGGTTCAAATCCCATCCAGGACAGACATTTGTGTTCATGAACATGTCTGTTTGTCTTGAGTCTGGGTGTTATTATATTTAAGTATGTATTTACAAAAAAAAAGTTGTATGTGTAGTATATCAGTCGTCTGGTTTCCCTATTACAAGCTCTGCTTAGTTTGGGATCAGATAACCGCGTGAGTTTAAAAGTCCCAGGATTAAAATTGTACAATAAAACTAATAGGACAAAGTAGTTTATAGGAGTTTTTTTATTGGCAAACTTTTTGGAATCCCGAGAAAACTACAAAATTGAGACGAAATTATATTCTTGAAGAAAACAGATAGTCAGAAATAATTTCACGTTTATTATCAAATTCTATTAATAATATCAAATCATTTTCATTATTCTCGCGACAGTACCCGCCAATAACTGGCCAGAGTAAATATTTATGGAAGCGAGACAACGGCGTGGTTTTTGAGAATTTGGAATGAAGGTCCGAGCCGTGTCGTGTTTGTTTGTATGTTTGTCCGGTCGGACGTAGGTACTCGTGGCTCGTGTAATCTCTCTGTTTGTATGGGCCGGGCGGTGATACGCGACCTCACTGTTACCATACGATACCTACTATGAGAACACTATTGGTTTTGCGTTTGTTCCATATCGTTACATGTTGGTTTTGAAAGATATATATCAATATAGAATGTTTAATCGAAGTTTTCGCTATTGACTTATTATTTTCATTTTTATTCGAGGATTTATGATTGTTTACAAGTACAACAATTAAGCCAGCACGCAGTACAGGATGGTGTTATTCTACTTACCTACTAAAAGTTTGAGTGAAAGTTTGGATGGATGGTTGTTTGTTACTCTTTCACTCAAAAACGGCTGAACGGATTTTGATGTAACTTGGCACACAGGTAGATCATATCCTGGAATAACACATAGAATATTTTTTATCCCGGGAAAGGAAGATCCCACGGAAACGCGGGTGAAACCGCAGGGGACAGCTAGTTGTTAGTATAAAGAAAGATGCTGTTTGAAATTATAACAATAGTAGTCCAAATCTAAGGTATACACGAAGATTTTGATGTCGCTGGCATTACTTGCAGGAGAAGTACAATAACTATGGGAACAATAACAAAAATAGGTGTTTCATTAAAAAGTTTAATACCTTCTTAGTTTAATATCAAAATGAATGCCGCAGCTTACTTTTTCGTGATTTCAGGGTTGTTGATATACCTAAATAGTTTCCAACCTTACATGACGAGATTATAATGACTTTAAAATGTTCACTTGTTAAAGATAATACTAAGTAGGTACTTTACTTCTGGTTAAGCTTGACCGCAATCTCACCATGGTAAGTGATGATGTGGCCGAAGGTGGTAAGCACACAAAGCCTAGATGAGAACTGGCTCCTAAGTGCAGCTATCGGAACACACCGATAGGTGCTTGGCGACAGATTTTCAACTTGAGGGTGGTAACCAGCCAGTCAGGTATTATACAATGTAACATACAGGTTATAAACCTAGTTCAGCAGCAGATGCTACTTATGTAACACAATAATATTATATTAGCTTGCATAACTAGTTAATAGGCAAAATTGTGTAAACACTGTTTTTAGATAAATAAATATTATTATTATTACCACCATGCTATGGTTTCCTCACGATGTTTTCCTTCATAAAAAGCTCAAGTTCATTGTAGGATTTGAACCCAAAACCTTCGCTGCGGTATCTATCGTCACTACCACTGAGTTATCATCGCCATATTTTATAATTTGGTGTATCCCAATGTACAAAGAGTATTTAGATGAAGCATTTGGATGGTAGAGTATAATTTCTTTATTTACTTTTCAAATTTCTAAAAATACTAGTAAAATTACTATATGCCTACACACATTGTCACATGTGTAGTACAGTAGATCGCAAGTCCTCGCGTTGATCGGCCGCTCACGCTCTCTCAATAAGTGAGTGCAACAAGGTGCTAACCCACTTGCCATCACTAATGAGGAGATGCTAATCACTCACAAAGCGAGGGCCCACTGAGTGGCTCACTCGCACGGCTACCTTCAAACAACTGCGACACTTGTTTGGCGGCACGCTTCAATAATGCTTATTAGGATTAAAATTTTATATCGAAAGTTCATTGGATTAACAAATAGTAAGTACAGAAATATAATATAGTTTTTTGCCGTTGAAGTATGCGGTTTATTGAATATATGAAAAACTTTATACTGCTGTTTGTAAAAATATAAATATTTTATCGAGAAAAAGGAACACTAATTTACTAGATGCACGGCGATGCGCCACCGTTACATATGGTGGACATTCCATATTTACACGCGATTTGATTCATGTTTAATTATGCGTACTGCAAAGGAGTCGATTTCCTTGCCTGGGCCTGCATTTCCCGATAATTACAACCTGGGAGTCTTCAAGTCTCGAGTGAATAGATTTCTTTTAGGTAAGCGTGTACCATCGTAGACCGCATCGTCACTTAACATCAAGTGAGATAGTGGTCAAACGCGAACCTATAATCAAGTAAAAAAAAGTCGTCTCAACATGTATCTGTTGCATTTCCAAAGATAAAGATATTTTTATTCAATCTATATATACATACATTGTATAAAAGTGAAACACCACTCACAGATTAGTCACGAAATCTCAGAAAGTATAAATGCTGCAAACTTAGTTGTCAGATAGATTCCTAACAGGAAGTAGGTTGTTAAGAAAGATTTTTTGGAAATTCCACCGCAGGTGAAACCGCGGGGCGTAAAACTAGTTTAAACCCTTATACATTTTAGAATACTATCATTGAGTCAATAATAACAAAATATTACATATGATAATATTCTTAATATTTATTTATTTTTATCATATATATTATCTTTATTTTACATCCCTCAGGTTTCTTCATCTTTTTCTTAATTCATGTCTTTGTCTTCTTGAAAGTTCCAAGATCATCTTTAAGAGTCGAATATTCACTGACCGCTACGAAACCTACAAAAAACGCAAGATTATCACTTCTTTGCTACGAGCCGTAGCATCTCGTAGCAATGTTTTATTAATTATGTAGCATATTGCTATCTACCATAGAGCATGCTACAAGCATTAATCAGTATTCCCTTAGCCGATCAAGTGTGCTGGGTACTGGGGACGGTAACTGGCAAAGGATGCACCGGCGCGCGGCGGTATTGAGAGGTATCACAAACAAGGCTGTTGTAGCAGGCTGTCCCTTTGATCTGTCCGCTTTGGTAGGCAGTGATGCCAGCAGTCTGTGAGAGAAATTGTGTACAGGTGATGCAAATTTTGATGATATGCTGCAAAATATTGGAGCTTGATAGAAATATATTATACTAGTTTTCCGCCCCGCGGTTTCACCCGCGTTCCCGAGAGATCTTATCTTTTCCTGAGATAAAAATAATAATTTTGTTTTATTTCAGAACATTATTTACTTGTGTGCCAAGTTTCATCAAAATCTGTTCAGCCGTTTTTGCGTGATTGAGCTACACATATAATATACAAACTTTTATCATTTATATTTTCTATAAGAGTGTTTAAACTAAATGAATCAGTCATTAGAATCACTCACGTATCCATTATTGATGCAAAATGTTTTAAGATAATTTTTTTGGTGAAATGAATAAATTATGTTTTATTCATTTTAAGATCTCGTTCACTTATGTTTATCTTCCGTTTTACCTGTTTTTCATTAAACAACATGGCAAAATACAACGGAATATAATACGTTGGGCGCAATAACTGCAAATAACCGCCCTCTCGTGGTGATTTAGGCATTTATTAAAAAGCACACAATACGAGGCCACTACACAGAGATCGCTCTCCTATTTTATTTTTAATATTAAACCCCCCGGCACTCGTTCTCAATTGCAGAGTAATGACTGATTACAGGGATTCCGAAACAACTTTTTAAATTACAAAATGTCTTCCACTGTTATAAAAAAAAGCTTATTTTTATTTCCTATGTCCAAGCGGTTCGTAGTTAAGTCCTGAAAATCCTTATAGAATCATTTTTTAATAAACCCGGGGCAAATAGTTGTCATGCGTAAATTTTCAGTCTAAGCAGATTTTGAATCTGTAATTGCTGAGAGTCATCTATTTTCTCATGTATAGGTGTATTTTTTATGTTTTTTTTATATGTAGCTAGGATTGTGTGTAGAAGGTAAGGTATTAAAGCAGATTAAAATATATAATAAGGATATTAATTAAATGAGATGTCTCTGAACTTTAACTACTCTATGCGCCGCGTTTTCCACGAAGCCTGGTGAAGAGCTCTCCATAGCTATTATTGAGATTCAGACGTCGGACGCCTCTTCATCATATCTTCTATACGACCTTCTATAAGATGTACCTATTCCAAAAATTACAGCTTATAGGTACCTAATTCAGTTTCATTAATTTATTGTAAGTTGACGGAGTCTGAATAAAATTTGGAAATGTAAGTTTAGGTATTTTTAAACAACGTAGCTTATTTCTCATACCCGAAATTTAATGACGATATTTAAGTCATCTAAATGAAACAAAAATAATGTTTTTTTTTTTTTTCAAAATATACATTACTCACGAATATTAGGTTTTGGTCAACTGTTTCTGTACATATCAAAACCTGTTAACCTTCTATGTTATAGTGAATAGGTATATGGGCAAACTTGCAACATTTCGGCCTCGTCATAGCTCCTGCGGGTCAATTACGTAACTTGTTGCAATCAGCTTCAATCTTAAAAACGGTTTCATCATCATCGTGTCAAAAGCCGTCCACTGCCGGATAAAGGCATCCCCCAACGCTTTAACGTTCTAGTAACTGGATATACAATAATGTTTTGCCATTGTAATATTTCTATTGATTAAGGGGTCTTTAATTGAAATTAACTGCAACAAAGGTAATAATGAATCAACGGCCAAAGTTAAGCCAGTTTAGTTTCGCGTCATATTCATATAGTCAAAGCGGTTATAAACATTTTTGTTTAAAAGTATTCTTGGAAAATTTAAATTTAGATATTTAAGCTATTATAAAGCTTAGTGTACACGAGCCGGCCGGCCCCGGTCGCCGTCGCAATCAAAGCTGCCACCACCAGTAATTATTCGATGAAGACACAGTGCACCGGTGAAGTTGGTAAACATTCGACCGTACACAATCACCCACTTTGTACAGGCCTTCCATGTGTCCCGATCCTTATCTGTCCGGCAATATTGCCGATCGCGTGCGCCCGGACTTACGGACAACGTGAAGTATAAGCGACAGTGTAAGTTATAAAATAGTTATGAAAAGTTAATTGGACACTTGAGACTTGTTATGGCTATAACGGCCAGATGCCAGAACATGACAGGCTGTACTAATTTAAATTAGGGTGTGCGTATGCTGAGAGACAGGTCAGGCAGGTCAGGCAGGGCAGACAGGGCAGACAACACAGAAATGATATGCTGAGACGCAGACACATTCGCGCAGGTTGACATACATAGTATAGTTGCATTTTAGATAGTGTTTTTACGTCGATCGATTGCCATCTTATTCATTAAATTTCGAATGACTAATAAGTGAACTAAGCGTCAACTCACTCACCCGCGGTGGGTGTAAGATTGGAAGGTTACGGAAGTTGTAAAAAAAATAAAGTAATGATACCTAAATGAATATATTTGCCATTACTTTACTTTATCTTTAAAGTTATGCTCAAATAAATTATTATTTATTTGAGCATAACTTATATAGACGCAAACACTCGCAGCTCATTTTCAAAGATATGTTCAATACGGCTAAAGTTTTTCACTTGGGCAGTGATCAAAGGACTATTTATCTAATGTGCATCGGATAGCGAAGGCAATTATGAAGGTTGTGTAAAGTGTAATAAAGGCTAATGTTGTTTCACTTCGTTTTTTATTCAATGTTTAATTAAAGAGTGGCACTGATTTAGTTTTCTTTTAAAACAGGAATTTATTGATGCTACATCACATTTTTAGTCAAAAATGTTTGGGAAGTTTGTGTAGGTATATAAAATGTTGGTCCGCTATTAACTCAGAAACTACTAAACCGATCTTGATGAAACTTGGCACACACAAAAAAGTACCCTATCTCTTATTCCAAAATAGAATCTATATTCTATTTTGGAATAAGAGATAGGGTACTTTTTTTCCCGGGAAAAGAAAAGATCCCTCGGGAACGTGGATGAAACCGCGGAGGACAACTAGAGATTAATATTTCACAAAGATTATGGTTAAAGGTTTAAACTAAAATATTTAGATAATGTTCAAAATACATTTTATACTTTAGCATGAAGCTATTTACTTACATTAACATACCAAATAGTAAACATGTCCCACACATGAAACACGGTGGAAAGTTATTCGCACAGTTTCCCCAGGAAACTAGTAAACATCGACAGGTGGTGGGGGGGGGGGGGGGGGGACATCGCGTAGCTAATAGTTCAAAATTCAAAGTTGTGCTCAAACAGGTCGGGCAAACACTACGCCATCTGGCGAGGTTTGCCCAATACTTGCTCTTTGGTGTACACCACCCTTTTGTGTTAGTTGACTCGTTTAATGGCATCGCTTGTTGGTTAGACAAAAAATAATTCTCATAAAGCCATTTTGTGAGCCTGTGGTTTTATTCTTAGTCTTTGCACGTTTAGTTTTACATTAATGTGAAGAAAATTTATGTTTTTGAAACTTACAAAAACTTAAAATTTATGCGTAAATGCTCAAAACTAGTGAAAAAAGTAAAAATAACAATGTACCTACTCATGGTAAAAGTTACATTAGGATATTTAGGAACGTATCTACTAATGAAAGATTGTAATAAAAAAATTATGAATAAAGTTTTATTTATATATGTTTCATAAAAAATTGAAGTCATGATGAGATTTTAAAATACTTTAAATAATATTGAAATCATTCAATAGAATACTCAAATAGGTCGGAGTAAAGTAGTAGTGCAACAGTTGTAAGTGCGTGCAGTGCTTGTCTTGCGAGGGAGGCAAGTAATTGACAGCTTCGAGGAGCGGCTGGTGCAAAAACATGGCGAATTTTTATTGCTGTCAAACCACTTGTGCGACCGGCGCGGGCGAATTAATTCCTGCACGCACACTTACCTTACTTTTATTTTATTTTTATTTATTTAGATCTTAATTGGTATCTGAATAATGTAAATACCTACATAATATTATATTTAAGAATAAGATATTTATGATAACTAACATAATTGATTTAAACAGTTTACCAAAAAGACAATTTTCGTAATAACTAGCTGTCCTCCGCGGTTTCACCGATGTTCCTGAAGGATATTATCTTTGTTCCGGGATAAAAAGTATCCTATGTTTTATTTCAGGTTATGATCTACCTGTGTGCCAAGTTTCATTCAAATCAGTTCAGTCGTTTTTGCGTTAAATAGTAACAAACATTCAAACATACTTTCACATTTCTAATATTTAGGTAGTAGGTAGAAATCTTCTTTTACGACATTATTTTCAGTTATAAAATATTGATAATTGCAGAAAAATTATGTACCTATGTTGTAATGAAATTCATAGCTCTAAATAAAACGTATGTCTAAGTGTTACCGCTATAATAATTACAATGTATGTTACAATCTACCCTCTTTACCATAACCAGCAGTTTAGCTGGTTCAAGTGGCCCCAGCGGGGTCGCGTGTACCCCATAGCGTGACGGGGCTCACGGCTCTCTCATACCCCAGGGTACGCTATACCCCCTGTTTGTCTGTATTGCAAGTCGCACCCCCGGGCGGTGCCTTTGTCTTCGTCCTTAAATTGAATATTTTATTAATTCAAACCTCACCAAAAATGGTTTGTTAATTTTAATTTGGTTCGCTCTGTTGATTTTGACGTTTATGTTGAGAGTACGTAGGTACAGAATTTTGTTATAAGAAAGATGAGAAATAATATAGCCTCCATTAAGTTGAATATTATTCTGAATTTAAGCTATAAATACCAATCATATGTGTTATAATTATTTTGAATTATATAAGCTATAGTAATGAAACCATACGCTTTGACCACCATTCACAGTCACATTACAGGCAATTACAAAATTTTCTTAGGTAGGTACCTACATTGTATCGAAATTAGATTCCAAAGTGACGTAGTGAGTATTCTGAGCATGTCACCGTCTCTTGAACTTCATTTAAAAGATCCACCTGGTGTTAAATAGCCGTAGTACCCAAAAAATAGCATTACCAAGGTTTATTATCAATGAACTAACAAAACCTAGAAGCAACTGGCTATCAAGTGTAAAAGCCGCAATACACCGTACGTTTTTGCGATATATATCCACTTTAGGATGGTAGCTACGCATTCGAGTACTAAAAATGGTATCTACAAGACGTTTTCTATCACCGTAAACACTGTTTTTTTTCTCATTTAAGATTTTTCTCAAGTGAAAAGAGTTGAGAGGAGACTCGTTGTAGAACTGGGACTCACTACAAGCTCACTGTTTTATCTTTAATAATATTAGTTACCTATATCTAACGTTTGTTTTTTGTTTGTTCGTAATCTTTGGATCAACTAAACCGATTCTAAAAATTCTTACACCAATAGAAATCTAAATTATCATTGTCTAACATATAACTATGTTTGTTTGTTTCCAGCCAGTTTCCAAAAAGCTAGCAGCCTTTTTAGACAAAGGCTTCCGGCAGCGACCCTGGTGATAGGAGGATCCGTGCCCGTTTATCTGCCACGCTCCTACATTCCATAAGCACGTGCTGTGGCGTCTTCTGCCTCCATGCATCCTCTGCATAGAGGGCTGTCTGTCGCACCTATGGTAGATAGGTTTAGGAGACAGTGGCCGGTTATAACTCCTATAACTTTGCGGATTTTGTCCCTTATTTGTCTGATGAGGTTGCGGCCAAACTTTTTTGATGCCACCGAAACTGCATCCTTCATTGTTTTTCCATAGCATAACTATATTTTACTTTTACTGACCCGCGAATGCGGATGAAACCGCGGGGCGAAAGCTAGTAGTCTATACAGAGAAAATTAGCAAAAATCAGTGCAGCAATAAACGTCGCATAGTGAAAGGGTGCCGACATATGGCGGACATTATAGCCAGCTTTTATTAACTCTGGCTGTCACTCAATTGGGAGTATTAGCTGTGTAGCACAGACGCCGCATGGCCGCGGGCCGCGCGCTGGGCTAGATCAGCCATCTACAGGATGATGTTTTATTTCAATACGAACTCTATTTGATTGTATGACTGACCTTTAAAAGATTTTGGAATTCAACTAGACCTATTGCTTGAAATTTGAGTTATTAAGTTTGTGTATAAATGTAGGTTTTAAGTTATTTATATCTTTAAACTAAGTATTTGTTGGCGTTAAAGATGGTAGATATATTTTCGTTTAATATAACTAAATATTCCGGTAACAATATCCAGCGCACATATTTCTGATATAAATCACACCCCCTATAAAACATCAATAAGCCGGAATACCGCAGGCGTTTAGCTGCTGACATGCATTGTATCCACCCCAACGTTTATAATACAGCATTATCCGTGCGCGGGAGTCGAACCCACTACCCCGCGACCCAGTGCTGTTGTGAAACATATAATAATTGATTAAGTTGCGCGTGAAATGCCTCCATACATTGGCGAGGTTTGTTTGGTTATTCGCTTCGATTAATTATTATAAAATGTTATGGAATATGCTTTATAAGCCATTAAAAGCGCAGTCACATTAATATATGTTTGAGTAGTGTATTTAAATGTGCAAAATATGTATTTATACCTACTGTTTTAAGTATGCTCAGCCATCTTTTATCGTCAATTAAATCCTCTCCATCCAAAGGTTGCCTGGTAGAGATCGCTGTTAGTGATAAGGCCGCCCATTGTGATACTGACAATGCTATGTTTTCTATTTTGTTATTTTTCTTATCTAATGGTGTACCAATAAAGATTTATATCTATCTATCTATAAGTTATTTTGATGTTATTATTAATTGCAGATACTTCTTTATTTGCGAACCAGAGATGGAAAGTTATGATCAAATTATATGTTGGCATATATTTTAACTAGCTTTCCCGGCAACTACGTTCTCGATTAACCGCGCTTTTAAAGCCAAAAGTAAAATAGACACCGCAACAGAAATAAAAAATAACGCACTTTAGTAAAATTGTATTCTAATAAATACATATTACTAGGGTACCCAGCTTTTTGTAAATTGTATGTAGGTAATTTTGTTTGCGTTACGTAGTCCCATGTAAATACATACTTATGTATGCTTTATTAGCATTACGATACAGCGAAGAAACGCTGCCAGCATCTTGGGAACCATGCCGAGGGGGCCTAACATTTTTAATTTATTTTAGTTAGTTTTAGTTTTAAAATGCATTTTTTAATTATTATTAGTTTTTTATTAAATTTTATTTTACTTTTAATATTTTCCGGTATATATTTTCAGATATTCTTTCTTGTTAGGATTAACACAAACATTTAAAAATTTCCATATCGGTCCGCAGAGCCGTAGGTAACTACTTTTGTTACTAAAAAAACTATTACATTTAACACGATTAGTCAAAACAGGCAAATCAAATTAAATATAAGCACACTACGCTGCGATTTGTATACAACTGAGACATACCCTAACAAACCTGACAACAGAATAGAATGCGATAATTTATTCAGACGCGTCACTGTAATCTGGCCCACATCCCACATCGCACATCGCCGTGATCCGCACACGATCATACGAACAATAAAAATCTCGGCACTCCGCCCTCGCTGAATTTTGTTAGGGATCAGTTGTTGAACGTTTACACTTGTCATGCAACCTTTTTGGCATAATAGAGTGAGATGTCCGTGTTTAAAAAAAATCTAGGCAATTTATTTTATGTTTACGTAAAAATAATGGCTGAGCATAATGCTTTTTAAAGGAAAACTTACCATTAGTATGTAAAACTTTACATTTGAATAATTTTATTTTTAAATGTACAAAATGTACAGTGAAACCTTTAACAATAAAATTTTATAAGCATAACATTTTAACATTTTTATAAAAAGTAGGCTGATAACGGAAATTTAACTCAAAGAAAGAATTGCTGCAATTTATCGATAAATGTACAAGCACCCTTAAAACAGAGGGAATGCATCGACAGGGGTGCCAACCGAAAACAACACGATTTGTATTTATATCTAAACCCTGCTTTTGTTGTGCGATTAGAAGCGTATTGTGCTACAAAACGGCGGGGCACAAGTGTTCAGTGTGCAGGGTACTTAGTAGACTTAGTATGGGGTTAAATTTTATTGCGCAAATCTTTTGCAATGGGTGTCAAAAGATTTGAGATCAAGAGAAATAGTTATATTCGTTTCTCATAAACCGGCTGTTCTCCGCGGTTTCACGAGCGATGCCGAAGGATCTTCTTTTCTCGAAATAAAAAGTATACTATGTTTTATTCTAAGATATAATCTACCTATGTGCAAAGTTTCATTAAAATCCTTTCAGTAGCTTTTACGTGAAAGCAATAATTTTATAATAGATAGTAGTAAGACTATTTAATTCATAATAAAAAAATGTAGGTAGTTTTGGTACGACTGTCCCATCGGCGATCCATGGGATGCATGTTAAAGATTTATTGAAAAATTATTCATTGACGATGTATATCATATTGAGATGATTGATGTAGATAAATGGTGGGCTAAAGGGGAAAAAGGACCTCGGATATGTACGATCGATGAACATAGACTAGCCGTGGAAGAATGAGACAGAGAATGAAGTTAATATACGAGTAAGTACGTTGAAAGACAGACTTATGTAACAGATACTATCTACAAATTAAATAAATAAGAATATTATCGCGAATTCGTATTGTATGAAATAATGATAATAATTCCACTAATATTATCAATCTTTCACGCAAAAACGGTTGAACGGAGTTTAATGAAACTTGGCACACAGGTAGATCATATCCATTCCTTGGGTACCATTTCGTTAACTCTCTATTTTTTGTTCTCCACGTACGCGCAAATGTCAGTCCTGGATGGGAACCAGACCGACGAACTGCGGTGTGACCGCGATATTCTACGGGACTGTTATACTTTTTAACATTATTATATACTAGCTGTTCCGCGCGGTTTCACCCGCGTTCCCGAGGGATCTTATCTTTTCTCGGGATAGCCTATGTGCTATTCCAGACTATAATCTATCTCTATGCCAAATTTCATCCAGATCCCTTCAGCCGTTCTGGCGTAAATGAGTAACAAACATCAAAACTTTCACATTTATAATATTACTAGATCTCATATTTTCCCGAGATAAAAAGTATCCTATATGTTATTCTAGTATATGATCTACCTGTGTACCAAGTTTTATTAAAATCCATACAGTAGTTTTTGCGTGTAAGAGTAACAAACATCTTCACATCTTCACACACATCCAAACATACTTTCACATTTATAATATTAGTAGGATATATTATAAGATAATATTAATTTCAAAGTAGTATAACATGTTATTGCTATGTACCTACATAGTTAGGTATATAGTATGATGGGAGGGACGTCCTGCGCTCGAGGATTTCATCTCGCGAAATTAAGTTTCAAATATTAAATTCGCTTTATGAAAAAGACACACCCTTCTAAGACGCAAGTCTTACCAAAGGTTTTATGGAAAATGAACGAAGTGTTCCTGAATTTATACTTTATACAGAGATTTGTGTTGAGATTCTTGATACACTACTTATCATGTCGTGGGTTCGATTCCCATCCAGTATAGGCATTTGTGTTTGTAACATGTCTGTTTGTCTGGGTTTAATTATCTATTCAAAAATTCCATAGTACAAACTCTACTTAGTTATGAAGAATTATATTATTGATATTATTATGAGATTTATTTTATTAATATAAGACCTACTTATACTAAAACTGTACACCAATAATAATCATATCTAGAATATCCCTATTTATAAAACATAAGACTTTTACATAACATACAGTACAAAGAACAATTTAAAATTAATTAATACGATAAAAACAATATTATCTGCAAATAAAGGCCCATTTCCACCAGCTTTAATTGACGCAATAAAAAACAATAACACGAACAAACAGGCGTGGAGGTATCGCACGTCCCTTACCATTACAGTCGCTTTGTGTTGACGCAACAGAATCACTAGATCGCAAAATAGAAATCACGGGGTCAGCCGACCCCACGACCCCACGAGGGGGAGGATTATCTCTCATTAGCAGGCAGAAGCGCGCGAAGCGTTCGTGCGTTACTATACCCTGGTATTGGATACTTACCTTTATTGTTTTATGTGAAATAGATGTGGTGTCTTCCTTCGATGATTGTCGATTGTTTACTAGGTCTTGGACACTACTACTCTTTTTTTGATGGTTTTATTAGGCATGTTTACAATAAAATGCCATGTTTTTTTACCACTAGGTGGCAAACAAGCTTACGGCCCACCTGATGGTAAGTGTTTACCGTAGCCTATGGACGCTTGCAACACCAGAGGCGTCACGAGCGCGTTGCCCACCTTGCATAAACCTTCTTAATCCTCTTTTGAAGAACCCCTTGCTGTAGTCTTTAGGGAAAACCTCTACAGGGATGATTTAAGGTGATGATAGCTCCGTGGTAAGTGACGTCGGATACCGCGGCGAAGGTCGTGGGTTCAAATCCTACAATGAGCTTGAGCTTTCGGTGAAGGAAAACATCGTGAGGAAACCACAGCACGGTGGTAGGGTACTATGTGGTACTCGACTGGCTGGCTACCACCCTCAACTTGAAAATCTGTCGCCAAGCACCTGTTGGTGTGTTCCGGCAGTTGCACTTGAGAGCCAGTTGCCCTTGCCCTTAAGGCATTGTAATAAGGTGTACAACACGTTGGCAGTCCCCATAGCTAATGTCTATAGGCGACGGTAGTCTCTTAACATCAGGTGACCCGTCTGCCTCGTTGTCACAGTGACATAAAAAAAAAGGGAGCGACCAATTTGGTTCTAATGTGTGAGGATGAACTCCCTGTCGATGGCGCATGGAGGGCGGTATTTGTATCCCTTACTTTAAGTTAACATAGCTCGTAGAACCGACGTCCGATGGGGCAGGTCGGTTCTCGAGTGGCGACCACGACCGGAAGACGCAGCGTGGGCAGGCCTCCCACACGGTGGACCAATGATTTCGTGAGGGTCGTGGGAAACCACTGGAAGCGAGTAGTGCAAGACCGGCCATCGTGGAGATTCTTGGGGGAGGCCTTTGTCCAGCAGTGGACGTCTTCCGGCTAATATGATGATGTAATTCAGTGCCCTTTAATTCTTAAACAGTACATACCTTCCGATATCAGATAGGTAACTGAAAATATTTCAAACTCAAACTCAAAACTCAAACTCAAACCCAAAACTCATTTATTGAGATTAGGCCCTGGTAAGGCACTTATGAACGTTACAATTGACTCTACCACCGGTTCGGAATACACTTAAACTGAGAAGACTCCGGCAAGAAACTCAGCAAGACAATTTTTTTTAGCAGTGGATCCATCTTACATTTATTTACGTTTTATTTCAAATTATTGCCATCCAAGATCTATAAATTCCTTAGATCTTTTCTAATCCAAGCAATAAAATCTGCCATTCTGCCAATTTTTTGATTTATCTGTATATTTAAGGCCTTTGCTTGCGGCGGCGTCGTGTGGCGGGTCGCTCACTTCCCTATAAAATGTGCGAGGAGGGCGATGGCTGCCACGCGCGTCATACTTGTGAACAGGTGCTGCTTGTGGGGGCTGGTCTGCTTGAGTTTGTTGTTTATTAAGTCAGTCATAATTAAATTCTATAGATTACTATTTTTGCCGCCATAACACGCAAATATTGTCAGTGAGACTAGATAAATAATAATTATTGAATGAAATAGGTGTAAGTTGTTTTTGAAAAGAGTAATTGCTGAGTTTATTGCCGGCTCTTCTCAGCAAAAACAACCTTCCGAACCGAGCATTTAGAGTCTGACTATTCATAAGTGCCTGTGAAGGCCTATTTGGATGAATAAACAATTTCATTTCATTTATTAACTGTCCCCCGCGACTTCACCTGCGTTCCCGAGGATCTTATCATTTCCCGGCATAAAAAGCACCTTATGTTTTATTCCAGGATACGATCTACCTTTGTGCAAAGTTTCATTAAAATCCGGTCAGTAGTTTTTTCGTGAAAGAGTAGCAAACATCATCACAACCTAACCAACTTTCACATTTATAGTAGTTGCAAGATTACGTTAATACTACATTCTCATTTCAAACCGAACGACCTATATTTTACTGGAAGCCATTTTGTAGAGCCATCTACGGACCAAGCAAACACAATTATAATAAAAAAAACTGGACTAATAATCGGTTATTTGCGCTCGTTCCGATAGCGAACACACGTGAATGGCAGGCAAATACTGGCGCGAGTTGGCTTGCCCGTGTCAGGAGGTGCTAGTGTAGTTCTTGAAGGTGCTAGCTCGTCGCGAATCAACTACAAACTGTGGAGGCGTCAGGTGTCAAAGACTAACGGTTTTAATGCATATTTGATGCCAGGACAGGTGATGGGGTCTTCGAAAATGATGTTACGATGTATGTAAATAAGAACTATTCTTAATTGCCTATGTTTGTATCGTTTAATGAAAGTTTGTCTGCATTTTTATGGATGTTTGTTACTCATTATGCTAAACGGATTTGGATGTTAGTTTGAAATATAGAATTAATTTCGTGGAAAAGTATGAGCTTGGAACCGTAGGGAAAACTTCTAACTATATCGATTATTTAATCAGGTTTTGGCTCTCTGGGATAGGTGTTTTATACTACAAGTGACAGCCAGGCAGGCGTTTTACCTGGTGGTAAGTGAATACCGTCGCCTATATACATTAGCAATACCATTGCCAAGTACACCTTTAACAATGCCATAAAGACAATTGGCTCTCAAGTGCAACTGCCGGAACACACCAATAGGTGCTTGGCGACAGATTTCCAAAATGAGGGTGGTAGTCAGTCAAAAACCGTGAAAAAGAAATGTGGTTAAGTATTACCATACCTACATAATGTAACCATGTTTACTCTATAGCACCGCTTACTCGGTCGACCCCAGATATTCATTCTCTTTTCACATTGCATGATGACGATAAAAACTAAATAATTAAAAGCCTCCACAAACGCATTGTAGAAGTGAGCCGGCAGCACACTCAGCGGTATTTAGGTCGGAGACACACCTGCACAAACACGATCTCGATGAATAATTAAAAATTTCACCCGAGTGATATGACTTGCACACGCAGGCCCGTGTCGTATACCTACGCGACGTATGAACGAACTTTACTGCTTCTATTCGTGATACAACTGTATGCATACTTTACTGTTCACTCGGCCTTAGCGGTGGTGAAGATTTGCTCCTGGCAACATTTTAATTTTCCGCCACTCAAAACTTATTTAGTAAAGTGAAGAGGGTGTAATTTCAGTTCTGATTATATTGACGCATAAAATAGGTTCTAATTCAGCTTAGTGTTATGTAGGGAAACTATAATACGAATGCGGTCAATTATACAATTTCTTAAAAGTGTGTTCACGATTTTTCTGAGACTAAATAATATAGTTTAGGTAAATCTGTGGAAGCCTAGTTAGCATCATCTTTTATTTGTATGTTCTTGTCCTGGCCACACTGGGGATTTGTCCGCTAGCAACCGCCCTCCTTGCCAGCCCATAGCTACAACGCTGTTTATGGATATTTATTGCAAAACTTACTGCTGATGGACGGAATAGAGTCATCATTCATGGTTGTCACTACCATGCACGCAGGTCACCTGATGGTAAATGAATACCGTCGCCTATAGACATTAGCAATACCAATGTGTTGTTGACCATTTTACAATGCCTTAAAGGCAAACTGGCTCTCAATTGCAATGCCGGAACACACCAATACTTGGCGACAGATTTTCAACATGAGAGTAGTAGCCAGTCGAGTACTACAAAGTACCCTATCACCGTGCTATGGTTTCTTCACGATGTTTTCCTTCACCGAAAGCTCAAGCTCATTGTAAAATTCGAACTGAGCTATCTTACCTTTAAAGTTACCATGCAGGCTTTTTCCAACGATGAACTGCTGATAACAGCAATTGACTTTACTAAAATATTTCTTTCCTGATATGTTAATACCTAAAACTCATTTACTAACTTCAGTGTTCAAACTACTAACATTCATTACAGATCCCATAACCCATTGTAGAGAACGGATACAATGTTAGCTGGTAAACTCCACTTGCTGGTTTTGACATCACAGATCTTTTAACTTTTGACTTGGACGTCATGTAAGCTTACATTAGAGACTGCGCCAGAAGGAGGATTATGTGTTTCGAGTGTACTCGTTTGTATGTAGGTATGAATATTTCTTTGGCACGCTCTACAGCCGAAACCATTGGATGTATAACATTGTACAACATGTCATTAGAGTGACAAAAGAGACAAAAAAAACCTGAGAGGTGTCAAGGGACACCCGGATAGAACGAAGTTATATAAGTTATATAAGTCGAGAGAGTATATATATATAAAAAAAAAACATTTCTATTTAAATAGAAATATCTCGCTTGCTTTCTATAAGAGAGAGAGAGAGAGAGAGAGAGAGAGAGAGAGAGAGAGAGAGACAGAGACAGAGAAACATGCGCACGCCGCACAGCGGAAAAACTTTTGTGCCGGTGACAATTTTTCGTAAGATTTTTTTCCGTCTAGCCCCCTTTCACAACGCGCGATAAGGAACTTCGTTTCAATATTATTTCAATACTAGCTTTCACCTCGCGGTTTCATCCGCGGGAAAAGATGATCCCAAGGAATGTAATACCTTAACAAACATTTAAGTTATATTAAGATAGATATTTTAGACCTTGATTTTCGCTTTTGAGTTAGTATTTTAATTGTTTCACAAAATAATTTTCTTTTTTCTTCTTGAATTGGTACATTTAATTTTTTTTCCATGAGACTGCGATGCGTGTTCTGTATGTACCCTTGTGCCCTATAGAACTTATTTCGAGGCTCCATCATGCATTTGTTCATTCTATAAAGTTTTATGAACTTTAATACAGCTTTAATGGACCATTGTTGTTATTATTCTAGTCGTATAAACATACGTAAGTAGACAAATATGTAAAGAATACGTACGAATCAATAAATAATACACGTCCGCACAAGTAAATGACACGAGCGATACTGAATTCTGAATATAACATGACCACATGAATGGGGACAGTCGAGCCAAATATTTGCTTATTTGTCTCGTTTGGTGTGCAACGAAAAACCGACTCGCGGCGCAAACATTATTTGTTATTTGTAAAAATTAAGTAATGTTGGTGAATACTGCAATCTCCATATGGGCTATAATTGACAAACATTTGTGCCAGCATTGTAGGTCGTATAAATTCCGATATTGTTTCCCACGGATTTCCAGCAACAAAAAGTCTTTTAGCAAAACATTTTAAAACACACCACTCGTGAAACTATTCTCTTATAAAGTTGTTTTAACTTTTTAATAATAACAAAAGTAAATAACAATTTACTCGATAGGCACTATCCTCACTGGATGAAAAGTGTACCAAAGGAAAGATGAGTAGGGAGTTTACCCTAAGGAATAGAGGCGTATGTTTACACCGCATCTCATTAAGATGCCGCCCTCACGATTCATGCGAATTTGTTCGACCATAAAAAATAAATAAACCTCTATCACCCCTCAACTAGGCGTTTGATTGCTTCGCTTTAGTCTAGAAATTGTACAGCCCTATGACTCATAACAGGTTTAATATAAAGATTATAATTGAATGACAGAGGTAATACCTATTATGGTGCTTTCTCTTCACTGGGAAATAGCTTAGCATTGCAACGCGTTTAAATTGTTGGGTTATTTTATTAGCTGTATTTTATTGTGCGAAACACTATTATTATGTAGATTTGATACAATAAAAATATATTAATTTTCTTTTCTTGATACAAATATTCATAAATAAGCCACACAGTAAATATATTTTAAAGACTAATTATTACTATTTATGTATGAGTCTGGATGAATCAATCAAATATTATTATATGGACGATAAAATAAAACAATGAATAAAGAAGGTAAACCAACTAAAATAAAATAAAACTAAACAATTCTTAATTAAAAAAAATGCTAAATAAAATTATAGAATTAATTTAATATTTGAACTATACCTACGTAGGTATAAATTACAAGTAATAGATAAATATACGTAATGACACATCATTAGTGCAGCAATTTTAATTGGGAACATTACCAAAGCGATAAGAATGTGATAAATAAATTCATTGGCGTTAAACACGACCTCTGCCCCGTACCAAAATATAAATCACTCAAATCCCGCGCGACGAATCCGTCCAAATCAACGAATTCACATATAATGCCCCTTAATAAAGATTAACATCAGGGGGTGAGTTTGCCTTTAACTATCACATACACAATATCGAAAAGGCACATGTGCCGTCGTATAACTAGGCGCATCGGCCGTTTTAAATTCGACTTAATATTTTGTAAAATTTACAGCCTTTATGTGGATTGTAATAATTTATAGGTGTACAAATAATGACAGCATGTGTTAAACACGTCTGTCGAGCTTATTTAAGGCTAATGTGTCGATTTAAAATTGTGTTGTTAACTGTTATTGATTGTGAGTGGGGTGTACGTTAATTAACGTTAATTTTTTAATGTCTTATTTATTTATCACTCATTCGATTATTAATTATTATTATTTTTTGATTCGTATTATCGGTTCTGGCCGCTTGATAATTAAAATCAATAAAAAAATCATCTCACCGTGTACTAACCTCTCGGAAAATGGGTTGGTACCATCTGATAGCTCTATCATCATCTAACTCTACCACCACACGCTTTTATTGGTCATTCAATGAAGTTGAGGCTGTATGGCTAAAACCATTTGCCTGCACTACAATAGAGGAAAAAAAAGAAAAGCGAAAGGCGAAATAAATTCTCATTGACAGACTAATCGAGAATATAATTCTCTACCATAACAGATTATCCTCTTTACGAACATCATGTTGAAATGTTTAAACATCTCGAACATAAGACTGAAACCATGAAGCAAAACCTCATCCGTAACCATACCTTAGAACAGTATAATGTATTACATAGAGTATAAAATACATAGAGTTGTCAGTAAACGGGCAGGCTGTGGCCGCATCGACTACGGGTTGCGTGGTTGTAATTAATTGGCAGGGCGGAAGAGTCGGTCACAGCGCTGCAAAATACGCCTTAACTGTCTTTAATTATAAAAAAAAACTAGCTGTCCTCTCACCCGCGTTCCCGTGAGATCTTATCTTTTCCCGGGATAAAAAGTAGCCTATGTGCTATTCCAAAATATAATCTATCTCTATGCCAAATTTCATCCAGATCCGTTCAGCCGTTCTGGCGTAAATGAGTAACAAACATACATCCATCCATCCAAACATTCACATTAGTAGGATATGTGTGTGTATTAGTGTACACACGTAAGAAGTGTTTTTTTTTATGTTTACTAAATTAACAATCGTATTAATTAATAATTGCTAGTTTTACTAATACTTACAATCAAAACTGAGGTTAATTTTAGAAATAAACATGGCGCGTAACAGAAAAATGTGTAATTTTTTTAAATTGTTTTTTGTTCCATTAACTAATTTTTAAGGCTTATAGATGAATTATAAAGCAAATTCAAACTATGTCGTATCTCTATAATAATAAGCTAATTCATAGTTTCCAATCAAAAGTCAAAATTATAGACCAAACCATGTCGGTACCACAGTCTAGCTTGAAGTTCGGAGCATGTAGGATGGCTTTATGTGTTAATGGTTACAAATGGTTATTAATACATTTAATTTAAAAAATGCTTTTCGTTGAAAACGGCTAGACCAATTTGGCAAATGACTTTTATTCAAATTTTCGTAATAATAGTTGTTTTGGAAAAAAAATGAGAAAAGGTTAAAACTGAAAGTGTTTTCTTTGGACTACGAGTATAACTGTTAAGACAGCTAAATATAAAAGTAAGTGATTTTTTTAGCCTCGAATCAAACCGTTGTCGTTTTTAATGTTATATTTCCTAAAAATATTATCGTAATAGACAGTGTTATTTTTATGAAGTACATTTATAGATTTTATATTTATTACATTAACTGAGGATTCACTTACATAAGTTCAGTTCAGTTCTTAATTCTTGCAGTATTCCGAACCAATTTTTAATGATAGCTTTACAAAAATTTTACATGGTTACGTAAAATATATATAGGACTTAATAACGTCTTTGGCGTCAACATTTAATACAGCAGCTTCATACTTATTTACTCCTTATCTCGAGACACGTAGGCATGTCATCAAGGCAAGGGCAGCTGGGGTGGCCCGACTCCACCCGCCTAATTATTTATGTATCACCCCTCAGTTCACTAAAAACGGGTTAATTTGTGTAATAAAACAAGTCCCGGCGAAATTAAACGCTATCTCAGTCCCGGGATGTCGTAAAGTACCCGCTCCTTCGTAATTGCGAGAGACTTAGCAAATACTTGGACGCTAATTATATTTTTTTACTGTCGTTTTATTCTTTGTTGAATAAATAAGGTTTAATGTTGAATATTTGAAATAGTGTTGAGGTTATGAAACTGATTGTCAAAGTTATAAAACCTCGTTTAATGTGGGATCAATAAATTAATATTCAATGACACGGTTATTTTTTGTATTTGTAGCAATCATTTAAGGCTTGGATGGACTGATAGTGTTTATTGAGTTTACCCGTTACGTTTTTCTCTTTATTTATAGTATTAGTTCAGATAATATACGATATCTTTTGATAATCCTAGACCATTTTGAATAAAGAACACTGTTTCGTGGCTTGAGAGCGGGTATGCTAGCGTTTTGGTTTGCCATGCACAACCCTTGCAATTTTACATTCACAAAACTATATATATTCATAAGTAGGGAGCATATACATCAAAGTAAATGGCAAGATGCCCCATGTCTGTGAGCCCGCGATAGCGCAGTCGTGCCACTCCGACCCGCCTACGGATTACGACCTTCCCAAGGAACCCTAACTCCCCAAGAACCCAACTTTACAAGAGTCTGATATTTTGAAGATATAATAGCTTTTGTGTTTCGTATTTTGAGTTTAGTTTGGATTGTAATGTTTTTGTTTCAAATAATTAGGAATAGACTTTTTAAAAATTAAAAATTATTTACTCAGTTTAGGGCCGGTAAGGCACTTATGAACGTTTACAATTGACTCTACCGCCGGTTCGGACTACATTTAAACTGAGAAGACTCCGGCAAGAAACTCACCAAGGCAGTTTTTTTAACAAATTAAAACTGATAAAATTGACAAGGTATTCAAATTTATGTAATAAGTTTTCAGGAAATATAATCATAATAATATAGAACCAAGCCAGGTTAGTTACACCATTTATAACTCAAGAACAGCTGAATGGATTATGATTAAATTTGGCACACAGGAAGATGATAATTCAAGGAATAAAACAAAGGACACTTTTTATCCCGGGAATGAATGAAATTAATGAATTTGCTTGCTTTCAGGAATGCGGTTGAAACCGCGGGGGACAGCTGGTTAAAAACATTACATTCATAAACTTATGTTACGGAACAGATTGTCTGAGATCCGACTCTACTTGTCAGTTTTCTATCCACTTTTTCACACCAAAAAAATGTAAATAGACGTATTGGTGACATTAAGTGTTTCAAACTAACACTAGCAACAATGTGGCACGTATCTGCCACACGCAGTCCACGGCGACGCCACGCGGCTTTATACAGAGTGCTACAAAAGTGACCAAGAGTTTTAAAAGTAGACACCAATAATTATTATTTTCCAATGAACTAGTTGCGTGTTTTAGGTAGTACTGCGTTCGAGTAACACTAAATTAATATGTTTATGAGTATAAATATTTTCCACGTTCTCCCCTTGTAAGAAAAGTTGTTTGAGATTTCTAGTCGAATTCTACACGATTTTAAGCTGATATGAAGTTATTTTGTCTTAAAACAATGAGGTTCCTTTGGAGAGCAAAGATTACTTATCGAATAAATACATTGCTAGAAACTCGGTATTTCGACTCCTACTGTATAATAACATATTCCTTTTAATATCGCGCCGCGTTGCGCACGCACGGGGCGGTGTTTGCGCCACGCGTGCGCCACGTGGCGTGTGGAGAGGCACACACCTACCATCACTAATTTCATCGGTTATTCCCGAGTATCCCCGATTCATGACGATAATGAGGGTGAATATCATTGTATTGTTACTCAGAATCGGAAATCGTTTGCTCATTTCACCCCGGTCCGGTTTTATAACGACTTTATTAATTTGTATAGTACTAACTGATCTATCTTACTATCTATATACGGGAAATTAAAACTATACAGTTGGTTTAACTGTGTTCAAAATAATTGAAATGAAATGTGAAATGTCCTGTATTTATTTCTGTGTAATGAAATTTCACAACGTAAAGTACTGAGGTTTAATTTAATTACAAATATTTTAATAAAAAAATTGTAAGAATATTCTATTGCAAGCAACAAAGGAATAATAGGACAGTGGTAGTGACATCGGATACCTCGGCGAAAGGTTGTGGATTCAAATCCTACAATGAGCTTGAGCTTTCGGTGAAGGAAAACATAGCACGGTTAGGCCACCCTCAAGTTGAAAGTCTGTCGCCAAGCACCTATATGTATGGTATGTTTCAACAGCTGAACTTCAGCACGGCAACATCATCACTTACCATGGTGAGATTGACAAACACAAGCTTATGCAAAGTTAAAAAAAAACATGTCAAATGAAATGATAAAATTTCCTCAAATCGATTCATTATCTTTCATCAATGATTTACCGTAGGTAATACTTTATTATTGTATTTTCTTAATCACTCAAGACACATTACATTTACGAAGATCTAGGTCCTCTTCATCACTGGTACCCCTGATGTTTATTTCATAGAAAACCATCGGCCATCGTAGCTGATTGATACGGGCCACAACAATGCATGTTTACTTTCAATTACACAACTCACTCCCCACGCCCCAAGCCCCACGCTGTCCAATATATCCCATAAGTCTATACAATAGAAGAGAGAATTGACATGTCGAGTTCCTGGATATTACTCGCACATGTTAGGTACATATTCGTTTAGTTTCTTCCACGCGTCTCGAGAATCTAGATCATTTTCTCATGAAAAAGTATCCTTGCTATAATCTTACCAACCAATATTCATTCAAATCCTTTCAGCCATCATAGCGTGACTTAATAACAAACATTCACGCGAATTTTCGTATATAACTAAAGTAGATATTATATTATATCTATACACTCTGCTTCCTCTGCCATTGATCCGATTTGGGCTGAACTCGGATATTGGGATCTACATTTTAAAATATTACATCCCAAAAAATTTAAAAAAAAAAACTGATAAAATGATGAAAAATATAAAAGTAATAGCTACACGATTATATGAAACAAATCGTGTAATAATACGTTTATAATAAGTTTTAACGCAACCAAACAATAGTCTATAACCACATTCATGTTTTAATGTTAGACGAGGTTGGTCGTATTTGATTTATTTTCGCAGTTATACGTACGAGCCGGAGGGCGCTCTGTGGCGCGGGCGGCCGGCAACCATCCACCAACTATTTTAATAATTCATTACAACCAGGCACTCGCTTTAATGGCTTTCAATGTAATGTTTTTATTGTAGTTAGTCGGTTTTTACTCTGTTACGGTTGGATTTGAGTTTTTGAACGATTCAATTTGGATCGCTTTATTTGAACTGAAAACTAGGTAGAGTACAATAGAATTTAAATATAGGTACTAGAATTTTGTTACTATTTCTGTATTTCATTGATTTTTGTAAAACAAAAATGCCGTAGATTTTTTTTAGAAAGTTTTTGTTTCATTTAACAACAATACTATAATTAGAAAAGATTAACTTTTAATACGAAAACACCGAGTAATTCCTGAAAATTGCTATGCTCGCAGTAGTAAATCAAATGAATGTGTAGGTAGCAGGTTCGAGTCCGAGCCGGTAACCCCATCATATCGCGAGCGCGCCTTATTTGAAACACAAATATTTGCCTCCGATGAAACTTTTCCACCGTCTACGGGCCTTTATTAATATTTTATTATTTTGTCTTGTAGCTCCGTTTTGGAAATTTCCAACTTCCCTTGTTAGCAACTCCGCTCTCTAAAGCGATTATATTTTAAATTATTTTAATTAAAACACTGTGCAAACGTCTAAGTACGGCCCTGTATTTCGGAAATTTATTTTCGCGTTTATTTCTATTATTACTGTATGAGAATGTTAATTTAATTTATATCTAGCTTATTAGCTCTAGTTTAAAAAGAGAAGTAGATAAATACCTGTTTTAACTATTTTAAATCTACGTAGATTTCATAAAAATAATCAATATTACGATGAACAAATGTTATAAAGGTTTCTTGGCGATTTATAATAGATCAGTGGTAGTGACATCGGATACAGTGGCGAAGGTTCGAATCCTAGAATGAGCTTAAGTTTTCGGTGAAGGAAAATGTCGTGAGGAAACAATCACACCGGAGTAGGGTACTTTATAGTACCTGACTGGCTGGCTACCATCTTTAGATTTTCAAATCTGTCGCCAAGCCATTTAGTACAATGTTTAAATAAATTCGAGACAAATATAAAAACGACATCTGGAAAGAAATTCATTGTACCAATGTTATCGTATTTTTTTACAAGGATATATATAGGTGGTTTAGAGCCAAGATTCGCTAAGTGTAACTTACACCGTTTGCCGAGTCGATTAAAAATATTGTTTACATCCGAGTTGTGGCGAAACGGTACGGTGTTGCCACACGGAAAATATTGTCAATATTTACACCCCCTCCTGGCTTGCATTGCTTTTATACTTGAAAGAAATTTAGAAGTTCAGAACATTTTTTTTTTGCTTAGGGAAGCTTTGCAGATCAGTGATGATGCGGCAACTGAAACATAATAATAATAATGAGAGATGAGACAAAATAGCTACAGATAATTTATTTTTCAGCTCCTTATAGCTGTAACAAAGGAACGTTCACAGAGCTATTGCGTTCCCCACAAAATTACAGTGAAGATAATTTAAATATTCAAAGTTTAAACCTATTACAAGTTCGCTACTCAAACTGGCTAGTACTGTGGAGCTTAAAGTTTTTGTGAATTTTCCTCCGGCTGCAAGATTAACGGAACGTTTTCCGAAGGCCGATATAAAGTTCCCTGTTCGTTAATTAATTAAATTGCTCTCTGGAAAATCTACAGCAATTTTAACTCAGCAGTTTATGAAACAAAGTAATGTTTATTTTAGAAAGTAATACTAACATACGTTTCGAGCTATTTCAATGGGCTATTTTCATATATGAATTGGTATGTATTGTGAGTTTAATAAAGCCTGCCTATTAACTAGCGATTCGCCGTGATTTCACCCGCGTTCCCGAATGCTATCTTTTCCCGTTTAAAAAATTAAAATTCATAAAAAAAACTGTTCAGCAGTTTCTGTTAAGACAGGAATTTATTATTAAAATAGATATAAATAAGTATGTATGCATGGATATATCACATCGGTATATTGCACGGTCATATTGTGCTATTTCTTTCTCCCTAACTAAACATTTCAGTACAAAGGCCTGCATGTAGATATCCAAAGCTAAAAATAATCAAAACGATCCCTTTTTATAAAAAAAAACGCAATATCCGTGCTTGTTATATTTGCACCACATCATCGTATGAATGTTTACTTTTTCGCAAATATAATAAACAATAGACGCTAAAATTACACAATAAACGTACTACATTCTATTGCAGGAGGTTAAGGTTTAATTTTCAACAATATGTATTTTGCTTTATAATATTGTACAAAAGCTGTCAGTTTACGCGCCAATTTCGAGTGCTCTTAATGTTTGCAACACATGACATGGCAAAGACATCGAGTGATTCTGCCTTAGAATAACGCTTTTGTGCCATAGATATTATTTTTGTGAGATTTTGTTTTTGGCAACTATTCTTCGATGAAATAATCGAGTGTAGTCTTAGTTATGAATAAAAACTTGTTCAAATACCTATTCAAATTCTAAAATATCATATACTTAGTTTTTGTTTATTGACAACTTACGACGTCAAATAAATTCATAGTTATAGGAAAAAAAATGATAAATTACCAATCAATTAAATTAACTGAATTCTGGTATGGTAGGTTCTTATACCCACCTAAACTCTCATTTAGGATTGGGAACACTTCACTTGACCACAGACCACAAAATCATCCTATTAACATGCCTACACTAGAGCTCTTAAAATATAGTATGCGACTATAGGCACATAGGTAGGTAAGCTATGTAGCCTCTTTAGAGCCGTTACGCAGTGATAACGTGCTCTAATCCTCATATAAATCACGAGCTAGCAAATTTATGAGCCTACGGTACACACACATACGTAAATTATCACATGACACATGCGTTTAAAAACATGCGAACCCTTTAATGTATTGCCAGCGATAATGCGCGAATTACGTGTCCGCGCGGGTAATCTATTATTTAATATCTAAAGGTAATTATGTATGTAGATTGTTTAGCAATTCCTCTATTAACATGTGCGCTTAGAACACAACTTAATGGCAGATACAATCACGTGAGCAGAATACTAAGGAACAAAAATAAAAGAACGTTCATAAGGGTCACAGAACACTATTACTCCTAGCGGAGATAAGGGTTACGGTTATATGTGGAAAACGATTGTCAAACATGAAAAATGTTCGAGTCTGCGAGTTTTTTTTTCCGTTTCGTTTTAATCAACTCTAAAACAAAGCACACAAAGTTATTCCTAATTTGTCATAGTGAAGTCTCGAAGGTGAAAACTCCTTTTAAATAACAAGTGAACAATCACGGAACAATCGGAACGATAAAACTAAAATAAAAACTCCTAATGTCACAAAAAGTTACAAATTCAAATCCTTTTGTTCCGCGCCAACACGTGGCGGTGTTGTCATATCTCAAACTTTTTTCTTCTAATATTCATGATTCCTACCGTCCAGACATGTGTTATTATTATTCTGTGCTTCATTCACCTTTCTTTGTACTGACAAAGAATGGTCCACGGAACTATGGCCCTTGCATAAAGCGAGGCATTATGGTCTATAGCATAAAGGAATACAGAATGTTGGGAGAAATATGTTACGCGTTTATTCAATGTGTATTTCGGATGTAAAACAAACTGACATCGAATGTAAATACTATTGTTGAGTGTTGTCATCTGAAAAATAACATTCATAATGGATATCTAATGGGCTTTTTGATGAATAGACCATATTCTAAGCAAATACTTCCGTGACTTGCGTGATCGTTAGAATATACTATATAAATTTAATAAATAACATATTAAGTCGTAAATCACTAAGTAATCCAATCAGAAACTAGAATCAGATGTCAGAAATCATAACCCAATGGACTAAGTACATATTAACATGAATAGCGATTCCTGGAATTATATTTTATCTAGGTTAGTCTAGGGGTACTACTGTCCCATCCAAGTGAGACAGTTAAAGGATTTAAAAATATTTTTATACAAAAGTCAGTCCATGCAGCATAGACGAAAGCAAAATTAATAATATCCATTCAATAGATATAATAGATGATTATTATTTTTTGTTAGCTCGCCTAATTATTAACACCTTGAAAAACTTAATAAAAAAAACCAGGAACTGCGATTCAAGTCACTAAGATTATCCAATAAACGAGCAGATGTACAAAAATAAATACCTCTTTAGTCAATTTGCATGCTCATACAGCATCGCAAAGAGTTTTCTCGTTATCATTCAATTAACACGAAAAATACTAACAAAATTTAAAGTAGACATGTTTGTCTTTACATAGGTTTCGTCTATTTATATATTTTATAGTTGTGCATACAGCAAGCATTGTCTGTATGTCCGTTTATTCACGGTGGTACAAACACGATACGGTCCTTTGACCGACAACGTTACATTTACCTCTCTCTTTCAAACACCTACATTAAATTCATCTCTAATCCCCGGGAATATGGTTCAAGTATTTCAGCAGAACATTATTTTCCATGTAAATGAAATTGTTTTCTTTGGAAGACGGATCTCCAGTTTTCGTTACCTAATAGGAACCCTGCGCGTGAGTTGAAACCGTAGCCATTGTCTCACGGCCGCTTATGCTAATATACTTTGTCGTTCTTTAATATTATTAAACATACATTTTTAATGGAAAACCACACTGAGTCAGATAGCCAATGGATTCGGAACAAGGTGACATTCAATTCAAGGATCATTTTTGTATGTTCGGGACGGGGAAAACCGATGAATGTAGATACGCATTGAAGTAATATATTTAAATAGAATTAAGTGTGAAACAGAAAAATCCCAACGAATAGAAAAAGATTTTTCGCTGCATTTTTCAGGTTCAAAATTGCGTAAACAGCGGTCCTAATAATTTGAGTAATAAAGCCTCGAATTGCTAGAAAATAGATTCTATTGTTTTCCTGGCACTTTTGTCCCTGGCATGATATCCAAGGGGACTATAATGAGAACTTTTTGCTTAGTAAATTGGACTAATTGTTTAGTTTTGAGCAAGCATATATGAGTTGAGTCCCTAACTACTAATAAATGACTATCAACTAAATTGCTGAAGTATTACAGCCAAAGAATATCAGATACGTAGTTTTTTTTAAGTCCATAGTACTTGAAAAAATGATTTCCAAGCTATAACCATTACAATAACATACTGTATGTACGAATAGGTAACTACTAACTTTATATTCTATTTAGAAGATATTTTTGTTTGATAACTACTTCAGATCCGTTCGTCTGTTATTTCATTGTACTTATTTGTTTGTAGATATTTATTTTTATTTACAAACCTTTAATATTCTAAGGACCTTCAAAGCGCGGCTCTTTGTAACTATTAAGAAACTGTTACAGGCGTAACGCAAACACAAGTGCACATGCATAGAACACAAAGTGTACCTGTTCGACAGGACATTACGAAATATTTCCTTAAACATCCTGTGCCGACAAAGCGTTAGTCGCGAATTCGACACGCCCAAATCAAAATATATTATCGACCTATAAATTCGGAAGCAAAAACTGGCAGCAACGTATCGGGGATTCAAAAAAAAGTTGCGTCCGTATTCGCACAATCAATCAAGCGATAAGCCAATAAACCTCAACGATGCGCTTTTGAATGTAGAATTCGATTTTTGAATTGGTACTATTGTTGAGAATGGCCGGCGGCGGCGCGCGAAGCTGCCTCGTCGAATTGCACAATGAAAGGGCAACCGGAAGTGAATGCCGGTGTCTCCTTGTGAATAGGAGCCTGGATGCGTTCAGGAACTATTGAGGTCGCTGTGGAAATGTCAACCATCGCGTACAGTCGGCAAACGAAGATTATGTTAGGTACCAGATCTCAAGCAAGAGCACTTGTACGGTTGTACCTACTGACTTACCTACGTGAGTGACTGTAAGTAAATCTTAGTATAGGTCTAAATTAATATTAGTTGTCTATTGATTATTTGTCAAATTACATATCTACTTAAAGTGCAAATCTTATCGTACTTCATAAAAAATACTGAAAAAACGCACGCATTATAATTTTCACTATCAATATGTTATTTCTAACCTTACCTTTTTAATAACTAAAAGCAAAGTATGAAACTGTCTATAACAAAAAAAATAACAATATAACGCCCCCTATTGTACAGATAAACTGGCTTTGGAATATCGAGCCGCTGCCTATAAAAAAAAAATAGTATCCGGGGTTGCCTGCTATAAAATTAAACGTACCATAAAAGGTGGAAAGTAATAATGAAATATGTATTACATGGGTATAATGTTGTTAGCCCCCGTTTAGGAATGAATGGCCCTTTTTGATAGTCAGTTTGACTTATACCTTTTGTGGGGAATTGTCCGTGAAATTGTTCAAGATGTATGATAGATTTATTGTACTGTGGGATACTTTTGTGTGCTTTGTTGAATGTCTGATGGTTTTACTAATTACAGGGGATGAGAATCGATTGCCGTCACATTTTGTGTGATACTTGGTATAAATTATCATTTTGAACATGAGCTATCGGTGAAGGAAAACATCGTGAGGAAACGATATCACGTGGTAGGGTACTTAGTAGTACTCGACTGGCTGGCTACCACACTCAAGTTGATTCTGCCGGAATACACAGATAGATAGATAGATTCTTGGCTACAATCAATTTAAACTTAAGGGTGGTTCATTAAGGCGATGATAGATGATAGTAGTAGCGACGTCGGATACCGCGGCGAAGGTCGTGAGTTCGAATCCTACAATGAGCTTGAGCTTTCGGTGAAGGAAACCATAGCACGGTGGTAGGGTACTTTATATTACCCGTCTGGCTGGTTGAAAATCTGTCGCCAAGCACCTATCGGTGTATTCCGACAGCTGCACTTGAGAGCCAGTTCCAATCTAGGCTTTGTGTGCTTACCACCTTCGGCCACATCATCACTTACCATGGTGAGATTGTGGTCAAACACAAGCTTATCCAGATTTTTTTTAACATGATTTAAGGACCTTAGTCCTCAAGGTGGGGCAGAGGGCGTCATGCTTCATTTCGGGCCACGGCAATCATATAGATTTTACCTCTGCAGGACAGAGCGCTGCCACGAATGTTTGGGTTGGCCACGTTTCCTCGTTCCTTGAGGGGTCCATTCCAGCGCTGGTTGCACTTCACTGGTAAACATGATATGAGTCTTCGGGGCACAGCTGAGTGTGGATGGTTGTAGATTCTTAGAATTAACATACATTATGTATATTAACATATTACGCACGTATTATAAACCGCTAATGAATTTAAACTAAATTCATACGTATAGAAAGTGGTAACTTTCTCCATCAACCACAAATTGGGATTACAAAACCATACCAGACAATGCACTTGGTAACTACAATTTCAGACAAATTTGTATCTTAAATTACACGTTTTAAAAGACTATTGGTTTAAAAAATACGTGATCCAATACATGTTTAAGTTTGTTTTTTAAGTAGACGGCACTTTCTTAGCATCGCTGGATGAAGCAGAGCCGGTTCATACTAATTAGTGTTAATCAAATAATGCCCTCTTTGGTTTTAAAACTAGCTACGTTTGTTAATGCGGAAACGTACCTCTTGTAAAGTTTAAAGAGAGAATATAACTACAAATCGTATAACTTACGAACAAACTGAAATAATGTTTTATCATTATGGGCGTGTCCTCAAAATATTTAATAAAATAAAATACAAATTTATCAAGGGCCAACGGCCAATTTCATAATGTACGTTCTCTCTATGTTTTTGTATCAAATCAAAATCAAAACTCATTTATTCAGTTTAGGCCCTAGAAAGGCACTTATGAACGTTTACAATTGACTCTACCACTGGTACGGAATACACTTAAACTGAGAAGACTCCGGCAAGAAACTCAGCAAATACCTATATAAATAATACTTTAAAAAATCAATGTTAGGTTCGAATAGTTAGTAGCATCGAAAGATTTCTTAACAATCGTATTTAAATTATTGATTTGTCAAAATTCTAGAATTACCTTGGTGGGATAAATTATAGGTATAACCCGTAAAAAAATGCACTATCAGTTTTTTCCAAATTTTCAGAACATTTTCAATTTTTCTTCAATTTTAAAGTTTTTATTTGGACAAAATATTACGCAAGCAATACGCTATTTACATAGATGCATAACAGTTTATTTAGATTCATTTACGTATCCTTTAGCAAACACAGGAAACCACGCTTATCAGGAGACATTTAATGTACCTATGTGCCTGGCAGAAATCTCGTCAAAAGCGAGTCATAAAGAATTAATAATGTCAACCAAGATAAATAATGATGAGCCAACTAGTCGTTATCAAAAGATAGGCCGGTGTCTGTGAACTTGACGACTTCGTGGAAAATTCCGTTTAATTACTCATTTTTTACTTCATATTCTATTATCAAGTTATAATTATAATATCGTTGTGTGCCTGTCTTTTTACCCGACTGCGCCAGAAGAAGGGTATGTTGTTCTAGTGTATTTTAAAGTGTTTTCTGGCAGTCATAAACATAGCTACACCCATGCAACAAGATACTATGAGAATATTCAATTAAATTACTTTATACACAATACAAATAATTATTAAAAACATGCGACTTGGTTTGAAATCGTAAAATTCCTATCAAATAATAAATATTTGCTTCAATAAACGTCGAGCAGTCAATGTTTACTAGAAAAATAATTTCTAATGCTTGGCAAATTAATTTAGAACGCCAGAATCAAGCATTGTTAAATAGATTCAATAAAGTAACAATGTGATAATATTATACTGGCATAAATATTGAATTATGGACATATTTTTGCTGTTAAATAGACATTAATCATAATGGGTTATGCAAATAATAAACTTATTATATAATCTATTCACGTATAACATAATGACTGTGTTTAACCTAGATTTTCTCAGTAGGATATTCTAATGAAATAAATTGATGCCGAATTTATTGTTTGCAAAATAAACTAATTTGAGCTCTAAACTAAAAAAGACATAAAAATTATAGAAGAAATTATCTCCTGTTATGAGTGTGTCCAAATCTAAATAAAAAACTAATATTGTAAAGAGAAAATATTAGGTTTTTTGTATGTTTTTTGGTTGGTATGTCTGTATGTCCGTCGTCTGGTTGGTATTTTTAATTTTTTCACCTATATAAAGCAAACACGGCAAACATTATCAGCGAGTAACATGTGTTATATTTTATTTTAATTCCCTCGAGAATGCGGATGAAGTCGCGGAGGGGAAAACTAGTATTATATTAGTATACTAGCTGTCCGCCGCAGTTTCACCCGCGTTCCCATAGGATCTTATCTTTATCCGGGATTAAAATATAGCCTTTGTTACTCAGGGATAATGTAGCTTTCTGATGGTGAAAGAATTTTTAAAATCGATCCAGTAGTTTTTTAGTTTATTCGTTACATACAAAACGACAAATCTTTCATCTTTATAATATTTGTGTTGATTGAATGGAACTCGTCAGTGAGCTGCCTTATTTTTAAGGCACTATGCGTACACGGACTTATTTTAAAACAGTCTCCTCTCTAAGGTATTTTTTATGAACTCGTATCAACTCTACAAAATTATTTGGTTGTGTCATTATAGCACGTATATTACTATACCATTATGTGTTAAGTATTTAGTTTCGCAGTGATTTTCCATAGAGCATTGTCCATCTTTAAAGATGGCGGCCTGTGGCGATGGCGGCTCTAACGATTTCAGCAAACATAATTATCGAAAGTCGCACGTCGACATGTTTGATGTTGCTTATTGGCCAACATACAGGTTACACTGCCATTATTGTCACAGCTATTTAGTATTAAATTTGATTTGTTATTTCAGTTTTTCTATGCTTAGTACTTGCATACATATCTTATTGATTCGTGAATAGGTATGTCTAAATTGTAAGTTATTGTAAACATAGCATAGATTTGTTTTATGTCTGCTTAAGTGTTCAGTGATCTCTAATTAATTTTAGGCTTCTAAATGAGAAAAGATTTAATTTACAGATACGTAGTTTTTTTTTTATTTCATGCAAGAGTACCAAATATTATCATTCTATCTGTATCATTTTATCTGTACCTACTTAAAATGATCTTAAAAATTTGAGGATCGTATACAGTCATTCTATATTAATTGCTAATTAATTTGTATGAAGTACTTACTTACCTATCAATTTCATTTTATTACAAACAGGATATAGCGCGAGCAATAGGTGAATTAACACATAACAGTGGCTAATGCACGACATTTGGACACAGCCCGTGATCAATTACATGTATATCGCTAAACAAATACGCGTTAGCTACGGTGTGTTATACGAATCTGTGCGGACATAAATTGAAAACTCAAACAGTTGACTTGCGCTTTTGGAGGTGGTGCTTCCTTTACATTCATTTAGTGTACAAAAGTTACTTGTTCGTTACGGACGCACGCGATAAAAAATTGTCTTTTGTGAAATACCACTAACTGACTTGAAATTTGGCAAGAAAAATCCTAATAGAGAGTAGGTATCCGATATGAAAGGATTTTTCAAAATTCAACCCTCCATCGGAACGTGAGTAAAATCGCGGGGCGAAAAGCTTGTATGTCGTATAAAAAATACTATTATTGAGGCGATGATATCTCAATTATAGTGTTGTCAGATATTGTGAGGAATGTCGTGATTTCGAATCCTAGAAGCCATCTTTGGGCTTGAGCTTTCAGCGAAAGAGAAAATCCTTATGTATCCATAGCACGATGATAGAGCACTTAGTACCATCATTAAGTTTAAAGCACCAAGCACTATCCCTGTGTTCCATTAGTTACTTTTGTAAGTAACTGCTGGAAAAAGTATCTTACCTTCCAGGCATTGTAATAGATCGGCAACATATTGGCAATCCCAATCTTAAATCGTACCTGATATTGTATGTAAGTTAATAAGGCGATGATAGCTCAGTGGTAAGTGACGTCGAATACCGCGGCGAAGGTCATGAGTTCGAATCCTACAATGAGATTGAGCTTTCGGTGAAGGAAAAAATCGTGAGGAAACTACAGCACGGTGGTAGGGTACTATGTGGTACTCGACTGGCTGGCTACCACCCTCAACTTGAAAATCTGTCGCCAAGCACCTGTTGGTGTGTTCTGGCAGTTGCACTTGAGAGCCAGTTGCCCTTGCCCTTAAGGCATTGTAATAAAGTGTACAACACGTTGGCAGTCCCCCTGGTATTGCTAATGTCTATAGGCGACGGTAGTCACTTACCATCAGGTGACCCGCCTGCCTCGTTGTCACTAGTGACATAAAAAAAAGGAAGCAAAAGTAAAAATAAATATCTTTACAACTGTATAATCCTCGAAAAGATAGGTACCTATAATATAAGTTCTAAGAAGGTATCTGTTTCTTTGACATTACTTTAGGGCTTAGCATAACACATATTTTTGTCTTTAATTTCCTTCAAGTTGTCTTGACTCGTTAGCGTACTTGCAAGTTCGATTAAACAAAGCACGGAACGTAAAAGGGTACCAGAGGGTCACATTACAATGTTGCCGATAATTTGTGCAGTCTGGGTTCTCACTCATCTCATTAACACGTGAGACACTACCTGAGTACCTAAGTGGTGATATTACGTACCTTTCCAAAAAAAAGTGGCCCCTTGTCGTTGTTTAACTTAGAGTCTAAGCACCACATTATAGAACAAAAATAAACAATAAGTCTTGGGACAAAATATCTATTCGGCAGTTTAGCGGTGAAAACAAAGCAGACAGACAAATAGAGTTACCATCTCATTTATAGTACTAGCTTTCACCCCGCGGTTTCACTCCGGTTGTTATCCTGATAAATTAATGGATTTTTCATTTCAAACAAATTATTTATTTTATTAGTTGACTTATAAATAGAAATTTTGGTTTAATTTATTAATATTCGTTTAAATTAACTGAGATTGTCTTTTTTTTAAATGGAATTAATTTTATTCCAAACCCCCATCAAACTATAGCGTCATTATTATTACGTTTCAATAATGTTTGTAACCCAAATTTTTTATGCAAACATGATTTCTGCTAATGAAGGATTGCATTAACACGACTAAAATCGTCTCGATTCTTATGCATCACTAGCGGTCACCTCACTAGCTATAGTCTATGGGCGCTATATACATGTGTTAGCTTTTCTATTTTATAGAATATTATTTTACAAGATCTCAAAAGGAAACATACTGTAGTCACCACGCCCGAATAATATTCCATTATCAGTAAATCTATTACACATCGAAATTATTTGAGAATGCCTTTGAAGTCTTTTATTTATATAATATTTTTCAAATTCATTTTTAGTAATAACTTAGTGATTGCAGTCAAAGTCAGTCAAAAATTTTTCTTGTGCAAAATAACATCTACCACTTGACTCTCCTCTTAACACAAAAATAAAGCCTCACAAACATTTCACATAAAAACAAACAGGTACATACGTCATACATGTACACAAAGATTATCAGTTTCAGAGACAAATTACACAAGTGGTAGCGTCCTAAGTGAACCGAAAGCGCTTCAAATATAAATATTATGTTTATATATTGATAGAGTTGAGCGTTTGTCAAACAGAGTCGTGTACGGTGCCAATATTAACTCTAGTTATCGGGCTGTGGTGCTGTGGGTGAACCCCACTGTCAAGGTCACGGTCAAGGTTGCACCGTTTAACATTTACGCTGTCAACATTTTGAAAATATTTTCTGGAGGTTACTCTACATTAAATTAAATACTGTTGACGCATTTGATTTATTTCATTGAATAATCGAGAGTGTGCTCTTAATATTGATAAAATAGAAGTTTATGGTTAATTAAATTTTCAGATTTAAATAATGTTAGTTATATAACATTAAAATTACGACGGTCAAACTTAAATTAAAAAATGTAGCAACAACTTCGTAGCACTTTCGTAGCACACATTTATATTTGTAGGTATCTATTTTTTTTTCTTACAAAATTAAATAATTTGAAGGATTATTTCATTAATCAAAAATAGATAAGTAGTGGTTGTCTTACATTTGTGAAATTGTTGGTACATTATTAAAATTTCGGATATCATAAAGGGTATTAAAAAGCACTCATTTATTCAAATACCTATTAAGATTTATGAACGTTAGATAAAACAGAAATCTAATCAGAGACGGAAAAAACTCAGTATTATTAACTGAATCATTCCAGTGGGGTTTTTAATGTACCAATCTTAAAAATATGAGAAGTTTATAAGGGAATATTATTATACCTAATTAAATTTCGATTGACAACAGCTGTATATTTAATTTATCAAGGCAAACTCCTTAGATTACATTGGTTGTGTTACCAAATATTTTCTGTGCAAGCCCCGCTGTGTGTGCTGTGTACATATTATTTATGTTTGTGTGTTGTTATGTGTGTAGAGCACATATTTAGCTGGGTCCAATAGGCGGCCCCTTAGCTTTTCATGGAGAAATCTTTACACAATTCTTCTTGTACTAACTACTGACCTATCAGTAAAATATGTTGGAATATATTCTGTTTTATATCAAAAAATATAAAAAAAAAACTAAACATATATTGGCCATCCAAAGAGGAAAAGCTGCCAGCCTGCTAGGAACCTTGCCGATCGGCAGCAGCGGCAGCCTCGAAGAAGTTTTTTTATATAATTACTTATAATTTGTATATTTGTTGTAAATAAATTGTAAATATATAAAAAAAACATAGGATGGTCACTAAAATTAAATAAATTAAATAAAGACACACACGTCTATCTGATCCAAACTTAGCAGATAACTGATATACTACATAAAAGTACTACTTCTTTTTTGTAAATACTTAAGTACTTAAATACACCCCAGACTCAGGACAAACAGACATGCTCATGCCCACAAATATGTGTCCTGGATGGGAATCGAACCCACGACCTGTGGCAACCTGATGTGATGAGATGTGAGGAGTGCTAAATTCATTATCGTTCATGGCGGCGTTTTAGTGTACCTACTCACTGCTTAATTTGATAATGCTATGAATAAATTCAAACACACCTTACATTAAAAGTGAAAACAGAAATAACTCAATAGTAAAAATCAAATATTAAAACTAATTAAAATTCATGACACCACCCATAAGATTTGTTTGTTTTGTAAGTATATAACGCTCCATGATTGGTCACGTGTTACCAACGAATCGAATGACTTCAATTCAAATAATAAACGATAAGGTCGTACAAAATTACGCAAATAGAACAGTCCCAATGTCCTCATTAACATTCTAAACTATCAAAGAAGAGACCTTTGTAAAACAGGTCTTCGGAAAACAAACTCTTGCGCAGCGCGCGCGCGCCGACCGCTCAGCAAACAATATGGCGATAACGCGGCGGCCATCTTGTGCACAGAACGAGGTTACGACGACGCAAGCTGGAAATTTAAAATTATGATTTTATTACTAGATATCATAATTAGTTTTAACCATGGGTTAGTCACTGTAAAGATATTTATAATGAGAGATAATTCTGCTCTTATGTAAATTTATCTTAGGAACATATTGTTTTTAGTGTTGAGTTAAAGGTCGCAGATATTATAGACTGAATAACATCAGTAAATATCTTTTTTTTCATGTTAAAAAAAACTCTTTAAGTACGCTAGGTAGGGATTTATATAATAATTGTATAAAGAGAAATGGCTTTATAAAGTATAAATGTCCTACAAGCTTTTTATTCTGTTTAATGTATTGAAAAGGAGACAGAAGATTGTTTTAATTTTAGTAGAATCCCATTTCGTATTTCCTGTGGAAAATCCGAAATGGGGTCCTCGTGGTCCTTACCGAGTTCCATGTAACAACCAAATTCAAAAATATATTTATTAAATGAACTCTAATGAGTACTAGTATTTTTAATCGTCACATGTTTGATTTATGAAAATCTCTAACGCACGGTTTGGAAGGTTGCTTTTGCTGAGAAGAGCCGGCAATAAACTCAGAAATTATTCTATCTTAGTTACGAGTGATTTAGTAAGCAAGCTCTATCTATCAACTATCTATTAATCGAGTCAGCGTACCGCGGAGGACACAGCATATTCATGCACACATATGTCTGTCCTGGATGGGAATCGAACCCACAACCTGTGCCGTAACAGGTAGTGTCCTAACAAACCACGCCAACTGGGGCAGTTGGTGGACATACTCTATCTTTCTAATCTATACTAATATTATAAAGAGGTCAAATTAACATAGGTAATATTTTTACCCCGGGATAAGATAAGATCCCACGCGGGGAACGCGGGTGAAACTGCAGAGGACAGCTAGTTTAATATATTATGAGACAATCAAAAGTAGTATTTCAGTTACAAAGACCTCTACAATCAAAGAAACACTGGTCTTAAACGCATAGCATCACAATGTACCACGATTTCGCAATTCAAACACTAACAATTAACATAGTAGAAAAACAGGCTAATCCCGCCATGGAGTGAGACAGAGAACAAATTTGCTGTATCAACAATCAACCGGCACCTAACATCGGTATATGCGTTCCGTAAGGCTGCGATCGCACCATCGATTCTGGATCACCGAGGACCCGCGTGTGAAATAAATAAATATCCTGGGACATTCTTCATCTGATCTTAAACTAAGCAGAACTTTTAATATGTAAACCAGCTAACTGATATACATAATACAACTTTGTTTTAAATACCTCAGACTCAGAATCGAACCCACGACCCACGAGTAGTGTGTTAACCAATCTCACCAATCTTTGCAGCCCGTCTCTATACATATGTAATTAAATTAATTGAACCTGGCTCCCATCTGGAATTGTATAATATTTAGACACCATTCGTAGCACCTGAGGAGTCAATGTATGTATGAATTGATACGATCATACATGAAAATGGGCTCCAAAATCAATGAAGTTATTACTATTAGTTTCATTTAGGGTCATTTTTAGACTGTCTACTGTAGTGGTTACTATCACCCTCAAGATGAAAATCTGATGTCAAGCCCCTATCAATGCGTTGCGACAGTTGAACTTAAGAGCCTTACCTTGTAAGCATTTGAAATTGTTGGCAACACATTGGCAATCCCCTGGTATTGCTAATTTCCTTAATTTCCATATCTTTTGAACGTGAGTTACTAATAGTATTTAATCCTGACTAATTAAATTAATTATTTAATTCAATAGATAGTGCCACCTACAAAGACGCGCCCAATATCAATATGTTGATATGTATATGTCGATTTTCAGCACTACAACACTAGCATAAGGATGTACCTACACTTGCACTGTAAGGGAGTGGATTAGGAGATTAGTCTGCTCTTACTCTAAAATAGTAGAGATAGAGACTGAAAGTATTTTAAATAACGGCTTACTCAAAACTGTAGTAGGTAGGTACTTGTTTATATCATACTAAAAAGTAGTTTAAATATTTAATAGCAATTTATACCTAATAAAGAATAGTTTACTTCGACAATTATCTGTACCTTTTACGCTAGCCCTAATGGAGAGTCACCGCCGCGCCGAGCCGCGTCGCCCGCTGGCACTGCAAATATTTCAACAAAGATACAGGGGCGCTCAACTCTAACTTAAACTATACCAGTGTACATACGGCTTATAACGAGAAACTGAATAATGCCTGCTAATATGTGCTTGTTTGATTGTTACTTAGATTTACATCTAAAATCATTATGATATTCTTAGAACACTTGAGTCATTTATTTTTACTATTAATTAGGTATCTACGTATATAGGTAGGTGGGAGATTTTTGAGATGGCATTGGGTTTTACGATGCTGAAAAACTCTGAAACAGTGCTAATTTTTCATAGTAAACGTCACCTTTGCTGGATCGAAATGTATGAAAAGTGATTTTTTATTTTTGCTACCGTAGAGTTATTTAATATCTAAAATTCAAAAATCAATACATAAAAATAGATAAAAATCAATACATAGAAATATCGAAATATCTTGAAAATGGTAAACTTTTTACAAAGGTAATTTTTGTATATTTGGTAAGTGACCCGCGCACCATCTCCGCCTTCAGTTTGTCGCACTACTAACCGAACATCCTGTGAAAAATTCTTCCAATGCATGCCTTCGAAAAGTACGCACAAGCCTTTGGAAATTACTACTACTAGACTAATATTTTTAATAAAAAGATGACTAATCTAAAATGTAATCCTAGTTTCCAGCGACGGGAATACACGAGCGATAGAAGTTAATTATTTCTTTATTTTCAAAATCCATGGTTTATTCGAATGGATCTATTAATAATACACGTTAGAAGATATCTATTATCATTGTTTCAGTAAGCAGTAAAATATCAATTGCTCCCAAATGACAAAGTTTATTTTTTAATATTTTTCACAGTAATATAAAAATACATATTTCATTGAGTATTACTTAATATTTATTACACAAAAGTGTGTACAGAACAATAAGTAATATCATTTCACAATAGGTACAATTTACAGACGAGTACATCAATGTTTGAACATGTGGGTCGGATCTTCCGATGAAATATTGTATATTAATGTACACATACTCATATGTAAGTACAATGCACGCGGACAAAACTATCAAGAAAAGTCTGGAATTAAATAGGTATGTATGCTTATTATTGAGGTACCGATGGGTTTCTAGTTTTATTATTTTGTTGTGCAAGACTTCGTGTGTCACTACAACATAAAATATAGGCAATTTTTACCAGCTAACATAAGATTTTTTACATAATAAGTACCTCAATAAAATTTGAAATAGACAATTGAAATCAATAATTTCAAACAATTTTCAACTTCTTATAGTTGATTGTCATATTTTTTTTGGTGTAAAAATGGTATAATGTACGGGGCTTTATACAAAATGGTAATCATGCGATCTATTATTTATGGTTTTAATGAAATATTTTTTTTTAAACTCTAACGTGGCAAACAAGCATATTATTATGCCTCGCCTGATGTATCACCATCACTCGCGCGTTGCCGATCCAAAAGACATAAAATTAAGAACATAGTCAAAGGTTATTTTATAATTGGAAACTTTAGACTTTCTACAGCTCTTTCATTTTCATAACTTTTTAAGCAAGTCTATAGCTTGACGCTCCTACGAACCTGGCTAATAAATTTTAGTGTTCCGTTTAAAAATGGTATTCAACGGAGCCTTAAAACCACGATGCATTTATATAACTGTCACGCAATGTGTATACTTTATAATAGATTATTAATTGAGATCACTAAATTACCAATTAAATATTTTAAATCTAGGCTTCAGACATGGCTAGGGGAGAGAATTTTTTAATCAGTTAAAGAGCTTTTGACGTATAAGAAATTATTTTTAAAAATGTATTTGAAATAATTTTCCAATATTTTGTTAGTGTAATGTATGTATAGTATCTTACTTTTTTTTTTTTACTATCTTACTAATATTATAAATGTGAAAGTTTGGATGGATGTATGTTTGTTACTCATTTACGCCAGAACGGCTGAATGGATCTGGATGAAATTTGGCATGGGAATGATTATAGTCTGGAATAGCACATAGGCTAGTTTTTATCCCGGGAAAGGATAAGACCCCTCGGAAACGCGGATGAAACCGCGCGGAACAGCTAGTAATTAAATAAATTCTTAATTTGATGTTACAAGTATGGACTACTCACGAGCATGCCTGCGAGCTGCGACATTTAACATTTGCATGACAAAACTGGCAGAATATGTGAATCACTTGTATTTCTATCTTATGTTTCTATTCTCGCAAATAAAAATCTTTATCTTTAACTGTCTGTCTACTGTCTGTCTGTCACAGACGGGTTATGATATTAAAAACAATGCTACAAAAACTGGAAATCCTAGGAAAAAAATACTCTAAGGTGTTTAATGAAAGTTCTATTAGCAGAAAAAAATCAGCGACGCATGCACACAGCCACATGAAGATCGCACTCTAATCGCGTGGAGCGTGGTTTTCAAATATTAGTGTTTGGCAAAGAAATCAAGCCGGGGCGGGCGCGGGGCGCTGGCGTTGTGTGTCCGACTGTTTGTACGACGACCCCAATCAACTGACTGCTCTGACAACTGTATTATAAGCTTTTAGTGTTAGTTTTGTGTTATAAATGCATACTGCATACTCGTAGTATAAAATGCGTAAATTTTTATAAAAAAAGAATTTGGTGTAATAAATAAAAGACGTCTAAAACTTTACTGCATTTCTACGTGGTAAAATAGTTTTACAACCAAAGAAAAGTGTAAGGTTTGCCGACGATTGTTTGCCAACAGAACATGCATTCTGTTCCACAGTAACTCATCCCCAGATAAGTTTACAAGTATATAAAAGTTTTTCAAAAGCCTAACGATTGTAATCCTCAATAATTCTGTCGGAAACGAACATAAAATCATCTACAAATCATTACCGATTCATCTGTAAGTGTACTTGTGGAAGTGGCGATTTCCCATCTTCCGGTTCGTCCCCAATTAATCCGTTTGACGGCAAGTTAAAAATCGTTTAAACGCTACCTGAGCGGGCGGCGACCAATTGAATTATTAATGCAGCCTCCACAAACGGCGCGGGTACATATTTACTCGTCGCGTAAATAGATGCGCACACAACCAACACGCGTTTTCTGCATAGTATATGCGGGGATGTGAGATAAATAAAATGTTATTGATAAAATAGTATTTCTTGCATATCTTACTAGTAGTTTACGAGTCATTTGTGTTCACCCCCACCAAAAAGTATTTTAAAAAACACTTCCTACTTTCTAAAATATATCGTAGATCACCAGATAACTCGATATCCTCAGCAAGGTTAGTTGTTTTTTTGCAACAAAACAGTTCCTGCTGTCATTTCTGGAATTAACCTTACAGTATTATTGGAAGGGATGGATTAAATTAAATACCTTTTTAGTTTTGTGCATCAATTAATTTGAAATCATGCCCTTTGTTACTGAAACTACCGAAATACGTTTCACAATAACCCAAATACATAATTCACCGAATTTTCAAAATACAATATTAAATTATCACATTGAACAATATTTGTAACCTACAGTCAACCGACAGACCGAGAACCGATTTTGGTAGAAAAAATATTGCCAGTCTACAAATATTCTAATAATTTTAATGATGTGGCAAAACTTTTAACAATTACTGCTATATGACCGACGGTTTTTTTTAAATTCTGGTTAAGCTTGTGTTTGACCACAATCTCACCATGGTAAGTGAAAGCACACAAAGCCTAGATGGGAACTGGCTCTCAAGTGCAGCTGTCGGAACACACCGATAGGTGCTTGGCGACAGATTTTCAACTTGAGGGTGGTAGCCAGCCAGTCGGGTACTATAAAGTACCCTACCATCGTGCTATGGTTTCCTCACGATGTTTTCCTTCACCGAAAGCTCAAGCTCATTGTAGGATTCGAACCCACGACCTTCGTCACAGTATTCGACGTCACTTACCACTGAGCTATCATCGCCTTGAAGAACGGTATTAAACGCATTATGAAAGACAATCATCGATCATAACATTTGTTATTTTACTGTGATTATTTTGATTTATGAAATAGGGCTCTGGTGAGGCAATATCCATGTATTTAGAAATGTTTATACGTATATACGTATACGTATATACGTATGTTTATACGTTTTAAAAGTATATACCTAGCTAGACTTATAAATTTCTACCTCAGTATTTATCTATGGTAGTTAAATTAAAAATCAAAGTTTACTGTGATAAAGATGTATCACAGTAAAATAATATATAAAATGTTATAATATTTTTTCTGAAACTTTACTATATACTATAATCGCGTTCTTGTACACAATACGTACGTAAAAGGCCGTAGTTTTCCCGGTTGCGCGCGCTACTCATGCATGTGTGCGTGTGCGCTTTATGTGTACGTGCAGGGTTGGCCTTTTGCGACGAGGGGGGAGTAGGGGACGTGGGGGGGAGACTTACTAGGAACAGTGGAGTCGCTCTCTCTTCATGTATTTGCCGACTTGTGCAATTAACAGCTCTTTATGAATATTCAACAAGAGTCGGGATGCGAGTTTTTATATTAATTGATGTGTAACTTACATGAAAACGGCGCTGTGGTGAGTTAACGCAGGCCACTTTTCAGTATGTGCACATCATTTTTTGCTGTGGATTTTCAGGTTTACGTAAATGGGTTTTGTAGAGATTCATTCTTGGTTTTATTTGCGATGTTTGCAATTTATTCTCTACATAAGAATAATAAATGATAATATTTTTCGCAAAGTTGTATATACCACATAGAACTAGCTTAGGTACAAAGTTGTTACTACGATACAAAGTTAAGCCTAACTCAATTCATCGTTAAAGTCCTATAAGTCTAATCGCTTAAAACACAGAAATTATAAACAAAATACGTAATTATTCTTCTTACGACTTTTGTTCAGAAGATTTAAAGAAAATGTAATGTAATCATATTCACGAACCGTCCACAGTCGAAGCTCCACGCATTCCGCGGAAAACTGTGTTAGAGCGAGATATCATTGCGTTTAAAGAGATGGCAACAACGGGGATGAGTCTTCGCCAGTTACCTCCAAAGAAGCATACGTACATGAAAATTGAAATTAGAAAATTGATCTTTAAGAGTAGAGTTTGAAGTTGAAATTAAGTTGGGCGGTTTTGTGTGTGAGTATTGTGCGTGTTGTATTAAGGCAGAAGAGTGCGGACAACAAATATTGATTCGGTAGAGGGTGTGAGCGGGTGTGTGTGGGTACTAAGGGTGCAAGGGAGGGAGGGCCAGGCGCACATAATTTGGACTAATTCCTGGTATGTTGACACAGGCTTGTCGGGTTGTTCAGTGCGGCTGCGGCCGATCAACTCTCATTTTCTTTATCCAAACTTTTTGAATGGAACCCTGAAGAAGTTTCAGATGCTCCAATCAAGGAAAAAGCTTATTATCTATTTATGGAACTGGAAAGTTTTTAAGTTACACGTGGCCAGCAATATTGCAATATCAGAACTCAACCTTTTTGTTCTTTATCACTAGTTGATAAAATGTTTCATCTTAAAAAATATATAAACACAAGATTTTTTTTCATTAACATCATTATTTTTTAATAAATAACATTGTTAACAATATTTTGAATAAAAAAGTGAGTAAAATATGACATTTGCACTTACAAATGGGAAGTGTTTGTACAAGACAGATAGATGCGATGGTACAGTTAACCGCAAAAGTATATGATCACTTTATTAGCCACATTGTACATTTAGGTAGGTACGTAATTGACAGTTTGTATTCAAGCTGTCAGGATAATACTATCTTCATAACTCTGTTGTTAATCACTGAAATCTCAAGCTTACTGTAAATTACTTGAAGCTTATTTTGCTCTTACATCATCAGTCAATACCTCACTAGTTAGGTATAGCCTTAAAATCAAAGTAGGTACCTACCTAGTAAAGAAAAATATTCTGATCTCTAACTTACAATATACGACTTAATTTTATATGAGGCACCTATAACTTACGTAATCAGCTCCAACATACAGATATTCTCGTTCATTTATTTCTGAAACGTAAATTTTAGGTACAGAGTAGGTATTTATCAGTTGTAGCAACCTAATGGGGTAACCTTAAGGGTCACCTGGTAAGGCGATGATAGCTCAGTGGCAGTGACGTTGGTTACCGCGGCGAAGGTCGTGGGTTTGAATCCTAAAATGAGCTTGAGCTTTCGGTGAAAGAAAACATCGTGAAATCATAGGGGCACCCTCAAGTTGAAAATCGCCAGTTCCCATCTAGGTTTTGTGTGCTTACCACCTTCGGCCACATCATCACTTACCATGGTGAGATTGTGGTCAAACACATAACTTATAACTTATTCAGAACTAGCTTGCCGCCCCGCGGTTTCACCCGCGTATCCTTTGAGATTAAATTTCATAAATCTTTACTCGTCTACATCTTAAAAACAATACCTGTGAAAAAAATCAGCTTTCTAGGTCTATGTGTAGGCTGGGCGTTAATGAGTCAGTCCTTCTCATTTTTCATACCAAGAAACGGAAATAACTCCTAACTTTGAATACCCGTTTCACCCCTTCAGAGGTGGAATTTTAGAAAACGCTAAAACATGTGTTTCTTTATTTTTATTTGTTAGCCTAAAAACAAAGTTTCATGGTTCTAGCTTCAAAAACGACGGACTTCCGTACAAATTTCCACCCCGTTTTCACCCCCTTAAGGGTTGAATTTTAGAAAACGCTACAATACGTGTTTCTTTATTTTTATTTGTTAGCCTAAAAACAAAGTTTCATGGTTCTAGCTTCAAAAACGACGGACTTCCGTACAAATTTCCACCCCTTTTTCACCCCCTTAAGGGTTGAATTTTAGAAAACGCTAAGATACGTGTTTCTTTATTTTTAATTGTTAGTCTAAAAACAAAGTTTCATGGTTCTAGCTTCAAAAATGATGTGACTTCCCTATAAACTTTCAACTCCCTTTTCACCCCCTTAAGGGTTGAATTTTAGAAAACGCTAAGATACGTGTTTCTTTATTTTTAATTGATAGTCTAAAAACAAAGTTTCATGATTCTAGCTTCAAAAATGACCGACTTTCATACAAACTTTCAACCCCTTTTTCACCCCCTTAAAGGTAGAATTTCGAAAATTCCGTTCTTATTCCTCGGTCAAGTTTTAAAAACAACACCTGAAAAAAAACAGCTTTCTAGGTCTAAGGGTTTAGGCTGGGCGTTGATAGATCAGTCAGGACTTCTACTTTTATATATATAGATTTAAAAAACAAGTGACTATAGACATAGCAATACCAGGGGGATCGCCAATGTGTTGTACACCTTGTTAAAATGCCTTAATCGTAGACACCAAGGTTTTATAGGTATAAGCAGCACTCAAATTCGTCAATATAAACGTATGTAGGCACACAGCCACGCCTACAAACATGGGAACAGAAAACAAGCCATCAGTAGCACTTAGTGTATGCTCACGAATACATCGGCATACATATTCATGTGTTGAAGTTATACGAGTACCTACATGAGAAATATGCCGCTGTGTTTCGGTCGATTCAGTATTTTATGTAAACTTCTAGATATTGTCTCATTAATTGATTTTTAGGGTGATCATTGGCCTCAAGTTCATAATTTTATCTGCCTGTGAGTTCTGGCAGCTACATGTTATGTTGTCTTTTCGACATTGAAAGCGGTTTGTACGCTGACAATCTTCCAGGACTTGCTAAAGTATAGACATTAGTCTTGGTGTCTGTATAATATTTTAATTACTCGTATAAATTAGTATCGCAGAAAAAATTACCTGTCCTTGAAACTTTGTGTGCTTATAACTTTCAACACTTTTAAATGATCGGATTCAGGATTTTGGTTTGGGAGGGGCTTGTCTGAGAGTAGGTTTTATCAAGCCCTAACACTAAAAAGGACACAAAAAAAATATATATATAGTAGATAGTACCTACATATTTGCTTTAAAGTGCACAGGAGGACTCAGATGCTTTTGGAGGGTGCTTCAGATCCGCTACTGTGTTGAGATTGTTATAAAATAATTCCTAATATATGATCTTTTTTGCTATTACTGACAATAACAGAACATAAAATTTGATATTGATCCGTGGCTACGTGGGCGTATTAAATAGCCATTACAAATTGAACTAAGCTTGGTTCACATCTACTTGCGACAAATTGATAAAATTTTGAATAAAAAAAAATTGCAATATTGTCCAAAAATTTTACCTTCTCGAGATTCTTGCCGGTTCTTTTCAGTTGAGTTCAGACTTCCGAAACTGTAGCATATTCTGTAGCACCACTCATAAGTGGCTTCCTAAACGGCATTAATAGTTTCTTTTTGATATGCAAATAGTGTCTTTGATAATTATATAGGTACATATTATCTAGATACGGCGTAGAAAGCTTACAAACAATCTGTATTATTTGAAAAATAAATACCTACATTTTAGCTTATGTTGAAATCATATCGCAGTATTAAAAATATCCTTATATAATATTTAAAATAGGTATATATATAATATTATATATAGTTTTAAGGCGATGATAGCTCAGTGGTAAGTGACGTCGAATACCGCGACGAAGGTCGTGGGTTCGAATCCTACAATGGGCTTGAGCTTTCGGTGAAGGAAAACATCGTGAGGAAACCATAGCACGGTGGTAGGGTACTTTGTAGTACCCGACTGGCTGGCTACCACCCTCATGTTGAAAATCTGTCGCCAAGCACCTATCGATGTGTTCCGACAGCTGCACTTGGGAGCCAGTTCCCATCTAGGCTTTGTGTGCTTACCACCTTCGGCCACATCATCACTTACCATGGTGAGATTGTGGTCAAACACAGCTTATCCAGAATAAAATATATATATATATATATAATATACTGTAGTCTCGATTATACTTGAATAACAGTAGGTAAGTATAGGTACATATACCAAATAAGTAAACACATGCGGCATCCGTTATACGCTTATCGCACTAAACAAACTCACTTCGCTGTATCTTAAAATACTTCCATATACCACGTCTAAGGTAAGGTAAGAATTTCTCAGAAAATGTTATACCTATCAACAATTTAAAAAATACGACGTAAGTACAACGTCAAGCTCGTCATTTCAACCTAATGAACGAATGCGCTATGGATTGAATTCAATACCTAACTTCAATTGCTTCTTATAATATCAGCTATCTGCCAATGAAAGACCCGTAAAAATCGGTCCATCCGTTGCGGAGATTAACCGAACAAACAGACTAAAATGAGCGAATCGACCAGTACCTAAATGCGCATAAAAAAACCTTAATTAAAATAAATACATAAACATTTTCCACTTGTTGGTTTGTGTGAAATATTATTTGTGTATTTTAGTAAATAAATTAAATCCCTGTAGTCTACTAGCATAGTAATAGTTTCGATTATTTTTCCAAATCGAATAACAATCTGCAACATTAAAATTGGCCAGCAAACCAACTTTACTTATTAAACTTCGATAAATGAGGCGGTGCATAAAATCGCATGTTCAGCCCTTGGGCGATCCCTTCCTATAGGATACCATAAGGGTATGGGGGCCCTTTTAACAGCAGATCATCCGCGATCTTACCCGATATTAGCACCGCGGGCTAAAAGGGCCTCATGAATATAAAAAAAACTTAGTAGGCTGGTAGTATCTATGGAGAGAACCAATATAAATATGTAATGATTTTTTTGTACCGTTTATTAAAATTTTGATTTAGTCAACGATTTTTAGAGCTCTTTGTTATAGCATTATTACTGTTTTTAATACGCTTTTTTTTATTAAAATGTTTGAAATATCAATGGTAAATGTGCTTTTATAATATCTTATAGGATACCTATTGATTATTAGTTTTAAATTTATTTTATTGTATAGTTATGTTATGTACTCTATCGATAAATTTACTATAAGTACCTACTTTACTTAGCAGTTTCAAAATTTGTAATATCATAAAATTACGTATTCTTTGTAATGAAAATGTGTATTTCGAATTCATGAAACCATACCTTGCCAACTAGGCTATAGCTTTGGAACGGTAAATATACCCATTTATTAGTTCTTTTTTAAGTCTATCCTTGTCTAAAACTCTAGGCAAATAATCCAGATTCCAGGTATCTATATGTTACTAACAAACCGTATTGGTCCTATTTTCCGGCCTACATCGACAACGACCGATTCGCTTTATTTACATCAAGCTCGTCCGTTAGCAAACAACTATCGAGATATTTTCTATTCCATCTTGTTTTTGCACAATCTTCTATAATGCACTATGGCTTTTAATATTGACTTTTTATGGAAATTCTAATAATTAAATTGTTTATTTACGAAAATTGCTACGAATATTTATTGCTATCGAATGCATCTAAGTTATATTACTTAGAATATGCAAATATTTGAAACCCAATAGATACCTACTTATCATGCACAGTAACAGAAACTGTAGAATAAAATAAAAATAATTCAAACATAAAATGGTTGTAGTCAAAACGATTTATTTTAGACTTTGGGTACCTACCATTATATCGTACCATTACCTACATATTATATCGTACAGCATTTTCTAGTAGAACGAGATATTTTGTGGACCATGTAAAACGCACCAATGCTAATGAAAAATATTATAAAGTACTCCATAATTCATAATTAACGGTCAGACTAGGCAAGCAAGATACAAGATGGCGGCGGCGGTGGCGGCGCGGCCACGTGACCTCACAATGCGTTTTTAATTGCAATCATTCCGTGTTTTATGTTGTTTGCGCACTTTCCGTATGTTTGCACAAGCGAGGCCTTTATTTATGGCCGGTGGGAACCCCAGGGGAATTAATTCGCTTTTGTATTACCGCACCGTGAAGGTATTAACTCCTAAACTATATCAGGTTAGGTACGTTATATTTCGCGTGGGATTTCAAACGAATATAGTATAGAAGATATATGGTAAAAAGTCTTAAATGTTAACAATACTTTCGTATGTTATTATTATTTAATATTTTTTATTATTTAATCTAAAGTAATTAATGACGCCCAAAAACAAGCCATATTTGCTTGTCAAGAACAATAATGTGAAACAAATCAGGTAATTTATTATGCAATTTATTTATAACTTTTTATTAAGTGAAAGTGGGACTTCATCGATAGACATATTTAAAAATTGGCTATAAAGTACCTGAAAGGCCTAAAAAATTAGCACATGTAAATTAATAAAAAAAAAGTTCGCTCATTTACGAGCCCCTTAAGACTTTCGCAAAACATAGACAGCAATGTCTACGTAGGTAACAGAGATACGTATACCTATGTAGCTGGTAACTAATGTAGGTAACTACATACTTAATCTACTTAACACTGAGTTACCGAGGTATTACAAACTAGTGTGTTTGCACATCGGCGGCTCCGTTTTACATAAATTGTAGATTCGGTGCTCTTTAAGCCTCCGCCGACGACGTTCAGTTGCTTAAGTTTTGTAAATTAATGAAATTGCACGATTTAACGCAGCTGTTTCGTGCTTAAAATGATATACTATACTTACTTACCAACTTTGGTACAATCTATGTTGTTTGTCCATTGTATAGATGTCTTGTTACTACTACTAAATATAGACAAATTGATACAGCAGTGTTTATACTGAAAATAACTCTCTTTCCCGTTACATGATAGAAATAAGAAAACTGATGATAATCTGACCTTATAAAACATAGATAAATTATCTGTCAAACCAAAAATCGTTGATGTTTTTAATAACACCTTTGATAGTGACACATGAAGCGTTCAATTACTGTGCCCGTCGGCCCCGGTCCCCAGACGTGCATAGCACCGATAAAACGGGACGCAGCCTAAGTAAATAACTAAACTTGAACGCATCTGCCTCTATGCTACGAGTATGCTGTACACAAACGAATAGAGCCCCTTCGTATAAGCATCCACTATCTATCTATACCGTTGATATAATCAATAAGAAAGTTATAAGCTTACCAACATGTTGTCTCTATTTATGATAAGATTTACCTACTTGATGGTAAAAAAATAATATTGTCAAAATTAAAACACTTAAATCTACTGACGTAAGTTTGAATTAACCTATTTATAGGTACCTATGTAGTATCTAACTTAACGAAGTATTTACTTCTAAAACCATACCTTCGCTAATTCTAAGATACCTCAGAAAGTGGACCCATGAAATCGGATATTCAACCTTCTCTCCTCTCCACAAGCATTGCTCTCACTTTGGCCAATCCAAGGATTATCTTTCTTACTCCTTACGTGGGGCCAGCGTAATGGCGGGAAATTCGAGACAAGATGGCCGACTACGGACGGACCTCTACGTTTAAGATATTGCTTTCATTATTTCAGTTACTTGCGTTTTATCTGTATTTAATTATGTCCAAATGTTTTAACGGTCAAAATCGATCGATCTAAGAAGGTAAAAACCTACCTACTTTCTTTACCTACCTACCGAATTGGTTTAAATATAGTAGGTAAGTACTTATACTATACTAGTTCCACGCGGTTTCACCCGCGTTCCCGAGGGATCTTTTCCCGGAATAAAAAGTAGCATATGTGCTATTCCAGAGTATAATCTATCTCCATGCCAAATTTCATCCAGATCCATTCAGCCGTTTTGGCGCAAGTGAGTAACAAACATACATCCATCCAAACTTTCACATTTATAATATTAGTAAGATTATTATATAGGTTGTATAATTATCAAGTATACCTAAGTATCTTGTATAATAATAATAATAATAAAAAAGCCTTGTTTATTCCATAATATATAAATTACATCATCATATAAGTATATTTAAACAATTCGGGAATTTCAAATAAATTTCAATTAAATTAAATTTTAAATTACAATAATAAAAAATAAAAACAACACGAATTAAAATCAATAAAATACAAAAAAAATCATTATCATTATTGCATACAATTCAAATCACTATTATTAAGGACCTCTCTACCGAGTAAGTATCTTGTATATAACCAACTATTAAGTAGGTACGTTTTTTTTATTACTCTTGGATAAGCTTGTGTTTAACCGCAATCTCACCATGGTAAAATAAGTGATGATGTGGCCGAAGGACGTAAGCACACAAGGTCTAGATGGGAACTGGCTCTCAAGTGCAGCTTTCGGAACACACCAATAGGTGCTTGGCGACAGATTTTCAACTTGAATGGATTTCCTCACGATGATTTCCTTCACAGAAAGCTCAAGCTCATTTAGGATTTTAACCCACAACCTTCGACGCGGTATCCGACGTAACTACCACTGAGCTATCATCGCCTTAAAAAAGAAGTGTATTTAATTAACGTCACGTCAAAGCCATTGTTTCCGATTTTATTTATAATAATTATTATTGATGAACAATACTTGATTAAAATCTTTAGTTATTAATTGTTAAATAAAACACCCCTATTTTAACTGTGTGTTAGTAGCGCCATCTCTTGCTGATTCACGTAGGTACCTATTTATAAAAATATTAATAAGGACAATCACATGCGAAAGTGTTATGCACAATATTAAATTATATACATTTACCCATTGCTTTTTTAATAGAAGGGAATCGTATAACGTAGGTAATGATAAAGCTCATAGTCGAGTAACGAGCTGAAAAAAGTTTGGTACATATTCACGCGGACTCTTGTACACAATTCTATTTGCGGAAGCAATTTCGCGAAATGCCACAATTTATTTAAAAATTACGCCCTTGTTTGTGTGGACAAATATTGACGTGTTTGGTTTATGATAATGGCAACACAGAGCGGCAGGTACTCCGGTCGCAGGCTAGCGACAGTATTATTTACCTGAACACATATATTATTTAATATTTACCGTCGCAATGTAAAGTTAACAATATAATATTTGTTAAGTATGCTCCTCTTTTGAAAGTTAGTGTTTACACCTTACATGTGGTCTTTAATCATAGGTAAATTTGATGACTAAACAATAAATAGACAATCGACTTGTTGATTCGATTGCCAATCGGGTTTAATAATATATCACATAGGTATTACAGGTACTTTATTTTTGTAAAATGTACATTCATTGAAAATATGTAGGTACCTATGTAAATATAACCAGTTCATTTAGACATTGCATAGTAACGAAACAGTAGCTCGAAGTGATCATCTTAATCAATTTACAAGTGTTGACTTATTAAAGCGCCGCCAGTGCGCTGCCAAACAAACTCCTCGATCGAACGCAAAGTCTAACTGCAAACAATATCATCATAGTATTTGTACTGAAACAACAAATTTGTAGCTAGCTTTAAATGCAAGCCTAACACGCGGGCACACACTCGACTTGTGTACTGAGACAATATATGTAGGAGACTACTACGATCTTAAGCAACATGACAAAATGAATCTCCGCTTGCGACTGATACGGCCCAATTCAAACAGTCAGCGCCATTTTGTTTTGACAAGCGGCTATTTCGAACAACGTGTAACAAACGAAACCCGACTCTACTAGGACAGACTTAAAGCCGAAATGGGACAAAAGCTCGAAGGTGTAGAAACATTGGAAATTAAGGGAGGACCAGACACGATTCTATTTGCCGTCTAACGTGGTCCCGGGACGAAGTTACAAATATTTGACGTGTCAATTTTGTGAATGTTGACCGAGAATTGCGGTTAATATTCCCGTCCCAAACAACCTGGCTCCTGGCTGCGTGCGCGGCCACCCTTTAATTAAATGACTGAAATAGTCCAATTGTTAATTTATTAAGTTCAGTCGAGACTCGAATGAACATTAGGTACCTATTCGTATTATAATATAAATTAAATGAAATCTGGAACTGCCTCCCTCATAATGATATTAATAATTGGGTAAGTATGTATCTCTACCATTTCTTATACCTACTCGTACAAACCAAAGTTATTATGAAAAACTTTGGGTATCCAAAGCAGTGAAACCCATTATTTTAGGTAGTGATCGAATGCTCTGCTGACCTGAATAAATCCAATTTTATTTGCTAATAATTAAAGGCAGAACTTGGTTGTTATCGTACCGTGATGAAACAATGCCAAACAATCGCGAATCGATTGCAAAGACAAAACATTGTTACGGCTTGTTAGGTCCATATTGCTCGTTACCGCGCGGCTATTTATTCTCGAGTGGCAACATCGAAGAGTCTATAAACAAAAAAACACTTGGGCGACTGTTTTCATTGACAACAATGCGTGGGGCACTCCACCGTAGTGTTAAGAGCGAGGAGTAGAGTAGGCACTTACTTTTCGCGACATAGGTATCGGAGTAGGGGCACTCGGTTCAGTATTTTCATTGTGTGCTTTTAATTTTGAGTGCGCGAACTAGCTCGCTCTCCCGGGACGAATGTTTGCGAGGGTAATATTTGCTTCCGCTGTATAATTCAGCCGGCCGCCATATTTGCCAAAGAGCAATCATTTTAATATCGTCAGGCATCACATTAGGGCCGAGTGGGATACTTACTTTGTTGGATGGATTAATTTTTCAATTTTAATCATGCTTTTTGGAATATTCTAGTGGTAATTAAATTTATTTATTCGGTTATGATTTTAGTGTGAAGCGCGGTTCAACTTACATTCCTACATACCCATCCAACAATCTTATGTACCTACCTAGTCTAAGTCTTTTTGATACCGATCTCAGTAGGGAATTATGTAGGTTTCTAAGTACGAGTAGGTATATCTACCTAAAGGAGGATCTAATGTGTAGAACGTAACTCCGTCAAATCCCGTGCTTAAAAACAAAGGCACCCTATTTTTTTTACCTACCACAAGTGTCCACCGGGTCACCTGATGGTAAGTTAATACCGTCGCCTATAGAAATTCGCAATACCAGCGTGATTGCCGCTATGTTGTACATATTATCACAATGCCTTAGGGGCAAGTGACTCTCAAGTGCAACTGCCGAAACACACCAATAGGTGCTGGGCGACAGATTTTCAACTTGAGTGTAGTACCCAGCCAGTCGAGCACTACAAAGTACCCTACCACCGCGCGGTGGTTTCCTCAAGTTCCTTCACTGAAAGCTCAAGCTAATTGTAGGATTGGAACCCACGACCTTCGCTGCGGTATTCGACGTCACTATGACTGAGCTATCATCGCCTGAGATCATTTTATTATTGGACTAGATGAATTACTTAACTCTACCATGAAATATCCAAAGGTTGTAAATGATAAAGGTACCTAATAAATTGAGTAAAAATACTTAGTTTAGTTTATAGGGATGTTGTCTACTCAGTATTAAAGAAAAAATATCTAACACTAACCAGTGTACAAAACGTCTAAAAATACTCAACAAAACACGTTGTAAAATTCATATTTTTTATGATTTCCAATTTAACGACAACGATCGAGTATCTTCTACAAAGTACCTTATCAATATGCTAAGGTTTCCTCGACTGTGTTTTCCTTCGCCGAAAGCTCAAGCTCATTGTAGGATTCAAACCCACGACCTCGCCGCGGTATCTGACGTCACATATTGACACTGCACTGTTGCCAAGGTGTCATTGAGGTGGGAAAGGTCAGTCCATCATTTCTATGAACTCTAATGAGGCAACGATGTCTCATATAACTTTTCCTCAGCTCCCATAAGAGACATGTGAAGGTAATTACACGACAGCTATGTACAGATTGTCTTCCATATTTGAACAGTATCTATACGATAGCTGCGATCGCCTTTCAGTCTTCACGGCTTATTACTCAATTCTAATATAAACGCAATGAGATTTATATATTTGAGTACCTTTGTTGTATCTTTGGTAAAAACCGAACATTAATAACAACACCATTGTGCAACTCGGGACAATAAAAAACACTTTTACCTAAGGAGATAAAACCTAACGAAGGGGCACCGAATAAGGATAAAACTGCCATAGTATCGCCATCTGTGAACATTATGCCCAGAAGTAAAATGAATTTTATGAAAAGCGCCATCTATTGCCATTTACTCGCTCGGCAACACACTACATTTTACCGTGATTAACTGGATTAATCTTAACTTAGATTAAAATGTAAATAATAAACAATAATTATATTAAAATATTTATTAAAAGAAAACAATATCAGACAGTAACCATATTTTATCATAGCGATGATTGGACGGTGACAACCCAAAGTAATATGTCGTTGGGAGACAAAATTAACCTTTTTAAATGACGACAAAGTACAAATATAGTGTTCTATGTGATATTCAAAATATTTCTTTTTTAAATAAATTAGCAACTATCTGGCCCACAGACGAAGTCATGTTCAAATAATCCCATAGGAAAAGCACTTTCAGTTTTTCCCTAAGTTTTCCCGGCAACGTTTCCATTTTATGAACCTCATTTGAACTATTAAGAATATTTTAAGACCAAAAATAGCGAAATCGGCCCAGCCGTTGTCAAGTGATGAGATTACCAGCGTACAGCATTTCATTTTTATTTATATTATAGATCCCATAGTCTATGGATAGTCACCGTTGCAGCCACCGCATATGAACGAGGAAAGCAAAACACGGCCAAGTCAGAGCTGGCTCTGAGACGTATGTTCAACCATAAAATGCAGATCTAATCACAGTTTAAAAGTAATGTGGTAATTATGACTTCAAACTTAATTTGTGTCTAAAAATAAAAATCACATTTAAAATTATTAAATAAAATAAAAAGTTACTTCTTAATTATTAATGTCATGAATTTGTCAGATTGTTAATATTTTAAAATGGCAAATAAAATGGCCGTATTACTTAATCTCTTGATTACTTAATTGTAATTTCACATCATGAGGTATATTAAAACACTTATTTACCTTAAAAGGAATGGTAATAGAACCATTCAAAATTAAGATAGGTGTATTAAATTATGATAAACACAAATGTGGCTCATTTTTAGAAGATGGCATCATTGCACATGATAAAAATTATAGCTATTCTATACATTTGTAACATAAATAATTTAAATGTAGTCCTTAATCTCGAATATAAAGTACATGCAGAAAGGAAATAAAAACAATATTTATTGTGAGCTCAGTTTCTTCCGTAACTACCTGTTATTTAAAATAACACTGTACTTAATAAAATAATAATTCAAAAAAATATTTCAATTTTAAAAGTACCTCCACTGTGCGAGTGAATCACATTATAAAATTATTAAATAATAAAATGTTACTTCTTAATTATTAAAATCATGAATTTGTGAGATAGTTTTAAAATATCTTCATAACATTATTTTTATTTCTTGATTACTCAAAATTGTAATTTCATGTCAAGAAGCTCCTTAACCGTTAGCTGGCGAATAAGAAACGCGTCCCATATTATTAAAAAAGTATGAATTCCACGAATTACTATTAAACCTATTCATACATAGTTATTTAGCTTAATTAAAAATAAAATTACATGCTTAAAAGAAAAGTTACTTAACATAATAATTCTAATTAAAGATGCGACATTAAGCCGTGTTGAACAAACAAAATTTTCAGAAGCTGGCATCAATGTACATGATAATAGATATAGCTATTTTACTTATAATATAACTTAAATGAAGTCCTAAATCTGGAAACTAAATTTGTACAGAACCTTTTGTACAAATTTAGTTTTCATTAAAATAAAGCTTTGTGTCAACCCTTATTTAGCACACATTTTTATTAATGTTTCAATATAAAAAAATTATAGCTTTAAATATTGATAATAAAAAAAAACATTTTTAATTTTCAACACCAAGACAGCTGTGAGACACTTTTAAGTTGATCTTATTTATTGATAAAAAAATAATATATTATTTGTGTATGTAAATTGAAGGTTCATTTATTGTTACTGTGATGAACTACTCAACCAGGAGTGGGAAATCTTCAATCTCTTCACACATGGAGTTGAAGCCGGCCGCCCATTCATCAACTTCTTTTTTCTGGAATCACAAAGATTTAAATTACAGTTGCAAATAAAAACGTGAAGAGGAGCAAATGGAATCCTGACCACTTATAACTGAAAATCTGGAGAAAAAAGCTTGATAAAGGTGACGGGTCTAAATTAACACCACAAGTTACCTCGTACATACAAGCAGGTGGGAGTCACCTGATGGTAAGCGTCTACTGTCGCCTATAGACATTAGCAATACCATGGGGATTGTCAATGTGTTGTACACCTTATTACAATGCCTTAAAGGCAACTAGCTCTCAAGTGCAACTGCTGGAACACACCAACAGGTGCTTAGCGACAGATTTTCAACTTGAGGGCGGTAGCTAGCCAGTTGAGTACCTACTACAAAGTACCCTACCACCGTGCTGTGGTTTCCTCTCGATGGTTTCCTTCACCGAAAACTCAAGCTCATTGTAGGATTCGAACCCACTTCGACTTTCGACTTTCGCCGCGGTATCCGACGTCACTACCACTGAGCTATCATCACCTTAATTCCACACTTCCAAAGTGATTGTGTTCTTTTTATTTTATGTTTGATTAATTTAAATTTAACCCAATCACATATTTTTTTTTAATCTATTTTGTTGGGTTTTATCGCCTTGCGATTATGTCACCAGGGTAATAACAAAGAATTAAAATCCACATCGCTAATTTCTTGCACTTAATCTGTACAACGCCTTGGTGGGACCCGACAAAGGTTCGGCCAAAGCGCTGTTAACTTAGTCTCCAATATTTGACATGACTCCATCAGTACATGGTAGACATCATTGATGACTCCGCAATCTGAATAATTAGTCTTTCATTATTACGCATCAAATATGCAAATTTATTTAAAGGAATGTGTATGGAGCTCGTCTAATAACAGTATCGTTTCTACGTAGTATTTTGGTAATTGATGATATCAGCAGCAGCCTATACACACAAAGCAAATTTTTTTTTTTTATTGTTTTATAGGTTTGCGTTTGACCACAATCTCACTTGATCTTTGGTGATGATGTGGTCTACGATGGTGCATGCTTACCGAGAAGTAACCTGTTCACTCGAGCCTTAAAGTAAATATAAGTAAGCCATTCAAATGAAATGATGTACCTCTTTTTTTGATATCTTAATCTTTTTATTACTCTTCTTTTTCTTAACTATCCTTTTTTCCTTCATAGTAGGTACATGAAAGGAAAGATCTGCTAAGTCATCCTCTTCACTTGTCTCAACTTGAGTCTCTGCTACAGCATTATCTGTATCTCCATTTGAGCTGGACATCTGTCTGAATGTTACTTTCTTGGCTTTACCATAGCTTTTTCGTGTTGGCTGAAAATTTGAAATCAAATTAAAAGATAAATAATTCCATTAAATTCACTGTAACTGGTGATGAACTTGACCAAAATACTATACTGCTATAGTTAATCTATATATAAAAGGAGAATACAGGATAAATAAATATGCAGAGCATACTATAAAATATTGTAAGTTAGTCTTCATAAACATAAAATAATACCTTCAAATGATGTATTACTTCTATATCTTCAAATAGATGTACAGATTCATCATCATTGTCCTCATTCTCATAACATGATTGGTCACCAATGTTTGTTGTGACAACCCCTGCAGTGTTGTTCTCTGGGAATGTTGGAGCATCAGCAGCTTTTAACTGTTCATAGACTTTATTCACAGCATCAGAACTAGCTAGTTTAGTTTTAGCTGCTAAAGGCAATGCAGCCCTCATTGGTCCACTTTGAGCATTAATTTCTTGAAGTACAGCTCTTGATCGAGGTCTCAATGCTCTAACTCTAGGGTTGACTTTCACTGGGGACACATTTTCTTGGTCCAAGTTCTCACTATCATCAAAACCAAAGTAGGTTTTATCCTTATCTGAAGCCTTCTGTTTTGATGATTTAGAGCTGTCTGTTGTATTATTATTTTGGCTTTCACTTGAATTGTTGCTACTGTTATTTGATAGGTTTTCTCCACTTTTGTTAGGAGTTGACGGTTTAATATCATTTTTAGTTGAAATTTTCATAGGAGTTCTAATGTCAACATGAACATTATCTTCAAACAATGAATTGGCTTTTGATGGAGTTACAGATGTCGCCCTTTTCCTTTTACTTGCACTTCTCTCAGCTACATCTCTCATGAATGATATAATACTAGTTTGCTTAAGATGTGTGTTCTCGCTAGCAACAATTTGTTGTAAACTTTCAACAGCATCAGTCAATAAGTTGGTATACACATGTTTTTTCTTATTACTATCATCAAAATGAATAAAAGAGCTCTCTACAGCAGGTGTCATATTAGATTTTACATACGTATCAGATTGCCATTTTATGGGTAATTTTCCAAATTCTACTCTCCAAGGCCTGGCTAGTGGATTTCGTACGGAAACATTCATACTACTGCTGGCAACTGGTTGCTCATCAAAAAAGCTCAGATCCCCTTGTAAATTCAAGGGATCATTATCATTATAATGCCTTGCTGGACTTACACTTTGCTGTTTAGGAGTTACAGGTCGGTTAGGTGAACTTACAGGGGAATAATTGATAGCTTCATGGTGGTAATCCACAATAGGTTCAAAATCTGCTGCAATATCTTCTATTTGTATAGATACATGATTATTTATGGACACTACATTTTCAACTGGGTTACTCATTATACTAGCTGGTTTAGTTTCTCTGGCAGCAATGTTAGGGATTTCTGTAGGTACTTTCTCTTTAAGTATGTTAGTATTGCCATTCTTATTCACTAGGCCAGTTGTACCTTTGTCATTTATTATTTTTTGGCTTTGAGCATTTTGTAGTACAGGAGGCTTTTTAATCACATTTTTCAGAGCATTCAAAGCTTTTGATACATTGTGATCATAATTGCTTTTAATAAAAACAGGTTTGGGTATGACCAGCTTCTTTTTAACCACCCTTTTACGTTTTTTCTTCTGAGGTGGAGGTTCTTCTTCGGGGTCAAAAGTGAACTCATAGACATCATTATTACTCTGGTCATGGTTTGGCAACTTCTTTTTGTCTTCAAGAACTTTAAATGAAAAGTTATTCTCTAACAATCTTTTACTGGGCTTCTTTGTGTTACTATTAGATGAGTTTAATTTAATAATTGATGTTTTGGGAATAGGTTTATTGTGTAAAAATGTTTTTGGGTTGTTGTTGGTGTCTTGACTGCTTTTTTCTTTAGGCTTCTCTATTTGCTTTTGAATTGTTACTTTTTTAGCAGATAGTTTAGTTTTTCCAACTGTAACTTTTTTAACAGGCTTATCTTTTGTAACACACTTATTAGCAATTTTGTTTCCTTTATTCTGTTGTATAGGAGTACTGGCATGACATGGGTGTACAGGAATTGACTTGTTTGGACTTATAGAATGGTTTTCTAAGCGGGGTGGTAGCTTGCAAATTCTCTTGGGACGGGGGGCAATTAAACTGGTTTCCAGTTTAGTGGGAGTTCTTGATTTGTAATTTTTAGGTGGTGATACAATTTCAACTTTCTTAGAAATTGGGGTAACTGGGATTTCTTTGCTATTTGATAAATTGGTTAACACATGATTTTCGACAAATCGGCTTGGGAGACGACGCTGACGGCGAGGTCTCACACCTTCGTTCTGAACAACAACTTTACTGACACCTGTTGATACGGCTTTCTTTTTATTAAATGGGACTTCCACAGAATTATCATCAGAAGCTGAATTGGTTTTGTCTGACAAAGCTTTTCTTGGATGTTTTGTAACTTTGCATTTAGTATTTTTATGACGGAGTTGGTTATTCTCATTGTTCTTCATAGTTTTTTGGAATCCTTTCCTTCTTGTAAGTGGCGGCATGATGATAAACAAAAACACTGCTTACACATAATATCCAACACTCGCACTTTTAAGTTATAATTACTATGCACAACACAATATACGTAATGATTTTTCGCTCGCTTTTCTTTCTTAACTTTTTTGACTTTGACTTTGACATTGACAGTAATTTTTTTTTATGGAACTACAAAGGAACCTAGCCCATACAGCCGGTTGCGGACGATAGATGAAAGCTTTAAAAGGATGAAAGTAATATAACGGGGCTGACCTTCTAGAATACGGGCAAAAAATAAATCAATTAGAAGAAAATTGGATATTTTTAATTGGCTGAATAAAATTTTCTTAAATTGTTCTTGTTTTACCCTGCTCTAGTATAATTTAAATACTCTATTAAATATATTAAGGAAAAAACATGGGGAGTGGAGTGGACGTCTTTTGGCTCAAATGATGATAATAGTATACTTTTTTTATCATAACCTCAACTATTACTATTGAATACGTTACGTAGTACAAAATAATTAAGAAAATATAAACAAAAAAAATGATATAAATCCCGGACATGATCATTTTTTCATACACAGAAACGATGTTTCTTACCGCAGCCCATAAATGCATATCTTACACTTACTATATAGTTTTATGCTGGACTTTTTTTTAGTGAAATGAAAGCGTGTATCATGACTTTTTAAGTCGTCCCAAAAAGTCCGTTCAAAGTATATTATGAACATAAAAGAAGGATATGAAGAAATGGTTTAAAAGTCTAAATATCAAGCCAGAATTATTTATTCACTGTAAAGTCTAGTCCTCGTCAACAAGTCCGTACAGGTTTTAGTGAAAATGGCAGCTGTTCCACTAAATAAAACATTCACGGACTTGTTGGGACAACCTGAAAAGTCGCGATACGCTTTCATTTCACTTCACTTCACTTGTGCACTTTGATTGATCTTTATTGGACAAAACACCACCGATGTTATTCAATAAAACTCAAAATACACCAATTAAATGTAAATAAAACAAAAACGTAACGTCACTTCGCAAGTTTCCGCCAAAAAGTCCCAGTTTTAATGCTTTTTTTTTATTTCTTTTTTATTAATGTTTATTCATGAGAAGTCTAACACCACGCTCCTCCATACATTTTTTAAATATGTTTGGACCATCTGACTATATTGGCTTTTTTTTTTAAATGTTTAAGAATTTGATTCTTAAAGTAATACAAAAATACATAAAAAATTATTAAAAAATATATATATATATATATATAATAAAGATTAATATAACCCGCATTAGTTACCTACATTTCACTTCACTTGTGCACATAGATTAATCTTTATTGGACAAAACACCACCGAAATTATTCAATAACGAAAACGCAACGTCACTTCGTAAGTTCCCGCCAAAAAGTCAGTTTTAATGCTGATGTAGGAATGTTACAATTAAATAAAAATATTTCTTTTTTCTGGGTGAACCCCGCCCCGGCGGCTGTTGAATCAAATTCAAATTCTTGCCGTTTTAGTTCATAAATAAAAGTACGTTAGTTTAGTTTCAGGGAGTATAATAATTTATGGGTTAGTTTAATTAATTCTCTTGGTAAATTGTGTGTTTTTCATCAACTGCTTGTTACGATAGTGAACTGGTCGCGTAGTCATAACACGTAAGTAATGTATAATTATGAAATATTAGTGTGCAGTCTACCTGCTATGTTGAACCTTAAATTTTTGTTTAGTACAACCGTCAAAAAAGGTTGTAATCATCTCAATCATTATAAATTATTTTCAGAAAACATTGGATGACAGTATAATTGCATTTTTTTGATGCCATTTGGGGGGAAAAAGTAAACATTGACAGTGGAGTCTTCCGTTTTTCCGACATCTGTCCTACTTATTTTTGAAATAGAAGGAAAGATATGTATGCTCCGTTCGAAGCCTAGAAGCTGAGCGTAGAAATAAGATCTACTAAAATTAGCTAAAATGGTTGAAGAAGATAAAGTTACGATAGACACTGTACAAGTGGCCCTTAGGGTTAGGCCACTTATGCAGAATGAGATCGAACGGGGCTGCGATGAGTGCATTGATGTTGTGCGGGGCAACCCTCAAGTCCAGATAAAGGACCTGGCTTTCACATACAATCATGTATTTCCTCAACACATAACCCAACAAGAGTTCTATGATACAGCTGTTAAGGGTCTCATAGGAAAACTGTTTCAAGGTTTGTTAATTTATTTAAAACTAGCTGTTCCGCGCGGTTTCACCCGCGTTCCCGAATGATCTTATCTTTTCCCAGCATAAAAAGTAGCCTATGTGCTATTCCAGACTATAATCTATCTCTATGCCAAATTTCATCCAGATCCATTCAGCCGTTCTGGCGTAAATGAGTTACAAACATACATCCACCCAAACTTTCACAATTATAATATTAGTAAGATAAGTAAGATTTTGATTCATTTATGATGTCATAATGACATTCTAACAATCTGAAAAGTAAAAACTGTTCCTAGCAGTTTTAAAACAAGAACTCTATGGTGATAAAGTCTCATTGGCATCTGAGAGTCTTGTGATTATGAAATCAGTTTGTTTCTTTATGAGCTTAGACTTTTAATGAAGTAAAACATCAAGAGAAAACATGAGAGATGGTTATAGGGTACTTTGTAGTATCTGCATGGTTGGACACCACCCTCAAGTTCCTCTTTGGTTCCTCAAGTCAATCTTTGGCTAAGCACCATCTTATTTACTTTTCCTGCTTTGTGTGCTTAACTTGACTTGGTTGATTAATTGATGTAAACAAATCCTACCAGACTTATTAACCCACAACACACATAGAAAAAACTTTTTAGTTTGCTACATACCTATATATTTTAACATTTAACAAGAGACAACCTTTTTTTTTGCCCTTGAACAAATGAACTAAAATAAAAGGTCACACAAATGTCTAAAATTTATAAGAGTTACTGAAAACCGAATATGTAGTATAATTTTGGACAAATATAATTTTGATTATCCTATCTATGTCGATAAATTTCTTATTATTTTATTCTAGGTTACAATGTAACAATATTAGCTTATGGACAAACGGGATCAGGGAAGACTTACACAATGGGCACAAACTATTCAGGATCAGACGGGGATTCAAGTAAACTAGGTATGATTACAGTATTGGTTGGTACTTCTTCTTTTTATGATAATACCACAGTTAGTTTAATAATCCATACAGTTGCGAGACAAATGTACTTGCATAGAGAAACTGCAGGAAAGTAGCAGGAAGATGGACTGCGCGGAATGCGGCTCCCGATCGCACTTAGTTTTGTGTACTCGGAACGTTAAGGGTACACTAAAGACTACAGTATATATATAAGTATATATAAGAGTGTAGACGCGCCGTATAAATCGCAGGAAAATAGAATTATAATTACAGCCATGCTCATGTTTCCCTCGAACTTTTATGGTAAGATTCTTCATCATAATCGAAACTGAAAACCTCTAAAAATAAGTATTAATCAGTATGAAGTCTGACATAACCCGGCAGCCATCACATATTATATATATCGAATTAGCTCTTGCCTGTAATGATAGTCGTAAGTTTTTGGTATATTTCATACTTTGTATGAAAAAAATGGTAATTTGATTGCCTAATACAGCGGTTCCCAAATTGTGCGCCGTGAGTCGATCCTCTATCATTATCCGAAACCACAAATATTTGCGAGTACCTTTTTTGAGCGCTCGCATCGGTAAAAATAATACTTTCCATGCACAAGCTCCACCAGGATTCACATCACAAAATGAAGAGTCTCATTGAACTCTCGACTAGATTTACCAGTTCAGTTTTGGTGGAGTTTCGACTGTATCTTTTTCAAATGGGGTAGGGCGCCCGCGCCTTGACAAATACTAAATTTGTAACTGCGCCGCGGATTGAAAAAGATTGGGAACCCCTGGCCTAATACGTTGTTTGCATTATAGGTGTAATACCTCAAGCAGTAGCTGATATATTTGACTTCATAGAAAACCATGAAGACATGTTCATATTCAAAGTGGTGGTTTCCTTCATGGAACTGTATCAGGAGCAGTGCTATGACTTACTCTCGGGCAAGGAACGCAGCCATAGTGTTATTGAAATTAGAGAAGACATCAATAAGGGGGTTATTTTACCAGGTATATATATACTAACTAGCCATTAGATGCCATTACAAATTATCTTTCTAATGCAAGATGTATTAACAAATGAATTCAGTATCAACAGATGCACAAATGTATTTGTAGTAAATATTACGGATTTTTTGAAAATGATAGTATTATTTAGTAAACATTAGGCAATATTTTGTGTGGCAATCTTTGATATCTAATTACTAAAGATACACAATCAGCGACAAAAAATGGCCTTACCGAATGTCTACCCACTCGAACATTTGGTGGTCTTTTAATCTAGTAGCATTCGAACGCTCCGACGATAAACATGCCTCAGTGCTCGTTTAATTTAAGATGTATTTTGGCTTGCAGGTATGAGTCGTAAAATTTTATTGCCTTTGTACATAACTTTGTGAATAAACCTTTAAAAAAATAACTAGTAATACCCAACACAATTTGAGACAGTTTTTAACTTTAGTTATTAGATATCAATGGTGGCAATAAATAAATATAAATATCCTGGGACATTTTCCACACACGGCTATCTGATCCCAAACCAAGCAGAGCTTGCCTAATATGGAAACCAAATGACTGATATACTACATATATCTACTACTTTTTATGTTGTTGTAAATACATACTTAAATAATTACACCCAGACCAAGGACATGTTCATGCACACATAATATGTCTGTCCTGGATCGGTAATGTTAACCAACCACGCCAACCGGCCCGTCAAAATATTGTTTTACTACATCTTATTTGAAATTCTCATGCTCAAACTCCATTTCATACTGCAATTCCTTTCCCATACATCGTGATAGCCCACGTTATCCCGATGAGTGCGGCCTAGGCTAGACAAGCTCAAACCATTGTTTCCTTTAAATCACAATATTTTTCACTTTCACTATCTTTAAACTTTGTTTGCATTTCTCTTTCTACTCATTATCTCAATCTTTCAAATTAGGTATAACAGAGCTACCAGTATCTTCAACGATGGAGACCATGATGGTGCTCGAGCGAGGGTCATCAGGTCGAGTGACAGGATCCACGGCCATGAACCAGGCGTCCAGTCGCAGTCACGCCGTTTTCACCATCGTCATAACTAAAGAGAGCCGCACCGATAAGTATGTTATATTATATTGTACCACTTTGTAATAAGATACATAAAGCATTCGCTATAAAAACCATCTCCCAGATACGGTGTAGATTTGGCATGGGACCCGCCCACCTATCTCCCCTTAAGTTTGTCATACTACTTACCGGACACCCTGTATAGCTTAATGCACTGAACACTGTTTTTGATCGTCATAATATCCACAGAAACCTAGCTACAACATCAAAATTCCATCTGGTTGACTTGGCTGGTTCAGAACGCATAAAGAAAACCAAAGCGAGCGGTGAACGTTTAAGGGAGGGCGTAAAAATCAACCAGGGCCTACTCGCGCTCGGAAACGTTATCTCGGCACTTGGAGATGGGACCAATAGGAGCTTCATTAGTTATAGAGATAGCAAACTGACTAGGTTACTGCAGGGTAAGTTGAATTTGTAGCTGTTTACTTTTTTTCTAAGCTTATGTTTGACCGCAATCTCACCAAGGTAAGTGATGATGTGGCCGAAGGTGGTAAGCACACAAAGCCTAGATGGGAACTGACTCTCAAGTGCAGCTGTCGGAACACACCGATAGGTGCTTGGCGATAGATTTTCAACTTGAGGGTGGTAGCTAGCCAGTCGAGTACTACAAAGTACCCTACCACCGTACTGTGGTTTCCTCTCGATGTTTTACTTCACCGAATGTCAAACTCATTCGCACACTCACACGACCTTCGCCGCGGTATCCGACGTCACTACCACTGAGCTATCATCGCCTTTGTTTTTGTGTTTGTATGGAAGAATTAAGTTCCATGAGTGTTTTGCGAGAGGCGCTGTGCCAGTTCCTATGGATAAATGCCGTAATAGCAAAAGCGGTTGTTGCATTTTATTTTTATTATCTTTATTTAAGGAACTTTTTTCTTAGAGAGTATGTAGCTCCGTTACAACAAAAATCAATACATGAACAATAATAAAAATACCTAATGTTGACAATCATATAAATTCACCTCTTAACGCTTATTTAATCCACACTTAACCACATCAAGTGACATATTAGTTTTCTTTGCCATTGGGAATGAGAAGTAGGTATACTAACATCAAAAGATTAAAATTTTTGGTGTTATCAGTTCTTCTTATCCCAGAAATATGGGCAGAACAAAGGTTGTTCCAGGGTCTAAAATATTCCATTACCATCTGCCAGTACTGTTACCTCTCTGAGTTGGTAGTACATATTAGTATATAAATATTGTTTATACATACAGACAGTTTGGGTGGCAACTCTTTGACGCTGATGGTAGCGTGCGTGTCGCCGGCGGACTACAACCTGGACGAGACGGTGTCCACGCTGCGGTACGCGGACCGAGCTCGACGCATCCGGAACAAACCCATCATCAACCAGGACGCTAAAGCTGCTGAGATCATCAGGTATACCTCACTAAACCCACACCGTCACTGTGCCTACCGTTAAGCATCTATGCCTCCGCAAGTGGGAGAGCCGTACTGCACGTTTCTCACTCTCACTCACGCGGTATACTCGGGAATCTCGATCGCGCCTGCGTTCGTAGTACGTTTCTTCTTGCAGCCTGTTTTGTTGGTTCATATAACATAATCGATCCATCATTTTCTAACTCAGGTTAAACAATCTAGTGAATGAACTCCGTGTAGAGCTGCTCGGCAAATCCCCGTCAGTTAGCGACCAAAACAACGAGCAGTTACAAGAAGAACTAGAGAGAGAGCGATCTAGATATACAGAGTTATTAAAAAAACATAAGCAAGTCACAGAACACCTTGGCAACATGCTTATTGAGAACACAAATTTATGCGAAAAAGCACTCTTAGCAGAGGCAGCAAAAGACAAAATTGAGCAAAAATTAAATGAGCTAACAGAACAGTGTAATCAAACAATAGACAATTTGAATGGAACAGATAAGTGTGCAGATGATGACCACCAGAAGTCATCTGTAGTGGACTATTTGAAGGAAATTAAGTCTAGGCTAGAAGATTTACAGTCTGTTAACATGCAGACTAATGTAGATTTGATAGATCATGAAATTAAATTGTCGTTTGTTAAAGACGATAATGATGCAGAAAAAATTGATAATGATGTGCTCTTAAACGAAGATCAGGCGGTGTTGGAGGAAGAGAAGAGAGCTATGGGACAGGTTTGTGAGATTTTTATTTGAATGGCAAATACTTGCTACTTAATAGTATATGTTCCGAATTGAAGTGCAAGCAAAATTTTGAAAGCAAATCATATTGATTTCTAAAATGAACCAAATTGTTATATGACACAATTTAAAAATAAATTTTTATCGGTTATAACGGGCCATTCATTTATTACGTGAGTCGATTTTTGGCAGTTTCCGACCCTTTTCTCCCTCTATGTTAGAAAAAATAAAAGTCGGCTCCCTGTTTAATATTTATTACGTAAGAATCTATCAGTAAAAATGAATACACGTTTGGTTTTTTTTTATGTTTATTTATCAAAGAATAAATTTTTAGCAACGTTTGTTTTGTAGGTACTAATAATACATATTTGACTTTAATTAACTTTGGTTTTGTCGTAAAAATGTTTACAAATCCGAGCGCGCGCCTCCACAATCAAGCGGATGCGCGCGCTTTTTTCAAAGTATGATCTTAACTTTGCCCATTTTTACGTAAGAACTACCAAGACTCTTACCCCATTGTAAGAAAAAAAAAAGGCATGGTCGACCGTACTCAAAATCGTAATAAATGAATGGCACCTTAGATCAAGTTGCTTGTGTTTTTCGTGCAGGTGGCATTAAACCAAGAGTTACAAGAGTTGAACCGCGCGATGGCTATCAAGGCGTCCGTCGTACAAGCCATCCTTGCCAGCAACAAGGAAATGTTGGACAACCACCAGAACCTAAGGGATAATGAAGACAAGATCTCACTATTGGAGAAGGAGAGAGATGAGCTGATGCAGCAGTTGAAGCAGACTAAGGTTAGTTCACATGTAGATATAAAAAGAATACAATTAAATAAATAAAAAACAGCGAACCTTACAGTAGTAATACCATACATGTACCTCAGTGCTAGTGACGTCAGATACCGCGGCGAAGGTCGTGGGTTCGAATCCTACAATGAGCTTGAGCTTTCGGTGAAGGAAAACACCGTGAGGAAACCATAGCACGGTGGTAGGATTCTTTGTAGTACCCGACTGGCTGGCTACCACCCTCAAGTTGAAAGTATATCGCCAAGCAGCTGTGTGTGATTGTGTGTTCCGACAGCTGCACTTGAGAGTCAGAATCTAGGCTTTGTGTGCTTACCACCTTCGGCCACATCATCACTTACCATGGTGAGATTGCGGTCAAACACAAGCTTATCCTAAAGTAAAAAATATATTTGTGGTGTCAGATGTGACCCAAGTAGAAATCTGTTTTCTGCCTACCCTAAATTTCTCTTTATTTTTAATGTTCTGTAGAGTAAGGATCCAACCCACGAGGAGCGGCGCACAAAGGTTTCGGCTCTTGAGTCCGAGATAACAGATCTCAAGAAGCGTTGTCAGCAACAGGCCAATATTATTAAGATGAAGGAAAAGAATGAAGCCAAAATCGCGGCGTTGAACGCTGAGCTAAAGGCTATGAAAGTCACTAAGGTATTAAATTACTTTTTTATAAATAATTTCAGCCGTGCTCTCGAGGTAATTTTAAATATAGAGTCGACTAGACTAGAACCTTTCCATTTGTGAAAGGTTTTTTTGAATCAGTTCAGTAGTTCCAAAGATTACCCCCTACAGACAAACAAAAAACAAATCTTACCTCTTTATAATATTAGTACAGATAATCTATGTTACAGCTACATCACAGAGTTTCTTTACTTTATTATAGATGATGAGTAGGAAGTTTGGTGGTATATTGCAAAGAATTTTACTTTGTAACTTATATGATATGTGTGCTATGACCTTAGCACACATATCATTTCGGAAAGGTATCTTCACCGTACTTTCCGTTGATCTAGAATCATGAAATTTGGCAAGAAGCAATGTCATGTAGCACAAGTAAAGGAATAAATCCGAGAACCATTTTGCAATTATATCCGAAAAAAAAAACGACGTAGGTAATCGTTTTTTTTTTTTAAATCCTTGAGGCTTCATTACCGTGATGAACGAGCTATTTACATATCTACAAGTTGAACCGTCGATGCACAAGTCCGACTCGCACTTGACTGGTTTTTAGTCATGTTCTCAAAAACATGTTTCTTCTCTCAACAGGTGAAGATAATAAAGCAAATGCGCGAGGAGAGCGAGAAGTTCCGCCGCTGGAAGGCTGAGAACGAGCGCGCGCTGGTGCGGCTACGTACGGAGGACCGCAAGCGAGCCACCGCCATGGCCAAGATGGAGTCGTTGCATGCCAAACAACAGAACGTGCTCAAGCGTAAGATGGAGGAGGCCGTTGCTGTCAACAAGAGGCTCAAGGTATACAATAAACTAGCCCCCGCGTTCCCAAGGGATCTGAATTGAGTTTTATTTTTATACCACAAGTGACAACGAAGCTGACGGGTCACCAGGTGGTAAGTGACTACCGTCGCCTATAGACATTAGCAATACCAAGGGGATTGCCAATGTGTTGTACACCTTATTACAATGCCTTAATGGCAACTGGCTCTCAAGTGCAACTGCCGGAACACACCAACATGTGCTTAGCGACAGATGTTCAACTTGAGGGTGGTAGCCAGCCAGTCGAGTACTACAAAGTACCCTACCACCGTGCTATGGTTTGCTCACGATGTTTTCCTTCACCGAAAGCTCAAGCCCATTGTAGTATTCGGACCCACGACCTTCGCCGCGGTATCCGACGTCACTACCACTGAGCTATCATCGCCTTAAACTTAATTAACCTTAATTGAGTCTATATTCTTTCCCACAGGAAGCGTTAGACAAACAAAAATTGTCGCACATGAAGAGAAACGCAAAGGGCACTGTGAAGGCGGCCGCTATACAGCAATTCATCGAGCAAGAACTGGAAGTTCATATCAGTATTTTCGAGGCCGAGAAGTCATTGGAAGAGCTCATGGAGTATAGGTGAATGTTGTTTTTTACTTTTAATAGGCGTTTAACCACAATCGTGATAGCTAGTGACGAAAACGCCGTATATTCGAAGCATGTGAAGCCTGAATTTACTCGATTTCAAGTGTAGTTGCTGAAAATGGTTTTGAGTAATTCATGGACAAATTATTATAATTTTTTTTCTTCTCTTTATTGGATCAACAAACAGTTTACACAATATCTTATACTTAAAAAATTAAAATAAACAATAGTACTAATTGTGAAACCCACACCGTTGACCACCAGTTACTATATTACGTTAATATATTCACTATATATCATAGACTGTCTCCCTATTGAGAACAGACGGTCTTAAAAGGCTACTCAAGAAATAATACTGTTTGTTTAACCATGCTAATCCCAAGAGTGGTACAATGCGTTAGGTTACATAGCCTACATATTGAGAAATGTTATTGGATGTATGTACATCACTGACATAGTTTGGACGTTCCGTCTGCGGACCATTAAGATGTGGAATGAGCTCCCCATTAAGGTATTCCCTCCGCGCTATGATATGGGGTTCTTCAAAAAGGGCGTAAAAAGAGCTCTTCAAGGTCGGCAACACATCGGCAATCACCCTGGTATTGCAAATGTCCATAGGCGGCGGTGACCACTTACCATCATGTGGACCGTCTGCCTGTTTGTCAACCTATGACAAAAAAAAAACATAGACAGTGACATCCTCGAAGACGCGTCGCGCGTAAATATTTTCCTGATCCCTTACAGTGCAAGTGTGAATCATGTCGCTGCGCTAGTGTTGCAATGCTATCGATATATACAAATCTAAATATGTATACATCTTAATACAGTGGACCCCCAGTAATCTGGCCCCTGTCTAATCCACCACCTGTAATACGACATGGTCTTTTCATGCTTCTTAAATTGATTGATTCATAAATAATACATTTGTTTGTACACAATTATTTTCTAACGTTAAGTTATTGCATATTTTTTGGAAGTACATAATTTTATAATAAAACGTAAGTTCTCTATTGTGTTGTTTAATAAATGTACTGAATTTGACATACAACATAACATATATAATCTTATCATTGAATCTGTAATATGTCGGATTACAAGGTACTCTTTTGTAAAAATCCGGACTATAAGGGGTCTTAGGCAGTACTCCATAAGTACTATATACATACCCCTATTCGATATTCCGTCACTGCCCTGCAAAACGTTTGTCGGATTACCGGGGGTCCACTGTATAGACATATCGACAGCACTAAACACATGTGGCACAGCTGGTATTTATATATATTTTTTGGATAAGCTTGTGTTTGACCGCTCACCATGTTAAGTGATGATGTGGCCGAAGGTGGTAAGCCCACAAAGCCTAGATGGAAACTGGCTCTCAAGCTTCTGAATATTAATAATGATCGACATATAAAACCACCCCCAGGGCATGGATAACAGAGCAGATAGAGAATCTGCGCAATAACGCCGACGATGAAGCGAACAGGAAGAAGATCTCCGAACTGGAGGATGATCTGGCTCTTCGCAAGGCGCAGATATCAGATCTGCAGCAGAAGATTGTCACTGCTGATTCTGGTCAGTATTGTATTAAATTTGGTACAGTGAATGAGATCCATAAAAGAAGTCCGGGAACGTAACAGTTTAGAAAAAAAACTGATATTTCAACAATTATCTTCCATATCTAATACGCTTTTGGCTAATATCAATAGTCTATTTCTTCCTGTTTTTAGAAATAAGTCCCATACAATTAATAGGTTTATCAAAATTCATACATCATTACTAGATTTTTTTTCCATTTCAATAGAGATGGTGACTGAGACATCAAATCAGCTTTTATTAAATGTCAAAACGATGATTCATACCTTGGATTTATTTATACGGACTTTTGTATGAAATACATACTTGTGACGTCACCATAAATATCATCAAAAGACCTTCTCTTATAAAAATCATAAAAAGGCGGAATTTTACAACGTGTTCGCTATTTAGAGTACTTGTATGTACACTAGTTAGTGTTAGGTATTTTTTCTTGAATATAGGCATCATCCCAATTAAATATTTTAACAGGTACTCTATATACTCGTGCCCTTGCCCTTAAGGCATTGTAATGAGGTGTACAACACGCTGGCAGTCCCCCTGGTATTGCTAATGTCTATAGGCGACCGTAGTCACTTACCATCAATCAAGTGACCCGCCTGCCTCGTTGTCACTAGTGACATAAAAAAAAAATTAAAAAAAATAAGTAAATTTTTTTATTTTTTTTATTCTGGATAGGCTTGTGTTTGACCACAATCTCACCATGGTAAGTGATGATGTGGCCGAAGATGGTAAGCACACAAAGCCTAGATGGGAAGTATATGCATGTATATGCTTCAACAGTTTCAGTTGTCTATGAACCAACATGTCGACTGTTTGCTGTAGTCCCACTAATATTATAAATGTGAAAGTTTGGATGGATGGATGGATGTATGTATGTATGTTTGTTACTCATTTACGCCCTAACGGCTGAATGGATCTGGATGAAATTAGGCATAGAGATAGATTATCGTCTGGAATAGCACATAGGCAACTTTTTATCCCGGGAAAAGATAAGATCCCTCGGGAACGTGGGTGAAACCGCGTGGCGGAAAGCTAGTTTATAATAAAACCACATAATATTTTTAACAGAGGGCAAATCTCGCACTCAATGGGACAACATCCAATCCATGCTTGAAGCAAAAGTGGCATTGAAATGCCTTTTCGACCTTCTCATAGATGCCAAACGTGAAATTCAGAATAAGAGTGAGAAGGGCTATCAAGCTAGATATGAACAGATAAAGGAAGCATTTGATAGACTCACTGTAGAGTTTGATAACTCTAAGGCGGAGTTTGAAAGACAACTGACCACACTTAAGGTGCAAAGTGAACAAAAGGTAAGATTTATTATTAATCACTCTGTATAATCATAGTTCAGTCAAGAGTTTCAATCATTCACATATTTTTTAGGGTTCCGTACCCAAAGGGTAAAAACGGAAACCCTATTACTAAGACTCTACTGTCCGTCTGTCTGTCTGAATCAGGCTGTATCTCATGATCCGTGAGATAGCTAGACAGTTGAAATTTTCACAGATGATGTATATCTGTTGCCGCTATATCAACAAATACTAAAAACAATAAAATATGTATTTAAAAATAACTACAAAATTTGTACGGAATCCTCGGTGCGCGAGACCGACTCGCTCTTGACCGGTTATTTTAAGGCTGCCTTGAAGAGAACTGTTTCCCTTCTCTTGCGGCGTCTTTTGTAGGCTAATATACACTTGTATAGGAGTGATGTATCTGTTACATAGCCCATTTTTTATTTAAATTAATTTAAATATTTTTTTTTTTTTTGTCAATAAAGTTATTATTATTTATTATTAACTACTAATATAATATTACCTATCTAATCTGTGCCCTGTGTCTCTTCTCAGCCAAATTATATTTAATACCATTAACAAACAATTTGTTCACAAGTATGATGCATGTGACAAACAATCCTACTAATATTATATTTGTATGTTTGTTCATCAATCACGCAAAAACGGCTGAACGGATTTTGATGAAACTTAGCACACTCGGGAACGCGGGTGAAATCGCGGGGCGGAATTAGTAGTAGTAATAAATAAATAATACATAGTAAATGAAATGTGTTTTTTTCTAGCTCACAGCTTTGGTGGCACTTCAACGCGGCGTGGTAGGGCACGGGAACAGAACCGACGCGTGCAAACATCTGCAGAACGTCATACACTACCAGCAAGAAAGGCTTGAACAATACGAGGAGGAGAATGTATGTTTCATTCACTATTTTGGCGATGATAGCTCAGTGGTAGTGACGTCGGATACTTGAGCTTGTGCTATCGGTGATGGAAAACATCGTGAGGAAACCATAGCACGGTGGTAGGGTAGGGTCCGACTGGCTGGCTACCACCCTCAAGTTGAAAATCTGTCGTCATGCACCTATTGGCCGTTTTTCCATTAACCGGCCGCCGGCACCAGTGCCGCCGAAGCAAAACTGTATTGAAATATATGGTTCGTTTTTCCACTCACTGGCGCCATTGACTGGTTTCGTAGTTACTTGTATGGGCGCTACCAGCGTATACGCATTGATCATTCTGTATCTTCGTGGTGTCAAACTGCTGCTGGCGTACCTCAAGGTGGCGTTTATATCCGCTTTTATTTTCTATATTTATCTCCTCAATAACCAAAAATATTTCTTCACTCTACCACCTTTATGCAGATGATCTCCAAATTTACAGACAATCTTCTTTAAATTCTCTTCCTAGTGCTATTTTATCAACAAACAAAGATTTAAACCACACAAATAGCCAACTGGAGTGTGCGATATGGCCTTATTGTTAACCCCACCAAAACCAAAGTGATTATTACAGGCAGTAAATTCCTTATTAATCGTATAGTCTGGGATCAACTTCCCCCTTTACTTTTGATGGAGTTAATGATTATTATAGGCAGTAAATTCCTTATTAATCGTATAGTCTGGGATCAACTTCCCCCTATTACTTTCGATGGAGTTAATATACCTTTTAGCACAACAGTTAAGAATCTAGGTATTATCTTTGACCGTACCTTATCTTGGGTTCCGCAAGTTGCGGAGGCTGTTTGCTGCAGCCGGATCTATCTGACGGCTTCGAAATTTGCTTCCTATACACACCAGAATTGCGCTTGCTAAAATATTGCTTCTACCGATTCTTGATTATGCAGATGTCAGCTATCTTGACTTAACCGAAGACCAGTTAAATAAACTTGAGCGACTTCAAAATGTATGTATAAGGTTCATTTTTGGTTTACGCAAATATGACCACGTCTCTCAATTTCGTCAACAACTCAAGTGGCTTCCCATCCGCCTTCGCCGGAATACACATACCTATTCTTTGTCTTGTTTATAATATATTGTCTAATCCGTGTGCCCCAAATTAATTTAAAAAACGTTTTAAATTCTACAGTTCCCAACTACATCTTCTTCGAAGTTCTCATGCTCTCCAATTAAAAACCCCATCTCATACTACTCATTCCTTTGACCAGTCTTTCAGTGTGGAAGCCGACTCTGGAACTCTCCCTGTCGCTATTAGACAATCTCAAACGATTGTTTCATTTAAATCGAAACTACACTTTCACTCTCTCTTAACTTAGTCTGCATTTCTGTTCCTACTCATTGTCCCTCTGTTAGTATTACTTATTTCTTGATAATAATTTCACTCATATTTATTAGTTTATCATTATATAATATTTATTATAGTTTATAAATTATTTTATTATAATGTATTAGGATGTATATATAGGAATGTATTAGATTAGGATTTAAATTATGATGTATGTTTGTGTTTCACATTTTTATTAATTTGTTTGCTTGCCATATTAAATATATCCTATTACCTAGGTTGCCTGGAAGAGATCGTTTCAGCGATAAGGCCGCCTAAATTGTTTTCACTGTTATTTGTGTTTTGTGTGTGTAACCTGTATTTTTTGTCTTGTGGTGTCAACAATAAAGAATATTTGTATTGTAGTAGGATAGACATTCTAATCAATATCTATTTTTTATTTACACAGAAAAAGTTAGTAGACGAGTTAGAACAACTTCGTTCAATGGACAGGAAAGCTAAGAAGCGCTCTAAGAAGGAAACTAATGAAGTAAAGAAGATCGTGTACAAAGATTTGACCGACGAAGACGAGGAAGAATCTGAAGATCCCGTTAATGATCCAGACTGGAGCGCGACACCACTGTTCAAGAGAATACAGGTATGTTGGTTGAAGTAGGCAAATGTGTAAACATTGCCTGCACGAGGCAAATAGACCGTCATAGATTATTTATTGAAATTCCTGTTGGTTTTATTGTGCTGTCAACTTGCGTGCAATTCAGTGCAATATTAACATCTTTCCTTTAGCCTGTTGTGTACAGTTATTCCGTAACTATTATAGATATAAAAAAAAAATTAAACTGATATCGAAAGTACGTTACCTAATCAGTAAAATTACATCAATAACTTTTTTTAAATCAAACGAGAAGTATCCAAAATTTTGACATTAAACACTCCCATACATTTAGTATGAGATTAGTAGAAAGGTTTCAGTTTCCTTATTTTAAAAGGTTATTTTAGGTACTGATATTAAACTGTTTATTAACCTAACAAATTATTAAAACTATATTTTAATTGCATAACATTTATTTTTTAGTAAATACAAAATTTTGTATTCAAAGCAGATTTTTCAAATCAATGCGATATTGAAACAAGGTTTAATACTAATTTGAAGTGGTAAGATAATCAATCTACACGTATATCTACTTGAAAATCATTATTATCATATCATACGTAATTATAAAATGAGATTAAGGTAAATTTTGTACTAGACCACTTAAAATAAGGAATCTAAAACCTTTCTACTACATAATCGCCTGGACACACTTAACGATTACACCCTGTATAAATAAGTGGTAGCTTAAAAAATAAATTTACCCCATCTTAAAGAAAAAAAAACGCCCGGTCAGGCAGGCGTAGATACGCGGGGCCCGTAGTATTTGTTACTTTTGCTACGTGACTTCGTTTCGCAACCATACATGGACTCTTCTCTCTCTTCCTCCTCATAATCAATGTTTTTCTCAGTGTAATGACCGATCAATAGGAGATACGCGCCACTACATGCTCGGGGCTCTTTCGCTGACTCTACACATTCTTATGATCACTTTCTAAGACACCTTCTTCTGGGGCGGTAACATCGCATCGAGCTGCTATTGAGCTTGGACAGCATGAATGTATGACCATCTTATCTACTGGGACTTTTTGGTCGTAACTTGCGAACTCACGTTGCGTTTTCGTTTCGTATTTTGACTTTTATTGAACAATATTGGTGGCGTTTTGTCCGACAAAAATTCAATCTAGGTGAAATTAAATTAATCTGTGTATCGTGACTTTTCATGGTGTCCGAAAAAGCCAGTGAAAAGTTTTAGTGAAATTTCACTAAAACCTGATTTTGTACGGAGGACTGACTGTGTGTGATATAATATAACGTGATAACATAAGAGAAGAATTTAACAAAATAAAAATCTAATCTACTATTTTGTCTGCAGGCGCAGCGCTCTCGTCTAACAATGAACTTCACAATGTCGGAGCCCCCGCCCGCTGCCCCTGCATCCGTAATGGACCCCACCGTCCTTGCCCCCGCTGCCCCCACGTCGGGTCGTGCACTGAAGCGCAGCAACGACGGCACTGCACACTGCACGTGCCGTGGCGCATGCTCCACCAAGATGTGCGGGTGCGTCAAGTCGGACAAGGGCTGCAGTGGCTTGTGTCGCTGCCAATCAGAACTGTGCAAGAACAGGAGACATTACAGCGATAGTGAGGACAAGGAGAACAATGTTAGTGTTTGTTGTAAACGTTTATGGATGTATTGTTCCTTTCATTAAGTAATCTAAACTCGCTCAATGATTTCCGTGATCGGTTGATGGATTCTACAATGTCTAGGTCAAAGTCAAAACCATTTACATATTCAGTTTAGGTTTTATGGGCACTTATGGAGGTCAAATTACAGCCACCCAAATGGCACGAAACTCAGCAAGGTTACAATTTTTAAATATTTTTGGACCATCTGACTTTTATTAGCTTTTTTTTCTTCAAATGTTTAACAATTTTATACTTAAACTAATACAGAAACATAAAAAAAATTATAACCCGCACTAATATGCTTTCTGTTATTCAGAGCTTAAGCTCGGTGTATTTATTATTCGAACCCACGACCTGGTCTAACGAACGATACTGAGCTATTAATTAATTAATTAACATTGCAATATGTTTCATTTCTTTACAGCCATCTTCCAGTTCTGAGTTATCTCTCGATAAAACGCCGCCGCCATCCTATTTTGACAAACGGTAAGAAACTAACGTACATACCGAGTATATAGCAACTATTTTGCATAACAGCTTTTACTAACTCTGAAATCGTAATAAAACCGTACTCGATCTATATGAAAAAACTTCTTGGTGATGACATCTGTTTAACATATTTATATTTATTTATATAATAAAAATGTTTAGATTCGAAACATCTCAAGAAATAAACGAAAATAGAAAACGGAACGCTATTAGCTTACCTGGTTCACCGTCCAATTCTAACGAACTATTAGTACGCCAGAAGGCACGAACATTGCGACCTTTGCCAGGAAGAAGGCTAGAGAAGGACAATGGTACTCAAAAATGGATGTATGCTCTTCTATTGTACAACACATGTCTCGCTCCGATGTCTACGTACTGCGTCAACAGTATGTTTGAATATGGAATGGATGTGGCCAAATATAATGTGGTGTCTAACATCTTCAATTATGTGATGAAACAGGTTAATGGCCAACACTTATTGAGACATGAGTTTTAATAATATTGATTACATAACAGTGTTTACCAGTCAAAACGCCATCAGATATTGGTCCGTAAAAAAAAATAGGGTGTCCTAAAAAATTATATTTAGTCCGTCAGTTAGATTACAAAAAAATATTGGATTCGTATTTTTTATTTTGTTCCGTAAACGAAAAATTACGAGAATACAGTGCGTTGAAATTTCGCGTGACGTTACGCCGTTGTGCAAATTTTACGACGAAGTGATGGTAGGGGAGGCGAATAGGGGATTTCGGGATTTACTCGAGCGCGGCAGATTAACAAAGGGGGGCAACCTTGCACCTTGTGAAGTACTCTCACCAAATCTGAGCCCTCTATATAGTGTCGAACGTCTAGGGTAGCCCGTCAGATTGGTAAAAAAAAATCGATGGTTTGAAATATTCGAGCGCGTCAGATTAAGGTAAGGTAAGTTAGTTACATGCAAAATAGTGTACATTTCAATAATCTGACAATTTAGGCGTGACGAAAGAAAATTGGAGACTGCGAGTCTCCAAGTTGCAAAAAAAAAACGTCACCTGGATTTTCTCGAGCGCGATTAGTTTTTTTATTTTATTGAAAGGATATTAGTCACGAATCACGGAAATATCATAATCTGCCGATTTGCACAAGCCGAAGTAGCTAAAATCATTATTAAGTGTATAGTCCAGGAATATTATGAGTTTTACCTCAGAATGAGAGATAGTCAGCTATTAACTTGTATAAACCTTTATTTTGACACCCTAAAACTTGTCTCAAAAGCTACTTATCTTAGGGTGCCCGCGACTACTGATTTTTCAAGGTCAAAGGTAAAAAAATAATTTATTGCAAATATCTCGTTTCCTATGGGTTTTTTGGTATATGTATTCATAGTAAATATTGTAGAAGATTAAATTCTCTACAACTTTTGTAGAAACATTTTTTCGATATCTTGAACCATTTTCGATATCTTGAACCATTTTCGAGATTTCGATATTTTTTTTTTCAAACCGTCAGATTAAGGAAATTCCTTAACATAATTATCAGATTATGGGTCAGTACAACAAAAACATCAAGAAGAACCGTCTGTATAACAATCTGACGCGCTCGAGTATTTCAAGGTCACGATTTTTTTGCATTTTCAAAAATCGGCCCTGATTGATGGTCGCGTCCAAATCGTCAGTCTTTAAAATAGGAGCTACTGGAGGGTTCACTTAACATCCGTTATCAATGTCTGACGCGCTCGAGTAAATTTTTTTTTAAAATATTTTCGACCCCTTCGTACGGCCACCCCCACCACGCAAAACGGCAGATTATTATTTTTCCGTTATCAGACAGACGTCGCGCGACTACCCTATTAATATCTGACGCGCTCGAGTATTTCTTGGTGACTGTTTTTTTTACATTTTTGAAACCCTGTAGACGCTCCCGCCGCTGAAGGGGAAAATATGACATAACCTTTTTCTCTTTATTCCACCTAATGTTCAAATTCCAGTAGGTCCCAAAGACGCTCGAGTAACTACAAATTTAGCATCGTTGCCTCCCCTACTATGACGTCACAAGCCCCACTCCTATACTTTGAAGCAAAAAATACGTGTCCAATATTTGTTGATAATCTTACCGATGGACTGATTAGAATTCATTTTTAGAGTTCCGTACCCAAAGGGTAAAAACGGGACCCTATAAGACTTCGCTGTCTGTCCGTCTGTCTTTCACCAGGCTGTATCTCAAGAACCGCGATAGCTAGACAGTTGAAATTTTCACAAATGATGTATTTCTGTGGCCGCTCTAACAACAAATACTAAAAACAAAATAAAATTAATATCTAAGGCACTTGAAATATTCACAAAATACTTAATTGTATATTTACTTTAATAATAAATTTGTGTACCTACTGTTGTTTACCTAGTCAATGTTACGGAACCCTTCGTTCGCGAGTCCGACTCGCACTTTTTTTTTTTATGGTTCTATAGGTTTGCGTTTGACCACAATCTCACTTTATCTTAGGTGATGATGTGGTCTACTCTACTTGGCCGGTTTTATTGACCCAGGACACTACCCTATTCAATTTATCTAATTATTTACGATTATATACATACATTACTCTGTGTATAGAATATTGTAAAATTCCAAAGTGATTCATGAAAATGGAAAGTTATTGTGCCACAACCGATAATTTATTCTTCAGACAGGTGTAGATTCGTTTCACTCTTTTGCAAATAATGTTTTCGGCATGCTTTGCCTTCAGTCTCGATAAGTGAAAAGGCTATATTGTTACTTGAGGCTTGAGAACTATGCTCTTACTGGACACCAATAATATTTTAGTTATAAAAAAGCTAATGCTATTTACTGTTTTTATTTAAAGGAACAAAGAAAAGTATTCGTTTTATAAAAACTTGTCCGGCATTTGGCTCATATTTAAAAGGAGGGATTCGCTGTAAAGCTCACGAAAACTCTCAGTAAGTGCATAGTTCTGCAAAGCAATCATTAGGTATTCAATTACGAGTATTTGGTTTAATATTACAATATTTGGTTTGTTTCCTCGTAGACATATTCATTTTAGATGTATTTTTAGCCATGTATGCACAGAAAAACGTACAAGTATTTTAGCAATTTGTCTCACAGTAAGCTGTAGGATTTTGTGGGAATAAAGTAAATAGGTACTATATTAAATAAACATAGAGTAGATCACTATTATTAAGTTAATTAAAATCCCTCCCCATTATCCAAATATAATTTATTATGCAGAACTATGAGTTTACTGAGATTACTATACTCCAAAAAATAAAAAATATATCAACGTTAAAGTCAAAGCCGTTTAGGGAGGGCACTTATGAAGGTCTTTATTGAAGTCATAATATATCTTTATTACTACTATTATAAATCTGAAATTTTGGTTAAGATGGATAATGGATGGATTGGTAAAGATGTCTGTTACTTTTTCACGCAAAAGATTAGTACTGAACAGGTGTTGGAATAAAACATAGGATACAAAGAACATAATTTGATCCCCGAAACTCCGTCAGACACCTAGTTGTATTTATTTAAATCGTGTATCGCGTTTAATTTTGTTTAATTCAATTTATTTTATTGCAGCGGTCCCCTTGACTCAACATACGTAAAGAAAAAGAAAAGTTATTTTTTCCCTCGTGAACAAGGAAATGAAAACAATAAAGGTAAGGCTTTTATAGTGAATATTTGTGCCAAACTAACCAAAATAAACTCATACTTTTTTTATACCACAAGTGACAACGAGGCAGGCGGGTCACCTAATGGTGAGTGACTACCGTCGCCTATAGACTGTGTTGTACACATTATTACAATGCCTTAAAGGTAAACTGGCTCTCAAGTGCAATTGCTGGAACACACTAACAGGTGCCTGGCGACAGAATTTGAACTTAAGGGTGGTAGCCAGCCAGTCGAGTACTACAAAGTACCCGACCACCACGCTGTGGTTGCTTCACGATGTTTTCCTTCACCGAAAGCTTAAGCTACATCATTTCGACCTTCGCCGCGGTATCCGAGTTCCGACGTCACTACTACTGAGCTATCATAGCCATAATTATTTGCCTCTATTCAAGAAAAAATACCTATAACTACTGTATAACACTAATTAGTGTATTAAACATCCAAAAATACTCAAAAATAGCGGACACGTAAAATTCCGCTTTTTTATGATTTTTAATTACCAATTTAACGACAAGGAGAAGGTCTTGAGGGTGTATATTTACGACGTCACGAGTATGTATTTCATACAAAACTCCATAGAAATGGTTTGATAGTCGGTCATCAATCATCCCTATTATTATATCAATTCAGTAAATAGACGAGAATGTAGAATCACACCAGTTTTTATATACCTAGGAACATACATTGTTATTGAGCGAGGCACACAGGTCTTGCGGACAGCTTATTTATTGTCCAAGGTCAAACGATATATTTTTTTCTTTTTTCATTGATAGGTTTTTGAGTAATGTATGTTAACATGTCATATAATATAGTCACTTATTTTTCTGTTTCAGACTGAAATAGCATACCTGGAGCTGTGAAACATCGCATTTTATTATAAGCTGATACCTATTTATATTTTTAGAATTGACAGTGCCTTATATGGAGTTAATCTTGTAATCCTAATAAAATTATAAGATGCTTTGTTGGCAGATGTAGATCTAAATTAAGTGTATTATTATGATATGGATTTTAAATTGTTATACTGAGTGATGGCTAGGTTTTTACTAACCTCGTCTTGTGTTATGTAATGTAAATACTATTAGCAGTCTGATATAAAACTATTATTATTAAAGAAATTGTAGAGTTCTAAATAAGTTTAGTGATATTAAAATGCATTTTTATTTGGTACCTACTTTTTGGAGTATTCAGGAGTTGGAATTAATTCGTAGCGTTTTCCTAAAGATGGCATTGGTAGACTAGTATTCCCATGTTTCATACAACTCTTGAAACAGCTGCTTTTTAGGTTTTGTTTTCAATATATACTTTGTTTTTAAAGCGTAATTAACAACACTTTATAATTTATTAAACATGTCAACATTTGTGCCGAATAATATATTTTTGCGGGGAATTTTACTTCCATTATTATAATATGAATAAAAGTGCTGCGGAAAGTTACCGTATTTTAGAGTAGAAGTTTATGGTTAACATGCTCTAGCTGAGCAAACACGTCTAAAGTGGTTTGCATGTTTTAAAAGTGGCGATTTCGACTTGGAAGACAAGGAGCTTTCTCTCGCCGAAGATGAATGCCAAACGCTTCAAGAATTATCTACGTTAGGCGTTGACATGTCAACGATAGGAAAACGCCTTAAAACTTTAGGAATGATCCTCAAACAAGGATATTGGGACCCATATGAATTAAAATCGAGGGGTGTTTTTTGACCTGTGAACTACTTCTTCAACGGGAGAAAAGAAAATAATTTTTACATCGGATCCATTACGACAACCCCAAGCGCAGAGAGTCATGGGTAAAGCCTGGCGAACTATCAACACCAGCTAAGAAGAACATCCATGGGTCTAAGTTCATGCTTTGTATTTGGTGGGTTGTTTTACTAAAACCAATTTAAAATATCTGGAGATCGCTACCGACTACAATTAAAAAAAAACCGGTCATGTGCGAGTCGGACTCGCGCACCGAGGGTTCTGTAATGGAGGCTCGAGGAGTTTTTCAAATTTTTTTCGATTATGTTTTCGATTTACTTAATTGAGGTTGGTGCCAATTACGCTAGACCTCTAAGTTGTATCAGCGCCAATACAACTCAGAGGTCTATCTTAATTGGTGGAACTATGTATGTATGGGGGCACCCTTTAATTTCAGTATCTGGTATAAATTTCAACATGCTAGGTCTACCCGTTCCTGAGATAAATAATCGGTGGTGACACACGGACAGACGGACAAGAAAGTGATCTTATAAGGGTTCCTTTTTTTACTTTTTGAAGTACGGAACCCTAAAAAACATTGTTTTATTCACTTTTGTTGATCTTCTGTGTACATTAAAATAAAATTAGTCCAATAAGATAACGTCGGTCTAGATGTGATAGCTCGTACCTACATGCAAAATGCACAACTTTACAGGAGAGACGAATTTACACCAGTGCTTGTTATAAGATGTTACAAGTAGTCAACGGCACGTGATGTTCCCAGGCGGTCACCCATCCAAGTACTGACCACGCCCGACGTTGCTTATTTATAACCACACTGTGCATCAATACGATCAATCAGAATTGCAAAAAGCCAACGGCACGTGGTGTTCCCAGGCGGTCACCCATCCAAGTACTGACCACGCCCGACGTTGCTTAACTTCGGTGATCGGACGAGAACCGGTGTTTTCAACGTGGTATGGACGTTGGCGACCAATGCACCGGAAAACACAGTCACAAATTATTTATAACCACACTGTGCATCAATACGATCAAACAGAATTGCAAAAAGCCAACGGCACGTGGTGTTCCCAGGCGGTCACCCATCCAAGTACTGACCACGCCCGACGTTGCTTAACTTCGGTGATCGGACGAGAACCGGTGTTTTCAACGTGGTATGGACGTTGGCGACCAATGGACTGGAAAACACAGTCACAAATTATTTATAACCACACTGTGCATCAATACGATCAAACAGAATTGCAAAACGCCAACGGCACGTGGTGTTCCCAGGCGGTCACCCATCCAAGTACTGACCACGCCCGACGTTGCTTAACTTCGGTGATCGGACGAGAACCGGTGTTTTCAACGTGGTATGGACGTTGGCGACCAATGGACTGGAAAACACAGTCACAAATTATTTATAACCACACTGTGCATCAATACGATCAAACAGCATTGCAAAAAGCCAACGGCACGTGGTGTTCCCAGGCGGTCACCCATCCAAGTACTGACCACGCCCGACGTTGCTTAACTTCGATGATCGGACGAGAACCGGTGTTTTCAACGTGGTATGGACGTTGGCGACCAATGGACTGGAAAACACAGTCACAAATTATTTATAACCACACTGTGCATCAATACGATCAAACAGCATTGCAAAAAGCCAACGGCACGTGGTGTTCCCAGGCGGTCACCCATCCAAGTACTGACCACGCCCGACGTTGCTTAACTTCGGTGATCGGACGAGAACCGGTGTTTTCATCGTGGTATGGACGTTGGCGACCAATGGACTGGAAAACACAGTCACAAATTATTTATAACCACACTGTGCATCAATACGATCAAACAGCATTGCAAAAAGCCAACGGCACGTGGTGTTCCCAGGCGGTCACCCATCCAAGTACTGACTACGCCCGACGTTGCTTAACTTCGGTGATCGGACGAGAACCGGTGTTTTCAACGTGGTATGGACGTTGGCGACCAATGGACTGGAAAACACAGTCACAAATTATTTATAACCACACTGTGCATCAATACGATCAAATATAGATAGCTCAGTGGTAAGTGATGTCGGATACCGCGGCGAAGGTCGTGGGTTCGAATCCTTACAATGAGCTTGAGCTTTCGGTGAAGGAAAACATCGTGAGGAAACCACAGCATGGTGGTAGGGTACTTTGTAGTACTCGACTGGCTGGCTACCACCCTCAAGTTGAAAATCTGTCGCCAAGCACCTGTTGGTGTGTTCCGGCAATTGCACTTGAGAGCCAGTTCACCTTAATAAGGTGTACAACACATTAGCAATCCCCTGGTATTGCCAATGTCTATAGGCGACGGTTGTCACTTACCATCAGGTGACCCGCCTGCCTCGTTGTCACTTGTGACATAAAAAAAAAAAAAAAACAGAATTGCAAAAAGCCAACGGCACGTGGTGTTCCCAGGCGGTCACCCATCCAAGTACTGACCACGCCCGACGTTATACTTATAGAGACCTACTTCATTCTATATACTTTTATTTTACAAAAAAAAAAACTGTACGATATTTACTTACCATCATAAAAATCGTGAAACCAACAACCAACATAGTGAGACATATTTCCACGTTGTCTCTAAAACTGACAAAGATGAGAACATTTGTTTTATTTATAAACTTATTCTGTAATGGAGGCACTGCTAGGAAATGTCACACTTTATGAAACTTGAGAATGTAAAAATAGTAAACTTGGATAATTGGAATTTCGTTTACAAGTCTTGTTTGTTAACAATTTTATTGACTTGACGGTAGATAATATCCGACAATTGTACTCTGGAAAAGAATTCGGTGTTAGTAAACGACCAAAAATACCCCAAATAATGTAACTTACCTACAGCGTACCTAATAAGAATTTAAAAAATAAAAAATTACAGGAAAATACTAAAATAAATAAGAGGTAGTCGCCACCGCAGATAAGCTATCCAGTAGTTATACATAATACATTAATTAGTATAGATAATACATTAGTGTCAAAAGTGCCAAGATACATATAAAATGGATGTTGGGTTGAGATATTGTGTTGGCGTGTATTAATAGATACCATGCTCCATAATTGGATGCATCTTGGCACTTTTGACAACATTTTCATTGTCATACTATCGCATTGACTAACCCAAGATCCATTTTGGGAGTCAGTGGGGTAACCTTAGAATCTGCATATTGCATCATCTCGTTTTGGTTATGAAGCACCTTGACCGATTCCGTCAGCATATCCGGAGTTGTGTGCGGCCCGCGTCATCGGACATTGTGTGTGAGTCAAACGAAAGCCCCTGACGAGCTCTACCATTTGTATCTTATCTGACAGCCTGTGAGAAACTATCGAGTCAAACTCATGCGCTTTTCTTGAAGGTCATTTTATACGGTGAGTAGTTAGTACGACAAACTTAAGGGGGAGAGAGGCGGGAGGGTCGCGTACCAAAATATACAAAAATGAGTTCAATAAAATGATCACCATTTTCGAGATATATCGATATTTCAGATTTTATGTATTGTGTTACAATTATTCTGGGGAGGTGGTAAAATAAAACCAAAATTTCCCCGGAAACAATTATTAAATAATATTCAACAAAGTTATGTAAACCGAACAATACATAGATATGTACTTATAGCCAGCTAGACTCAGGCGTGGGCCTGGGGTAATGTTTAATTTGGTTGGATGATATATTAAAATATGGGACAGTTAAATTTGAGCGCCACTGTCAGAACGGCTGACAGTCCGTAAAAAAATATTATTTAAACTTAAACCGTTGTGTATGAAGGAACCTGCACCGATGAATGAGAGGACGTGGCTTCTCCGATGAATGAGAGGATGTGGCCACTCCGATGAAGGAGGAGCGTGGTCCTCGGAACGTAGTCCGCTACAAAGGTGAGGGTACGCGGCCCTCTCCAGACAATGGGAGGAGCTTAGCTCTCTCCAGACAATGGGGTTCTTAGCCCTCTCCAGACAATGGGGGTACTTAGTCCTCTCCAGACAATGGGGGGTCCTTAGCCCTCTCCAGACACCTCCTGGAATTGGCCCAAAATTGGTGGCATTAGAATAAAAATACTACACAGCCCGAGAACACAAAGGACGGACATCAGCCCCCGATGTCGGCCATGTGCTCGGTCAAGCAGCGTCCCAATTCCAGAAAATTATATATATAAAATACTCAAAATATCTATAAGATGCCTCTGCATCAATTGAAGATTGATGAGAGGGATCCCTACAACACTCTTACTATATAAGAACAACATGCATAGGTTAAGTCACCTGCCATGTGCTTAACCCGCATGTTCGGAATTACACCGTAAGAACAATGATTTTGGAATTAAATTTATAAAGCACCATAAATACCTTATGGAGGAAAATGTCCAGGCGTGAGGAGATCGGACAATGTCGACTCCGGTGACGCCACGTGCTGGTCGCAAAGTCAACTCTGCACGCTGTCAAGAAAATATGAATTTGATTAATATTTAATCAAAATAAAGCACGCCGGGAACATTGCAGTTAATATCCATGAGATACATACCAATCAGGATTCAAAATGAAAGTGAAATTATGATATATTATCATATTCAAATGAGAAAAATAGTGCCCAAATGTGCACATAATGATGTAGTAATATTATATACTAATGGAATGATCCCACAAACTATGTACTAAGAAATTTTTACGTAGTCAAAATGTCTACGTAACAATTGATTTTAGAATTTTTGATAAAACGTATTAAATACCTCGAAAATGGTAACACTTTTACTAAGGTGATTTTTGTATATTTGATAGATGACCTGCCCACCTATCTCCACCTTAATTTTATCGTACTACTTACCGGACACCTGTATAATGTGATGTAAATGTTTCTTGATCATTTAACTAGAATAAAATCCGAATAATTTTACATGGTTAAAGTTGGCTTAAGTAAGTATATTCTAAAACTGTCCTCTACCAGGTGTCAAAGATTATATATATCTATGTCTTTCCAAGATGTAGATTTATCTATAGGCAATAGCGGCACGTTATGCTTTCCATTTTGACAAAACTGAGACGTGCCATAAAGAAACAAGAAACATCTCGCAGTCGCAGTCTACTCACCGACGACGGATACTAATCGAGATCCCATAGTAGGATGTCTTTCACGTTCCGCGACCGCCGAGTCGAAGAAAGGCTCGAAGGCTTGCTTTCGATGTTTACGGGGTGAAATCTGGGACCGGTCGCGGCCGCGGCATGGCGATGCGATGGCGGCACACCAACACTCGAGTCAGCCACTCAGTACCGTGCGACGCGCGCGATAGCGACCACGCATCTACAACTTCACGTACTCCGATACTATTGTTCGTGGAAGCGACCTCTAAATTCCGGGCACTACCGCCCCTTTGCGTGTGTGCTGTGTCCAGTGTGTGCATTCAGCAGTTGAATTTTTTTGTTAGAAAGTGCCTCTACCTGCCGGGACTCCGGGAGTGTTTCTATAGTCTGTCGGTATGTTATTTGAAGTTAGCATATAATAGCGGTATTATTTAGGGACGCACGCTGGCTGTAGCGTCTCTCGGCTGACACACGGTTAGAAAGGAAGCCTCGCTTCATGTTTGTCTATCGTTAATAAACAGATACAAATCTACGTTTACTTCGCAACTTTCCTTTATGTTTAATAGAAATTGAGTTATGTATTAACGCTGACCGTTTCCGGACGATTGATATTTACGATTGTAAAATGACATGAAATAGCTTGATTGACTCGGTATTTGAAACATGAGAGCAGAGAGACGCTTTGATTGAATCCCCTATTTGACGTGAATCAGGGATTCAGTGACAGCCGACTATATTTTTACCCGACTGTGCCATAAAGTGGGTTATGTTTTTGGGTGTATGTATGTTTTTTTGTCGCATTAGGAATTTGAAAATTCTATTTTAACTTTTTATTTACTTTGCATAAAAAAATACCACAATCTCATCATGGTAAGTGATGATGTGGCCGTAGGTGGTAAACACAAAGCCTAGAAGGCAACTTGCTCAAGTTAATCATCTGTGGTGTGGTATTTATCATTGAACACATCTTTATAGATGTCAAAGTAAAAGGCATTTACATAAAATGTGAGCTCTTCCATACAAAAGACTTCAACGCTAGCATCTCAATACGTGGTATTTATGAACTCTTTTTTTAATAGGTATAAAAGATTGAAACGAAATAATCGGGTTTCAATTTAAAAACAAAACATAATCTTATAATCCTCATAAATATGGAACCGTTTAATGACAACCTACATTATTTCCTTCTACATAAGTTGATGAAACTTATACGAACAAACTTAAAACTGCTGTTATCTCAGTACAGGTTTTGATAATAATCAACAAGATAATAAACTCTATACTTAGCTCTACCACGCTGACTCTAATCTTTACATCTTTCGCATGCGCACTTAAGTTTATTTCTAGAAAGGATAAGTATTTTACTGGGGATTAAGTAATGTTTCTGAAGAAACCATTAATACAAAAATAAACTATTTTTAAGAATATGTTAAAGAACAAGTGGTGTCTAAATTGTAATGAGAGACTAAAGGAGAGCGTAAAACCGATTGTGAAACCTAATCGACACCGTAATCGTTTTAAAATGACCAATGAAATCAAAGATTGGTTAGATGTGAAGCATTTCGAAGCTGAATGTAGCTGAAATATGAACAGCATCAGTTAAAATCCATGCTTAATTTCAACTGTAAATTTGACCTTGATTACGATGTCGACTAGGTTTCAATATCGCCCTTCAGAGAACCACGAAGTTTTCAAAGTAGCAGTAAAAGTGTGAAAGTTTACTAAGAATGGTTTTATTTATGAGGGTAAAATAGAGGATCGCGGGACGGGAAAATATTTATAGCACTTTTAGTAAATAGGTAATAAGTTCTTTTATTGTACCTACCTACTGCCTCACTCACGGTGATTAGAGATTGCATTTGATTTATTTATTTATTATCTACACTTAACAGAATATATCTATTAAAAACTATCTATCTAGATATACTATAATAAAGCAAGCAAGTAAAAATACTTAAAATTACAAATTTACTCATGCTTTATTTATCAACGGCCAGAATGTACATTTGGCTGTTTGAATTTAGAACAGTTTTTATTTTGATTACATTTTTAATTATTAAAATCACAGCTAGGGTATCTAGAAAAAGCTTGACTGTATATGAATTTTCATTTTGCAATCGCAGACGAGGTCGGGCGACGTCGGGTGTCAATTGTTTTACAAGTAACTCTATCTGGCGCCCGAGTATCTCTGAGAAATAAATATCACGTAAAATGTACCGGTGTACACTGTACATAAACCCATGTGCTAGGGTTGTACATCACATCACAATATAATAGTATGTAATAAATTTTAATATGTTTTTTTAAAGACTAATTAATTGAGGTTCTTACCGCATCTTGACAAAATCCTGTGAAGGCTCATTTGATTAAATATTGTTTCATTTCATATTCATGAATATCTAAAATAAAGCATTATTTTTTAAACATTGCGCATAATCCAATTGGTGTCGTATCTATAAACTAGAATATTGAAGGTAAAACAACATTTAAACTCGCCAAAATTAAGTAATAAAATTAACATTTTCATAAATGTAATAACCTCGTAACAGCTAAAAATTCTCATTGTATTTTTGAAAAATGCAAGGTTGTCAGCCCTGAAGTAGTACAATAATATATCAGTATTCTAGAGCAGTGCGGGCACTTCTTACGGCGACTTATAGCACCTTATACCAACCTCCGGCTTGTCGGATGAATTTATATGCAAATGTCACCAGTGGGCGCGAAAAAGCGCCAGTTATCACTGAGAATCTTCGGCAGTTGAATGGACTATAGTTACGGGTAAATTTTTCAAGTGGGCGTGGATGGTCAATTTCACAACTAAAAAGGGAATAGCGAAAAATTCTGAAAGGAGTCCCGAGCTTAATTTTGATGAAAACTCCAACAGATTAGATTTCTTAAAATAACTTCCCAAGCCATGAACAGATGCTGTATATTTTGAAATAAAAAACCGTTAAAAATGATCAAATTCTGAGAATTAATGTGTACGGAAAACTAAAAGAAAGTGCTCCTTTTTTAATAAATTGATTCATATTTTTGTGTAAAATGCCACAATATTTCCCTGAAAAATTGAAAACATCACTAAACACAAAAAAATTAAGATGTTTTGTGTTGAAATGCATAAAATACTGGAGAAGGTAAATAATAATCAATAAATCGATGTTGATGGAAATTTACGTGTAACATAATAATATGTAGATATATACACGGCATATAGAAAAAAAATGTCGTTACTATAAATTTTAGAGAAGAAGCAAACAGATCGATTCCGCTAATATTATCATTAATTATCTAAATTTAATCACCTACACTTTATCGAAAAATACTTGAATATAAACAAACAACATTTACGCCATTAAAGTAAGACTAAATTGGGTTCTACATAAACATGGTCAATTAAATGATGAAGCAATGAGCCTAGATGCCTATTTCTTAGTTCCACAGAAGTCAGCTGTGTCAACAAGTAATATCGAAACATCGACCGCATTCATACCGCTCTAGTTTAGTTTTCTCCGAATTTACCGTAAACTCAGCTGTACGCTTAGCGAACTAATTAACTGATAGGTAAACTATGTTAATACTTGCATGTAGGACGTAGCTGCTATATAATTTAAGCTGGTAAAAGTAGTAAAGTAAAATGTTATGAGGAATATTTATCGCACATTTATTGCGCAAGGATGCAACTCCACTCCTCTCCGTCAATGAGCAAGATCATGTTCACAGATGATTATGTAATTTAGTTCTGCCAGTGTCGTGTCTCATAATTTAAATTTTGCATGCATATACTGTTTAGCAGATTCTAAATTCAAATTCTCTATGCAGTTGCTAAACATCGTAGATTTTATTATGTATAAAGCCATTATTAATTAGTCGTCACTCATCTTGATAAGTCTGCCAGAATACCAGGATTGCACTGCTATTAGTTTTGTTTTAGTTATGTTATGGTGGGTTAATATTATGCTGAGTTGCTGGTAGAATCATGTTCTTTTTGACAATGTAAGTAATCATAATTTAAAAAATATATATTTGTCCAGTATTGTGGTATTTCTGCTCCAAAAAAAAGGATTTTTACGTTCTGATAAAGTCCATAATGCAATAATTTTTAAAGAGACCACATAATCCATGCCAATCCAACAGACGCAAATATTATTTCGCTTCTTCAAACATTTTCGCATAAGAATGTTTTTATTATCACCTCAACTTCAATTAATGAGGGTATCATGGTTCTTAAAGAAACTCGTATAATAAAATGTATTTTAAATGTCTTCAAAGCTCGAAGTACGTACCTTTGTTAATGAAGTGAATTGACCCCACGACCCTTCGTTGCTTTAAGCTTATGTCAAGGTTAAGTTGCGCAACTTGATGGGAACTTTTTAAGCTATTATGCATTTACAATTGAGGGAAAAATCCGTTAGATCCGAGTTACTTGTTATCAATGGGAATCATTTTTATTGTTCATAGATTGTTTTAAATTGTCAAATTAATAATTTTATGCTGCGAGCATTTATTATTAATAATATATTTAGCTTTATGACATATACATTTAGCTATAGCGTTTTACATGAATGAGATAATGAATATTATTATTAGATTTATTTAGATAATGAATATCTAACTTAATAATAGATTGACATTTTTAAGCGTACTGATGTTATGCATACAATTTCAAGTGTTTATATTTCCATATCCAACAACACGTAAAAAGGTATGGTAACCCAAACATTTTTTTTAAAATATTACCTTTCCTCAAATTATAATAAAAAGGCGATATGGTCAACTGGGACGAAAACAAATGACATATGAAACAAAAACCGCCTCCACAACCGAGCTCAAAGAAAGAGATAATACTATAAGTGTCGGTCACTCTTACGGTGTTAAAAATAAAAACTGTGAAACGGAATTCCCTGTGAAGATAAAATGTTTTCGCAAATACCATGAAACTGGTTGCGCTCCGTTTACCCCCCTCAATAGAGGGCATGATAAGGCATCTTGACGATTTTGACAGCAGCGCCAAGTCATGTTACAAATACAAAAGTAAAATCTCGATGATGTCTTCACACTTTTATCCACTTTTGGCCTACTGTTTAATTAGGTATCACCTTATATTTTTGTTTAGTTGCCAGTCAATGCTTGTATTTTTGGGGACATACATAAATTACTTCGCACGTTAGGTGGAGATAGTATAACTGTGGACAACACTAATTTAATCGACTCCTTCTCGCGCATAGAATCGTACCAAAGTACTTTATCGTACATTACGAGTATTGACTTACAATCAAGTAAAGTATGTTGATATTCAACAATACTCCTTTCTTATACAATACACACATAGTTATGAAACTGGCGATGACCGATTAGACGAGAAAAACCGCGAGTAAAGTTTCGCCTAGCGATTGTTTCGGTACGTGGGAACAATTCGAAGAGATTGTAACATTTGTGTACGTGGAAACTAGTAGAGTTAACAATTACAAAGAAGTTAGATTGCCTTGTAATGCCTACTGTGAACAAAACGAATTCTTAGTTAACTGTTACTGAGCGTTCAGTATTGTAACATCGTTATTAATGTAAGTGCTTAGTGCTGAAATAGTGTAGATAGTCGCATCGGTCACGGGCTACGCATGCGTAGTAAAGTCAGGTAAATATTTTCGGAGATATTTTTTTTAATTTTAGGTATATAAGTTTGTGTTTGACCGCAATCTCACCATGGTAAGTGATGATGTGGCCGAAGGTGGTGCACAAGTGCAGCTGTCGGAACTCACTTGGCGACAGATTATCAATTTTCACCATATAACCAGTCAGTTGGATACTACAAAGTACCCTACCAAAATTAAGCTCATTGTAGGATACGAACCCACGACCTTCGCCGCAGTATCCGAAGTCATTATCACTTAGCTATCATCCTTAAGCTAAAAAAGATAATTTCTTACGCAAAATTTCGAACGTCGATGGATAGAGTTGTCAAAACGGGTATCATAGCGTGCCGCTTGTTTAGGTAGTCGACCGACCCACAGGTCACAGTGGATACTTGATAGCATAATCACTGTCTCGTATATCAATAAACGTGGTCAATTCTGAATTGCTATCATGAACTCATGCTAAGAACTTAAGATATAATTTTAATTTACCTAACGTGGCTATTTACAAATATATAATTTAAGCGTAGGTCTGTTTAATTACCGCAACTTTTAAATTTGATGTAAGATTTCTTATTTGGTAAATTAAGCGTTGGTAGAGTTGGATAGTATAATTACTAAATTGCTGAACTGTGAGGCAATTTATAAATCAACGCATTATACCTACATTTATTTCTAAACACTCAGCAAAACTGCAGTTTTGTTGTAAACTGTACAAAAACATAATTAGTTTATAATGAAAATGAGTCAACATATTCTACAATTTTCTTCGTAACTGTACCAGTTAGCAACGCAAACACATCTGGTAACAATGGCACAGTTTTGTTGATTAACTCTATAAAGTATGGGAAGACGACGTGAAGAAATCGGCACGATTCAACCCGCCACTCGTGCCACCTGGCGGAGGTTTCACGCCACATTGTGTAAACTGGGTCTGTGGGACTGATTGTGTTCAATATACATTAGCGAACATGATCCATTATTTATCGGAGCACCGTCTTATTTATCAGCTTAATTTAAAGTTTGGCATTACATTAAAAAGTTCAAGTTGTCATGTGCAATAAAACTTCTGTAAAGGCTTAGCGAGCAAAAAAGACATCATTTTTTGAAAAGGTTTCTCAGCATATTTTTTTACTACACACCTACCACTTTACATACATACACAACATACAACCATTTTCATATATCTAAGAAGAAGAAAATTATGTAAGAAGTATGTGTCTAAGTATATACGAACAATGTACATAGTACACATGTTAATTTAGATATTAATAGATATTTATTTTAAACATGCAAAGATAAAGCTAAGAATATAAATAAAAGATCCTAATTGATTTATTACATCAACTTATCATATTCTTTATGTCATATCCTACGAATAAGTAGACTTATTATTTATTCGTAGGTCATATCGGTATAATTTTTAATTTTAGAATATGTGTAAATGGTATTTCACTAAATAATAAACGCTTATTTCATCACATACCCACGCTATGTAAGACGCGTTCTGAAATCAAAGCTCACTATAATCAGTCGAGGTGATTAATTCCCACTCGATAATCAAAGAGAGAATCGAGAATCAAACGCACATCGTCTGACGCAAGCGCATCTCAGCTGCTATATCTCTCAAATAAAGTGATTGAATCACGTATATTCACCCTAGTTATTCTCCCTGGGTTTGTTTATAGAAACCTTTTATTTTATGCCAGAATTGTCAAGCGGCGAGCTACCATAGCGTCGCCTAGACGCAATAGCCAATAAAGTGATAAATTATTTGCTGTTAAATACATTCATTAGATATTATTCAAAATATATACTTATCATATTTATTAATTTATTTATCTATTTAAGTATGTATTTACAAAAAAAGTAGTATAATATGTAGTATATCATCAGTCATCTGGTTCCCATATTACAAGCTCTGCTTAGTTTGGGATCAGATAGCCGTGTGTGAAAAATGTCTTAGGAATTAGGATATTTATATACTTTCCTCAATATTTTACTTCCTATACATTTAAACATCTATCGTAATTCTTTGAAAGTTTTATCTGCAGAGCCGTATGTTGTAAATAAAACTGCCTATTGTCCAGTCTATGATGGCAAGCTTACTTTCTTTCACCTTAATAGCGGATTTATGACTTATTCGAGCCATTCGTTCACAATGAATGTTAGTGTGTAACGGTATACTTGATATTTAGAATTAACTATCTTGTTACTTACTTTATTTACCTTTTACCTGTTTAAGTAGCGCATAACATCGTATAAATATTTGGTATGGATCAATATGCATATTAAGATAAAATAATGTTAAATAAATGTTGCATCAACATTATTTACAGCTTTGAGTTTATTAAATAAACTTTTGCTACAAACATATTCCATGAAAATAGTTTTCAGGTTATTCAGATTTTTTTATTTACTTTGTCTTATTTTTTTCGACCGATCGTCTCATCCGTTTTGTGCAGTAATATAGGACTAATATAGGAAAACAATAAATACAATGTAGTATTAATAACAGTTTCCGATACTTATTTTCACGTGGATTAAAACAAGTAATTTGTGGAAGTAATAAACAACCGCTTATTGGATCAAGTAGATTGATCAATAAATCGAAAGTCAAGGGTAATTGTTAAGTGTTATTGAATTTTATTATTAATTATTGAGCTAAAATTACCAGATCTGCCCTTAGGCTATTGGAGAGGTTAAGTCGAACATAATACGAAGTAACCAACCTTCTGAAATATGTGCTAGAGTAAATAAATAGCTTGGAATATTCTTTACATACGACCAAGCAGGTCTTGTACTATGAGAACGAGATATCTAACGCTATTCCTATATGATATTAGCTATGCGCCGTCGTGACCCCCGCGTTCCCGTGGATCTTTTTCCGGGTTAAAAAGTGTCATATTTCTTAGTCTAGGATATAATCAATTTGAGTGCCAAGTTTCATTTCATGATCGGTTAAGTAGTTTCGGAGTTCATCGCGTACCAACATCGTGATAAGGAAATTTTATATAAATAGAGACTGAAAATTTCCAATTTAGCAGCGTAATTTTTTTAATTTTTCTTTCTGTAAGAACCTTCTAAAAAGTACCTATTAGAAAACTTAAAAAAAATCAAATGAAATCAGTAAAGTCGTTCTCAAGTTATAGCGGGATCAAGGGAAATAGGGATGTATTTTAATTTGAGTCATTAGAGTCATTAGAATAGAATCTGATAATTTATAAGCGCCTGTAAGCATCTGAAGGCCTATTTATATTTATTCATCCACATTTTATTTCATTAACAATAGAAAATAGACAATTTCATTCAAACGTTTACTAATTAAATGACAATGCATGGGCTAATTCGTTCCGCAGATTGAATCAATAGTGGGGCGAAATTAATAAACAACATTATACTATGGTTTACTTGCTCACTTACTCAGCGTTAATACCCATGTAAGATAAAGAAAGTGACCTAAATTCTATGCAAGGTTAACCTGTACAAGACAAGATACGGTAGTGAGATGATGCAGTTGTTTTCATATCGAGTTTCCATTAAGGGGGAAATAAACAGCAATTGGCCACATAGTGAAATAGCCACTGAGATACTATCTTTTAATGCCTTGAAATTATATGTTGATTATTTTACTTCATAATTAATTATTTATGTGTCCTGCAACTGTGGGAATGATTTCACGAAATCTCAGAAATCATTTATTGACCAATGAGCGCGCACAATGGTAGAGTTGGCTGTCAGATGTACTAACCCATTCTTCGAGAGGTTGGTAAATGTGGTACCAAGGTGAGATGTCAAAAATTACATGTTTTTTTTATGGATTATAATCAAAATTTTAGGTTTTTTCTTTATAACTTCTTCTATTTTCTGCCCCACGTTAAAAAGTAAGTAAGTCACAAAGTAACTCTATATAAAAACAATCATTAATAGTATTAATATTATAGGAAGTTTAAGAGTGAAATCTTTATTAGGTGGCCAGTTACCGTATAGTTAACCCTACTACGATTTTTTTTTGTGCATACGGCCTTGTGCGAAAGTGACATCTAATTTTAATACAATCAGACAAACAGACACGCAAACAATGGTACGCAGCGTATAGTTCGACGGTTCGGATGGTGGGCGTCGGTTTATAGTGGTATGACGTCATAGGTGTATGTTAAAATGAACACGATGTTGCAGTTATTTGCAATTATTATGATTATGTGAAAAATATGTTTGGTTTATTTATCGATGGTATTTTGTTGACTTAGCTCATATATTTCTAATATACAAGAACAAGTTAAAAATCGGACGCTTTTCTGAGTAAGTCGTTATTGTTGAATGCTTTGCTTACTTGCGTCGCAATATAACATAACTAGTCGCTACCTAAATACCTTTTCTAACAACTGAGATAAACAGGAGATTCATTTTATAAATACTTTTTTTTATACCACAACCAGGTGGGCGGTAATGGTAAGTTACTACGGTCGCCTATAAATATACATTAGCAATTCTAGGGGCATTGCCAATGTTGTACACCTTATACAATGCCTTAAAGGCAACTGGCTCTCAAGTGCTACTGCCGGAACACACCAACAGGTGCTTGGCGACAGATTTTCAACTAGAGGGTACTGCTGCCCGTCGAGTACTACAAAGTACCCTACCACCAAGCTGTGATTTCCTCACAATGTTGTCCTTCACCGAAACCTCAAGCTCATTGTAGGATTCGAAACCACGACCTTCACCGCGGAATCCGACGTCACCACTGAGCTATATCGCCTTAAATAATTAGCATTTAATCAGATATTCTTCAATATCCTTCACTTCAAGTTATTCTTGTTACAATAAGACACCTACCGCCTACCGCTAAAACAAATATCTTGTTACAATTGAAACAATGGTCTTTGATTGTCCATTTTACAATTCATGGTTCTTATAATTAACTTCAAAATTGATTACAACACTGATATAATAAATTAGTTTTGTAATTCCAGTTATTTGTTACAATAATATTTCTTTATAATTAGTTTTTATGGGAAATCTGAATTCGTACCGTTCTTTATCTTTATTAGTAGGTATAGATATTGCCATCCATAAAAACGCGCCCCACTCTTTTTCCTAAGCCCTTACAGTGCAAGTCTGCCGATAGTTAACGCAAAAGTTATACTCAAATAAATAATATATTTACCATAACTTTTCTTTTTTACAGCTTTAAGGTGATGATAGCTCAGTGGTAAGTGACGTCGGATACCGCTACGAAGGGGTTCGAATCCTACAATGAGCCTGAGCTCTGTTTCTGAGTTTCGGTGAAGGAAAACATTGTGAGGAAACCATAGCACGGTGGTAGGGTACTTTGTAGTACCCGACTGGCTGGCTACCACCCTCAAGTTGAAAAATCTATCGCCAAGCACCTATCGGTGTGTTCCGACAGTTGCACTTGAGAGCCAGTTCCCATCTAGGCTTTGTGTGCTTACCACCTTCGGCCACATCATCACTTACCATGGTGAGATTGTTGTGGTCAAACACAAGCATATCCAGAATAAAAAATAAAAAAAACTTCCGTAACCTTCCAATCTTACACCCACCGCGGGTGAGTGAGCTGGCGCTTAGTTTATTCGAAATTTAATGAAAAATATGGCAATCGATCGACGTAAAAACACTATCTAATATGCACCGCTACCTCCCGTACTATGTATGTCAACCTGCGCTGCGCAAATGTGTCTGCGTCTCAGCATATTATTTCTGTGTTGTCTACCCTGACTGCCCTGCCTGACCTGTCTGTCAGCATACGCACACACTTATGAGTGCAGTCGATATGTCTATATACATATATGTACGGTTGGCCAAGACAATGGTGTGCCAATTTTGATTTAGTTTCCTAGTCATCGAAAATTACAACAAGGTTCAAACCTCGTAACAATAATTATTGTTCCGAGGTTCAAACTAAAAAGATATCACTGAAAGAGATGCATAATAATGACGTTGTCATAAGTTGTCAGATTGATCTGCAAGCGAAACTAATCTTTATCACCTATGAATCTGCAAGCGGCATTCAACCTTAGGATGGTACACCACTTTCTTGGCCGACCGTACCTATATATCGATATGTATATGCAGATTTTCACACTGAAACACCAGTGATAGGATGCACACTTGCGCGATAAGGGATTAGGAAAAAGAGTAGGGTGCATCTTCGTATCTATATTTTTAAGGCGATGATAGCTCAGTGGTAAGTGACGTCGAATGCCGCGGCGAAGGTCGTGGGTTCGAATGCTACAATGAGCTTGAGCTTTCGGTGAAGGAAAACATCGTGAGGAAACCATAGCACGGTGGTAGGGTACTTTGTAGTACCCGACTGGCTGGCTACCACCCTCAAGTTGAAAATCTGTCGCCAAACACCTATCGGTGTGTTCCGACAGCTGCACTTGAGAGCCAGTTCCCATCTAGGCTTTGTGTGCTTACCATCTTCGGCCACATCATCACTTACCATGGTGAGATTGTGGTCAAACACAAGCCTATCGAATATAAAAAAAAAAAAAAAAAACAATTCGATCTATCACCCTAAACTGCTGAACCGGTTTTAATGAATTTTGGCACGCATTTAGCCTTGGTAAAATAGGTAACATTTATTCCAAGAACGCGAGTAAAGCCGCGGAGGTCAGCTAGTAAATATAATACAAGATGGTACTATGAAATTGAAATTAGCTTGTCCTCGTAACCTGTCTGAATATCATAATTGTTTTATTTTACATACTGTTTCCATCAACGTGAAAGTTAGACCGCAAACCGCGGGCGAAATGTTCTCTCAACAAATGTTTGTACTTATTTAAATAAAATCAATTATTTCAAGTTGTAGCTTATGGTAAAATATCTGTGCGATCAATAGTCCGTCAATTTTTATAATTATTAAGAATTGTTTACGAAGAGCTTTCTTTTAAAATAGTTTGGGAATTGTTTGCATGTGTGCGTATTAGTCGATGCATAGTAAAGAAATGAAATGAAATGTTTATTCATCCAAATAGGCCTTCACAGGCGGCTTATGAATTGTCAAATTCTAATGACTCTTGTGCACGGTTTGGAAGGTTGCTTTTGCTGAGAAGAGCCGGCAATAAACTCAGCAATTACTCTTTTCAAAACAATCTTAGAATTATTACATAAATGTATGTCCTGCAAGAGCGAGCGCCAGACCCAAGCATTGTCGTCATTTAAATATTCGTTAATATGGTAGTACGCTTTCTGTATTAAAACATTCTTAACACGTTCCTTAAATTTATGTATAGGCAAATTTTACAGTGTAGGTGGCATCTTATTATAGAAGCGTGCACCCAGTCCTAAAAATGTGTCCTGCACTTTATGGAGTCTATAAGCTGAGGTCACAAGTTTGTGCTTATTTCTAGTATTGATAGAGTGCGTCACATTTCTTTACAAAATTACTAATATTTTGATGTACAAATAATATGTTTGCATAAATATACTGTGAAGCCACTGTGAGGATACTAATTTGTTTAAACTTATCACTGAGAGAAGCTCGAGAGCTCAAATTATAAATAGCTCGCACTGCTTGTTTTTGTAAAATAAAAATAGTTTCGACATCAGCGGCTTTGCCCCAAAGCAAAATGTCATAACACTATGAAAATAGCTAAAAAAATAAACTAATCGAGCTGTATCTACATCTGTAAGCTGTCTAATTTTTCTAACTGCAAAAGCAGCCGAGCTAAGCTTCCTCGCAAGACATGATATGTGGGTGCCCCATTGAACTTTTGAGTCTAAAATAATACCTAAGAATACTGTTGATTCAACAAGACTAAAGAAGATTCATTATTTATCATTAAGATACAGTCAATTTTTTTTACATTGAGTAGTGCAAATTTAATACATTTAGTTTTCTTTGCATTTAAGACTAGATTATTTACAGTAAACCAATTTAATACCTGGGTTAATGCACCGTTTACGTCGTCATAATTGTAATGTAATGATATTAATGTAATGATACTTCTTATAACAAATTCATACAATCAGTACTGAATTTCTTATAAAAAATGTAGCGAAATTACCACTTCCTTTTTTAATAATAACCAGTGTTCAAATTTCGACCATAATCACTATTTAAATTTTTTAACAACTGATTCAATTTTTTATTGATAAAACTAAACAAAAAAAGAAGGTTACACAAACAGAGGAGAAAAAGGTACATAGGTACTCACTGAACTGTTTGGACTTATAAGTCGGCGAACCTTTTTAATATATGTCTAGAACCTACCTTTTATAATATCTATACTACTTCTTTTTTAGCTTTCTGTTACCTATATTACGAATATACAGTAATTAAAATCTAGTTCACGAAAATTTTATGAGTCTACGGGGGCGAAAATCAACATTGGCTTAATTTCTGGGCAAATTCGTTTTGTACACATTTCCACGCAGAAAACAACAAACATTACGTGCCAGTAAGGTCGCCCAGACCATAAAACTTAATAATAAAGAATGGAGAACATTTTTGTTTTTTTTTCGTTATATAGTTCTGTATGTGTAATAATTTATTGTTTATTTACTATTGACAGATGGCTATGACGCAACGGTGATCGCGATGGGCGCATGCGCAGTGGCGCTGTGGTGCGCGGTGCTGGTCGCAGCCGGCGCGCGCGCAGTCGCCTACACGGTCGACTGCAACCACGAGTACACCGACTGCGACACTGAACTTAGTGAGTCACATCAACCAACTACTGTCTTCACGGGCTTCTATTTTTTTATTCACGATAAGCTTGTGTTTCTCACCATGGTAAGTGATGATGTGGCCGAAGGTGGTAAGCACACAAAGCCTAGGGAACTGGCTCTCAAGTGCAGCTGTCGGAACACACCGTTAGGTGCAGATTTTCAACTTGAGGGTGGTAGCCAAGCAGTCGGGTACTACAAAGTACCACCGAGCTATAGTTTCCTCACGATGTTTTCCTTCACCGAAAGCTCAAGCTCATTATAAGATTCGAACCCACGACCTTCGTCGCGGTATCTGACGTCACTACCACTGAGCTCTAAATGCAAAGCAACCAAAGTTCTTAGTCCAATCACTTGTTATTCACATGAATTGTAGAGTCAAGAGCTCATGGAGCTTTACTCGTAGGACTGCGTACCCTGGGCCATCGGCCTGGCGACCTTGACTGTCTTAATTCTAAACTGCATAATTACACCTGTCTGGTTACTTACCAGCCTCAAGATGTAAATCAATCGTTAAGCGCCCATATTGATATATTCCGGTAACTGCTCGTGTGCTACAAAGCCAGTTCCAGTCTAAAACTTGGTGTTTACCAAGTGCTAAGTGTTCTTTCATACATGCATTACTCTAAGAACTTATATTCGTTTTCATAAGGCCTTACTTATTTCTGTCTCATCGCTGGATTTAATCTCTTTACTTATTTCTCATCGGTTTTCTAAAAGGATGCCATTTAGTGTGGGTTACAGGTGAAAGAACATTAGTGTGTGGGTGGTAACTGATGTCATCTATTGACTAAATCAAGAACATTTAAGCCATAAATAGTTGGTCAAATTATGTGTCATTGACCAGTCCAAAATCATTTATTATGAGCACTAAGTGTGTTACATTTGATTTATGACCATCTATGTATTCGCTAATGAATACTTATTGATGTTCTTGATGTATTGAATTTTATGATCATTACATTCAGTACTAGTTTTCCGTCCCGCGGTCTCAACCGCATTCCCGAGCGATCTTATCATTTCCCATCAGATTTTATTAGTAGTTGACAAATATTATTCTTACTAATTGTTAGATTATTACATTATATTGTTAAGAAATAAATCATATTATTATCTTCGTACTATTGTTAGCTGTACACCGCGGTTTTACCCACTTTTCCGAGTGATCTTATCTTTTCCCGATTTATAAGTAGCCTAAGTTATAACATCAGCTATCTGCCAGTGAAAGTCCCGTCAAAATCAACTGCATAATATGCATTTAGTTATGTTATTTTTACATTACAAAAAATACTTCAATTTTATTTACCTATTTGTATATTACAATATATCAATCGTAATAAAACATAAACTTAATTATATAAATAAATGTATATTATAGATGAAAGAACTTAATTATATAAATAAATGAAGAACGGTTAACGGTTACGTTGAATCATTATATTACCTACTAATCTATCACGTTGTCAATCTAAACGCAACAAACTTGTAGTTCTCATCAATCATAACACCGTTAATTCTAATGGCCAGATAATACTCTAATTACTAACATTAAATTCGGTAGTGGAACTGCAACGAGTTATTGATAGATCACTATATTAAAGTTACTGTTTATTTCTTTGATGACAATAACGCATTGAATGGATTGTTAGATTCGCACATTTGTTTTATATAGGTAACACTAGTGGGCCCGGCAGACGTTGTACTGCGCTAAAAAAAACACAAAACCCGATTCCAGCGCCACCTAGTGAATCTAAACCATCAGTCAATCCGATCTTGAGCTGTACCTATTCAGCCATCCCTACTGTTTAATGTGAATAAGTATTGATCTTTTATATCTTTGTCACATAGATTTATTGAGTTTGTTTGGTTTGTTTATAGAGTGCAAATTGATATACACAATATGGTTGATGAAATTTCGGACTGAAATGAAAGTTTGTTGTCTTGGAAAAATAATTTTATAATGTACATAGTGAGCTGATATTAACGTAAGGCGATAGAGCCCGTAAGCACGTATAAAAGACGTCAACGAGTTCCTATCTTTTGCTTTCAAGGTGACATTATATATTATAATAAGAATAAATACTGTATTAGAATATCAGACTTCAAATAAACACCTACTACAAATTAGATTGTGCAGGATCATAATGCAGATGAAATATCAACTAAAAAAACTAAAAACTTTGAGGTTAAGCCTTAATTTGATCTCGTATTTTAAAAATTATTGGGCATTTTTTTCTTAAATGTTTGGGATTATATGTATGTATTATATTCCTAAATCGCAGAACATACCTATGTAACATTCATAGATTTTTTGTGTTTATAGCAAATGGTCGACGTAAGAATTTTTGTCATGTAACATAAGACGTAATAAGGATATAATGATTTTTTATTAATTCTTTTTTTATTACTTTACATAATGTTGGTCTTTACGTAAAACTTGATACTAAAATACGATTGTTATACTAAAAATTTGACGACTCTAATATACCAATTATTTCCTATTAAAACTGAAGATTAATTATTTTATTGGCATGCCAATAAAAATCCGTTACGCTTACGAGAACAAAGCTAAAATTGTTCAAGCGCTTGAACATAATATATTTGTCCGTAAAAGCATTTAGATACAGTAAATAAATATGTAAAAACTAATCAGTTATATGAATACTGTTGATTGATTTATAGATTTATTAATTTTGTATTGTAAGCCTAGATGGCGTTGTGCAGAAATTTGAGGAGCTATGGTTTTGTTCTCGGAGTTTTGTTAAGTGGAATTACTTTGTTTTAAGTTTTTAAGTTTTGCGAGATTAAAAAACATCTCATTTCGAATATCGTTCGTTTTTTTTGGGAGGACCTTTGATAGGCGGGAACATGGTCCTCCTGAGCCGGTTACGCGAATAGTTAAGTAGATAGTTCGGAAGTTAAGTCGTCGTGTGTGAAAGATAGTGATATTGTGAAGTGCAGTAAAAAAACAAAAAAAAAAAATTATATATATCAATAATTTAAAATAGTAAATTTCTAAACTCAGTTCAGTGACATTAGCTGTCAAAATCTTGGTGACATTAGCTGTCAAAATCTTGGTGACATTAGCTGTCAAAAACTTAATGACATTGGCTGTCAAAATCTTGGTGACATTAGCTGTCAAAAACTTTGTGACATTTGCTGTCAGAACTCAAAAGTGACATTGACGTTTAACGATCAAAGTGACAAAACAATAAAGTTGCCAGTACATTAAAAAATATATATACAAAACAATAAAGTGTTGCCAGTACATTAAAAAATATATATACAAAATAAAACTAATTTAGAAACTTTAAATATTTTACAAAGATATAAAGAAATTACAAAATGAGTGTGTCAGATAGTTCCGAAGCTTCTTTTCACGACCCAAATAAATTATACAGTCTTCAGATGGGTTTAAGAAAACAAATAGAAAAAGCACATTCTAACTTTAAGAAATCACCAAGAGATCGGCTAACATGGAATTACATTCAAACTAAACTAACATTACTCGATGATTATTGGAAGTCTTACCAAAAAAATCACAATAAAATCCTACGCAGTGAAGATGCTAAGTTGCAAGATGATACATATTTAAATTCATACTTTGAAGTTGAAGAGGATTATGCAGTAGCCAGAGATTTAATGTTGATAAAACTTGCCGAAGTTTCTCCACCGCCGCAGCAACATACTGATTCAACAAACAAAGCTTCACATGATCCTATTAAATCAGTTCAACAAATTAAATTACCACGGATACAAATCCCTTCCTTTGATGGACAATACACTGATTGGATTTCATTCCACGATCACTTTGTTTCATTAGTACATCAAAATAATACCATAAGTAATGTTAATAAATTGCATCTCCTGAAACAAAATGTAAAGGGCGAAGCGGCCATTCTTCTTAAAAACATTGCAATAACAGATAATAACTATGAGCCTGCATGGGCAAAACTGAAAAAAAGATATAGTAACAAACGTGTGATTGTTAACTCATATTTACAAAAACTTATGTCAATGAGAAGTATTACTAATGAAAACACAAATGCTCTTAAGAATTTAATAGATACTACAGCTGACTGTCTCAGTGGATTAAAGGGTATTGGAGTTAGCACAGAAACATGGGATCCAATAATTATTTATCTGGTTTCTAGTAAATTAGATCATGAGTCTCTCAGATATTGGGAAGAAAATATTAGCCGAGAATGTGAGGATAATTTGCCTACATACACCATGCTTATGGATTTCCTGGAAACTAGAATCAGAGCATTAGAAGGAGTTCAGTCAGCACGAGGAAACAGCACACGCACGACGAAATATATTCCGGACAAGAAAGTTTTTCACAATATGCCTAAAGAAGGTTCCGTATCTTGTGTACTCTGTGGCGAAGACCACTACATTCATAAATGTAATAAGTTTATTCAGATGCCTGTGGAAGAGAAAAAGACATGTATTGAAAACAAAAACCTTTGTTTTAATTGCTTAATTCCTTACCATGGTGTGAAAACATGTAGACAAAAAACAAGATGTCGCATTTGTGGAAGACGCCACCATACACTTATCCATACTGAAGGTACCAAGATGAACACTCCTGAAAGGAACGAACAACAAGATACAACACGAGGAGATAACAAAACTTCACGAGAAAGAGAGAACAATAACAATGTAGCCTCCCATTACACAACAGAATCCGATTTTACCCAAGCAACCCAAGTTTTATTAGCGACGGCATTAGTTAAAGTTGAAGCACAAAATGGACGTACACTACAATTACGAGCATTGATCGACCAAGGATCCGAAGGATCATTCATAACGGAAGCTGCAACACAGATTCTTGGTTTAGAGAAAGACACAATCAATGGCTCTATCAGTGGACTTGGGAACAATATTGTAATGCATACCAAACATTCTGTGTCCTTCACATTATATTCAAAGTATAACACAGACAAGCTTCCTGTCAATGCATATGTCTTAAAATCTTTAACACGCTTGCTTCCTTCAAGGCAAGTCAATAGGAACTGGGATCATTTACAAGGTCTGGCATTGGCTGACCCAGAATACTGGAAACCTGCAAAAATAGATTTGCTTTTAGGAGCCGATGTATATAGTAGAATTATGCTTGATGGCGTAATATCTGGATCACTAGGTTCTCCGTTAGCTCAAAAAACGAGCCTTGGTTGGATCCTATCTGGAGGAGTTTGTTCTACAAATAATTCGAGTCATAAAATCATAAATATGCATATTACAACTACAGAAGAAGATTTAAATCAACTACAGAAATTTTGGGAATTAGAATCAGAAGGAATATTTACACAATCTAAGATGACAGAAGAAGAGTTACAATGTGAAAACATATTTAAGGAAACACACACAAGAGACAGTGAAGGAAGATACACAGTAGAGATACCATTCAAAGAAAAGGATTTAGACTATGGAGACACAAAACCAATAGCAGAGAAGAGGTTAATACAACTTGAACGACGGTTAAATAGAGATAAAGAGTTACAAAAGGAATACACAAGGGTTTTGATGGAATATCTTGATGTTGGGCATATGAAGGAGATAGATAAAGAGAAAGACACAACCAAACACATATTTTATATGCCCCATCACCCTGTAATAAGGCGAGACAAAATAACCTCGCAAGTAAGAGTCGTTTTTGATGCGTCATGTAAGGGACCAAATGGCAAGTCTCTTAACGAAAACATGCTAATTGGACCAAAACTGCAACAAGATTTAAGACACATAGTAATGAGATGGCGTATACATCCAATAGCATTCACTGCAGATTGTATTAAAATGTATCGACAAATAAAAGTCACAACAGAAAGCGCTAACTATCAAAGAATATTATGGCGAATTAATGGTGAATTGAAAGAATACCGTTTACTTAGAGTGACTTTTGGGACTGCGAGTGCACCTTATCTTGCTACAAAGACATTACAACAACTAGCAATAGATGAAGAAAAGAGATTTCCTAAGGCTGCACACATAACACACACAGACTTTTACATGGATGATCTGCTATCCGGAGCAGAGAACATTCAAAACGCTTGTGAAATTTATACACAAATGACCGATCTGATGAAAGCTGGAGGCTTTGAATTACAGAAATGGGCATGCAATAGTCAGGAATTCATGGAGTACGTAGAAGGTCGTGGAACAGATGAAACGTACGTTATTAAAACTGATGATGTAGTCAAGACACTAGGTATTAAATGGAATAAAAATACAGATACTTTTCAATATGACATTCAGCTAAAGTTTTCATTAGAGGTAATAACAAAAAGAGTAATTCTTTCGGAAATCTCCCGTCTGTTTGATCCTATGGGGTGGCTTGCTCCAGTGATCATCAGTGCTAAGATAATAATCCAAAAGTTATGGTTATCAAGAGTTACATGGGATGAACGAGTTCCTAAAAACATTGAAAAGGAATGGGTGCAATTTCGTGAAGATTTGAACAAGGCTAAAGACATTAAAATTGATAGATGGCTGCATACCAATGAAGGAGATCGCAAATTAGAACTACATGGTTATTGCGATGCATCACAAGTAGCTTACGCTGCAGTCATTTTTCTTCGGGTTATTAAAATAGATGGAACTATTCACGTACAACTTATCACCGCAAAATCGAAGGTTGCACCAATAAAAACAATATCTGTGCCAAGACTGGAACTTTGCGGTGCTGTGTTACTATCACGTCTTTTGAAAGATGTAGCTACTCATTTAAAAATATCTCAAAAGGATATACATGCTTATACTGACTCCAATATTGTACTAGCCTGGTTACAGGATCATCCATCTAGGTGGAAAACCTTTGTCGGAAATAGAACCTCAGAGATACTCAACATCTTACCGGCAAACTGTTGGAGCCACGTTGATTCAGCGCAGAATCCAGCAGATGTGGCGTCACGAGGATCTACACCTGAACAGCTTATACACCATTACCTATGGTGGACTGGGCCAAATGAACTTAGGAAGCATCATATAGACTACAAACAACTGAAAGATAATTCTACAGATTTGGAAAAGAAAAGGGAAAAGATTACAGTAATGACTAATAGAATTACAGAAGAAGAATTTGATTTACTAAAAAGATATTCTAATTTAACAAAGCTATTACGAGTAACTGCATATATACTGAGAACATTTAGAAAACAGAAACCAAAAGAGAGACAATTAAATGGAGTTGAAATTAATGAAGCTAGAGAAAGATGTATAAAATTATGCCAAAGACAAGAGTATGAGAAAGAAATAGGAAGAATATCACAAGGAAAAAACGTTCATAATGATAGTAAAATCCGTACGCTTAACCCTTTTCTTGACGCAAAAGGTGTATTAAGAGTAGGAGGCAGATTGCAAAATAGTAACTTACCTGATCATACAAAACATCAAATTATCTTACCTGAATATCATCCATTTACTAACCTATTACTTACCGATTATCATATCCATACGTTGCACGGAGGTCCAATGCTGATGATGAGTAACCTGCGAAAAAGATATTGGATTACACATGCTAAGAGTCGAGTGAAACAAATAGTACATCAGTGTATAACATGCGCTAGATTCAAAGCTACAACAAAAAATCAAATGATGGGATCCTTACCTGATGTACGTGTTACTCCTAGTAAACCATTTCTTAACTGTGGTGTAGACTTTGCTGGACCCATAGATTTAAGACTTTCTAAGGGTCGAGGATGCAAAACACAGAAGGGCTACATCGCTATATTTATCTGTATGGTGACCCGAGCAATCCATATTGAAGTAGTTACCTCCCTAAATACTAACGATTTTATAGCCGCATTCAAGCGCTTCGTTGCGAGACGAGGGCATTGCTCTGACATATTGTGGAGCGATAATGCAACAAATTTTTCAGCTGGAAATAAGGAATTAAGGTCTTTACTTGAAGGGAGTATTAAGAGTTGGCAATCCGAAATTCAAAATCAACTGGCAAATGATGGAACGACGTGGCATTTCATACCAGCATCAGCACCGCATTTTGGTGGGCTTTGGGAAGCCGGCGTTAGATCCATTAAATTCCATCTTAAGAGAGTTCTTCGAAACACAACCCTTACATATGAAGAAATGACGACAGTAACATCACAGATTGAAGCATGCTTGAATAGTCGACCAATATCACCGATGAGCGATGATCCATCAGATGTACTGCCATTAACACCTGGTCATTTTCTTTTGAGCGAATCACCTACTGTTGTTCCTGAAGAGAGTTACCTAGAATCAAACATAAATAGACTTACCCGGTGGCAATTTACACAGATATTATTGCAGAACTTCTGGAACAGATGGTCTAAAGAATATTTATCTCGACTGCAACAAAGACCTAAATGGATGAAGAAACAACCCAATGTCAAAATAGGAGATATTGTCCTACTGAAAGAAGATAATCTTCCACCATCCAAATGGGCTCTTGGGAGAATATTGACTGTTCATCCTGGTTCGGACAATTTAGTGAGAGTGGTTACTGTGAAGTGCAAAAATTCTATTCTTAAGAGACCGATCGCCAAGGTCTGTTGTCTTCCAGTAGATTAAATTCATAATTTTCAAATGTAACTTTTATTAAAGGACATCAAGATGTCCTTGGCGGGCGGTTATGTTGATTGATTTATAGATTTATTAATTTTGTATTGTAAGCCTAGATGGCGTTGTGCAGAAATTTGAGGAGCTATGGTTTTGTTCTCGGAGTTTTGTTAAGTGGAATTACTTTGTTTTAAGTTTTTAGAAGTCCGTCCCACTTTTTGTGTCCCCCGACGACGCCCTGAGCCGAGGTTCGGGCCCCAACTGGGGCGCCCTCAGCGGTGAGTCGTCACAAACAAACACGGCTGAGAGCCCTAAGCGCTCGCCGAATAGTCCGCGTAAGGGTGTCTATGGTCCTTCAGACCGCCACCTTTAAGTCCTCCTCAAAAAAAAAAAAAAAAATTAAGTTTTTAAGTTTTGCGAGATTAAAAAACATCTCATTTCGAATATCGTTCGTTTTTTTTGGGAGGACCTTTGTTAGGCGGGAACATGCTAACCTATATGAAAACTCTCACAGTCTGAACGAGCAAATTGCAACCGGTTTTAGAATGAAACTAAATATTTTAACAATAAAAATAAATATTTGAATACAAAGTGATGAGTCATTGCAAAACGTATCTATATTTACATATCATTAATAATGCATCAACCCGTTTCGTATGTTGCTGGTGTTGCTTGTAGACTGTATGAGAATTTATAAAGTTCTAGCTTTCCCCCGCGTTCCCGTGGGATCTTATCTTTTCCCGGGATAAAAGTATCTAATGTGTTATTCCAGGATATGATCTACCTGTGTGTCAAGTTTAATCAAAATCCGTTCGGCCGTTTTTGGTGTGAAAGAGTTACAAACATCCATCTATCCATCTAAGCTTTCAGATTTATAATATTAGTGGTATTTTCATGTATTTAGTATTTAATGGTTAACCTTTAGATTTTGCCCTCGACTATGTACGCACGAAATCGTAACATTTCACCCACTTATGGATTAAAAAATAGCCTTCCTTAAGGCTGAAGGTATTCATACTAAATCTTATCAAAACTTTTTCAGTTGCTTAGGTGTGAAAACCAAACGAACGACAGACATAATTATAAAATAAAATAATAAATATAAAATACGTCTCAGATACCAAATGATATTTTTTGTGTATTATCTACAAAATAGAACGAAGAGTCAAGTGTCTTCGTGTAAAGTTGGTCAAGCGAGAAGGTATGTCCCTACAATTCGTAACAGTAACAAAACTTGTAAAATATGGCGGAACCGGTGGAATAGTAGACTCGTGACTTCACCGACGCCTTTTTCGGTGCTCTCGACGCATTCTTAGTTGTTTTGCCTTTTTGTTAAATGTTAACAGTTTAGGTTTTGTTTTGGGATCAAGATTGTTTCGTAAAGTAATCAAAGGATGACAAAAGAATTTCAAAGTTACAGGTACAGTCACGTGCAACAAGATATTTATAGGTACTAACTTAAATGTTTTTTTTTATATTAGTAATTGTCGGCCTATCTGTCTACCTGTCTGCTTTTTTGGTTAACTTTCTATAGGGTTTCTCTGGAGAAGGATTTAAATTACCCTCGACGCCTGACGACGTCTACACGACTTTAATTTTTTACCCACTTAGCTTGTGTTAGGATTTTGTTTCAATCTTACCATGATTCTTGATGATATACCTACCTATTATTATAATATATATATTTGGCCGAAGGGGTGTTAAAAAGCATACAAATCCTAAAAGAGAACTGACTCTTAATGACTTCATTACAGTAGGGATTTTCATCTTTACACTCTACACATTTTAAGGTACCTATGTATATTATTTCATCATCAATTTCTCAGTATAGTTTTAGCAAGATATTTAAGTCCGCCTGGGATTTAGCAAGGTGTCAAAGATGTTTTTAAGAATGGTTGGAAGTTTACGGAGCATAAAATAAGGACTTAGTTATGTTAGACGCTATTTATATTTTAAAGAATAATGTACAGGAAGCTATAAATGTTCTCCTAACATATCCTGTTACGTATAATTCATTTAACTTGAGCCGTTTTATTAGAAGCTTAATCATGCTTTAGCTTTAAAATGAGTCACGACGTGCTTCGGGCATTTTTGCAAAGAATGAAGTTCTTTAGAATAAAAAATTTATACAGGCTTAGCAGTTTTGCTTAAACAATGACAAATTGATATGTCTTCTGATTAATTATGGCGCTTTGTTGTGAAGCTTTGAAATGACTTTGAATTGTGGGAATGATTACGATATTTATCTTTAGCGCTACATTACGTTAGTTAGGTTTTTGTACATTATATTATTTATAAAAAGTCTAAACTCATAAATAACAAAAATAAAGCGTCTGTAGAGATAATATTTGACCTTCTTACATTTAAGCTATGGTTTTTTATAGTACCTATACTAGCTGTCCCCGCGGTTTCACCCGCGTTCTTGTGGGAACCGTGTTCCCTGTCTCTTTTAGTTAAATGACGGATATATTTTGAAACTGGGTTACCTATACTTCATTCAAACCTTCTTCTGTTCATTTATCATCAATGCCTGCCCTGTTCCCAATTATTTGGAGTCGGGAGTCGGCGCATAGAGTTACATTTATTCCATTATTTGGGGTTTAATTAAATTTTATTTTTATTATATTATTTTATATTGTACTTACCTACGTATAAAGAGGTTTATCAAAGAACATTTTTTATGTAAAATGTTCAACTGACCTTAGGGAGTTAATTGCGATTTACATTCATGGAGAAAATATATTCGTCTTTGGGAAGCCTCGTAAATCACAGAAGAAAATAGTAACAAAATCGTGAACTACGGTCCGATCTTTGCGTTACATCAATCAAGTACGGAAGGTACGTATTACGTACCATCCGTTCACTTTATGTTATTTATAGGAAACGTGACTTATACATAGACATGACCTTCTCTTCGTACCTTTGGCTTGATATGAAACACTATATCGTGCTTTAGACAAACATATATACATATTAACCCCGCTCGTGGAAAATCTCCATTCATGAAAAAATTTAAATATGCTTCACAGCCTTGAACTTGAGACTTTTGCGTTTCTTATACTATGATATGAGCAAACCTACTAATCCTACTAATATAATTTTGAAAGTTGGTATGTTTGTTCCTCAATTATGCAAAAACGACTAAACGGATTTTGATGAAACTTGGTACATAGGTAGATCATATCCTGGAATAAAACATAGAATACTTTTTATCCCGAGAAAAGATAAGATCTCTCGGGAACGCGGGTGAAACCGCGGTAAAACTAGTATTTGTAATCATGTTTACGATCTAGCTAGGCTTAATTCTGGGAAATTCTTCGTGTTTTCACGCGCAAAGCAACTTGACTTGCCCGCGCCTATATCTGATCTGAGCAAAGCTCGGTCGCCCAGTTATATCTACTATCAATAAAACCACATGCCACATATTATATACTATATGTGTATTTATTGAGTGAACATACAAGTATATGTAAGTACCTATTATGAAACAACAACACGTTCTAGAATAGGTCTTAAATATGTTGTACATTTTTAAATTAAAGTTTGGGAAAATACCTTAAAATATCCTAGCATTTACTTTACCCGCATTTATTGAAATTTTTGCTACAGAGGGAATAAACTGCCGAAAAACAACAATGCAGTTTGACAGCTAATTCTTGTACAGAGACAGTTAATAGACCTGTCAAACTGAAAGGTGACCAATGAAATCATTAAACGGCAGTTAATAATAGCATGTATAGGAAGCGCTAACATTACGTGTTGTCGTTGACATAACCGCCCGTCTGTCACGCGTAACTACGCTGCGCCCGCGCAGGCGTCTATGCGGTGCATTGTTCTGCGCGGGAAAGTACGCGATGGTTTCGCGAGTACCATTGCCCCTGCTAAAATGAGCTTTATCTTCTTTAACATAGAGTTTAGAAGTGCTTGCATTTATAACTATTGTGTGATAATTTTCGTGATGCAATATTGGTGTCAAGCAGGCGCCGTTTTTAACCCTATCGATTGTCATTCAAGTATTGATTTGAAAGGATCCCACGATGTTATTAAAGATCTCCGAAGGTATTGGTACGATATTCGAAGAGGTAATTTGCATTATAAGTTTAATATATTAGCAACTAGCTTTCTGCCCCGCGGTTTCACCCGCGTTCCCGGGGGATCTTATCTTTTCCCGAGATAAAAAGTATCCTATGTCGTTTCCCGGGACTCAAACTATCGATACCTATACAACATTTTATTGGAATTGATTCAATGGTTTAAGCTTGAAGAGGTAATATACAGACAGACTGACACACTTTCGCATTTATAACATTAGCATGGATGGAAACCATATGGTGACACATAACAATAGCTAACTTATCAACTAGCTTTCCGCCCCGCGGTTTCACCCGCGTTCCCGAGGGATCTTATGTTTTCCCGGGATAAAAATATAGCCTATGACACTCACAAATAACGTGGCTATTGGTAAAATAATTTTCTAAATCGTTTCAGTAGATCCAGAGATGAAGAGAGAGAAGAACCCCCTACAACCTCACAAAATTTACCTCTTTATAATATCAAGTATAGATAGATTAGTATAGATTGGGATCGTGTATATATGTTTATTACAATCATGCCATAATGGCTGAATGGATTTGGATGAAGATAGATCATAACTTAAAATACAATTGTATCTTGGAAAAACTCAAAATCCCTCGGGAATACGGTTGTAACCGCGGGATAAAACCTAATATCAAATATCACGTAGATATCTTCTTGTATCTATTGATTAAGATCTTATTTAATGTAATGACACATATGATTGATTAATGTTAGCAATCGACGTCGAGTCAACACATGACTGATTTAGAAAGTTGTTTTGACTAATGATATCGTTTTGTTTTTATTCGCTAATATTTCTTTACAAAGTGCATTTTTAACATGTTATAGATATAAAAAACCGAGAAACAAGTTAGGTAACATACAACCATAATCCTTACTTTCCTCATGTCTAGACTGAGTAACTTGTTTTCGTTTTCAAAATAACTAATGTTTTCCGTGATAACAGTAGTATTCACAATTTAAATTATGCATAAATAAGTACCTATACTGAATCAACGCGTGCAACTTTTTTATATTCAATAATCTGATAAAAAATAACACAGAGCCACTAAGGTCCGGCTTATGAGAAGTCTCGTATTTCCGTTTTTCCTATACGGAGCTGAGACGTGGACGTTGAGACTGAAGGAGCGGAGAAAAATCGATGCGCTGGAGATGTGGTGCTGGCGGCGGTTATTGAGGATAAAGACTGTCATCGACTGTGCAGATGCGAATCCTAAAGTTTTTTGGACATGTTACCCGCAAAGAGGACTCAATCGAACGTTTGGTAGTGCAAGGCAGAATGGATGGCAAGAGACCACGTGGTCGGTCCCCGACTAGATGGTCCGACCTCATAAAGTCCACCACACACTCCACCACGACCGAATGTTCTCGCAATGCTTTCAATAGAGCCAAATGGAGATGCATTGCTAGAGCCGCCACTTCGAGACTTACCGTAACCACGACCAATCTGTCAAGAGTGTCCTACTGGGAAGAAAAATATTCCAAATTAATAAAAAACTTGAATTAATTTCCTCAGAACAAATAAATTCCCAGCATGCAGCAACTAAAAACAATCATTAAACGGTTACACAAACAAATCCTTATTCGTTTCATAATAGTTCTAAATGAATAACAAGTTGTCTTCGATGCAATCATGTTATGAATCACTTGGTGTACCCTATTGTATAGTCGACCTTGTACTTGTTAGATCTGATCGAGCAAAGCCGCGGGACTATTACGTATCTAGTGAAAGTGGACGACCCTGTCTGTATGAACGGATGACACTTTTGGCCAGCTGCCTATTTTTTATTAGTATAATAAATAATAATACATATGGAAATAGATATACAGGTGTCCAGTAAGTATTAAGACAAACTTAAGGGTATAGGTGGGCAGGTCGCCTACAAGATATACAAAAATCACCTCAATAAAAAGGTCAACATTTTCGATGGATCGATTTATTTTTGATTTTAAATATCTCGAAAATGGTGACACTTTTACTAAGGTCATTTTGCATATTTGATGGGTGACCCGACCACCTATCTGTCCTTGAAGTTTGTCCTACTACTTACCGGACACGCTGTATAACGCTGCAACTGTATAGAAAATATAGCTAACAGTGAAAGTAACAGGATGGAGAGACGAAAGACTTATAGTTCCGATTCAGAATACAGTTTGAATTCTGAAACATAGATTTAAAGTTTGTAATTATTATGATCAATTAAATGAAATAAACATCTTCACGCACATTATATCTAAGGTACGTAGGTTCAATACGAGCAGGTACATCGACATAGAAAATATTACTTAAGGGCGATTCTCTGTAAACTCGTAATGGCCCATACAGATGCTGTCCTGGCATTTTTTTTTAGAATTGTCGTAAAAATATGGTATGATTGCTTAGTAAAGTAACTATTACTTTTGGTACGTAAGGAGGCCAATTGAATTTTTACGTATTTTTTAAGTTATTTGTTGTTTTCTGATAAATTCTGACAGGGGACTGTTAGGTGCAGCAAGGGACTGTTTTGAACATAGTAGTCCCCTACTGGGACGGTTAAATGAGACAAATGACTTTAAAAAAAAGAAAAAATCATATTATTAGTATCAATAATTTATTATGTTTATGTCATATTAACGCAACAACATACAACAATTATATTTCTAAAGTTTCTTAAGACAAAACAAACCAATAGACATAACTCTGACAAAATAAGAATAAAAACTTTCAATAAAAAACTCACCACTAGAAACACTACTATTACTATTATTTATATCGATTATTAAATGCTGTATGTCGTGTCAGTCTTTAATGAAATACCTACGATCAATTAAAATCTTGCAAAATCTTCCTCTCAACAATAATACACGTAATATCAAATGTAATCTGCAAATAAATTATTTTTTCTTAATCATAAAAGGCATATCAATCAAAGTGAGCTAATGTAACATTCGGAAATCTTAGCGCTCAAAAACATTTATTTCATTCAATAGGGAATTTATAAAATTAGATCCCCTTTAGAATAAAGTCAGGATCATTTATTCTACGTTGATATATATCTTAGTCGCTCTGCTTCACTTTTTTTTCTAATAATTCCTCTCGGAATACTTTTTTTTTGGAGGCATCCTTAGTGTACGTCAATCTGTAACATATTTTATGTTCAGTAAGGTAAATAATGCGAATCATATATTTTCAAAGCTGTGATGATTCCTACATTAATGAAACTTTGACTAGTGTAGGAATTTACACCAATAAAACTATTAAGTAATGACTATTTATGAGAAATCTACAGTCCCCTGCCATGTAGAACAGTCTCCTGCCGTATTTCCGGGCAGGGGACTGCGGTCAGGGGACTGTGAATTTTGGTTATGTTGCATAATATTTACAAAACTATTGGAACATGATTAGTTACGAAACCACCGATAAATTTAGGCACAGTTTATGGAAATAATAAATAATACTTGTATATAATTAAACTAATTAAATTTAACTTAAGGACTTACCAAAGGACTGTGTGACGCACCGACTGAGGTGCGTACTCCCGTCACAAATGAAGCTCGGACACTAAACAAAAAGGCGGCCCGCTGTCGTTCTCGACTATGTTACCAACTGCACACTGATTGCGTTTCATTCCACGCCATAAAACGTTTGTACACATGTTAGTTTTTTTTTATTTTAGCTTTGAATTTTTAGCAGAGGACTGTTTGCAAAAACTCAGGACAACATTTACATGACATTATTCAACTTAAAAAATACGTAATTAGACCTTTAAAAAAATGTAGTTTCGTTATTCCTTTTTTAGATATTAATAGCCAAAATTATGTAATGTGAATAAGTTTTTTTAAAATGCTATCTCTAAGTAGGAACTCTGTGAATGGGACAGCCAGGGGACTGTGTTTTAAGGGCTTTGATAATTTCTAGAAAAAAAAGTAAAATAGCTATAGTTCTAAATACAACCACGCTATAAAGTTTAACTGTTTTATTTTAATTAAGAGTGGTAATTGTTTTATTCAGTTTTATTATTTTAAAAAAACTCGGTTCGGACAGCCATTTACGACTTTACAGAGAATCGCCCTTAAACGTAAAATAATAATAAAATTTATTCATCACTTGCTGACAGATCTAATAATGTCCCCGTGATAAAAAGTACCGCATATTTTATTACAACGAATTTGGATGATATCGTTCAAGGATTAGGAACATGATAGACAAATATCAAAATAAATGAAAATATTCGAAAGATTGATCTATTCGAAAAACAATATCAATCAATCAATTCACTGAAATATGTCTATCAAGGACTGAACAAGACGATCTCAAAATATTTATAAAGAAGTACCTACTCCATGACACTTTTGTAGAGTATTTTGCTATAAATGAACTTACTGCAAACTTAATATTTAACCTCGTACGATTCGTGATGCAGACATAAAAATAAGCGTGTGAGGTTACTTTGACTTGATGATAATCTGCTATTAATTGTATGAATATCGTGTATTACTACTAACTATAAGTAATATAATTATGTCAGGTGGTATCTGGTCATAACTTTATATACCCATGGTTGAGTTTACCATGCATAATTATTAAAATTATAATATTAAAACTTTTTATGAAAAAATAAAAACGACTTCAAAGACAAATGTTGCAACATACATAAAAAAAAACATACAGTCGAACATATAACATCCTCCTTTTTTGAAGTCGTTTAATAAATAAAAGAGAAATAACATCCATGGATGTAATACTTTATTCAGCTATTAAGATGTTTATCAAGATAGCTCAATGAAGAAGAAAAATACAAAAAGTTTTTCAAAAATAATCAACTACATCTCAAATTGTTGCCCTTGACTCTAAAACTCTTAAACACCTGTCAGAGTTCATATCAGATGCGTCCTGATTTCCTCACGTATCGTATTGCAGAGCGGATAAACGAATATCCGCAAACAATGTCGCGCGTCAATGGGCAATTGAGACGGATGTCTGCTCACTTTGCGCAATATGCATCGGTTATGTGGACTCACCTCTTACGTGGCTACTTAGTCATTGATGGGCTGGTCATTTTTCGTGGCGCACAGGTAGGCTCTTTGTAGCCTACTTTTTAGTAACTGTAAGACATTTTTGTACCAGTACAAGTTCGAAAACATAACGGTGAGATGAGTTTTATATTGCGGGTTCATTCAACGGAAAAATATTTGCAATTAAAATGCAGTTGGTACAACAGAATGTTTTGTTTCAGTGTAATCATCGTTGTCTTTTACTTACATTTATCTGTAAGTTAATAATTAAAATGAAACTAAATAAAAGTAGTAGGTATTACGTATTTCTTCGACACTTTCATTTATTTGCATAATATTCGTGAAAAAAATACCACGACAATCGTGGCATACAATTCTTTGACATATTACAAAAGGATTTGTCATCAATAGCTGACAATGACGAAACAAAAAGAGTAAGTAAATTCTACGAAATAATTATTTTTGCTTGTACGTTCATTATTCCCCAAACACATAAGAAGATTGATTTTGAACTAGCATACGAGTAGTAAAAAAATCTAGATCGAGAAGCAAAATCACCGCGTGGTTTGAAAAAAATAAATAAGAAAATAGATAGAAGAGGATTTTAAAGGTCTTCCCACGTTGAGATGACATAACCAGTCATTATGTAGGTATATACGTATGGAATCTATTATCTATAATAATTATAATATAATACGTATCTATTATCAATTTTTTTTTTTTTTTTTATGTCACAAGTGACAACGAGGCAGGCGGGTCACCTGATGGTAAGTGACAACCGTCGCCTATAGACATTGGCAATACCAGGGGATTGCTAATGTGTTGTACACCTTATTAAGGCGAACTGGCTCTCAAGTGCAATTGCCGGAACACACCAACAGGTGCTTGGCGACAGATTTTCAACTTGAGGGTGGTAGCCAGCCAGTCGAGTACTACAAAGTACCCTACCACCGTGCAGTGGTTTCCTCACGATGTTTTCCTTCACCGAAAGCTCAAGCTCATTGTAAGGATTCGAACCCACGACCTTCGCCGCGGTATCCGACCTCACTTACCACTGAGCTATCATCGCCTTAAATTTATGTATTACATAAAGCAAAGTCGACTTATTTACACCATTTATATCTCAAGAATGCTGCACCGATTTTGATGATCTCCGATTTTTTGGATTCGTCTCCTCCAAGAATAGCAGAATTACTATTAAAAAAGGAAAAATTGTCGAAAAAAAAAATGTGTAGAAAACATACATTTGACATAATATCACGAGATCTGATTGACAGATGGTTTTGTTTCACAATAGGTGGCGCTGGAATCGAGTTCTAAGTTTTATTTTCAGGGCAGGACAACGTCTGCTGGGCCCTCTAGATATCCTATATAATTCTTTAATATTCCGATCGCAAACATTCTACCACCTTATCAGCACCCATCAGTGAATATTATCTTCGTAATCACGTTCGATATGATCAATTGGTTCGATAGACGGAGCAGCTCGTAATAATTATAACGAGAGTAAACCGGTCAGTGCGCCCGCGCCGCGCCACCCGGTCGTTTAACGTCCTCTGGCTAACCTACATACTGTCTAAAGTGAGGTCGAATTGAGGCCATCCTACAAACAGACAAACAGGATGTCCGCACACTGTTTGTTGTTATCAATTTCAAAAAAATACAAATTATTTTGTTGATATAAAACGTGTTACAGCTTATTTTTGAGTCCATAGGCTCCCGAACTAGTAAAACTCTATTTGAGGAACTTGGAAGGCCCTTCCGTAGTGGCTTTTCCCATAGTTATATAAGTAACTAAAAAATCGGCAGCAAAAAGTCGCTCTACCAGTGTATATTCCAGATTATTTTTCTCAGCACTAGTTAGGACCAGAGTACCTACAACGTAGATAATAACCAGTCAGGCTATTTACAAATATTCCCCCAAATTATTTTGTAATGTATTGATTGCCTGAATAAACAAATATAATTTATTACAGCAAAGCTGAATCAAACATAGAGCATAAAAAATAGTTATTTAAAATACATACAAGACCTGTAAATTGTGACTCAAATATACAATAATATTTTTAAAACAACCTATCCTAATCGATAGGTAAGTATCTCAATCATTAAATAAAAGTAAAATGTTTAAATGCGTGATTTTTGTGCCCAAATTACCGATGATCTGTAGGTGGGTAAGCACACAAAACCTGAAAGGAAATTGGCTCTCAAATACACCTGTACATACCGATAGGTGCTTGGCGACAGACTTTCAAAAATAAATTATAGGTAGAGACATTTTAATATGTTCCCATCAATCATTAACATCAATGTTATTTTAAAATTCCACTTGCAATTCATGAACTATCTTCACGATTAGCCGTCGCGCGTCGGTATGCGGTCTGCCTTAAAACCCAGCTTTGTGATACATACAAATGATCGATATCTAGTGCTGGGGTCGTGTTCAACGTAAATATGGAAATTTATTCGTACACAAGTGGTGTTTTAATCCGTGTGTGTTTAAGTTAAAGTTTGCGCATATGGTATAATGATCTATACTTAGCATACATGCTACAAGACTATGGTATAGATACAGAAATATATCATTTCCTCGGCATATTCCCAGTTCATGGATGTTTATCTGTTTACTTCTTGATAATCTAATTTCTACGTCGAACGGCTTGATGAAGGTATTGGTGGGTACTTCAGTCATCGAGGCTTCAGGAGACCGGCTTGCCGTATACTTCTACATTAACGATCGGGAGCAGTGGCAGTCTCGATGATTTTTTATAAAATATTAATCAGATATCATTTGTAAAGGTTACCAAAAACTATATTATATCGAGTTAAAATAGTTATCCAATTTAGGTAACTAAGATACTTAAAACTTGTTTTCAAAAAAAACGTTTGTCTATCAATTCTTACTCAAACTTTTATTTTTAAGATTGAGAGTCAAATTGAAATAAATAACATTGAAAATGTTATACAATTAGAACTTTTTCTCACGTCCAAATAACGTATTGTCTACTACGTGCTTGTGGAACATGCCCCGAAAATAATTTTACCCGCTCTCCCTTAAAAATAAATAAACATCCTTAACGCAAAGAAATAAAGTCTACATTTGTATTTACTTATCATTTATTTCGGTACAAGAAAAAAGTAATTTGTGCCTTATCGTATTTTCAATCGATAGGTACACGATTCGATGACAGTTATATTGATTTCGATGGTCGCTCCGAGTAATTTTCGATTTTGAATGATTCGTCGATTAAAGGCTCTATTATTACTAAGATAGGACCGACTGTTTATTGTTTCTATATTGCAGTTAACCGTGTTTTCTCGTGGAATATAATCTTGCTTGCTGACCATGCTCTACTTCGCTGAAGAGTGTATTATAGTGTCAAGATTTATAATTACATTTATGATTAATGGTTATCCCGTACTACCGATTGATGCTTCGATAGTACTTAGGTACCTTACATGAAACTATTCCAAGAGCACCAAAAAAACACTGATCAAAATATTAAAAAGTATTTAATTAAGTAGGTTAAAAAATATTGTTTTATTTGCAGGTAGATTAGCAGCAAATGAAGATGATGAAGTACTATCACCAAAATTACCGACTGTAGTTGAATTATCAACTGCACCTACAACGACGAGTTCTACTATGTCTCTAAAACAATCTACTACAAAGGTCCCAGAATTAACTACAGAGAAGAAAAGAGAAGATTTAGATGTAGAAGTAACAGAAGTAACAGCTAAACCTAAGCCTAGATTACTAAATTTAAATGTGGATGAATTACAAAATTTCGCAAATGCATTACACAATCAGACAAATACTGGAAATAATAAGAAGATCGATCTTAGTGACGTCAATCTAGACGGTGATGACGAAGAGGACCCTCCTAATCATGGTCATAAACATGATAAGAATATTCCAGATAAATTCTACGCTAATCTGCAAGCCCCGTTTCATACACTTATAGCTGGTGATAGAAACTCAGGCGAAGTTGAAATGTGTAAAGAAAACGATGTCAACTATAGGGTTAGTTTAAATTGGTTATATCATTTTGATTTAGGTTAGGTAACTTTCGATTCTCTTGTATCATAATATAATTTTATTTTACAACAGCTCGGTGAGCGAATAGAACGTGGCTGTGAAGAAACGTGCGAGTGTTCTCCAGGGGGCACATTCGACTGCACGCCACGGTGCAAGCATCCCTTCATACGCCGCGGGAGACAACTCAATGATCCTCTCTGCTTTGAATCACCTGTCGATGAATGTTGCTCTATCGTTGCTTGTGCTACTGGTACTGGAGGTATATGATTTATTATCTAGTTGCACGTTATCTTAATGCTGATTTAAGTAATGTTGTTGTTACTAGACTCAGGCTTAGATTACGCGATGAGATACAACTGCAATAAGTTAATGTACTAATGAATTTGTTTTAAGATCCACAAAATTCTAATAAATATATCTATGAAGTGAACATATCTACGACTGTTAAGAATTTAATAAACTAGAAAATCATAGTACTGTATTTGATAACGCCAGCAATCATGCTTTACAACATTTATAAACGAGTACGATTATTGAACTTTCCAGATACGAAAGTGATGAAGCTGGAAGTGTGTCGCTATGGCAACGAAACTCACCAAGCGGGCTCCAAATGGCACATCGGATGTGAACAGACGTGCACTTGCGAGCAGAACTCGGTCGTCACTTGCAGGCCTAGGTGAATATTATTGCATTCCGTTTTGTTAAATTTTAAGACATGATGATATACTGAAATTCATATGTATCCAACGAAACATTATTGTCAAAAATCTCGTCCAGAAAAATTTGAAGTTATGGAGGTGCTGGGTATATAATCCTCATTTAAAAAGGGAAGATCTTCCGCCAAGCTAGGTCATTGGTCCAACTGTAGATGTCGCTTGGAGAATTTCATTAGCGTGATGTAGTTAATTGTGGCGCCATCTATTTTGGAGTCGTGCCAACTATATCTGTGTTGGCAATAGATGATGCTACAAAGTCAATGGAAATTTCGAAAAGTATCTACATAATGTACTTTTTTTTTTCAATTAACAACATTATAAAACCTAACAAACTTATTCGACTTTCCAGATGTAACCCCCTCCCACATTCAGACAAATGCATCAACGTCCAAGACCCGAACGATGCATGCTGCGAGGTTCAAGTCTGTGATGTTTCCCAGGACGTCCATGAAGAACCGGCTGAAAACATGACCAGTACCACCACCACAACCACCACCACTACGCCTGCTAGTGAGGTATGTTTCTAAAGAGTTTATGAACTCAATCATTACACCCGATCTTAATTGTTAAGTCCACACAGGTACTGGCTAGTTTTAAATATATTTGCAATTCCATTTTCGTTGTTTTTAATTTAGTACCTACTGATTTTTTTCATTGCTGCCGTAATTTTTTATTTTGATTTTGGGAGCTCAGTGGTAGACGTCGAATGTCATGACAAAGTTTATGGGTTCGAATCTTACTCACTGAGAATTATCTTTTAGTGAATGAAAACATCGTGAGGAAACCATAGCGACGCACCTATCAGTGTCTTCCGTTCAGTTGCACTTGAGAGCCAATTGCCTATTGGGTATCGTTAAAACGTAAGAAAAACTGGGATTACTGAAGCCCAAAGGTGACGGTAGTCACTACCATTAGGTGAGGAGGCTACCTGCTTGTCCGTCTAAAAATTAAAAAGTGGAAAATAAAATGGTTTGCAACTGCTCTAACTCCTGAAATTATTATAAAATTACACGGTCTAGAACGGTTTGAACAAAACCAACCATCTTTCATGTTTTATCGTGTTTCAGTTCTTCGGAGACTATGATGAACCAAACAAATATCCAGAAACACCAATGAGACCGTTAGTTTTAGCGGAACCAATAGGCTCAATCAAAGTTCTCCAAAACAATTCAGTCCAAGTTAACTTAGTGCACTCAAATAGTAGCAAAGACCCCATACATCTACTCCTAAGCAATGATGGTGGAAAAACATTTCAAGATGTAGGACTGAAGTATTCGAATCTAATCCTTAATCTTGATGGTGGTAAAGACTATATACTGAAAACCAAAGAAACTGGAACGAAATTTAATTTCACGATAACTGCAACAGATACCGTGATGAACGAAGTTTCTACGGAAGAATTAATTAATCAGGATAAGATTGGATGTTTTCAAGATGGGAAATTTTATAATGTTGGTAAGTACTTGAATAGTTGAGTCTTGATCAAACAGTATGCGTTACAAGTGCGAGTCAAAGCGCTATAGCGCTATGTAGAACGTTGAACTCTACTGTGAAGAATATAAACGCTCATGTAGGTACAACGAATTCAAGCGCGCAACGCAGGCATATGACCAGGCCTTTATTGCAAAAAGTTTATAAAACAAAAGTTATGTATGAAAGATTATGAAGCGTCTGATTTTGTAAACGATTAGAATGCATTTGGGTGAATTGTTCGCTTCACAAGCTATTTTAATAATTTTAAATGAAAATATATTTTGAACTTTGTGAAACGTATTTTTATAAAATATACTTTTATAAACTAATTGCTATCTTATCGCTTGGTTGTTTACCATATGTATTTACACAAGTGTTCCTAACAAATGCAATTATTTATTAATTGACGTATTCAATATAACAATAGTACCTAATGAGCAGATATGCTCGAATCTTCCAATTATTTCATAAATAAATTTATTTATTTATTTATACCAAAAACTTACGACTTGCCTTTTTAAATGTTGATCGTCTGGTATTAGTTATGTCCATAAGCGATGGAGATCTCATTCCATCAGGTGAAACCATTTGCCGGCCTGCTATAGTTTGTTTAATTAGTAAATGGCATTTAACATTTTGTAACGCCATAATACGTGCTAAAAGAGGTTTTTGTGTAGATTCATACTACCTTAATATGTTAATTTAAAAAAATATTGTTATCCAGGCGAAGAGTTCCACATAGGCTGCACGGAGCTCTGCGAGTGCACAGGACCGAACTCTAAGGAGTGCGCTGCGCTGGTCTGTCCTTCCCACGTGGGTTTGGAGCTGGTATCTAAGGGATGTGTCCGGTGGGCACCGAGCCCGCCCGCTCAGCCACCTAACTGCTGCCCGCGGTCCGCCAGATGTCTCAGTGATGGAACTTGTCATTATAACGGAGTCGCGTATGTTATTGTTATTTTATTATCATAAAAGTGATAATCATGAAATCTCAAAAGTATTTTTTTTATTCTGGTTAAGCTTGTGTTTGACTACAATCTCACCATGGTAAGTGATGATGTGGCCGAAAGTGGTTAGCACACAAAGTCTAGATAGGAACTGGCTCTCAAGTGCAGCTGTCGGAACACACCGATAGGTACTTGTCGACAGATTTTCAACTTGAGGGTGGTAGCCAGCCAGTCGGGTACTACAAAGTACCCTACCACCGTGCTGTGTTTTCCTCACGATGTTTTCGTTCACCGAAAGCTCAAGCTCATTGTAGGATTCGAACCCACGACCTTCGTCGCGGTATCCGACGTCACTTACCACTCAGCTATCATCGCCTTAAAATTATCGCCTTGAATACTACATAGGGTATATGTATCCGCTATGAAAGGATTATTAAAAATTCAACCCCCGGCGGGTGAAACGGCGGGGGACAACTAGTTTATTAAATCATAAAATTAGCCAATCAATTTAATTGAAATTTAAACATCCACAGAGTACCTAACTGGAGTGAAGTACCAATATCCCTAACTGGTTGCGAAGAACGCTGCTTCTGTGAAAATGGCGAGCTGGACTGTCAGGAGGTATGCACTCAACTGCCTCCGGTCCCGCCTCAGAGCTTCCGGTGCCCACCCATGCACCGGCCAGCTGCTGTTAATATATCCAGCGAGGATTGCTGTAAGAAGTGGGGATGCGTGCCTAATGGTAAGATTTCCAACAATTTACTAAGAATCAGGTCTAAATTCAGTAAGTATATCAACCTAAGAGTAGTTAAATGAATAAAAATAACTTGAATCGTTTATGAACGATTAAATTATTTTAGGTTAATTACATAAATTTTCATTTAAAATATTACAATTGAACAGGCACTCATTATCATAAATAAACCATTTAATCCATATTAATACATCATATTGACGTCATCTCATTAAATTATCCCACAATTGCATGTGAATCATCCACACATTATTGCTTACAGCTGGAAACACAAACGGATCGAATTTTCAGACCTATATCATGCCGAATGGTGAACCGCTTACGGTGAACTATGTGACGCCAGTACCGCCTATCTCACCGACGATTACCACATCAGTACTGCCCGCACCACCTCTCACTACCGACTCCATTGACTTCTTCAGACATTTGAGCCCAGTTAAATCCTATCCGAAGTATTTGAAAATAGGCATTCCTCTATCCGGTACAAATCCAAAACACTCCGAGGAAACAGAAAATCATCCACTAGGAAAAAATATAACTGTTTTCACTTTAGACGATTATGATGCGCCATTGAAAGTTATTCAACCCGAGCTATCATTGGTTCAAAATAATAATTGGCATTATAAATCACAAAAACCTGATACGAATAAAGTCATACACGGTTTTCAAAAAGTCCAGTCACAGCACACTTATCCACAAAAACATATGAATAATATAATAACTGATAAAAAAATGCTTCATGATACACAATCATTGAGAAGTCAACACATGGACTCGTTTGGTCCAATTACAGTTCAAACAAAATTCCCCGACAACATAAGAAAACTTCCCTTTTCAAAATTTGATAATATAGACTTCTTCTTGCCAACCAATAAGAAAACAATTTCTAAATTCCCATACTCAATTACTGATATAATAAACCCTAATACTCCAGTGCAGTTGAAAACGACTTATTTTGAACCTAGTCCGAAAAATTTAACTATGAATTATGTCGCGCCTTATAAAACCCAAAATTCCGCATCGAAAATAATTTATACGCCAGAGCAAATCATACAAAATTCCCGCAGCAAACATGTAACAATACTTCGGAATAAGGACTTAAAGACTTTCAATCAAAATGACAAGGACAATGACGGTGTTTGGAGAAGAGATAAGGAGTTTCACGTTTTAACTAAAGCCCCCAACCCTTACGAAACAGTACTGCTTAGAGCTGTGCCAAATGCCAAGATAAAACTCACATCGACATTCAATACGCATGCTAAAAACCCACATATTCAGGGAAAATCATACTCAGCTTTAGGACTTGAGAGTTATCTTAACCAGATGGAAGTGGAATCGGAAATTAATAGAAATCTTGGACGATCGGCAGACAAGAGCCAAGACGTTAACACGACAGGTCAGACCATTGGACCTATCGCTATGTGTTTATTTCAAATAAGCTTCAAGTATTATGACTGACTTGCAAATCTAGTTTATGTTGACTAAGTGATGTTTTGATCTGTGTAGATAGCTCTGACTAAATAGCATAATGATCTTCCATAGGTGACTTCAATTTATCCATATGACTATACTAACACACACATATTTATTTTAATCATTTCATTTCATTCTAATATCATTCATTTATCAATAAGCACATAATATCTAACATAATAAAAACTCAGTTTATCTTCATAAAATTTCGTCTACTTACTAATATTTACCAAATTTGTATTTCAGTGCCAACAACACCTCCTGGTTTTCCAGCTATTCCATCCCACCCTCAACAACCGTTCCTTCCAACGATTCCTCCAGAGATTCACTTCCCCCATGAAGATGTTCCAGACTACGATCAGAATAATATACATCGCCCTGTCAATACTTTGGAACCAGGTGTACAAGGTCTGCCTCCAGGGTTTACAGTTCCACCAAATTATGGAGAAGAAAATAAGAAATTATCAGTGATATCATTGCAGTCTGATTCGCCAACAAGTGTTAAAATGCTGTTCGGATTACCACCCGTTTTAGTTGGCTTACGAGGCAGCGTCGATTTGAGATATACTGACAAAGCGTAAGTTCCTTAACTTATTCAAAATCAAAACTCATTTATTCAGTTTAGGCCCTGGTAAGGCACTTATAAACGTTAAAATTGACTCTACCACCGGTTAGGAATACACTTAAACTGAGAAGACTCCAGCAAGAAACTCAGCAAGGCTATTTTTTGCTATTTTTCTATACCCCCTGAATTGTGTTTTTTTGTTTCACAGTGATGAAGACATAGCTCACTGGTATTCGCAAGTTTTTGCCCCAGCAGATGAAATACTAACCACACCTCGTCTGGAATTCCGCCTGACTGGCTTGAAACCTTCGACTATTTACAAGATCAGAGGAAAACTGTACCTCCATAATTTACCTGTAGAGCCTGAAAGTGAAATTTATAGTGTGCGGACTCATGACATGCCCACGGTAAAATAGCTTCTTCGTACGCTTTTATTTTTTGATCGACTTAATATTACTTACTGTATATATCTTTTTTTAACGAAACACTATATTTATTACCAGGTTGGCACAGTGGAAGAAAAACGCAAAGAGATTGATAGCCGACTCACGGTTGTGGAAGTAAATGACACTACGGCTCTTGTCAGCTGGAGACATTTCAATGAAGATGAACTGCAGTTTATAGACGGTACACAAATCAGGTAAACTGTTTTATCCCATGTTTTATTAATTTAATTCTAGTGTATTTTGTTTTAATTGCTTACTGACATTCTTGAGCTTGAACTGAGTAATTAATAATATCTATAGTTTAGAACACAGATTTTGTAATTAGGCAGATAATTTTTTTGTGTATCATCAGGTCTTTATGTAACATCTTTCCTTATTACAGATACCGCCCAGTAGGCACACCAATTTACAGTATGACAGAACTACTCCACCACAGTAGATCAACAGTAGAACTGCACGATTTACGACCAGGGAGCAGATATGAAGCCTCATTAGTTTTGGTGCCACCTCCACGAGCTACTACAGAATTACACGACCCAGGACGAGTGGAATTCACTACATCGCCTTATGTTGGTGAGTCACGTTATTCTTTTTTATATTTGTTCATAATAGATAAACTAACCTATAAAAAGCTACATTACACCTCGGGAAAGGTGGATGAAACCACGGGGTGAAAAACAGTACGTACTACATATTATGGAACAATTTCAAACAACTATATAATAATTTATTTTTATACAGACCCGTATAACTGGACGGTGACAGTAGAAGTCCGAGCAGTAGGATCTGAAGCAGCTGAGATCACATGGCGTGGGATCCCCTCGCCCGCCGAGCGCTGGGTGCGCGTGTACCGAGCCGCGCACGCTTGCGGCCCGGCCGCTACCCGCAAGGAACACGACGCCTTCAGACTCGCCACTAGGGAACTGCCACCGACTATCACTCTCACTGGATTGGAATCTAACACCAGGTATTCTTGCCTTCTACTTGATATCCGTCCATTTACTGCCGGAACATCTTCCTTCGTTCGGTTTACAACTCTAGCAAGTATGAACCGTCAACTTCACGCAAGGCACACGACTATTACCTTCCCCTAAGAGAAATCACCTATTTTGTGAATGTCCCAAGACATCAGTAAAACTAAAAGCAAAACTACTTACACTTAAATAAAAAAAAAAACATAGTCTAGCCGAAGCGTCTTAGGAAAACAGCAAGCATTGCTACGCTGAATGGCAATGCCAATTCTTTGGACGAAGTACCTACATGCCAGTCTGTATCTTCTCGTACTTTTTTTTTATAAATTAACATTTTTGTGTAAGCGTCATATACCTATAATAAATAGATTCTGCGCTTCCACCCGCCATTATTGTGAATTATGACCGGGGCTTAAAATTTCAACTATTTTACAGATGTCGAGTATGGCTAGAACTGTTCCTCACAAATGGAAAAGTGAAGACAAGCAACGTACTAGAGATTAACACGAAATCTCTGGATTCGCCGGAACCTATAGACAGTGAGTATTGTCTGACTCTAGCATCGTCACATTCAGTCAAAGCCACTTTAATTTATTCCGCTCAGTATGTTCACTGGTGAACATAATTTTTCGCATAGATACCATAAATAAAGTTGATTAGCAACCCCAATCTCTAACTCGTATTTATCCCCTCCAGATATAATAGAAGCGTCATCAGTAGCGGGCAGCCGCGGCAGTCCGCGCGGTGACTACTACGGCGCCCTCGTTGTTGTCGGAGTGGTGGCAGCACTGGGCGCGCTGACGTCACTCCTACTGCTGTTGGTAGTCGTGCGCAGACATCGACCTCGATCCGTACCTATTACACGTAAGTTATACATTACCCTCAATTTTGTATCGAGTCGGAACACTATAAAGGAAATTGCCAAATATGTATAATCTGATGATGAACTTTTTTTAATAAGATAGTAATTTATTTATTTTTAGCTGTGCCAACAGCTCCACGAGAGTCATCGCTGCCACCATATGATAACCCTGCCTACAAACTGGAACTACAACAGGAAACTATGGGTAATAAATCATTCTTCCTCTAAAATTAATATCTAAAACTACTGACACACAGTAAGCGGTGGCGTGGAGTTAGCGGGCCATGTCACTATGGTTCATAAAAAGTTATAAAATAAAAAAACTATTTTAAAAACAAGCTTTGGATTTAGAGTGATGTCATTATATTTATTTGATACCCATATTGTAGGATTGTATTAAAAAATAATAGTCCCCATATCTTAGGTGTTCCGCCATGTTACATGGTACAGCTTGATACCTGTGACAGTAGCCAGAGTTACATGACAATGAACCTTATAGCCATACAATAAGGTTCAATTGTATAATGTGTTTAATGATAATATTTTAGTGGACCATATCGTAGAGTGATAAGGTTCATTTTCATGTTACTCTGATAACTATCAGAGGTATCAAGGTACAATTATTTTTTAATACAGTTGCTCAAAAAGTGGTGTATTACAGGGACGTATAGCGTTCGGGATGTGGGCTATTACATACTAGTGCTTTTTTTTTACCTTTACCGAACTAGTGCGTCTCTTTCCCAACTGTCAAATTAATGTCTATTAAAAAGAAAAACAAACCATGAAGTTTTTACTAAAGAGTTTTTGTGATTCATACAAATACGTATATTTCTAAAAAGAAGCTACTAATTTATTTCAATATCAGATTTAATGATTTCATTGAATGAGTTAGGTTTCATTTCATTTCATCTCATTAAATTTCATTTTCATTTCATATCAATAAAAAAAATATACTGAAGACTAAGCTGTATGGATAGTTCCCTTTGGGTGATGAAAAAAAAACTCTACTTATACTCTACGGTTGGCGCCATTTTCCAGAAATTTTCTTTGTGAGTTTAGTTGTTTGTTGCACAAAATGAGTAATTTCGACCCTATTTTTTTTTAATTAACACCACCGGAATCACTATAATTGCACAAACATTGTATGACAAATATACATGAACAATCATACGAAATTAATAATAGTTTGTCTCAAACAGTAAATATGCAACCTAAAACTTCCCCAGTAAGTTTAAAAAACTGTACCAATTTCAATGTACATGTGTACTATAACTTTTATAAGAAATAAATGATTAGTTAGTTGAGTTTATTGTGTTTTTATTATTTTATTAAATTGCTTCATTTTTTCGCAACTGTATTAAAAATAGTCGTTCAGTACACTTGCGGAACCGTCATTGCAACTTGTTCCGACTGTCAACCTGTAGACATTTGTCGGGACTCTTTGCAATGACAGCCTTTCCGCACTTGTAATGAAATATACTATTACGAACTGTAATGTTGTTTGTAATGTAACAAAACTGTCCGAGATAGAGACATCCTAAGCTAACCCGCTCACTGTGTGTCTCTAAACTCCTCCTTTTACTAAACATGTGTTAATATAAATTAACTCATTTCTCAGATCTCTGACAGTTAAGCTCCCGTGGGCACACAAATGGCCTCAACGGGATATCGGAGCGCGCTGTCGATGTTGACACGCAAAATGGCCGACCATATAATGAGATGGGCGTTTGATTCGGTACTTAATATACACAGCCTTGTATATAAAATGGACTAAAAATATGGAAAAATCGGAAATGTGCAAAGATGACAATGTTGCCAGTGTGAAGTGTGATATTTCATGAACTGTGTTTTATAAGATATTTTTAATTAACATTTTTTTTATAAGTTTAGTGTTACGATGACCCGATAAACTAATATCATGTAAATTAATATTGCATTATGTAGTTCTTGTCTGTTTATTTTCTATTTTTAAAGCACCATTCGTTAAATGTATGATACAGGTAAAATCTTTTTATTTATCGATTTTTTAATGTTAACCGTTTTCGACTTAAAATTTGAAATCTTCATAAAACTTTAAACTTGAAATGAGCAATGTAATGCGTCCATACTGTACATAATGTTAATAGATAGGTTACGTATACTTATTTGCCTCTATGTTTGTATAGTTAGTTACGAGAAACTGCCGATATAATTTGTTAAAATAATTGTTAAATACCATAAAGTTATATTTATAACGATAACGTTTTTTTAATTTTTTAAACCTATTTTATCTACGACATTAATATGAAAGGGTACAATATATTAAATCATATTTATATTATATTTTATGGTAGTCCTAATAAGGCTGTCATTAGTAAAATCATTATTGTTAAAAAAGGATTCTTCCCTCTATTTTGCAAGCAGCCCCTTATGTCAAATTAGCAACTTCTACAGAACAGTAGATATTTACTATAGTTTGAAATAATACCGGTGAAGGGAAAGGATTAGCAATTACAAAAACGTCATTTAATTCAAATACAACATCAAATCACATTATATTTTCTATAATAATAGTACATAATATATTCTTCTTTATATGTTTTTTTTTTCTTATAAACTATCCTTTTTTTGTATTAAACCTACACGTATGCCCATTTATATATATACTCAATACATACTTATTATAAGTTGGATAATAAGTGATTGAAAAACGCTTGAGAATGTTTTATTAATGTATTTAATAAGAAATTTTTCTCTTTAAGAAAATAGATATAATGAGCCAGTTATTAACGCGTTCACTTACAGGGCCCCATAGGAAGTTCTTTAATCATGTTATTATATAAATACATTTATATCTTATTAGGTAACGATAATTTTCTAATATATTCTTTGTAAATAATCTAACATACGTATCTGATGATACTATGAAAAAAATACAAATTTCAAATGAGTTTCATTTAGCTGGGATAAATGAAATCCATTTGTATTGAAAATATATTTAAATAAAGTAGAATGACATCTAAAATAAATTTTAAATTATTTTGCATTTATGCAGAAACTTTGGCATGTATTAAATACATCTACTGATATTATTTGTAGCATTCAAAATATGATACATACATTTTACTCTTCAAGGGAGTTTATTTACACAAATTTCAAGCTAAAATATATTTAAAAATAAGTGATGAAAATATATTCTTATTTATCAGTAGGTAAATCTTGCTCAACTTCTATTACTTTATAAATTTAACATGTTTAGGGTTAGCTATTCTTTGACAGGATTTGATATGTTCTGTTTTATCTATTTTCTAGTTTGATAGCGCAAGTTGAAAAAAATTATGATATACCGAATCATGAGTTCACTTAATTTAAAAATGGTAGGAACGTGCTGTGTAGGTACCTATATTGATTATAGTACATTATAAAAACAACAATAATAAATCTTACTGAATATGACATAATTAATAGAACTAATAGTGTGATGTGATAATTTCATAAATTAATAATGACTAGAAATTAACATCAAAAAGTTAATAGTTTATTTATTTTAATAATAAGTTTTATAGGTTATGTAGGTCTTATAAAGTAAATGTAATATTTTTATATATCGGTATCTCCATTAAGAATAATTAGTTTGACAATTTTATTTGTGTTTTGATCGCACTCGTTTCAATTAAACAAATATTATTTTACATTATTTTAAAAACAAGTACCTAAATGTATCTATGATATAAATGGTAGATGAACATAAAAATAGTACATTTAACATAAATTATTACGTAAAGAAGTAAAGACGGCAGCAAAAAATTAAACGGAAGGAATCAGTCCAACCAATAATTCCAGTCCCGATACCAAATTAAATATGGCGCAATAATAGGATTAAATCTCGCCACCGTCTTAAATGTAATTAAAATATTCTTTTAAACGGTTATGATTTGATACATTTATTTTAACTAAGTAAAAATAGTTATTAATCAAAATAAATTAACAGAGTTCTCAGTTGTTTGAGATGTAAAAATCTACCGCCGTTTAAAAGATCCAGATATCAATCTCAAAAAACACGAATAATAGACGTGACACTTGCAAACAGCATCGATACCCACTCACTACCACTAAATTCATTAATTTTTTTATTTATTACAAAATTTAATCTTTAAGAATAAAGTTGTTAAACATTTGAAAAAAAAAGCCAATATAGTCAGATGGTCCAAAAATATAAAAAAAATGTAACCTTGCTGAGTTTCTTGCCGGTTCTTCTCAGTTGAAGGCTGACTTCCGAACCGGTGGTAACTTCTGTAATTCGACCTTCATAAGTGCCCTTCTAGGGCCTAAACTGAATAAATGGTTTTGACTTTGACTTTATTTTTCTATTCAAAATCTTTTGAACTCTTTTATACGCTTGGTAAAAATATTCAAGGCCTATATTAACTCTTTCCGTAATTTTAATTGGAGCTATAGAATTTTGAACAAAAGAAGTATATACAGGATATCCGGTATTATATTACAAGGTCATAGGAATTTGTATATTTGTTAGGTGACGCGCCCACCAAGTTTCTTGTACTACTTACCGGACACCTGTATATGGGTACCTAATAAGTATTCTTTTAAGGTTTCCGAATGAACAGACCTAGCTTTCGATTAATTAATAGATTGAATTTCAATATCAAGGTCACAATATTGTCGAAATATTTCCTGCATGTTATCAGACTTCTAAGTGGGGTGGTTTTGTCGTTGCTTGAAAGCTAGTGTTATGTCTACATAGTTCAATTTTCAAAGATTTGGAGGCCGATGTGGTAACTTTTAAGCTCCGAAACCAGCTTATTTTATGGTTATAATAATCATTTGGTACAGTCTAGTAAAATCAGCGCCATAAATAAATTCACTGCAAAAGATCTGCAATCCACATTTTGGTAATATTAATCAACAAATCAAAATACATTTATGTTGCTGACTGAACTCGACCACAGTTTAATGACATCAGCCTCCAAAATGGAATTCAACGGATCTACTTCGAGGTGGCGTTGTCTTCGTGAGCTTTCTTGACTACAGCGAGTTTGGAATGAGGGTCCTGTGGTTGAAGCTGTGCGTATGGAGGAGCTCGAGTGCCGTGGAGGACGAGGGACCAACCACGGAGCCAACCAGACCATGACTCTGGTGGCGTTGATGAGCCGCCGTTGAAACGAGCCTGGGGGTTAACACGTTTAATTATTAATAGCTGTCCCCCGCGGTTTCACCCGCGTTCCCGTGGGATCGTTTAATTTTTCGGGTTAATATACCTATAGCCTATGATACTCAAAAATATCATACAATAACATGATGAACAGATTCTGGGACATCGCAATTGGATTTCAAATGTTTCAATTGAATTTTAGCGCAAACTATGTTTTTTTTTTTAAATAAATATCTACTATCTCTCCTATGTTTGATATTTAACATACCTCTAGAGTCCACGTTCCTTGTGGATACTCTCCCCAAGTGTGAGTGGTCATGAATGGCCACTTGGTGAAACCGTCACGAGAATCATCATCGTTTGCTCGCCTACTAAGTATCATTGATCTGAAAAATACATAAGTATTTAATTATGGATCTAAACTGTTTAGTTTAATGGAACGTATCAGAATCCAATCTTTCCAGTGTAGAATAAAATTAAATAATTGGCAACAAACTGTATTTTATTTAAACTAGCTTTATAGATATCGAGTATATAGATCTCATTCGAATTAACCGTTTTATTTATACTTGTAAACAGGTCTGCTTGAATTTGTTATTTCCTTAGTCAGTCATACATAATAAAATTTTATTTATTATTATTTTGCCACCTTAACACGCAAATATTATCAATGAGACTAGATAAATAATGATTAAATATAATATAGGTGTAAGTTGTTTTTGAAAAGAGTAATAATTGCTGAGTTTATTACCGGCTCTTCTCAGTAAAGCAACTTTCCGAACTCGTTCATTAGTCTAGACTATTCATAAGTGCTTGTAAAAGCCTATTTGAATAAAAAACATTATCATTCATTCATTTATTCTAAGGCTATTATGTTAACTCTAAAATTGGCCAACGTCATCTGCCTACCCTGTTCCCAATTATTGGGGGCTTATGACATTGCATAATACACATTATGTGACGTCGAATACCGCTGCGAAGGTCGTGGGTTCGAATCCTACAGTGAACTTGAGCTTTCGGTGAAGGAAAACATCGTGAGGAAACCATAGCACGGTGGTAGGGTACTTTGTAGTATCCGACTGGCTGGCTACCACCCTCAAGTTGAAAATCTGTCGCCAAACACCTATCGGTTTGTTCCGACAGCTGCACTTGAGAGCCAGTTCCTATCTAGACTTTGTGTGCTTACCACTTTCGGCCACATCATCACTTAACATGGTGAGATTGTGGTCAAACACAAGCGTATCCAAGATAAAAAATAATAATAATATTAAAGGCGTAGAAGATGTCGTACTTAGTGCCCATAGGGCTGGTGAGGAAGAGCTCGAGGTCCCCGCGGCGCGACGCGTTGGCGCTGACGACGGCCTGCACGTGCTCCAGGTAGCGCACCTCGCTCGCCGACGAGCCGCACGCCCTGGTGTCGATGCTGAGAGTGATGCTGCCCTCCGTCGGGATTTCACTGACAAAAATATTATAAGTAGGTATAGATAGTGCTATCCACGCAAAACCCCTAATCCCTTACAGTGCAAGTATACATTATTTGGCTAGTGTTGTAGTTCTGCATATCGACATATAATAATAATAATATTTATTTATTTGCCACACATGAAAGAAAACATAGATATATAACAACAACAAAAAACTATGGATTGGCTAAATTACACAAGTGTATGGGTCTTCTGGCTCCCAAGCTAGAAAAATCTGTGTTATGGGTGCCAGTGATCCTCTGTACGACAGTAACTAGTGCCTAAATAACTTAAGCTATAATATTAGGACTTTTTGGCGGGAACTTGCGAAGTGACATTGTGTTTTCGTTTTATTTTCATTAAATTCGTGTATTTTGAGTTTTATTGAATAATTTCGGTGGTGTTTTGTCAAATAAAGATCAATCTAAGTGCACAAGTGAAGTGAAATGAAATGAAAGCGTGTATCGTGACTTTCCAGGTTGTCCCAAAAAGACCATGAAATGTTTTAGTGGAATAGCCACCAATTTCACAAAAAATTGACCGGACTTGTACGGACAAGGACTAGACTTTACAGTGAAAGTGACAATAAAACGTGACTAAACATAAAATATGAATATTTAAAATAAAGAAATGGCTTAAAGGTCTCGATACCAGGCCAAAAATCTTCTTTAAAAAAAAAATGCTATATTATTACAAAACATTATGTGTGGGTGAGTGGGGGTTGAGGGCGAGTGGGGGTTGAGGGCGAGTGGGGGTTGAAGGCGAGTGTTTGTATGTGAGGGTGTGTAATGTGTGAGAAGGCGTATTGTGTGTGGTGTGTGTGTGTGTGTGTGTGTGTGTGTGTGTGTGAGTGTGTTGGCCTCTTCATCGTCTAAGTCATAGTGTCTCAGTCTCCGCTAGGAGTAAAAGTGTTCTGTGGTCTCAGCCGTCTCATAGTCATATCGACATATCAACAGCACACAATGAAAAAGAGTGGGGTGCGTATTCGTGGATGGCATTATATATGCCCTTGGACAAGCGAGCATTACAGTCTATTTGAATAAAAAACATTTTCATTTCATTTCATATTAAATTTTAAATTAACGTAATAATTTAGGTTTCTAAGCTAATTTACATCGACAGTATCTTACGTGTGAGTATTAACAGATCCAGCTTCACAGTGGTACCGAGGTGGTATGGTTCGCCAGTTGGCAGCGAGCGCGGTCATTGCTCCCGCGTCCAGAACTCCAAAACCGAATAGATGGTTGAACTCCAAACCGACGCCGTTCATAGTCCACTGGAAACGACCCTGTTTACAAAAAAATAAACTGTAGGTATGTAGCTTAAATATAACTTAACCTTAATAAAATTGTATACAGATACTAGTGGGCCCGGCAGAAGTTGTCTTGCCATGAAATGACAAATATTTGCGCCAACTGTCACACAACTGGCAGTTATGTGAAACGCCATGTTTAAATTAAGGTTAGGAAATAGTTTTCTTAAATTTTCTAATGTTCCGCGCAATTTTATACTTTTTTCTTTCATAAGAACCTTCTCCTGACAATAACAAACACAACAAAAAAAGAATTAGCGAAATTGGTCCAGCCGTTCACGCGTGATGCCGTGACGGTGGCAGGGTACTATGTGGTACTCGACTGGCTGGCTACCACCCTCAAGTTGAAAATCTGTCGCCAAGCACCTGTTGGTGTGTTCCGGCAGTTGCCCTTGAGAGCCAGTTGCCCTTGCCCTTGAGGCATTGTAATAAGGTGTACAACACATTGGCAACCCCCCTGGTATTGCTAATGTCTATAGGCGACGGTAGTCACTTACCATCAGGTGACCCGCCTGCCTCGTTGTCACTAGTGACATAAAAAAAAAAGACCAAGGGAAATAGGGATTCATTTTTATATAATAGATAGATAGTGCCATCCAACTTTCTTTCATGAGCCTTTTGCTAGTGTTGTAACTTGTAGTGCTCCAAATCGACATTATAAATGTCTATTAACATATACATAGATATATCGACAGCACTACAACACTAGCGAAAGGACGCACACTTGCACTGTATATGTGCGTATAGACTATGTAACTTGTTATATAACTTTTGTTACACGTCCACATTATGTAACCTTGTTATTAAAAACATAAAGCAATACTGTACACATTAGAATAACAATGCAATATAACAATGTTATATAACCATTTCGATCTAGTAGTAAGTAATATAACATTGTTGTACATATTAATAAAATGTTACTATAACATGATTTATAACATTAATGGCCTTATTCATAATAAAATCGATGGTATTTAGTAAGCAGATTCTAAATTCAATTTATCTATAGAAAATTTTAATTAAGAATCTGCTAAGCAGTTGTTAAACATCGTCGATTTTATTATGAATAAGGCCATCAGTATCCACATTATCTGAAACATGTTATATAACAATGTTGTATAACATGTTATGTTACTAAGTCTATACGCACCTTAAGGCATTAGAAAAAAGAGTGGGGCGCGACTTCATAGATGGTGGAACTATTGATGCCACATTACTGTCACGATATTGTAATATCTGTCAGTCTTAAGGTATCCAGTATTGAAATAACTGTATTTAAAGCTATATCTTTTATTAGCATTATTCGTTTTTTTAGCTAAAAGTATAAGTTGCAAAAGTTTCGCCAACAACTTCGTAGACGCAGGCTTCGTAGTACTCGTGAATTTTCTACGCTTGCCCTTATCTGCTACGCGTCAAGTTGTCGAAACTTCTGCTTGTTGTCTACAAAGTTTCATATATGAAGTAATTACATAAAGGTCAGAGTATAGCTTCAGGTTTTAAAAAGAATTGTAACATAAAACTCGGTTTAAATATTGTTGGACAATATAAATATTGGTGGAGTTGAAGTATTGCATGTAAAAGTAATAGGTATTTAGTTTAATAAGGATAAACCGTTTCAAACCTTGGTCTCAATTTTTTTAATAAGTATTTTACGGTCAAAAATCTCACTTAAATTTGACCATTGGGACCATTATTGGGACAATAGTGAAACCTAATCGACATCGTATTCGATATAAAAATTTTAGTATCGGAATCAAATATTGGTTTGAATTGAACCTTCAGAAGAAGCTTAAATTCAAATCAATGCTTAATTTCAACTGTAAATTGTACATTTTAGATCACGATGTCAATTACGCCCTACTGTTCACGAAATTGCTTTTAAACCTTTCTTAATGAACTTCTAATTGAGTAGTGAGGGCAGTTAAAATTATAAATATTTCACAGGTCTCTTTCGAAGTATGGATTTAGAAATGAATTTCCGAAAATACTGATCCGTTTTTGATAATTTAGCTATAGGAAAGTATTGATTGTTATAGACTAATTAAGCGAGTAACAGTAACAACTAGTATTCGCCCACAAGTCAATTTTTTTTTTTAAAATGAAACTGTAATTTTTTTATATCGATAACACTAAAGACCGTTAGTTACTAAACAAAAAAAAGAAAATCGGTTTGAAATACAGAGGTGAAAAGGGGGCACAAAGTATTTTCTTCACGTATTAATATAATGATAATCCCATTATAAGAATAATCCATTATAGAATAAACACGTGATACCTACTTGTTTTTGACATTCATAGCTCGATCAAGTCCTTAAATTATATTATGTTCGGTCGCCATAATCCAATAAAGTCGAGCGAAAATTACATCTCCAACATCAAACGCTTGCTTAAATTCTTATCTTGTCTACCCTAAAATAAAGGAGTCATCACCTTTGCGTCGTATAAGGAATTTCTCTTTGATGTCAACACAGATAAATGTTGAATGTCTCGCCATGTTAAATTCGGACTGAAAGAGAAAATGTTACGGTCAACGATTAAACGTAAATAACATTAATATATTCAGATAATACTAGCTTTTGACCGCGAATTCTAACGCAAGGAATTTTTGATTTAAAAACTGAGCAGCTTATGTCCTTAGATCCACATGGTTTAAGAAATCTCCATACCAAACTTTATCAATTTCTGTGTAGACGTGAAAATTAAGTCAGGGTTATTTTCTTATTTGTAATATTGAGTACTAACTTTTGTCCGCGTCTACGTCAGTGGGGACATCGTTTATCGCGGAATCGTGCCTTTTCAGAACTTTTAGGGATTATTCAAAAAAGTTGCCTATGTAATTTTCCAGGGTTCGAGGTATCCCCATACCAGACGACGGTATTCACTTACCATCACAGGTGTCACTTGCGGTATTAATAAAAAGTGAATTTCATTAAAAACTTCTATTTACCTGCCTTTTTCTTTCTGTCAACACTGACGGTAGTGATGAAATTATTGTTCTCTTATAATTTAACTACTAATTATAAATGTTATAGTTTGTTACTCTTTCACGCAAAAACTACTAAACAGATTTTGATGAAACTTGGCACACAAGTAGATCAGGATAATTTTTATCCCGGGAAAAGATCCCCAGGAACGCGGGGGAGAGTTAGTTCTTCATAGCACACTTACTTAGCATGCAGTGCTAGTGCAAACACCCCAGCAGCTTCGGGCGCAGCGGCGGAGGTGCCCGAGTGCGTGGCGGTACACTTGCCGTACAGGTCGGTGGTGGCGACTCCTGTGCTCGGGTCCCGAGCACCGTTACTGAAAGTGCTCGCGAGAGTCGATGAGCACGACTCGTCGTAGTGAGCATTTTGACCGTCGTTTATTGCGCTGGAATGATTTATTAGTAATTAATGGTTCGTAAAATTCGTAATTTAGAAGAATTCGGATTAAGAAGTTAGAAGACATTGGCTATATCGCTGAAAAACCGCAAAATTTTTGAAAAATTTCGTACCATAAGAAATACTTAAATGTGCTTTTATAAAAAAAATACGTTATGCTAATGCAATCTTTTATTGTAATACGCTAAATTTCAATCAAACAAAGTTGTTAATAAAACAGGAGGTAATAAGTTTCATGTAAAATTTAAGTTCGGGAAAACATTCAAAAGATATCAAGTTTCTACTTGTTATGACAAACTGTTATTCTTTTATAACTTTGTTATAAATTGAAACAAATGTCTAACATAAACGTTGGCAATATGGGAAGATTCAGTCTCTATCTCACAGCTTTACCTACGATCTCATGGGTAATATGTTTCTATGTTTCCCTGAAATCATACGTCGTCGCAAAAGGGGCGGGATATTTTTGGTTAGTAAAAAGACTGACTAAATAAACTAATGAGCTGGCTCCTTTGGGAGTAGCGTCCTACCAGACAATAAGCCTAAATGTCATCTTCATGACCCGCAAGATAAAAAGAAAAAAAAAACTCATTTATACCAAATTTATAACATGTAGGTATAACAATAAAAAAAACAACATTTATTTCATTAACTTATCACTAGTATACATCTGGTTTCGGAATCCCCTTTTAAACAAGAGTTTACTTTTGATGGGAGGTGCCGCTCTTCTATAATCAAATCGTCATAATAAAATGTATTCTACCCCTTTCCAGGTCCCATTATCACTGTTTATGCTTATCATAGACAGTTATCGATATCTACAAGCAAATTACACGAACCTATCACGTACCCATACAATTTAATTTAACAAAATGAGCGTGTCCTTCGTTAAAGAAGCCTAATTAATATAGTGAGAGACATTAAACGACTAAATTAAGTAATCTCGGATTACACGAGATACCTACCATTTTTTTAGAGAAACATTTAGTTTAATTAGCGCTTTAAAAATGTATTAACAAAATTACTTTAATTTTCACTAAAGACAGTGTAGATTTAAATTTGCGTTAACATTTTGCTACAGCACTAATCTTATACAAAATTTATAAGCCACAAATCTGTAAGCTCAAATTTTGCGTATAAATTTAATAATTAAAAATAATATGGTGTAGGTTCTTAATGATCATTGCATAGGTATTCAATGTTGACTGAATAATTATTATTCCACATTGCAATTATATAAAATGATAGCATTACCAATAAAATAACTACATCTGCTGTGAGTGACCTCCACTAGGCGACCACGCTACTTTCAGAAGTCAAAACACGTGCATTTTTGCAAGACAAGATATAGCGTTATTTCAAATTAATTATTAAGAAGAAAGCGGGATGCTTTACCCCCACAGATATAAAGACGCAGCAACATTTGCGGTTGAACTATAAACAGATACTATCTTTACCTATTAATGGAGACAGTCCACATAGAAGCAGCGTATCCATCGCAGTTGCAGTCATCATCTTCACCGCCGTCGCCACTCGCCCATACGTAGATGTTTCCGAGACCATTACGACCCTGGCACAAGAAAATCATACAAATTTAATGGTAAAACATTTAGTTAACGTTGTTGTGCCCATTTTTATTGACTATCAAAATATAATATCATTTATTTCCTAGCACCCCCAAAATTCTTAGCTTTAAGCCTAAAAATCACAATTGCAAACATTTCTTTGATAACTTTAATTTAATTATTTATTTATAGCGTGTTTCTATGTTCAAACTTATATTAAATAAAACTGGGCCGGAATAAGAATGAAATAATCGATGTAGTGTAGTAGGCCCTCCAAATCCTTCTGCGCCCTTTACCGCCCCCTGTAGTCCTCTAGCGCCCACTATCGCATTATCACTCACTTTCAGAAAGACTGATATAGATGACGAATAAGGTCGTTGTATAAAATAGTTATTTGTTATACAAGAGTGGAAAGTTGTTTATTAACCGCGTGCTCAATTTTGATGACCGAGCAAGCGAAGCGAGGGATTAAAAAATAGAATCCTGAGCGTAAGCGAGGGAATCAAAAGAACACGAGTTGAAAAGTCTTTGCACTCGAGGGCAACACGTAATTTTTCATCCCACCTCAGCGAGGAAATGACTAAATGCAAAAAAAGAAAATGGCGCGCGCAAAGCAAATTTGACGGGCCGGTTGGCGTGGTGGGTTAACACACTGCCTATCACGCCGCAGGTCGTGGATTCGATTCCCATCCAGGACACACATTTGTGTGCATGAACATGTCTGTTTGTCCTGAGTCTGGGTGTAATTATCTATTTAAGTATGTATTTACAAAAAAAAAGTAGTATATGTAGTATATCAGTCATCTGGTTTCCATATTACAAGCTATGCTTAGTTTGGGATCAGATAGCCGTGTGTGAAAAATGTCCGAGGATATTTATTTATTATTTATAATTTTTATGTATTTTTGTATTCGTTTTTTTTATATATTATTGTTGTACATTTGTTTGTATATTTTGTACATTTGTTGTAAATAAAGTTATTATTATAGCACTAGAATAAAATTGTTAAACATTTGAAAAAAAAAGCCAATATAGTCAGATGGTCCAAAAATATTTAAAAAATGTAACCTTGCTGAGTTTTTTGCCGGTTCTTCTCAGTTGAAGGCTGACTTCCGAGCCGGTGGTAACTTCTGTAATTCGACCTTCATAAGTGCCCTTCTAGGGCCTAAACTGAATAAATGGTTTTGACTTTGGCTTTGAATTTGGCTTTGACTTTGATGTATGATAAATTCGGAACCATGGAGGGAGAAGTAAATAGGTTTAATGATGATTTGAATTCACTAACTTAGTGCACACGATGTTCTATTTACTTTATCCTCTAGAGGATAATAACGGCTTTTACACTCAGATATCGAAGAGCAAAAATACTCTTTCCGAGATGGTGGGATGAAATAGTTATTTGTTATACAAGAGTGTAAAGTTGTTTATTAACCGCGTGCTTAATTTTGATGACCGAGCAAGCGAAGGATTCTAAAATTGAATCACGAGCGCAGCGAGGGCTTCAAAAATTTGAATCTTGAGCGTTAGCGAGGGAATCAAAAGAGCACGAGGTGAAAAATCTTTTCACTCGAGTGCAACACGTAATTTTTCATTCCACCTCAGCGAGGAAATCACTAAATGCAAAAAAAAAAAATAATGGCGCGCGCAATGCAAATTAAAAAGAAGTACACCAAGAAGATTCCGAGTCTGAGTTTTTAACAAATAAAAAATGAAATAAAAGGAGGTTATTTTTTTTATTATATGTTTGTATTAGTTTAAGAATAAAATTGTTAAACAGTTGAAAAAAAGCCAATAAATAGTTTTCACTTTGGCTTTGACTTTGATGTATGATAAATTCGGCACCATGGAGGGAGAAGTAAATAGGTTTAATGATGTTTTGAATTAACAAACTTAGTGCACACGCTGTTCTATTTACTTTATCCTCTAGAGGATAATAACGGCTTTTACACTCAGATATCGAAGAGCAAAAATACTCTTTCCGAGATGGGGGGATGAAAAAGAACTTTACGATTCTGTTTGTAACAAATAATAATTAAAGTAAAAATAAAAGAAACATTTAATTAGGTTTCAACTTTATCCTCGCTTTGTGTTTCTCTATGCCTCTCTTGTGAGTATTTGTCCTTTTTGTTTTGACAAAAGTATTGTTTCAGTCTATATAGTTAAATATTTGTCGGCTAGGAATCCTGTAATTGAATTCTTGTTGTGTTTTATAAAATCAGATTACCTTTGTTTATTTTCTTTAGAAAATTTATCTGAATTCGTATTGACCTTATTCTTAACATGTTTGTTCGTCGTCTTGCTTAACATTCAATTAATTTGTAAATCCCGACCCGCAAGTGGAACGTGAACGTTGCGAAAGTTTTAAATTGAAAATGTTTGGCCAATGTTATAAACAACGTACCCTACTACTTTTAAAACAAATTGAACAACAAGTTCCTTAACTATGTGTCAGAAGTATTTATAAAAGTGAACCGCGTTAAACTTTAGTATTACCTATGTAGAAAGACATCCCCGACTATTTAAACCCCAAGGGTCGACAAAAAACTACAATAAGTCTATAAAAACGAAAAAAATGGGTGTCCGTCCATGATCTAATGTGGGAGCTCAGCCAAAAAACTTATTGTATTTATTGCTTTGGACTAAACATGTTTTCATTTTCGTGAGAAGTAAATCAAATAAAATTGATAGTGGTATCAACCCCTATTTACTTCTCACGAAAATGTTAAATCCACATTTAATCCATGAATGAATATGCATGAAAACAATATTAGATAGTCGGGGTGTCTGCCCAAAACCAAACAAAACATAGTAAGTGGTCTACGAGAAAAAAAAATTGGGGACCTCTGAACTAAACAAACACTATTTTACAATTGCTTAAAAATAAGGATAATACCATAGACTCTATGATTTACGAAAGCAGCCTCTTAATTACCTACGTATTGTTAATATCTTTAGGCAACGGAGGCCACATATCTTCTCGTATCGTCTCGCTTCTCAAAATCTTGACATGAAAATGCTAATAAACGCATATCAAAAAGGCAACGAAAATCTATCTGTTTACGCATCAGAAAATAGTTTATTGTCTATCGAAACATACAGGCAAATATCACAGATTAGTACGTAAACAAAGTGGGTTGAACATTACTACTTGAAGGCTATTAGGTAAATAATCCTTCATATTATCAAAATATAACTTTACCTCAAATACGGTTAACATTAACTTAGCTTATTGAACTAAAATAACTATGGAACACTGTATTCTTTTTCATAGAGTATATTTTTGTTTTATTTACCGAAAAGAAAAGTAAAAGGGGAGTGAAAATAGAGTTCTTAACATTCGCTATTTTAGTAGAGAAAGAAAGGCTCTAACAAGTACACTACCCGAACACCGGTAGATTTTTGGTGACAGATTTTCATTTTTAAATGTGTTTATGTACGCTAAGCTGTAGGCAAAAAGCTTGTACCTAACATTTCCACTTCATTAGTAATGGTATACAATAAAAGCGCCAACGTAACAGCTATTTTAGAACCAAATGGCTTGTTTCGTGACGATGGTAAGAGACCCGATGGAATGACACTTATACCCTGGAAGATGGGTCGGCCTTTGGTATGGGATGCCACGTGTGTTGATACCTTAGCACCGTCTCATCTTCCAGAGACAGTGGATAGGGCCGGTGGTGCAGCCATGTCAGCAGAGAGCCTCAAGCGGCGAAAATACAGTAACTTAGATACAAGTTACATGTTTGAGCCGTTTGGGGTTGAAACTCTGGGTCCGTGGGGGCCGAGTGCACACCACCTTTTCCGAGAAATGTCAAAACGACTGGTCGACGCATCTCGTGACCAGAATGCTGGCATATACCTCGCTCAACGAATCAGCATTGCCATCCAACGTGGCAATGCTGCCAGCATTCTGGGTACGTTGCCTACTGACAACGACTTTTTTATTTAGATTTATTTAAATTAAATGGAATAAGAAATAAGTTTTAGTTGTAGTTGTAAAATCAAAATTTGTATACAAGTTTAAAAAAAAAATCTACATCTCAAAAAAAAAAAATAATAATAAAAGATATCAAATAATAAAGTAAAACCAACCATCGCGCCGCGTCGTTAGACGCAGGAAATCTTGGGGACGCTCTCATTTTTCAGTTGAAACGTTTTAGCTGTTTCATCGCAGGAAATGACGTTCGAACTAAGTGGAACGGAAATGAAGCCTCCGTTATTTGCTACGTAGAATTGACGTAAGAGCTTTTTAATGTGAGAGCTTTCGGTGGATAAGCCCGGATAATCCTAATGTATTGCTATGTTTAATTATTGTTGAGTTTACGTATCTTGTTAGAATGAGCTTAGGTTTCCGGCTTATGTGACTAGCTATATAGCCTATGACACTCACAAATAACGTGGCTTTCTATTGGTAAAAGAATTTTCAAAATCGGTTCAGCAGATCCAGAGATTACCCCCTACAACCTCACAAACCTCTTTATAATAATGATATAGATGTGGTAACTTTATTTGATATATAGGAAAATTAATTTGATAAAATGATATTATTTACCAAAGCATACAATTAGCACTTTCAGGAATAGAAGTAAATAATAATCATAAATATACTCGGATATTTTTCACACACGGCCATCTGATCCCAAACTAAGCAGAGCTTGTACTATATGGAAACCAGATAACTAAAGATGATATAGTACTTTTTATTTTAATAGATAACTACACCCAGACTCAGGTTAAACAGACATAATGCGTGCAGGACACAATTGTCTGTCCTGTTAGGGAATCGAACCCACAACTTGTAGCGTGATCAATATAATAAATTCATGTAATAGGTACCTATTTAAAAAAAACACAAAAATAACTTATATTCTTAAAGACTAAGAACAGCAACTTTTTATAATTAAAAATATATTTTGCAACTTATTTCACCTTATCAGTGTGAAAACTACGTAATAAACTACATCACCGTTTTACAAAACGTTTACATTGAGAGGGATTCAGAAAATTGATAAATAAAAAGAAACTATATTCTACCAACTATTTATAGAACATAGACGCAATAGTCCGAGTGACTTTCCATTAAACCAAGTGTCAGAAAAAATATCGGAGGGTGGCATGGGGTGGATCGATCCAGGTAAACACTCCGCCTCATCCTACCCTTTAAGCTATACATAAAACTATACCTACCTAAGGACTTTAATCTCATGTTTAGTGAGAAATAAAACTAGTTTTAATGACCAAGTCACTTATGTTGGTTATGTTTATTTTATTGTTTATTGCTTCGAGAAATATGTTATACGAGCTCGTTAAAGTGTCGTGTAATTATTCTATTTCAATATATTCTAGCCAGGAATTCATTATAATAAATCTAGGCTATGTTCCTGCGTAGAGAAATAGGAAACTTTAGGACTGAAATACAATAAACAATTAATTTCAAGATAAAAAGAAACTCGTGTAAAAATATATTGTCAATAAAAAATATATATATTCGCAGCTACTTTTTACGACAGAGTGTAGAGAAATAGAAAAGTTTAGGACTGAAACAAAGAAAACGAGCGAGCCTTAGAGTAGTCGCATATCATGTGTAACATGTTACATGTCAGATGTTTCATACATGTGTTACCAAGGAAGGTACCAACCACTTGGAAAATGGGTTGTTACCCATCTGCCAGCTGACTGTACCACCGTGCCCGCTCATTGGTCAATAAATGAGTTTGAGGCTGTATGGGCTAAAACATTTGCCTACGCTACAATAGAGGAAATAAAGTTACACGCTTCCGTCACTACCTGACAACCCGGCTTCCTGTTATATTACAGTTAATAGTTCCGTCACTTTTATGAAATCACTCCCACAGATTAAAGGAAAGTGAGAGAAAAGATGTTACACATCAAAAAATAACATTTCTTAGATAAAAGGAAACATGTGTAAAAAATAAATCGTCAACAAAGTGTTTAGGTATTTTCTCAGCCACTTTTTGAAGTTGGTAACTACCTATTTTTACGACAGAATCATGGGTAAATAGGTAGATATATTATTTGATTTTGGTGATTATGATATGGGAGGATATTTAAAATGAGCTCGGTAACAACTAGCGTAAAAATCTTTTGTTGGATTAAAAAAAAACCTTTTTTAGCGGATACCTACTATTCCCTCTGAGAAATCTACGTGGTAACTTTCAAGTTTATTATAGTTTCTGAGTGAGTGTATTTCACTTTTATATACCAACTAGTGGGCCCGGCAGACGTTGTCCTGCCCTGAAAATAAACCTTAGAACCCGATTCCAGCGCCACCTATTGTGAAACTAAACCATCTGTCAGTCCGATCTCGAGACATGTCAAAACGTCGTTCTATACAAAATGTATGACAAAAATAATTTTCTTCATTATTCTTTTTTTTTGTGAATTTTTCCTGAATTTTCTTTGCTATAAACCTCACGGAGCCCGAGACCTTTCCAACGAATGCAAAACCGTGGAAATCGGTTCGTGCGTTCTGGAGTTATAGCGTCAGGAAGGAAAACCCGACTTATTTTTATATAGTAGATTATAGATATAGATGGAAGTTAGAAACGACTGTAAATAAAATTAGACTTAAACTCCTTGATTTTAACGCTCGAATACCTAACTTAGGGGAGCGTTGTAAGAGCCTGTTCGTAATTCCATGAATCTTTAAAGCAGAAGATCCTATTAGGACGAACAGAACGCTTTACAGTTATATATACTTAAAGTGTACGCAGTCAAAGTTGAAGCGTGTAAATAAGAGATGAGCACTCTCGGGCGTTCTATCTTAACGAAGATTGTGAACAATCATACTTCCACAACCGCTATAACATGCATGTTTAGAGTTAGACCTCAAAGGAAATGTTTATTTCCTTTCTTCAAAATAAGTCTCATAAACTTGTTGTGATACAGAAAGCCTTACCAAAATAAAAGGTAAATGTTTTGGAGAATATAATTGGAATTTCTCCACTGTGTGAAAGTAAGCTGCTAATTCTGCTATTATAAATGTTTGTTATTTGTTACAACTCATCTCCGAAACGACTGAACGTATTTAAATGAAACTTGTTGCATCGATAGTAGATTTATTTATTTATTGATGACATAATTATGAAATATGTATTTTAAAAAAACATTATATCCCCAGTAAACATAGATATACAGAGGAACGCGAGTAAAACCAATCAAAGGTGGTTGTTTTTATGACAATGAAAATGTATTTTCCTATTCATTTTCAACATCCTCACAAGTTCAGGACTTATGTAAAAACTTTATACGAATAAAAACATTCAAATATTTTCATAAAGATATGAATGCCTCGTAGAGAGGGATCATTTATCAGTGATCGTTGCTTATTATAAGGTTTAAGCAAACACGTATACATACGGGTTTCCAAAGAACTTATTATAAAAACATTTATCATACTTTCTGAGAAAAGCGGTATGTATTGTTTGCTTAATTTCGTGTTACACCAAAACAAACTGTAGGTTCTTCATTACATGTTATGAATGTTTAAAGATCTACTGTATAAAAATCATTAAAATATCCTGTCTATTGGGGTTGACAATTTTTTTTTTGTGGCCGAAGATGGTAAGCACACAAAGCCTAGATGGGAATTAATTGTAGGTATATATTTTATGTCCATACATTAGTAAAGCATGGAAGTAGGTATCTAACGTGCGTAACTTATTAAAGAACTTGGTAGTATGCTACGCATTCCCGAGGGGTCTTATTTTTCCTGGGATAAAAAGTAAGACAAGATCCCACGGGAAGAAAAGATAAGATCCCACGGGAACGCGTGTGAAAACGCGGGGGACAGCTAGTTATTCTATAAACTACTACAGTAATGTGACCATTTTATTATTTAACATTTCGAAGATCCGTTGAACTTTAGAAAAAGGTCACCATACAATAAAAAATATATTAATGATGCCGACCAAAATATCAGTCATTTTGATCCTCGCAAGTTTAACAGTACTCACTCTGCGTTTACATAAAATTAGCCCACAAGGTATAATATAATATCTCATACGGAATAATTATATTCATTAATATTTTAATAGAAATGAATATTTGGAAAAAGATTTCTAATACCGCCTAATTTTAAATTAAGTTAAACACAGTTTAATTTCCATTCTTATTTTAACCCACTTCAGCCGAAACTTGGGAAGGCTCTACTTACTCGATATCATTTCATATTAAAGTATAACGAATTTAAACGCTACATAAATTGTTTTAATTATAATTTGTTTGACTTTGTGTATCTTATATTCCTATATGTTGTCATAAGGTGTCGATAATAACAAATATTTGTATTTCATTGTATTAACTTACCCGATTATAACATCGAAAATGTGTGCATCTGTTTGTTGGTTAGTACTTCTTTCACGCAGCGTCTAAAGGCCGCAACCTAGTCCATAATAAAATTGATCTTAATAACATCTAACCTCATTAACTCCCCTGACGATAGCCCTCATGGTAGCATTACGCGGACCGTCCACAGTTCGGCCATCATCAGTCGGTCCCCACGACGCGCTGTATATGTGGATCTTATGGGGCTCGTGACCCATGGAGTTTGCTTCGATCAGATCCGTCATGTATGGCTGATCTAACATTCTTATACCTGCGATAAAAAATGAGTGTTAAATGTCTAAAATTATACAGGACCAAAAAAATTGAATACATATTTTAATTTATGTAAGACTAGCTTTCCGCCACGCGGTTTCACCCGCGTTCCCGAGGGATCTTATCTTTCCCGGGATAAAAAGTTGCCATGTGCTCCAGATCCATTTAGCCGTTCTGGCGTAAATGAGTTACAAACATAGATCCATCCATCCAAACTTTCACATTTATAATATTAGTGGGATATCTTAACTTGTATAAGAAGAATAAAGAGCTTATGAAGTAAATGTCGAATAAATTCAGCAAGAAAATTGCTTTGTGTAGCCTTCAATTTATGAAGGAACGCCGCCCGCCGCAAAGCTAGCAATCAGTCGAATCGCAAATCCTTAATTTGAAGCCTCAAACAAACCTTGAAGTTCTACTTTTATTTACCGAACTATAATAATAATTGACCAGAAGCTAAGATAATCTTTCGTCTATAGGTATAGCAAAGTACCTTTTTGGCTACCCGCAAATAGGGAAAATTTTTGGCCAGTATTATCAGAGCGAAAATAAAAGCTTAAGTCAAGTCAGAACCAAACATAGTTTTTTTCGAGATTCGAGAATAAACATTACAAAATTCAATTGTTTCAATCTCTTCTCAAGACTTATGTTTTGATTCACAGACTAGACAAGGTGTGTAAGATTTTCGCACGCAGCCTCGCCTCACGGCAAGAGAAAGAGTATCTCAAGTTTTTAATCAGGAGTCTGACATAATACAGCTTATGAGAGCTTTCCTGGGTAAAAAAAATAGTAATGTAAGATTTTGAGCTAATCTGTACGCCTGTCAGATATGTCGAGCACAACCATTTTTGCAATAATTATTTAATAAGTAGACACTTAATAATTATTGCAAAATTGTAGAATTTTCTTGAACTATGGTAGGTATGATATAATAATATGTCGAACGTTGTAAGTACTCTAAGGACAACTGTAAGATATCAGTAGGAGTTTGACGACGGCTTTTCAGCTTGAGGATGGTAGCTAGCCAAGCAAGGAATACTGAAGGAAGATTCTAACTCTTCGCCGCATCCCATGTCACTATCATTTAACTATCTACACTAATATTATAAAAAGTAAAGATTTGTATGTTTGTAACGAATAAACTCAAAAATTACTGAACCGATTTCAAAAATTCTTTCACCATTAGAATGCTACATTATCCCTGAGTAACATAGGCTATATTTTTATCCAGGGAAAAGATAAGATCCCACGGGAACGCGGGAGAAACCGCGGGGGACAGATAGAAATTTATGTTTGAATTAAGAACATATTTTATTTCTTCTAACATTCGTAGTACATAATCCAATTATAAACAAATTAATATTATATACCTTGGTATAGATATAGGCAGACACATTAATTGATAAAGGTGAATATCACGATAATATAGAAAGCGAAGCGTCTATTGCTCGGATTAATGAGCTTCTTCAAATATCTATATTAATTTTCATCTCGAGACCTTAATTAATGTTCGTAGATATTAATAACATATCTTTCCTTTATATTTTTATATTATTTTACCTTTGCCCCGTGGATTTACCCAGGTTTCTCTATTTGATCCTATCTTAGTTCACCCTTAAGTGATAAAAATAAGTTCTAATCTGTAAAAACTATGTGTATGTACCACCTTAGTTGATACAATAAAAAAACCCTTCTCAGCCCCTCTAATGGTAATTCAGTAATATGGTGATAATGCAAAAACATAAGAATTTTAAAAACGCGGAGTAAGTACCTAAATTGTACATAAGTAGGTTATTTCACTTAAAAGATACATAAGACTGTTTCCATAATAAGACAGCAGCTAACTCTGCCTATTTTAAACTTTGGCTGTATATGAATAACAAACTATAAGTTAATTATGATTGAATCTACCATCCTTCGAAGCTGATGCCACATTTGTAATTGCGTTCAGTAAAAGCTCTTTTATAGTGTAAGTAGATACTACAATCCTAATTCCTTTGAGCTTGTGTATTCTTTGACGAACAATTTTATTCGAGACTATAGAGTATTTTTTTATTTCATAGCAAATATTTTGTATTTTTTTTTGTTAATTAAAACAGAAAATTATTGGAAAGTAAAATCGTCGCAAATAATAATAATAATTCATTTATTTCAGACCATATGATCCATATTTGTTAGTAACAATTTGAACTTAGAACTATGTTAGTTTTACAATTAATTACTCTGCAAAGAAATTAAATAATCAATAATTAAGAAAAGCAACTCAAAATAATATGAGTGCTTGGCGCCAAATTTTGACGTTAGTAAACGCAACGATCGCGTATGTGTTCTAGAAAATTATTTATAGAAGAAATTCCATGTGTATTCCGCGCGAGGCGCTGTTTCAAATTCTACAGAGAAATATTGTAAACCCAAACGCGGTCGTCAAGATCTCATCACTCACATGGATAAGTACCAAGTTAACATTCCAGTTTAAATTTAATATTTCATCAAAGGCAAATATAAAACCACATGGGATCTCAAAGCAAATTAAATTCACTGCTATACGTACCAACATATTCAACAATTATTGTAATGGAGTAAATAATAAACACAAAATAGCTTTATAGAGTTAAAAATTACGCTAAACTATTTGAATATAACGTATATTAGGTACGTAAAAATAATTCCACAACTTCTAATACACAGTTTTTAAAGAATATTTTACCTAAAGTGCATGTAGGTACAGAAACGTCCAGCCTTGAACAGGGTTTTCATGTTCACTGAGAATGAACAAGAGACACGTAACGAAGCATGACATCATAAGACGCTGAATTCATAACTCACTACAGCTTGATATAGGAAGGAAAAGTATACAGGAATATTTTCTCAAAAGGAAAGCGGTAAAAAATTATGTGTAGTATCTTATTTAGGAAACCTTTTTATGTGTCTTATGTAAATAAATTGAAGTATTCTAAAAGCACTATAGAATATTTATAACCGGGGTTTAACAAAATTTTCTTTACTCGTTGTCTTTGTTGTTCCTAATAAAACACGGGTAATGGCTGCTCACAGACTGACATTTATTCAGTATGTATATACATAGATAGGTTGATACATTTACTACATATATACCTGTATAAATAGATGGCGCTAGTATTAAGTATTTTGATATTAATAAACATATTTTAACAGTTCCAAATTGTACAATGTACAAGTTAGATACAGGCCTATTATAAAATAGTTAAATTCTAAGTCAATTATAAGTTCTTAGTTACAACGAACAGTTCTTAATTGCAACATCAAAACGATTGTTCTGCATAAAGAACTTCAATTCCATTTCAACGACAATCCAATGCAGCTAACTCTATTAACACTATTTCATTTAAACTAGCCGAATTAACACAACCGCATTTATCACGCGAAAGGACAAAATTGCATGCTGTGGTAGGTAAGAGTTACCAACGGAACTTTTAATTAAATTTTAAAACACCAACATGGACAGAATGTGTGACGTCAAAAGATTTGGGTGCAGGAATATGCCAATCACGCGGTTCGCTGAAGCGCGGCTTTATGTTGAGGTCACTTGGGGTACGATCCATATGGAAAATAAAATGAGAACGGTCTTTCAGTAATTAGCACTTTTTCACAGTTTTTTTTATATACCATTAGGTGGTAAACAAGCTTACGCCCCACCCGATAAGCGGTTTGTCAACGCTCGGCTTTTTTTACCATTGCTACTCGAAAAAGGGCATTTGGTTGTCTGGCACAGAGAGATAAAATACATTTTCCATTTGTCAATATTGTTACTTTGGAAAGAGACTACTTTATTTTTTATAGGTAGCAGAGTTGAATACAAACTCGTAAAAAGCAAATCTGGGCGCTTGTATCCCTCCTGCCACGGATTTTGCTTTGGAATCCTTCGCTCTACCATTGTACATACCTCAAAATAAATTACACACTGTCTCTCTTGCTGTGTGTGTAGTTTACTATGGTGGAGACTCGATTAACTTGACTAGAGATAATGGAAAATCCGTGTATATTAACTCTAGAAAGTATATATTACTCACGGATGACAATCCAGATAATCGCGAATCTGTATAACTGAGGTCCGGATTATCGAGTCTCCACTGTAGGTATTATAATTACACACAGATACTTAAACTCCTAAGTAATCTATAATATATGCAAGAACTATCACACATATACAATTAGTATATTTATCTTTAGCTCAATAAACTTAAAATTATCTACAAGTACCTAGGTAAGGTAATACTCGTAATGTATCTAAATAAGCAAACTCTCACAGCTCATTCACCATTTTAGCAATATCGGTACTTTGTTACTGTCCACTAAAGAGTTTAGTATTCTGAAAGAAACAAAAGACACAACATAGTAGTAGTAAAACTTACCAGCAACTTTAGAGTGGTACGCGACGCCGACGCCACAGACCCCGTTATCTCTTGCCGCTGCTACTTCACCGGCGCACCTCGTCCCGTGGCTGACAACGAAAATATTGTTGAAATTACATTTAGCAAGAAGAAAGAAGAGGAAGGTATATTTAGGATCTTCAGGGAGCTTACTACATTAAAACCTATACCTATGACAGAGCTGGATTAAGATAAAGCGAGGCCCGTAGAAAATAAACCGTCAAAAATTATGTATTGTAATGCCTATGTTAGTCTTACGATTTTGCACGGTGGTAGGGTACTTTGTAGTACCCGACTGGTTGGCTACCACCCTCAAGTTGAAAATCTGTCGCCAAGGACCTATCGGTGTGTTCCGACAGCTGCACTTGAGAGCCAGTTCCCATCTAGGCTTTGTGTGCTTACCACCTTCGGCCACATCATCACTTATCATGATGAGATTGTGGTCAAACACAAGCTTATCCAGAATAAAAAAATAAAAAAAGTATGTACGGAAGTTTAAAGATTTCCGCGCGCGCCCCTTTGTAACCTCGCGCCCCTCGGCACGTGCCTAGTTTTCCTTACGGATAATCCACCACTGAGTAGGTATAATATCAGTTGTCTGGTTTCCATAGTTCTGCTTAGTTTGGGGTCTGATGGCTATGTGTGAAGAATGTCCCCGGGTAAATTCCCGTGTCACGCTCTTGGTCCGCGATGAACCCCGAAACTACTGAACAGATCTTGATGAAACTTGGCACACAAATAGATTATATACTGGAATAAGAGATAAGATATTTTTTTACATCCCATGGAAACGCTAATCATGTACTCGCACATAAGCCCTTTCAAGAGAAGTTATCGAGTTAGCTGAGTTGCCATTTTATTTAAAGATTTAAACATTCTTTTTCCAGATATTCGTTCAATCAACTTCGTCATAAAAAGTTACCGTTTCGTTCAATTGAATACTTTGCGAGACTCGGATTCTTTAATAAAGCGTTAATTTAATTTTGGGCCCGTCTCAAAAGTTACACAGTTAAAAACTTTCTGATATGGAACAATCGAATTATTTTTGAAGGTTCTCTCTGATTTTCTTTAGATAAATTATTTCTGCTTCAATATTTATTTTTAAACTGTCTCGATACCTACTGTAGGTAAGGTTAACTCGTACTCCTACTCATACATAAAGTTTACATATAAGTACTTAAATAAATCCATAATATAAATATTTACTCCCAAACTCAGAACAATTAAATACTTTCTACCACACAAATGTACATCCTAGGTGGGAACAGCCCCTGAGATCTCAGGGGGAGCAAACCGGGGCACCTGCCCTGGGCGGCAGTTTCTGGGGTCGCCAAAATCATAATATAATTGAAAAATAAAACAAACAAACTAAAAACTTTACTTAAAAAAAACATATAAAGAGTTTAAATTTATTAAAGGGTTCTTATTCTCCCGGTCTCAAAAAATTCCACTCATTATATATGCTATATTTGTGAGTTTTTTTTACAAATTTATCACAAACGCTGGCAAGGGTAGGGTACTTTGTAGTACCCGACTGGCTGGCTACCACCCTCAAGTTGAAAATCTGTCACCAAACACCTATCCGTGTGTTCCGACAGCGGCACTTGAGAGCCAGTTCCCATCTAAGCTTTGTGTGCTTACCACCTTTAGCCACATCATCACTTACCATGGTGAGATTGTGGTCAAACACAAGCTTATCCGGAATAAAAAAAGGGGGCGCCACTATCAAGTTTCTGCCCCTGTTCGAAAAAATCGTAGATCCGGGGCTGGGTGGGAATTGAACCTACAACCGCTTGTATGACAGCCTGGGTCCCTGATAACTCAATAAATAGTCAATGTTTGCTTATTTTAGTTACATAATTACTTTAACAAAAAAAATGTACCGGCATTAGATTTGATTGGTCGCAAAATCTAATAATTCATCAAAAACTTTAAATTAAACTACACAAAGCGTAATAAACGTAATAACACTGTTAAATGTACTAACATTAATTACATTCAACCTTCTTGACGGCTAACGTAATTGGACTCGTGTTTTTTTTCTAAATATAATCCTTTGATAAACTCTAAAACCTTCACAATATATCCATCAGGTAACGAAATTAAGCTTTTCAAAGCGGAACGCTGTAATTTGTTAAGAAACTTTATTTTATCAACTCCTGTTTTAAATTTACTTCCTTTCTTCTTAACGTTTGTATAAACGTCATTCAGAGGTATAAAACTTAATATTAATAACAATATCGTAACGCACGGCCCTCTGATCGCAAACTAATCAGCTTGATCTATAGATAACTGATATACTACATTTTTAAATACACACAGACTGAAGACAAAGATACATTTTCATGCAAACAGATGTCTCTCCTGAGTGAGCATCGAACCCACGACCGTGGGTGATAGATAGGTAGGTAGTGCTTTTACATCAACGCCAAACGGCTCGTTATATTATTAGATAAATTAATATTAAGTTATATGAAACCTTATTTCAAATCATACCCATCTTTGAAGATAATGCTGAAGTACAAACCCTGCTCTATAGTTATCTTACTATCTCAGAACTTGACAATGTCAGGGCTATGCCTTGTGTGAAAGTAACAATGGAAATGTCTCAGCAGTCAGTAAATGATAAGATCGTCTTTTGTTGTTCTGTTTAACTCTGAAGGACTATGCACTACAAGATATTGTAGTTTTTATTCGAATGCAATATGGTATCTAATTCAAAATACGCGCATAATACAAGAAATATTGGTGAATATGTACCTACATATATCTTAGTAGAGTCACAGTATAAAGTATATCTTTATACTGTGGTAGAGTATTTAAAACGCTGTAGTCCAAATATACCTAAAATGAAGTTTATTACAAGCGAACAATGTAATGAAATCTTTTAAGTCAATTTTAACCTACTTCTAAATGTCGTATCGAAATGAAACTTGGTATGTGTATATGTAGTTTAGATGACCATAGATACTATAATTTGGCATCTTGGAGCTGATCTGATGATGAAGCTAGAAGGTAAATACAGGAACACTTCAATGGCTACTTGTAAACACCTCGAGTTTGGGTTTATATGATTCGCTTTGAAGAGTCCATTTTAAGACAGACAAATGTAGTAAAAAAAACTAAAAGACACGCTTTAATCACGTACTAAAATTCTATTCATTTTAAATGTAAAAAGGGCCACTAATTCAGAGATTAACTTTTAACGTTTTAATGCATGTAAATCTACACATTAAAAGTCTCATGAAAAAGTCTGTATATTTATGAACGTATGAATTCCAAAGATGTGTCTGTCAAGGTATATAAAAAAATCGGGTTAGTTACACAATTTATAACTAGAGCGGGCGAACGGATTTTAAATGATCTTTGATTTGTTGGATTCGTCTCCACCCCGTATTTAACAACAACGTCTACACACTGCTAAGTAAAAAGTATTTCCCGTTATAGTCCCGTTTTTACCCTTTGGGTACGGAACCCTAAAAGAAGTATAGCTCACCTGTTGAACCAGTCGTCAGTGTACCTTGGATACGGGAAAGGGTCGTTGCTGCTGAAGTCGTATGAAGCTTCGGCGTTCTGCAACAAACAATACATGGACAACTATACAAATCTAAATACATATTGAGAACTACCATACCTTACTACATATTTAAGGATATCATATTGCTATGATATTTTTATCATAAAGGAAACTAGATCCGATACCTAATCCTATTACTAGCTTTCCTACGCGGGTGATAATATAAAAGTAAAAGTTTGTATGTTTGTTCCTCAATCACGCAACAACGGCTGAACGGATTTTTTAATGAAACTTAGTACACATGTTGATCATATCCTACAATAACACATAGGATACTTTTTATCCCGGTAAAAGATAAGATCCTTCGGGAATGCGGGTGAAACCGCGGGCTGGATAACTAGTATGAAATAATAACTGTCTCGAACTCAAGTAACAATATTAAATGAAACGTTTTTAAATTCAGGGAATTATTACGAAAAATTGTTTCGTAATTTCAATTTATTTCCATACATTTTCTGACCCAATTTCATACTGTCAATAACCACTTCAATACATAATACATATCTATCTATAGGTACAATATACGTTACATACATACCTACTCTATATTGTTATGTTCCACGTTAATCAATATGTACTAATTATGGTTCCGTACACTTCATTGAACTGAATTGTATATGAATCCAAACATGTGCTCTTTTGTTCAATATATCTATATAATTTATAATGTAAATACGAACATGCAGGCAGAACAGTGCATTGTATTTTATGTAATAATTATTTATTTATTTCTCTCACAAAGGTCGCCATTCAGTTGTGTCATGTGAGCTGGTGTCATCTAGATAGATCTTTCCCCCCTACATTAAAAGTTTCATTGAAATCGTTTGAGCAATGTTCAAGTAAGTCTTTTCAGGTATTTATGGACTGTTTTTGCTGAGAAAACCGTCAATAAACTCAGCAATTACTCTTTTCAAAACCAATTTAAACCAATAATTTTTTTCTATAGTCTCACTGATAAATTTTCGTGTTATAGTCCCAAAAAAATGAAAGATAAATTTAATTGTTTTTGGCAATAATTCATGTCAATGGTAAATTAAAAATAAATAACAAAGACGTGGGAAAACGTTATATAAACAAAACAATGTAAGTAGGTTAATAAGTCGTCGTTATGTTCTAGTTTTAATAACAGGGTGGAATTACTAAATGCTTATAATTATTTCCTATAATATTACATGCTATGGGAGTAATAAATAATAAATATAATAAATATCCTCGGACATTTCTCACACACGGCTATCTGATCCCAAACTAAGCAGAGCTTGTAATATGGAAACCAGATGACTGATATACTACATATACTACTTTTTTTTTGTAAATACATACTTAAATAGGTAATTACACCCAGACTCAGGTCAAACAGACATGTTCATGCACACAAATGTTTGTCCTGGATGGGAATCGAACCCACGACCAGCAGGGTTATTGGCAGTGTGTTAACCAACCACGCCAACCGGCCAGTCTGTAAGTAAATACAAGGAACACAACAGCTTTTGTAATTGAACCCCCATTATTAAATAAATAATGGATTACTTAAATTATATAGGTCGTTTTTATTTCAGTTAATACTTTCTTTGTTTGTAAACATTCAATAAATAAGTTTGTAACTTCTGTAACATTACATCAATACTCCAAAAATGGTGAAATAGAATAATATTTATCTAAACCATATCAAAATGAACAGTGTATTTTTATCCTAAGATTTCGTCCTAACTTAGTTTTAGTTCAAATAGATTTATCGATATTTTCATGAAATAAAGTTTATTTCAATAAATACTAAGATCCAGAAAATAGCTAAATATTATTTTCTTTGAAGTGTTAGAATGAAATGTTGCGATATACATACATACGTATGTATATGAACAGTATTGAGCAACTCACAAAATATCAAATACCCAACGCGAGGCAAGACAAAGCCGCTTATAGAAAGTGCCTTCACTCAGAAACGGCTGAAGATTAAAGTGGTAATTTAATATCAGTCTTCATCTATTACGTTATATTTATTTTATAAGCAAGTTCAGCCAGCCCCTTTCCCGTCAGTCGAGTCAAGCGAGAAATTAATTTCAAACAAACCCAGAAATTACTTTCAGTGAAAATATTTTTCCAGTACCGACCAGTAGAAGTTTCAGCGTTTCAACATTTCATGAAGGCTCAGTGGTCATGAATAAAGCATTTTCATTTAAATTTCAAGCGCGAAACAAATCTCGGGATTGGGCTGATAGAACAACAGAACACTGCTTTTTATAGCTGCTCACTGAAATTTTAACCTTTTTTTAATTTCACGCTCACTTCAAAAGTTATGAGGAGAATTAAAAGATAATACTTGGGTTCGCATTTTTGTTGTCAGATTACCTGCCTTTTATAAGCCGATAATGGACGTGAAAATGATTTAGAAATCCCATTGTATTTCTTTGTTACGTAAGTACCAACTCAATTTCGAGTTAACATAAGATGTTTTATAGATTTTTGATTGATTCCTACAAATGTTACATGCATTCTTTTTTGTGATGTAATAAATAATTACATCACAATTTTACATAAATATTTTTCTTATTGTATTTCTTGGCAAGCAATATTTTCCATAATAAAATAAAACTTTATGGAAAAACGAGTGAGTAGTACTACCACAAAATAATCAATACTATCATAATTATACCTAACTTAAACTATACCTACATAAGGTATACTTACATAATTATACTTCAAATCTGGATGCATATAGTCCACTCCTGGAAAATAAAACTAAAATTACTTTCATTCATTACTTTTGTGCTTATACCCAGTTCAAAATTCTCTTTTTAAAACTTCACTTGTACGTCAAAGAAAATACATTTAATACAAAAATCTCTAACCACGTTATGAGGCTAACTAAAACCTATTATTTTTACTACTTTTGTGTTTTTATTCATATCATTTTAATTTCATAATATTATAATTAATGAAAATTAGTTGAAAGTTAAGTCATCTTTTACTTGAGAAGTGAAATGATGCAGATTATGTTCTTAAATTAACAATTTCAATTTAAGTATTTTCAAGTTTCAGTTGACGACAGATGGATGTATAATTGGATGGGTTTTTTTACTCATAGAAACTGATTCGTGGAGAATAAGATTAACGCCTTCTCGATGGCTATAAAAGTTATATCTGGCAGTTAATTTGAAATTAGAACAGTTTTTTTATGAATAGATTGATTCAGTGATTGTGAAAAAAAACTTGAGAGGTGTCAAGGGACACCCGGATGGAACGAAGTTACATAAGTTATATAAGTCGAGAGAGTATATATATATATATATAAAAAACTATTTATATAGGTATATATAAATAGAAATGAAAATATCTGGCTTGCTTTCTATAAGATAAAGAGAGGGAGAGAGAGAGAGAGAGAGAGACAGAGAAACATGCGCACGCCGCACAGCTTACAATAGCTTACTATAGCAAAATGTGTCGGTGACAATTTTTCGTAAGATTTTTTTCCGTCTAGCCCCCGTTCACAACGCGCGATAAGGAACTTCGTTTCAAAAATCAATTTAAACAAGACTACCTTGCGAAACATCTTCTTCTTCTTCTTTATCCTGTCCTTATCCCACGCTAAATGGGGTTGGCACAACATGTTTTCCTCTTCCACTCCGCTCTATCACTAGTCGCCTCAGTACTCACACCTTTCATAAATTCACACAGTCTATCCATACCTTCTTCGGCTTTCCTCTACCTCTTATCCATCCACTACCTCACGAAACATGTTTTTAAAACACTTACCATCATCCATGATGGCAGTGGTGACGTTAATTCCAGTATAACCCTGCGCCCAGGCAGCTTCCACGTTCAGATCCAGCTTGGGCTTCCCGCCGTTCTGACCAGTGTTCTTCAGATACCATTGCAGGGGGAAGTAGGGGTCGCGAGGCTCTGCCGCAGGGGCAAGCTCGGGTAAGCGGAGGGGGCGAAAACCCCGCTTGACTCGCTTAAAGCCCGATTGCTGTACTGCTGTATGGACCTGAGGATGGAACGTTCAATTATTGATATTTTACTTCTGGATAAGCCTGTGTTTGACCGTGTCTCACCATGATAATAAGTGATAATGTGGCCGCTAGATGGGAACTGACTCTGGTGCAGCTGTCGGAATACACCAATAGATGCTTTTCGACAAATTTTCTACTTGGTAGCCAGCCAGTCTGGACTACAAAGTACCCTACCACCGTGCTGTGGTTTGTTTCATTGTAGTTATGTATTCCGATGTTTTCATGATTGGTTAATAAAGTAGTGGTTATAGCAAAACATTTGATATTTTTATGGTATTTGGAGAGGCCTTCATTCAAATTAGACCCAGAATAAGTTTATCATAAAAATATTAGCTTTAAAATTATACCTACCTACTCATGAAATTGTCTTCGTCATGTCATATTATAATTGCCCCGAGGTGACCTAACTGTGGCCTGTGGGTGACATTGATGTCAAATAGATTCGACACATTAAATGCTTCAAACATTAAACCTTTTGAACTAGCCGCACATTTACTATAGTTACCTATTGAGTATGTATGGAATAATTCTATATGTAAGTAGGTGTAATTTCCACTAACTCATAAATTTCAAACAGAATGAATCATATTACCTATCGTATAAATTGGTTTCTGAAATTTTGCGATATTTTATTGTATGAACATTGTCAGTGTACGTGTTTCAATTCATATGCGAATCAAATACAATAATTTAGATTAACAAAATGGGGATAAAGGTGCGGAAAATTCAAAATTTTAATTATACGCCTGTATTGGTCCAAATTATCAATTTATGCCTTTTGCAGTTGAGACCGTCCGTGGGGGTCTGAAGCTCGTCGTTTCACAAGTATTTTATGTAAAAAAATTATCGAGGCTTCGGGTGACCGGTGGGCGGGGAGCTTTTTCCGCCAACGCATCAGCTTGGCCATCCAAAGAGGAAACGCTGCCAGCCTGCTGGGAACCTTGCCGATCGGCAGCAACGATAAATATATTGTATTTTGAATAATATTTATATTTTCCTTTTGGGAAACGTAGAAGCCTGTGGGTGCAAGGTCTGGTGTGTGCGGTGGATGAGTGAGAGCTTTCAACCCTAACCCGCTGCTCCTGAACCATAGCGCACGACCGACTGCACAACAGATGGTCTCCAGGCTACAAGAGCTGAGAGGCAATACAAAACGCCTCGATAGCATTGCTGAATAATTTAGATTAACGGTTAGAGATTAGATAATATAGATAATAAACCACCTCTGAAATAGTTTAAAGAATATGAGTATATTTAGCCTTTTCTTTAGATCCTTATTTCCTGTACCTAAACTATGAACAAATACATTGCAGCATAGCTTTTTCCGCCAACGCATCAGCTTGGCCATCCAAAGAGAAAACGCTGCCAGCCTTCTGGGAACCTTGCCGATCGGCAACAGCGGCAGCCTCGAAGAAGTTTTTTATATATTATAGTTGTACATTTGCTTGTATATTTTGTACATTTGTTGTATTGCACCATTAAATAGATTTGACTGTATTTTTTCATTTATTTAAGTTACGTTACGCTACGTCTTTTTTAAATCAATCGATTTTATTTAGTTAAATTCAAAAATGTATTTCTAGTCTTTTTGCAAAAATTATACCAGTTTGCGAAACAATTAAGTAAATCATAAATACGAAAAAAGTGGCATGCTGACTTTGAAATGATTGTAGATAGTAGACTTATATACCAAAAACTGTTGGACCATCACACAAGTAACCAGTATCAAAAATAACTGTCTACCTACTCAACAAAATTAATCGATATTTATGTCTGCTATAAAGTTAGTGTGAATCTTGTTGATATCTCGACGGCAATAAATCTATCGCGGAGCTCTGGCCAGCGGCAAGATGGCGCGCTATGTGACAACACGTCAGCTAGGATTAGACTGTGATGAATTATCGTTTTCTGCCTATCTATGTTCTGCAGACCGCAGATGATTATTTTACAACGTATTTTTTTTATAAATACATACAATTACTAGTCGACATTGCGATATTATTAGAAAATCAAGTGTAATATGAACATTTCAGTCTATAAATTATCCGATAGCAGTAAAATTCCGAATGGGAACCAAATTTCCCAATATGGACGATACAAAGCGGGTAAATCTTTATATGTTGATCTGTGCCCTTTATTTATCCATTTCAATATAAACCAATCATTTATTGAATCAAACTGAGTTTAACCCTAGAATAAAATCAGGCAAGAATACCTACTTACAGTGGTAAAACCTACCGTATAACTAAAATAACATATCTCACTACTTTAAAAAGTCACATAGAGCCATAGACTTGTCACTGTCAAAAGTCTGACAAGCTGACAGGCGGGTCACCTGATGGTAAATGAATACTGTGGCCTATGGACGTTATCAATTCTAAGGGGACAGATTTTCAACATGAGGATGGTAACCAGCCAGCGGGTACTTCGCCGTACCATGAAAAACATTGTAGGGACTACAAAAGTTCTTTCTCAATATCTTTCTTAGTACGACCAGGTTTCTGGCGACACTATTACTGGTCTATTAGATACGGGCCTTTACTCGCTGAATAAGTTCTGTTCAAGTCCTTTAATACATCTATGTCTCGGCTACTTTAAAAACCACTTAGAACGTGACAAATTAAACCATTTCCATAAATAAAATGAACCTTATGAACGGGATTATATTTTGGTATGCACAACAGATATTGGGACGGTACATTGAGTGAATAATGATATAGGAAGGACCCTTAAACTTGGTAAACAAGTGACAAAAGTTCTTTAGGGTATTTTTATCTACTGTTCGTGTCAGACTTATGGAAAGATACTTGGTGACTTATCATACTACATTCTCTACAATAACTTTCTATTCAGACACTTAATACCTACTGGGCAATTGTAATTGCAGGTCTTTTGTAAAGGTTGATTTCAATTGAAGCACCTCAAAGCTTTTAGAAGCTGGAACAAGAAACTTCATACAATATTGTATATTTTACAAAATAAAATGAACAATACACCATCTTTTGTCCCCTTGAATATCATAACGTCTCAAAATGATACTCGTGAAAAAAGTATAATTGTTTATAAACATTTTAGAACTAAAATTTGTAATTTTTTCTGAAATACAAATACACATGCCACACGCGTCATACTTGTGAACAGGTGCTGCTTGTGGGGGCTGGTCTGCTTGAGTTTGATGTTTACTAAGTCAGTCATAATTAAATTCTATAGATTACTATTTTTGCCGCCATAACACGCAAATATTGTCAGTGAGATTAGATAAATAAATTATTGAATGTAATAGGTGTAAGTTGTTTTTGAAAAGAGTAATTGCTGAGTTTATTGCCGGCTCTTCTCAGTAAAGCAATCTTCCAAACCGAGCATTTAGAGTCTGACTATTCATAAGTGCCTGTGAAGACCTATTTGGATGAATAAATATATTAGCGATTTGCTTCCTCATTTATTATGCGTACTGCTAAGGAGTGGAACTCTTTGCCTGAGTCTGTGTTTCCCGATAGTTACAACCTGGGAGTCTTCAAGTCTCGGGTGAGTAGGTTATTTCTTGGTAAGCGTGCACCATCGTAGACCACATCGTCACCTACCATCAAGTGAGATAGTGGTCAAACGCGATACCTATTGTTAATAAAAAAAATATATATTTCATTTCACTGCTGAACTGTGTCGATTCTATAAAGCACCACAAAAGCAAGCCTTAAATCATTCCTATTTTTAGAACCTATGTAACTAACCTATTTTAGTTAACTGCATTCATAATATGGAATGGACAATATGGAAAGGGTACATTGTGGGCCCAAAGAGATAGGACATCAAGAAAAGGTCACCACTCACTCGTTGTTATGGCACGTGCCAACGACATAATGCTCATGGGAGTCAGTTGTACCTACATTATAAATTAAACAACCTTTTTCTGCACAACTTTCAGAGGCGTGAAATAAATGAAAAGGTTGAGAATTTTACTCTGAATTTGCCTTTTTTAAACTAAAATTAATCTGAGCCGTATTCAGTTTTTAATAACAAAAACAATCCTATGGGAATGATAATAAAAACCTTCTGAAATAAATTGAAAAACGTGACTCCATTCTTCTAAGTTGGATTATATAAGTTTTTTTTTTATTGAATCATCAGTAAATGCTTTCTCTTTGAGTTTCAATTAAATTACAATTAAGGTAACATAATAGCCAATTTACAGATACAATATGATGAAACCTACGGGGAAAGAAGTTGTTGAAAACATTTCATATTTATTGAGACGGTGGTGGTGTAAAGCCAATAAATACTCAAATTTAGCCCCAAAGTGATCTAGTGAATAGGACTGGAGCCGGAGGTCATGATTACGATCCACAAGTTTTATTGTCTATGAATACCTAGATAGATATAAATATGGACAGAGAAAACGAATTATTAGGAAAACTATAATTGAAAGGTGAGAAATAAACACACGACTATAATTATAGTAACTAGTGAGCGTTTCAAAGCTCGTGTTCTATCAAAGTACCTATTATTAAAGACATTTGCTGTGGGAAAGACGACACGGCCGCAGTGAAATAAAAGTGGAAACAAAAAACTACAGAACACGAGCAAGAAACTCTCCTCTCTAGGGCTTCTTATTTGTGCTAAATACTTATTAGGTACTATATCTTAATATTAGGTCTTTACCTATGCAATTGCCGTTTTGTATAAAAAATTTAAACGATTTTTTTTCATGTATTTTTTATTTGTATTAATCGAAGTAATCACCCATGCAATCAATGCATCTTTGCCAACGCAGTGGCAGTTTATTGATGCCCTTCTTAAAGAAATCAGCTGGACGGGAGGCAATAAATACTTCAAAAGCATTTTGTACTGCCTCGGTATTGAATTTTTTTCCCGCCAAGAAGTTATCCAAATTCTGGAAAAAGTAGTAGTCTGTAGGCACAAGGTCTGGTGAGTAGGGCGGATGACGGAGAGCTTCCAACCCCAGTTCTTGCAACTTGGAGACCGTCTGCTGTGCAGTATGAGGTCGCGCGTTGTCGTGCAGGAGCAGCGGAGACGAGCGATTGACCAATGCTGGTTGGAGATGTGCCAGCTTCTCCATCATTGTGTTCAGTTCTTCACAGTACACATCTGCAGTAATGCTCACCCCGTTTGGTAAGAAGCTGTGATGAATCACACCGGCGCTAGACCACCAAACAGTCACCATCACTTTTCTAGGGGTAAGTTTTCGTTTAGAGCATTGTTTAGGTGCTGAACCAGGATCCAACCAACTTGCTGAGCGCTTGTGGTTATCAAACAGAATCCATTTTTCATCGCAGGTAACAATGCAAAAAATTAAATTAAATATTCCTTCATTTGTGTGTCTGTTGAGCAGTGCAAGGCACGTCTCGACGCGTACTTCGCGCTGGCGATCATTGAGTTCGTGGGGCACCCATTTGTCAAGCTTTTTTACCTTGCCAATTTGACGCAAATGGACCAATATTGTTTTGACGCTAACGTCGAAAGCTGCTGCTAATTCAGCCGTAGATTGTGTATCATCAGCTTCCACAATCGCCTTTAATTCGTCATTGTCGACCAAACATCTTGAGTAGTCTTCTTACATATAAAATAATTTCGTTGGTAGAAACCAACGCTTTGGAATCTGCTTTCAAAAAAGGGAATCTTTCTGTGTGCGTGATTTTTTTATGATAGCAGAGGTGACAGTTATCATGACCAAGGTCGTGGTAAGTAGCTTCGGTGAAGCAAAACATCATGAGGTAACCATAACTCGGTGGCAGAGTATTTTGTAATACCTACCCGCTTGGCTTATAAACAGCTCGGTGCGTTCCGGCGGTTGTACTTGACAGTCCTTGCCTTTTATCTAGGCAAGATCTAGTAAGCTCTTACTATTCAAGCCTCACATATGAAAAAATATTTTTATTACTTGGTTAATAATGCTTGCTTATATTTTTTTAGTCTATAGACATCGTCGTTACAACGATAATAACACGGAACTGTTTTAAAGATTATTCCTTGTTAAGATATTAATCCTTGTGAAAATCTATTTTTGCAATACTTACTTTTTTTCATTCATATTTTTTTTATTTAATGTTATTTTATTTGCTAACCATCACTGACACATTCCTGGCAAATCTAAATTTAAAAAGAGAAGGCCATGACTCACTGACTCATCAACGCCCAATCTAAACCCTAGAAAGCTGTTTTTTTTCACAGGTGTTGCTTTTAAAACATAGACGAGGAATAACAAAAGACTTTTCGGAATTTAACCCCAAAAGGACTAAAAAAGGGTTACGCGGTAAGTAAGAAGTACCTATATGTTACTTTAAAACATTGTTTACTCACAAGTGGATGTTGTTTGAGCAGACGAGTGTGTGCGATGGACCGACGGGGACGTGCGTGGGGGAGTCCCCGGTGAGCGAAGTGCCATTCTGTGTCAGAGCCTAGTACCTGGAAAAAAGAAAAATCATTTAATTTGAGCCACACTTAGTTTACACAGTCAAGATAGGATAGGCTATAAATTTTCACTTTATCAGTGGGAGGTCTGTTAAGTAGAGGGATACCTGCTCGCTCATAGCACAGATGCCTTCGAAACCTTATCAACATTCCGCAATTGTTTTATGTATAACTAGCTGTCCCCCGCGGTTTCACCCGCGTTCCCGTGGGATTCTATCTTTCCCCGGGATTAAAATATGACACTCACATATAATGTGGCTTTCTATTGGTAAAAGAATTCTCAAAAACGGTTCAGTAGATTCAGAGATTACCCCCTAATATAATAACCTCACAAACTTTACCTCTTTATAATATAAGTACGGATTTTATATGTATATTACCTATGTTAAAAAATTAAGATAAATTATCTATCACGTTTAATATTAAATTAACATATTACTACAATATCCAACTGTAGGTAATAAAATAAAATAAATCCTTCGAAATAAACTAAGTTCAAACTAAATCCTATCCTAAAACAGCTTTCAATAAAAAACTGTTTCTCAACTCTTTATCCGTGCTGAAATCCTTAAATCACTTCAAATCCAACATCGAATAACTGGTGTTTACACAAAATATAAAAGTCAAATAGGATGTATGCTTCGGCGAGATGTAGCAAGCATTACACATACCAAGCTCTAGGCTCCAGGCTGTAAATCCAGGCAGTTCTTACAGTTCACTTTATAGCGTTGCTGCGATAAAATATATTGCTCAAAGGGAATCCAGAACAAATTCCAGCGCCGCCATGTTTCGTATACGCGCGAAATTCCTTGTGTGCAAAAGGAAAACTGTTTCCCATTTTGATGTCATATTTATTCGGTAGGTACTTTGGTAATAACATATATATTTATTATAAGTAGGTAGTATTCTTAATTCAATTCAAATTAGGTTTCTGCTTGATCACATTATACAGGGTGTCCGGTAGTACGAAAAACTTAAGGAGGATATAAGTGGGTAGGTCACCTACCAAATATACAAATATGAGCTCAATAAAAAGGTATTAATTTTCGATTTATCGATGTTTTCTATATATATCGATTTTTCAATTTTAGATATTAAATATTTCGAAAATGGTGATATTTTTACTAAGGTCATTTTTGTATACATATTTGGTAGGTGACCCGTCCACCTATCCTTATGTTTGTCGTATTACTGGTACTACTTACCGGGCACCTGTATAATAATAATACATAATCAAACAATATCAAAGAAGGAATAGATGGAAAACTTAAAGACATATTTTATGTAACTTTTAGGCTCAGTAAGTAAGCCTGTTTATATCTTTAGGGTATGTAGTTTTTCACTAAATGTTACACATAAACGGTAAATACCGAACTTAAAATGTAGAACTTTGTTATTCTCACTTGAGCTGAGCTCACAGAGTTAGCCTTAATTGAAGTTGTAAGAGAAACTTTCCCGACTCCGTCCGACCGAACACAATATCAACAAAGATAATAAGGAATATAGTTTACACAGAAAATTGCAAATCAACACTTTTATAAGTTTGAAATGTGTTTAAAATTATGTAAATATTCTCATTTGAATACCAAAATAATACCTGTTTATCTATAGGTACTTAATATTATAAGGCTGAAGAGTTTGTTTGAACGCGCTAATCTCAGGAACTAGTGGTTCGAATTAAAAAAATATTTTAGTGTTGCCCATTTATCGAGGAAGGCTACATCACGCTATGCTGGTAAATTCCCACGGGAACGCGGGTGAAACCGCGGGGGACAGTTAGTCTTTAATATAAATTACAACTTATAATCTGTAATAGAAAATAATCTTTCCGACCACTAAAGTAGACTTTCGAATTTGAAGTCGATTCGGGGAAATAAATGTTTTTTTTATTTTTGTGTCAATTTTTATTTTATGTAGGTATAAAATTTGATAATGTTCGTAACATATTTATTTACATTTCCTTATTCTTCAAATTACTTGAAATAAGCGTCATAATACCTATCCACGCAAGCTGTAATTTGCCCAGATTTATTAGCCTGGCGCAATGACATAATGTCCCATGACAAAGGGCACAAATGAAAACAAACTTTATTGCCGGCAAGTAAAGTCCAAGTGGCCATTACATTTTATTGGCAATACGCTGTCACTTGTTCCTTGGCACCAGATGAAAATAAAAAAGCAATTAGATGCTAAACACAAAAAAGGGGCGGGGCAGTCTTTGGGGACTGCCGATAGAAGTGAAAACTGAGATGAGGCGGGTTCCAGGATTTTTGTTCATCCAAAAAGTGCTCAAAGCGCCAAAAGAAGTTTTCACTTCAAAAAAATTAAAATATGAAACAGAAACTTAAACATACCTACACCAATTTTGCGGTTATACTACAAATCACAATAACCTTGGTTTTCAGGTACCAACATAGGTACCTTATTCAGTTACGAATGGGCAAAATGCCTATAATTATATACATAAAAAAAAACAAGTAAATATAGTCTTGTAAACATCATCAGATAATATCATCATCATCATGTCAGCTGGAAGACGTCCATTGCTGGACAAAGGCCTCTCTCAAAGATCTCCACAATGGTCGATCTTGCGCTATTCGCATCCCTCGACCCTCACAAGAACCGGAAGACGCAGCGTGGGCAGGCCTCCAACACGGTGGACCGACGATCACATTATATACTTAAGTATTTTATGTAGCTGCCCTATTTCATCTAAGCAATGGCAATTAAGCTAGCACTCGAAAGCTAAGTGCTTTAAACTAACTCGACTAACTTAATTGAATGAAAGGGTGACCCCATGCGCCGGCGACCCGGTCACATTCCGGTAATAGCTACACATGTTTAGGTACCTATCTGTCTGACGCGGACCAAATTGTAATATTTATTTGCACTCGAAAGCAATTCTTTTCCTATAGTATGTTTGTGTATTTAAATAGAGTATCTTTATCATTGCACGCCGGTAGTGAAACATAAACCTTTATCTTTGTCCGTATTCCATGAACGTGGAATCTCTCCCATTTCTTACATAAGTCATGTATTACAATGCGCATCGGACAGTTCTATTGAGAGAAAAAAGGTAAACTTTTATCTATAAAGTATTTCCTATTCTTTCTCGTACAGCTTTATCGTGAGACTGTAATTTTATTAGGCATTTTTTAGGTGACAACTGCTCGTTTATGTACCTACTAGTTATCCGCCCCGCGGTTTCACCCGCGTTCCTGAGGGATCTTATATTTTCCCGGTATAAAAAGTATCCTATATGTTATTCCAGTATATGATCTACCTGTGTGCCAAGTTTCATTAAAATCCATCCAGCAGTTTTTGCGTGAGAGAGTAACAAACATCTTCACATACATCTTCACACACATCCAAACATACTTTCGAATTTATAATATTAGTAGGAAGTTGGAATTGGATAAGATGTGTGTGTGACAACTGAGTACCTATATATGTAGGTAGTCTTCCAATATTATAAAGAGGAAAAATGTGTATGTATGTATGTAACGAATAAACTCGAAAACTACTGGGCCGATTTCATAAATAGTGGTTTAAAAATAAATATATAACTTACAAGCGCTAAACTATATATATTTACAAAACAAAATAGAGTACATACGAAAAACAAATAAAAAGATACTAGCTGATGGAAACGTTATAGCGCTAAAAATAAACGGAGCGGAGGTTCTAATGCGAAAGTATCGCTTACTCAGCTATATCATGTAACGAACAGGTTTGCTCTTGATTCCATCTTTGTTTGTAAACCGGTCTTCAGTTTTATGTGGAATATAACATGCTATATCGTCTCACCTGCTGTTTTTAGTGTGTAGAATTTATTTCGTGTTGTAATGGACATTCAATTTCTATTGCTTTCATTTCAAAAATAAATTCTCACATCATTCACGTTACCAATCCGTCAATGTTACTTTTACTTTATACAAAAACCTTTTCATTAAAAAAGTGAAATGTTATCAAAATATGAATAAGTAATCGAAATGTGGGTAATTCTTGCAATAGGTTCGGCATTTTTTTTATACATGTCAGCCACAAGTTATTTATTTTATTTTTGTTTACTCTTTTAGGTATTGCAAATTCTGGATTCATTTGTAAACAAAAACCCTTAATTTAGAAAATTCATTTATTTACAAACGAATTCTTATTAAGTACCTTCTATATTACAGAAAAATATATTAGATAAGATAACAAGATAACAACAACAATTATTCTGAATAGATTTCTATACCAACATAATATTATATTATTATAGTGTCATCTACTGGCGTGAACTGGTTTCCTCTGATGTCAGAGTTAGATGGTACAAGCCTACCCTATTTTCTTTCTAGGTCACTAGGTTACATGAACGATCTAAAACGACCGAAGGTCCAGTAATATATAACGCGGCATCATTTTGGAATCCTTCCGATCATTAATCAAATTGATATTTCAATTCTTACCGTTATGAAGATCAGCTACTTAATACTTGTAAATAAGTTGGCTCGCGGGATTTTTGATTCAAAATTCGTTTAAGTGGGACGATCGTCCACCTTCAGAACCATAAAGTTAAAAAATAATAAAATTCATCCTCTTAGTATAATTTAGAGCCAGTTTTTAAATCTTTATACATAATGTATTTTTCTGTCATAAATAAATTGAAAAAAAAGATATATTTATTTATTTAAAGGCTAGAGAAAAGGCACATAAAATATAGTTCCGCAATTCAATTAATTTACCTTTCGGGTTCCTATGTAAATAACCTCTACGTGAGAATCTAAAACTTTGCTTACTTCATCAAAAGTAGAGCAAACACATTTCAAACCACACGATCCCTCTCGAGCTTCCAAAACCGCCTAAAATATGTGTATATATATAAGTAGTTATATGTGGATGAGTTAGGGTTGCAAATCACCAAAAACATTTATTTTATATTTTACAAAAACTGATAGGAAAAAGACTTCAAATAAGGACTTAGATTTAGCTCGGTTTAAAGTATAGGATATTATGGCGAGAATGAAAATGCAGATTGATATTTAAATAAAGTGACTTGTAGGTAGGCATATTCAAATGAAATATAACCACGATGAAGGTTTGTCTTGTTCCTAGAACAGCGATGATCGAAGTAAGAGAGCAACTAAGAGCAACCATTGCTTTTATAATAATTGTTTAGTACCTGTGTTTCCAGTACTATGAAAATAAAACGGATTCATTTTTGCAATGTAAAATCAAATAATACCAACATAAAGAGTCCCACGTTGGGTGCCACTGCAGTAGTACCAACCTACTTCTACTACAAACTACTACTTATTATTATTATTTCAAACTGTTATCATTCGATTAAAATTCACAACTACAGGGGTAACCTGTATGAGATCTGAAATCCATTTTAAGTTTGATAAAACTTTGCTTTCACGTACCTTTACTCCGTGATTATAGGCTTTAGTTTTGATTCAATAATCAAGTGAAGGACGTCTACATTAACAAATAACAAAATTTCAAGATCAATATTAGTTTCATTCTATGGAAGTTTTCAATTTATATTGATTTTAGGAATGCTATTTTTATCAAAGTAAATACTCCGGTGCACAGTGGAGAACTGGCAGACTATTAGCAAATACAGCAACCGTATTACTTTCAATGCATTGGTTTGTAAATATAGTAAGAACATAATATAAAAGTGAACTTATTTAACGTGGTATGATTCTGGTCCAACACAAGCTTCTCCAATGCTGACAATAAATAAATAATGCTAAAGGTCACATTTCCATACTAATAAGAGCCTTGAATAGAAGGTTTGAAAATATCCGAATAAGTATTTGCATAATGAAGCAACTCTGTAGCCACAATAAGAAACCTCGGGTTTTACAAAATATTTGTATGTACCTACTCGGAGACCTGGAAAAGAGATTTTATAGCAATATCTATGCATTATGAAAATAAATACTGCTGGTTTTAGAGCTCGTTTGGGATGTTCGAATAAAATGCGTCGGCACGTTTGTTTGGGTTTATGTAGAGGGTCTAGTTGAATAGGATTGGAAATAAAAAAATACCACTGTGAGCACCAATCATTAAGATTCAGCCACTGTTTGTGGCAGAGAACCACTTTATGATAATTCCTGTTAGACAAACAAGAATGGATAAATAAAGTTAGTAAATACAGTTTCGGCGACATCATCACTGACTACGATAATATTTTGGGCACAAGCTATAATAAAAATGTTAAATAGTATCACATTTTTTACAGCAATGCCTTGATTATTCCAAAAGCGTATGCCAAGCTTTTTGGTCAGAAAACCTAAACAATTGCAAGGATTTTCATTACGCTTAGAGTTAATGCTATCTAAACATCAACCAGATTGAATGTGTCCCACTGCGGTTAGTTTATATTCCCAAGGAGAAGACCCTTAAGCTCATTAACATTTTATAAAAGGGACACGGTACCTACCTACCTAAACACGAAAAATAAAGGCTTTTAAAGGTAATCAACATCAGACCTTTCTGTAAGGACATCTAGGTTTTGTGTGCTTACCACCTTCGGCCACATCATCACTTAACATGGTGAGATTGTGGTCAAACAAAAGCTTATCCAGAAATAAAAAAAATAAAAAAGGAAATTCAAATCGTTTATCTCCTGTATATATTTTCAATATAATAGTAAAGAAACGAACTAATGTTATAACACGGATAAAACTAACCTTAGTAAATGTCAAGTTCAGGGTTGGCCGTCAAACTAATGGTAACACGCACCGTACGCGACGCCGCAGCCATTTTGTCTTGTTGACGGGATATTATGACATAGACAAGGGACCACATTGTGATATTAAAATATTTACGAGTATATCTATGTTTTTTCGAACTAGACTTTCACAAAATTTTATACAATTTTATTTTAAGCCTCCTTTAAGATTATAATGTAAATAAATAATTACTCTATTCCATTTCTTTTCGTATCTAAAATCTAATTTGTGTGCCTTTTGGCAAAGGTCTCCTCCAACCGTTTCCATTTTTGTCTATCTTGTGCATTTCTAGTCCAAGTTCTGACTGCAATTGCAGTGATCTCGTCATCCCATCTTTTAAGTTATTGTCTCCCATGACTTCTTTTGCCTTCTCTGGGGTAACAAGTGCTTACAACACTGCACCATTTGTCTGCTCCACGGATATTGTGAACCCATGGCCATTTCAGAAGCTTTGTTTTAAGTAGCTTTCCTGATGATGATGTGTCTTGTTTTTTCTATTTTCCATTTCCCCATCATGCTTCTTTCCATACTACGCTGGCATGTTTGGAGTTTGGAAAGTTGAACTTTGGTATACAATTTTAAGATACCTACATACATATTTATGGTTATTCAAATTATTTTTGAACGAGATAATACATGATTATGTAATTTTATAAGATGTACGAGTTCTTTTTGAATAGTTTCATATAATCTGCAGGATTTTTTATGATGATGTAAAGACATGCAATATTTCTTGGTTACAATTAAATATTTCCTTCAGAACGAGGCATTGTCAGAACCCATCTTCATTTTAATATAGATACCCAATGCATACTTAAAGGCATGAATAAAATAACTATGCTTCTATTATTCACAGGGCGTCCCTTACCCTACCATTCATTGTGGGCGCTTTAATAACTTGAGTCGCTTCATTATACGGAGATAACAAATGAGTCCCGCTAAAATATCATAGCTTACCAACTTAGGCAAGTACTTACTTAATGCCTCGATTGTACGTAGTCAGTAGAGTAATAATTTGTTATTATTTTGACAGCATAAAGCATTTAATAATCCTTATAAAGTCTTAACTATACAATAATATGTATGTTTATATTACTTACACATAAAACACAATTTTAACTAGTGATTAAATCAGTATTTTAGTTTAAAAATGTAGTTTGTAATTGCGTTTCACTAAATGTAAAACCCTTATGTGTAAAATGGCTCTCGATAGTTCCACTAATAGTATTCAATCATAATTTTACATACAGTCCACCATTAATTTAAGAAAGTATGTTAATTATACTCAAATACACGCTAAAACATATTACGACTTAACAACCCAATTCCACGTCTTTAAACGTACCTACTTGACATTTTCCATTCCCTTCATACGTCAAATAAGGCTAATTAACGTAATTAGGGTGTAGTGTTTGTTTTTACATTGAATAGGCTTGCGTTTGAACAATTACCTACACTGTGGTTATGAAGGCGATGATGACATAGAAGAAAACGTGAACGTGAAAATTTATAATGGGAACTCCTATTCTTGCCTTAAATGCTTACCAACATAGCTTTGCTGATTGGTCCTTCTTCCACTTAGCAACGAACTGAGGTTTTTTCAGAGATTGTTTATGAGCGAGACCTTTTATTCTGGGAACGGGAGTGTCTGATAGTATACAGTGATATAACGAAGTGTTCACTTAATTTTCATGACAAGCCTTGGGTAGGTATATTCTTAGATAAATGGTGATAAATGAGGGTTTTTTTTTTTATTTTTTTTTATTTATTTGGGCAAACAAACAGTGTTAAATTATATAATTATACAAGGCTAAGGATAAAAATGAATATATAAATTTAACACCAACACCGTAAACCACAGATTACATTAAAGACTTTTTTTTTTTTTTAAACGTTGAGTGAGCGAATGCTATCTCAAACCGCTAATCGATGAGATTATCATTTTTTTAAAAGTACCAGGTCGCGTTGCCGCAATGTCAATTTCATTAAACATAGCGTTATATGAGTTCACAAGTCGATAAAGAGGTGAGCGTTTACCGGCGTTTGTTCGGCATCGGGAAGTCGCGAAAACTTGACATGGATTACGGGTATGCGTCCTGGTAGGAATTTTGTAACACAATTGATTAATTATAGGAATACAATCATATCTGTTATGACATAGATCATATAACATCATAGCATCTAGTTGGATATGTCTTTGTTCGAGTTTTAGAAGTTTATATGTATCAAGGAGCTTATCATATGACAAACAACTATGGAAACATTTATAATGCATTGATTTAAGATATTTTTTTTGAACTTTTTCTAGAGATTCTTTGTACGAAATATAAAAAGGATTCCAGACAGGCACAGCGTATTCAAGTTGAGATCGAATCAAGGCTTTATAAAGGTAAATAAATGTAGAGGGTTGTGTGAATTCCGCACAAGCTCGCATAACAAATCCATACATTTTGAAAGCTTTACTTAAAATGTTATCTATATGTATGTTTAGATGTAACTTGCTGTCTAGTGTAACTCCTAGGTCCCTAATTGTTCCAGCGCTTTCAAGATTAATACCATTGAAATTATATGGAAACTTGCATATTTGTCTTTTCTTTGTAAAAGTAATAGTCTTACATTTGTTGATATTCAGTTTTAATTTGTTAGCAATACAGTAGTCTGAAAAACGATCAAGATCAGATTGAAACTTGAGTTGATTTTCGGGTTCGAGGGTTCGCAATGATTTGTTATTATGAAAGATATAACGATATTAATATAGTAAAACGTTGTATGTTAGTATAGATAAACTGTAGGTTATCTAGTCTATGTCCTTCAATAACTACAGGAATGTATTTATTAAATATTTTTACAGCACGGTGTTAGGGTACTTTGTAGTACTCGACAGGCTGGCTACCACGCTCAAGATGAAAGTCTGTCGTCAGGCAGCTGTTGATAGATTTCACCGGCAGTTGCAGTTGCACACAAAACGTCTACAACGAATTGGCAAACCCCCTGGTATTGCTAATATCTATAGGCGACTGAAGTCACTTACCATCAGGAGACCCGCCTGTATAGTATAATGTAGGTATATTGAGTTTGTCTCGCTGAACAAATTTTACAATGTATCCAAAACTAAAATTGTAAATAGAGAAAAAAAAACTTACATTTTGACTGAGCAAAGTTGACTGCAATGAAATGTTTGAAATAATTTCGTGAATTCGGATTTGGTCCCTATCCCATAGTTACTGTTGCTATTATTTTCTTAAGATACATATTTTTTGGCACAGCTCTAAATCATGAAACTATGAAGTTAATTTGAGATTATTTCATGAAATAGGTTTTAACGACACGGTTTTTAATATGCTTTTTGATAAACGACCATGGTAAGCAAATGTTACAAAAACCTCTGAGAATATACACAAAGTAAATATATATCTTACATACTGCGGCCCGTTTATTCAGCGTGAAATTCATGCAGATATAAAAGTAGGTAATAAATAAAATGAAACACTAACATAATATGTAGTAAGAAAATGAAAAAACTTTTGTGAACACACTAATAAATAATATTCAGTCTAAGTTAGTAATAAACTCGAATCATGTTACACGCTCTACGGACATGAACACACCGCAAACGCTGTTTTAGTAAACTTGTTAGAGAACCCTGAGACGTGTCAGATAACTGTATTTACTAAACTAGAGCACGTCTGAATTTAAGTTTTATGTGTTAGTATTATCACCACACTAACCAACATAGTTAAATAGGTTATAGCAATCAATAAAAAAATAGACTTTTATCCCAAATTAATTTATGGTCCAATTTCGATCAGTGGGCGAACACTAGCATATTTAATTAATAAAAGTATAAATAATTGGCCATTACCATCAATGCACTATTTCCATTTATGTAAGTTCGTTGATGCCTCTGCTATAGAAATGCTAGGGATGGTAATTGTTGAATTATTCAAAAGCGTTTCTCAGGCGGTGAAAAACACTTTTTGGAACACGAATGAAAATCATTCGGAACAAGGTCTAGTGGGTGACGGAGACGAAACTAGACAATAAAAACATAAAATTATATGAATAAATAAATACTAAAATGAAACTAAACGCACACCCAAAACACAGCATCATAACTCTGCATATTATACGTAATAGTATGATAATTTTATCCAACATAAAGAAAAGTGTTGGTTGGAACGTTAAATAACGAATGACCAAAGTTTCAGTTTTCAGAATAACTTATGCATGAACAAAGGCTGCGGAGCTCAAGGGCGTAAAAGGATCATACCTACCTATTAAACTAATTTTTGTTTTACATAGCACAGTAGGTACAGAGTTTCTCAAACTTTGCCAGTGGTACGGTCGAAACATTTACTCTAATAGAACATACAATCTTACATCTTACGTCAACACTTGTTAGTTATTATGTACTTACATGAACTAATAAACTAAGTAAACCTGGAGGTTTTGGCAGCTAGAGTGAACAAGCTTTTACTTGGCTAGCGTGCTCCGTTGCTATAAGGGCGTTTGTAACCCAAACGTAACGTCTTTTAATATTAAAAGTATATGATTAATGTGTGACTATCTATTTATCCAACTATATTATTAAGAAAAAAATATGCTGTTTGTTTGTAATCGCATCACTCCAGAACGTCTTTTTTCTTAATCCGGATAAGGTTGTGTTTGACCACAATCTCACCATGGTAAGTGATGATATGGCCGGAGGTGGTAAGCACACAAAGCCTAGAAGGGAACTGGCTCCCAAGTGCAGCAATTGGTGCTTGGCGACAGATTTTTCAACTTGAGGGAGGTAGCCAGCCAGTCGGGCACTACAAAGTACCCAACCACCGTGCTATGGTTTTCTCACGATGTTTTCCTTCACCGAAAGCTCAAGCTCATTGTAGGATTCAAACCCACGACCGTCGCCGCGGTATCCGACGTCTCTATCACTGAGCTATCATCGCCTTAAATGGGCTGGACTGATTTGGCCATTTATAATGTTAGTAATAGTCCAAATGAGGTTTTTATGAAAAAATGATAAATTTGGGTAAAACTGAAAGCACTTTGTTTATGTGACTTTTTGAACAGAACAACGTCTGTTCAAGTTCTGTCAAGAGCCGGCTAGTTTAGAATAAAGTCTGAATTATTTGTTTTGTATAAAAATATATTTGTCCTTTAGTGTTATTATTACTTTTTAATAACACTAAAGGACAAACAAGCATAATGACCCGCCAAGTGGTTTCTGTCTATAGACGCTTGCAACAACATCATTTTCAAATAATCAACATTGACCAACTGTCCTCATACTTTCATCAATGTACTCGTCGTATATAAAGTTAATATAAATAAAAGAGGAGATCAACCTTTTAAATGACAACAGCACCAGCCCTGAGAAAAGTAAATGAGAATTACGAATGACAAGACCCACATAAAAGTATTTTTGTGTAATGAACTCTTTGTCCTGTCCCATTCCGCAATTCAGCCCTATCCGCCAAAAATTATCCGCCTGCCCCTGAGTACGTACTTTTATATATTTGCTTTCAGTATAATAAGGCCAAGTTACAGGTTTACGTCGATTTATATTTAGTATCCCTTTTTTGAACTCTTCTGATATTGGTAGGTATTATAGATAATTACAGCGACGTCAAATGCCGTAGTTACCATAGTGAGATTGTAATAAAAAAAGCATTCAACTAACTGTTAATTTCCACGACGTAAGTAACCAATCACAATCACTATAATTCCGCCCGCCATGCCATAGTTGCCATACCAATCAAAAACTGCGTCACAATGACGTCATATACTTCAACATATATTTTATCTAAATTCACGCGCAACTATTCTAAAAGAAAGCCCTTTATCGCGTCGCATACGTAATTCATGCTTTTACGTCGATGTTTCAATTTTATGGGCGTGAAATCTGATAAACGTAGCACCCTTTGTTTAAGAGGATAAAACGGCAGCAATATGTTATTATTTTTATATCTGTATGCAAAAATTATATACAAATATCTTTGTGAGCCTGTTTTTCGCAAGCAAATAGAATATTGCAGAGCGTTTTGAAATGTAATTTGATAAATTTTATATTGTTTTGTATCAATTTAGATACTTTTTGGTAGAGGATTTGTTTTAGTACAAGCATTTTTTTACACACGTTCACATTTCTTTTAATACGGATCATAGCACTTTTAGTCAATTTTTGCTTACCATTTTCGGCAATATAATGACTTAAAAAAGTAGGCATTATCTATAGTAATGTTATCTATACTAATTTTATAAAGAGGTAAAGTTTGTGAGGTTGTAGGGGGTAATCTCTGGATCTACTGAACCGATTTTGAAAATACTTTTACCAATAGAAAGCCACGTTATTTGTGAGTGTCATAGGCTATAAAGATAAGATCCCACGAGAACGCGGGGAAAACCGCGAGGGACCGCTAGTAATGTTATAAAAGATAAGGTTATTTTTGTTTGTTTGTAGAGGGTAATCTCTGGAACTACTAAACCGATTCTAAAAATAATTTCACCCATAGAAAGCTGCGTTATCACTGTCTAACATAGGCTTTATTGTATTTTAATTCCCTCGTAAACGCGAGTGAAACCACAGAAGCTTGTCTATTTCATAAAAAAAACATGTATTTCAGTACCGTTTCCTACATCCCTTCGTAACATCAACTAGTAAATCATGTTTGTGAACAATTGTCATATATCAATTCAGATAAACCAGTTTATCATTGCTTCCATCAATCAAAGGGTTTATTAAAATGAATATTCACCGGACTCGCTCGCCGATACGTAATCTCGTTCGTGACAATATATCCGACATTATCTCTGCTACAATATCCAAATTGGTCATCGAGGCACGTACGTCTGTGGTTTATGGCATATACCTAAACATTGTAAACCAATTAATTATTTGTAAATGTGTATTTTGATGCAATTTGCGTTTGATTATGTAATGAAACGCTATTCGAAAATTCTCGTCTGTTATTACATAAAAATAATTTCGAATCGAGATACAATTTGAATTCATACAAAATTCTCCTTGAATATAACTTATGGCCTCGTGCTTTAGGTAGGTTTTACTATATAAAATAATGTCGTGGTTGTAAAAAACTGGTTGGTATGTTTTCGATGCTGATAGCATCACAGCTGCTACTAACAGAAAATAAAAAAAATATTAACTATAGAAAAGCAGCTGGTAAACTACGAGGGACATAGTAGCAATAGAGCGGAATTTATAGGGGAATTACCCCAAGTAAAGCCTTATAATCTTTCCTGTATAACAATTAAACCGTGTTATCATATCAATAGGTATCAATATAGATGGTTTAGTAGTCAGAGGAGCGGTAGTATTATAGTATTATAGTAAAACATACAGAAGTCGTGAAACTAAACTATTATAAGATGAACAACAGTTCAATCACGCAATTTTTTGCAATCTATTTTAATTATATTAATTATTTAAACGGTTTTCTAATTAATTTATTATGTTATATTTTATAGTAAACATACAAAAAATACTTCATTGCGAATACCATTTTGGCATTGCTATATTTCTATTGATTTAGAGATTGTTCCTAATTGATACTGGCTGCAAAAAAGTTACATAATCTGAGGGCAGAAATGCAAAAATTATGCAGAAAAATTTGCTTAGGTAATACTCCTCCAAAGTAACTTTTGATCAACTTAAAATCGTATTCAAAATAGTGAGTATTTACACACTTCTAAGTGCTGAGTTCGTGTTTTTTATATAAACGCTACTATCTTTTACACTATTTCTCTATAGGAATTGGCACAGCGCCTCTTGCGGAATACGAATGGAACACTTCCATTCACTCCGATACTGCGGTTATTAAGAAAGTTGTATGCATGATCTATGCAGAGCACCCTCATCATATTCCCAAACCAGACGTTCTGACAAATAGGCCCGGTATCCTCGTAGGAACATAAATGTACTGCTTTTAAGGAAAATCTTCCAAAAAATTACACAAAGAAAATATGAAGTTTTCATCCTTGTTAGGTATATTGTTTTCAGCTCGTGATTTGTTTATTTATCTAAAGTATCATGTTTCTTACGCATATCCATTACAAATGAATTACATGATGTTTGACTACCTTGATCAAATTTCTCATTATATCGATTACATTATAAAATACCTACCTAAGTATGTAACATAAAGAGGTCTACAGATTCCATAAAACTTTGTTAAATAAGATCAAGTAGGTAGTATGTTACATCCTGTTAATATATACGTCCTGTTAATATTTACTCTGTTCGTCTACTCATATTTTCTATTTATAGCAAGGCATGAAGCTTAAATCTTTAGGGAAATCAAGGTTGATTTTCGCGGAACTCTGTCAAAGTCTCCAAGATATAATTCGAGCCTTATTTGGGACGACGCGCGACGTAGATAATTCTCAAGAATTACAAACATGTTCCGGACATTTTGAGTTTATTTTCCCAATTCTTCAAAAACTTCTACATATTATACTTTTTTTTAAATTCATATTTAAGGTAACTAGATAATTACACCCAGACAGACAAACAGACTTGTTGACTGGGAATCGAGCCCACGACCTTTGACATGATAGGTAGTGGTTACCAACTACGCTAACCGGCCCGTCCACTAACCGACAACAACCGGTACGTAGCGGTACGTACGTTATAAGGTAGCTCATTAGGTAGCTAATGAAATTTTATTTGCGTATTTTCACAACGTTTCCCATTCACGACTTCTAAAAAGAGTGTCGACAAAGTAATGGAAAAAGAAACTTATTCCGACTACGTGTGCTGACAAAGTTGTTTGTAGCCATTTGAAAATATTATAAATGGAATTGTAAATCCGTTTGTTTGGACGTTTTTCACCTATTGTAGGCCAGTATTTTCTATAAAAATAGCCTATTAAAGAAAAAAACCTTAAGAAACAATAAGCTTATCCTCGGACATTATTTCACGCGGCCATCTTGTAGTTTGGAAATAGTAAATATAAAATTATATAGTTACACAAATATCAACACGAACTCTCGGATTGATAATATATTTAGGATTGTATTAGGCACGCCACGCATTACCCAAGGGCTTTATGAAACACGTAGAAAATTGTTGTCAGTCTGCATGTGATGTGACAAGAACGATACGACAGCGCCGTGACCTCAACCCTTTGAGAATATCATTGTTGGACCTTTTCTAAAATTAATAATATGGCACGTACATTTTATAACAGCCTAGACATTATGGTTTTTGACAGTAAGGATGTTGCCTATTAAATAAAAAATATTTAACCCATTTGTAAATTACTAACACGTAGTAAATTCTATCCGTTTTATGATTTTTAATTCTCAATTTAATGACAAAGTGTAGATCTTTGTCATAAATCATAAAAAAATAGCTGCAAATATTATAATAAGTATAAGTAGTAGCAAAAGTTTTTATCTGCTTACGATGTGGAAAATAAAAGTTAGTCGCTTAACATGCAGAAAACTTGGTCAGGAGCTACAGAGAGCTGTCGAACTTTACTTATTTCAAAGTTAAATCAGAGTCGATGGGACTGTCAACATCGTGACCATTATAACTTCTAGATTTTGTGATTATTAAACTAAAATTGATCCGAAGTTATGACTTAATCTTACAAGCACCTTATTTCATCTTCAGCTTCATTAGTTTTAAGGCGATGATAGCTCAGTGGTAGTGACGTCTGATACCGCGGCGAAGGTCGCGGGCTTGAATCCTACAATGAGCTTGAGCTTTCGGTGAAGGAAAACATCGTGAGGTAACTAAACTAACTCGGTGGTAGGGTACTTTGTAGTACTCGACTGGCTGGCTACCACCCTCAAGTTGAAAATCTGTCGCCAAGCACCTATCAGTGTGTTCCGACAGCTGCACTTGAGAGTCTGATCCCATCTAAGCTTTGTGTGCTTACCACCTTCGGCCACATCATCACTTATCATGGTGAGATTGTGGTCAAACACAAACTTATCCAGAATAAAAAAAAATGACAAAAAGCTAACAATCTGGGGGGTAGTAGTAGGTACACCACGGTGGTAGGTAGGTGGCCAAAGTTGCCTATAGATAAGAAATATCAAAGGGATTATCAATTTTTGCCAACCTTTACTAAACCTTAAAGGGACTCTAGCTTCGTCAGCGCAGCGGAGTAGGACGTCCCGCTCGGCGTTTTCCTCGCCAAGTTTATTCCATTATCACGTGATACTGGCTGGTTTTCATTTTAAACTCTTCAGTCTCTTACGTCATAGATAAATTAATGAGAAGTCTCTATCTTTTTTTTTTTATTATCTCACTGACTCATCTGAAATTTTGCGCACACTGGTGTTGGTCTCAATACTAAAATTAAAAAAATTATTTGGAATAATAAATGATTTTATTATATTTCTATTACTTGAGTGGCGGTAAAATATTTACTAAAAAAAGACATAGTGGTGTGAATATGTTAAGCAACCCTGAAAACGTTAGCCAACGTGTACAGAATGTAATGAGGTACCTAGCTAAGTAAGCAAATTCGGGCGCGGTTGAGTGCGATGCGGATGGCAATAGCCAATATTATTCATAAACGTATAAAAAATCCTGCTCTCTGACCTTTACTGTACAGTTTACATACAGATACGGAATGGGTAACTAACCCTCATACTAAAATTTGTTTTAAATGAGTAAGATTAGTCGATAGAGAGAGAGAGATCTAAATACATAATGAAATAATGGTTTAAATATTTCCAGCTTATCTGCGAAACGCCTGGGCTGATTTTGACGAGTCTTTCATTAGTAGGTAGCTGATGTTACAAGGAGTAATTTAAAAATGCTTGCGATGTGAAACGAATTCGTCGTTTCACGGGCTTATCAGAATCAAAAACGTTAACTTTTTTATCGAAATATGAAAGTCTTAAAAGTACTTAAATTGAATTAAACTAATATACTTTAGAATTAATATTATACACTGAAGTGATTTCAAAAACCGAATCAAAATGGAAGTTTACACGGTTTTCATAAAGCGCATTATATTAACTTTAGATATAAAATATACAGCAGCCGTACCTACACATTAATGATCCCATTACATCGCTTACTCTGTGAATATTGAATCGCGTTCGTAATTCCATTTGTTTTTATTCTCACATCGACGCGGTTATATTAAGATCCACATACTAACAATATCGACTCGGAGGAACAATTGCATTTAACGATTATGTAACTATTGACTGCCTTTGGAATTACTTGTGCTACATTATGTTTTCGGCTGAAAAAGAAAGACATGGAAAGTATACCTGCGAGAATTTCAATCGAATCTATGGTTTAAGCTACCATTTCTAAATCTACAATTATTTAGGACATAGTCATGCAAATGGGAACCAACCCACAACTGTGGTCAAATTGAGTAAAATTCACAGAATGGTTCTAAATCGCGTGTTTTATATTGTGTAAAAGCACCCAGGCTGCTAAACAAATGTTTATATGAAAAATATAGTTTTTTTTTTTACTTCTGGATAAGCTTGTGTTTGTCCGCAATCTCACCATGGTAAGTGATGATGTGGACGAAGGTGGTAAGCACACAAAGCTTAGATGGGAACTAGCACTCAAGTGCAGTTGTCGGAACACACCGATAGGTGCTTGGCGACAGATTTTCAACTTGAGGGAGGTAGCCAGCCAGTCGGATACTACAAAGTACCCTACCACCGTGCTATGGTTTCCTCACGATGCTTTCCTTCACCGAAAGCTTAAGCTCATTGTAGGATTCGAACCCACAACCTTCGCCGTGTCCCTGCTAGTTTGGGATGACATGGCCGTGTGTGAAATATCTCCCAGGATATTTATTTATTATTCTCCTCAGCCGCTCTCTTCTACTCCGGAAAGAAATATGCATGATAATGAGGTCGTATTTACGCTATCCTCAAACCATATTTACCCAAGATGAGATATTAAAACATAGAATTAGATGATAAATAAAATCAGAGCGTGGATTAATGTTTTGTCTTGCTCTTTATTTAACAGGGACGAAATAAAGCAAGCAACTTAACACTTCATTAGTCTCCATAAAGGTAGACAAAACTTATGCATAACACATGGTCACGTGGGTAGCTAGTCAAACGCATTGTAAAAACATGTGACGTCATAGCATTATTAATTTGCTGTTATAAATACGAATTGACAAGTTGTTTACAGAGAATGTTGACTTATCAATGAAGACCAAACACCCACTTGGGTATTACGAATAGATCACTATTGTTGAAAATGTTATGGGAACGCGTGGGTACAAGTGTTGAGCTATTTTCAGCTGTTTTGTATTTGTCAATAAAGTTCATTCTTATAACTAGATTATTGATTTGATAGTTATAAACCTTAATAATACATATAACAATTGATGTAGTGACGTCGAATGCTGTGGCGTAGGTCGTGGGTTCTTCACAGGCTCGAGCTTTCGGTGAAGGAAAACTACGCGAAGAAACCATACCCGCTTGATTGCCTCGCACCCTCAAGAAAATCTATCGCCAAATTTCTACCGTTGTGTTTCGACGTTTGCAATTGAGAGCTAGTTTTTGTGTGATTACATCACATTACCATTTTTAGCACTGAACGTGTGAGCACATAGTTAGTTTATGTAAAACTTTACATAAAAGGACAGTCCAAAACCTAAGTAAACATCATACCATGTAAACATGTAAACATCATATAACAAAGGTTATATTTTGTTTGATGAGTTGAGTGGAAATATGTTTAGACCGTTTATATTACCTACTACAGATAATATGATTTTCGTTTGAAATTCTTAAAAGTACCTACTATCGTAGCACCTACGGAGGTGTCCTATAATTGAACTAAACTTATACTTACCTACTTGAAAATGTAATCGCAATCGAACTATAGTTATTAACCAAATTTTGCGTTCAGAGGCTCTGGATATGTTATTCAGCGACACAGTACGAATTACATATAGCATGAAAGTTTACTAAACAAATTCTAAAGTGAGATTTAAATCCCACTAATATTATAAATGTGAAAGTTGGGATGGATGGATGGATGGATGGATGTTCGTTACTATTTCACGCAAAAACGGCTGAACGGATTTTGATTAAACTTGGCACACAGATAGATCATAATATCTTGGAGTAACTCATAGGATTCTTTTTATCCCGGGAATGGATAAGATCCCTCGGGAACGCGGGTGGAACTCAGAACTCTACTCAGAGTGGGAAACTAGTAGGTATATAAAGTATTTTATGTCAAAAGCAAGCAGACGGGTCACCTGATGGTAATGACTACCGTCGCCTATATACAATAATAATGCCATTTACAATTCACAACCTTTTATAATAGGTATAATACCTAAATAGCAAAGGCATGGCGACAGTTTTCCAACTTGAGGGTGGCCAGGCCAGCCAGGCAGTAGCTACTGCTATGGTTTCTCACACTTTGCTTGCTTTCCATCACCGATAGCTCTAGCTTATTGTAGGATTTGAACCCACGACTTTCGCTATCACAAAGTGCTAGGAGGTTATTTTAAAAGTTATACCTACATACGGTATTATTCTCATTTTCAGTGACAGGCGTGTAGATATATACCTAACGTAGTTATAAGATAAAAACTTTTTACATCAAGTAACGTTGATTTTTCTATTTATATTTTATTTGTTTTTGTACTTTTATATATTCTATACTAGTTTCAAAGGAATCTATTTCAGTAAAGATTAACAACATTACTGTAACATTGAGTTTATCGAGTAACTGAAAGAAGAACTCTTTATTTGTTATATTTTAACAATGAAAACTTCGACTAGAACATCTTCTCTTGATATAAACTTCTAATACTTACGAGTATGTTAAGATTCCTCACCTAGTTTCTCAAATAGACCTGAAGATTTTACTTTGCTTGAGTGGTGAGTGAGCTCTATATATAGTATTGCTAGTTACTTGGCCTGCATTACTGGTCTTTTGCGAGCGTAATTTGTATATTCTAACCCTAACTCCTGGGGGGAGTTTCTACTGGGGGGTAAAATAAATGCGCAGCAAAAATAATGATAGAAAATAAATTCCTCTCTTCGTAGAATTAAAATAATTGTTCAAATATTGGGGAAAGTAAGACGGCTAAAGTCACGTACAAAAATAATTTAACGCCACAAATACATTTCGAAGTAGGTATTTTCATTTTGATTGAAAAGGAAGCTCGAGGCTTAAATCTTGAAACTTGCCTTCGACGGACAGTAGGTACAAGACGATCAAATCATCTTAAGTTATTCAGCATTTCTATTTTCTACCAGCCTCATTACGGAATCTAATACTTTGTTATTTATTTGTACTGAATAATTCTAATATATAAAGTCGAGTAGGTTGTCTCGTCTGACGAAAAGATCTAAAATATTTATTGAGTGAAATAATGTCGTAGTTATTGACATTATTTCACTGAAGCAATCTAACCTACGAAGTTATTTACATATTTCCTCATTACTTACGGTACATTTTTTCTTTAGGGTTTGTAAAAATCAGCAACAATCCCAATGAAAATATTCCTTCCTTGAAAAAACTATTGAATGATAACACCTTCATATAAAAAAATCCAAAGTTATTAAGTACCTCGTCTACATGTATTTTTCCTAGTTTGTCTGTCGTCACGTTATTCAATTATTTACATAGAAGATACCTTTAAGGCATCGATTTGATTACCTATTGATTTAATTTTATGGGTATCTTAACCTATGCACTAGGTTTTAATCATTGACGTTATTAATTCGCAGGTACTAATTTCTTTAAGAGGGATCACGGCGATAATTAATGCGATGCGATTTCTGATGAAGGGAAACTTCGTGAGGAAACCACACTCATTGCAGAGATCTGTTTAGTAGAAAATCGGTAGCCAAGCAACTACGGGCAATTATGGTTTCTATAACCAAGTACCCATAGAAATTAATAAACTATCAAGTACATAACGCATAAAATACTAACACAGAATGTATGTACGAAATGGTATGAAATAGTTGCTGATGTTATAGATGACAAGAATGCATTTAAGTTAATATTCGCGCCATATTAAAAAAAAAAAACGAGTGACGATTACAAATACTTGTAATAAATTATTTTCATATAGAAAAGTTAGAATTCGATTCAACATACCGCAGTCGTTGTAACAACAATCGCAGAGAAAAGTTTATCTACATTTTTTTAAATTTCTTTACGTAATTAACTTGAGGCAATATTCTTTTATTGGTTATTTATTATAAAGCTATATGTATACTTCACAACGGTATATTGAGTCATAGTAAAAATGTCAGCAACACATTGGCTATCCCAATGGTACTTCTAATGTATGTAGGTGACGGTAGATTTACCATCAGGTGATCGACCAGCCTATTTTCAGATAGACAGCCGATAAATAAGAGCGTCATTCTTTTAGGCATTTCATTTAACAAGTAGATGGCGAAACGCTTAATCAAATTATACCTACCTTTCCTTCTGTTACTCCGTGCTTCTGATTAATTCACCCGTTTTACTATATAGGTTGCTTGCTATTCCGTAAGATATTTTGATTATAAAATGGTTTTAACATAATACTTAGTATAAGTTTTAGTTTTAGCTACCAAATAATTTCACTGCTATATTCCTAAACCTAAATTCCATGTTTTTTTTACAGTTTAGTTTTATTTCTATTTTTTTTTATAACGGGTTGGTATTTTTGTTCCAGTTCAATATGTAAAAATATACATTAATTATACCGTCAGCGTTGGATTCAGAAATATATTTTTTTACAATAACTTTTTTTTAAACCTTCATAATAAAAAGAACACTCGAAACAGGCATAACAGAAAGAATATCAATATTGTAAGGTGATACCTACGTTATCTCCCAAATGTGTATCATATCCCAGAGAGCCTAACGTATATAAGAAAGATTAGGTATCCACATCTCATCTTTCAATCAACCTACTATTGATTTGATATAACCCTGCGTTCAATCTAAGAGCAATTGATTAAGGCTCCATCTAACAAGCAATTACTTGTCTTCAATAGTCATTAATATTGAGTTCTAATTGAATTCATTCCTAACACCGACATTAAATATTGGAATAACTAGAAATACTTTTCTACCGAACCGATGGTAACTTCTGTAATTCGACCTTCATAAGTGCCCTTCTAGGGCCTAAACTGAATAAATGGTTTTGACTTTGACTTGTGTTTGACCACCATCTCACCATGGTAAGTGATGATGTGGCCGAAGGTGGTAAGCACACAAAGCCTACATGGGAACTGGCTCTCAAGTGCAGCTGTCGGAACACACCGATAGATGCTTGGCGACAGATTTTCAACTTGCAGGTGGTAGCCAGCCAGTCGGGTACTACAAAGTAACCTACCACCGTGCTATGGTTTCCTCGCGATGCTTTCCTTCACCGAAAGCTCAAGCTCATTGTAGGATTCGTACCCACGACCTTCGCCGCGGTATCTGACGTCACTACCACTGAGCTATTATAGCCGTTTCTTCGAAAGAATTCCATATTCACATATGTAGGTACTCTATGTCTCCGGAATAATATTTAGCTTAGAATCGGTGTCTCTGATGTAACAATATAAGTACCTACTTAGGTATACTTAACCTACCCACATATACCTACAGTTGGTTCATAGGCCTCTACGAGCAAATACTGTCGTTAATATAATAGTCCCATTATACCCGCTACGGCGCGTAGCACTCGTAGCCGTAGCAACCGTCTACGAACGAGCTACAGAATTGGTAGTAGGCAAACAAATGTTTCATAGAAAGTACCCTAATTTGTCCAATAAACTGTTGTTATCAACATCCGACGCCGGGACATTATCTAATTTTGTGTTATAAAGGCTTTTATGTTCGCGCGGACGTAAATAATCTTTATTAACCAAGTCTACTTAGCAGACTAGCTAGACTTTTTCAAAGGAAATAATATAGCCTAATATCATATTTTTTAATATTTCGAACTAAATTGTATCGAATTAAATTGTATACTAAGCCTTACATATAAAACGATATTGAGAAGATGTACAATGGTCATGCAATAATGTGTTGTTTCTTTGACAATGTTAGGAAGATGATCGATAAATGTGTGACAACTTAAACAGTAGGTATAGAGTTTTATAAGTAATGGAGAAAATATTGAAATAATTTTACAATACAAATTAAAACATAATATCTTTACGTATGTTTGGCACCTTTTTTTATTTTTTATTCTGGATAGGCTTGTGTTGGACTACAATCTCACTATGGTAAGTGATGATGTGGCCGAAGGTGGTAAGCACACAAAGCCTAGATGGGAACTGGCTCTCAAGTGCAACTGTCGGAACACACCGATAGGTGCTTGGCGACAGATTTTCAACTTGAGGGTGGTAGCCAGCCAGTCGGGTACTACATTAGCGCGCTAGTGTTAATATATTATTCGAATTCCTATAACTTAGTTACTTTTTGTTATTGTAACATCATGGTATATGTTATCTACGCCGAAAAACTATTTGTAATTTTTTTCCTAATTACTTACCCATAAAAATATTTTATGACGAAAAGTCGCCGACTGTTTCCACTCTTTTTTGTATTAAAAAAATCCCACCATACATTCTACTACGTAATGGTACATTGAACCAACCCGCATTACTTGACGATATTATCACTATTCCTAATCGGTCAAACGCGAGTGCAATCTATAATTAACTTTGCATCTAGTGACATTGAAAATATATTTCCACTGACAATCAAGTGGCAGGAATTTATTATAACACTCTCATATAAAGAAAAAGATTTGTGTGTGTTCCGACAGTTTTTCTTAAGAGTTAGTTACCTTCTAGCTATTGTAAAGGCGACGATAATCACTATCGGGTATCCCAACTACTTCAGTTGGGATACCCGATAGTGATTATCGTCGTAAAAACCTTCGGACATAAAAAATACTTATATTTTACTCCAATAGGCCTTTGCAGGCACTTATGAATAGTCTATATAGACTTTAACAGGCTGATCCAAAGGTTGCTTGCGGAAAAGAAACAGGAATAAACTCGGCAATTACTCTTTTCAAAAATAATTTTGACCTAAGACCTTCAGACCTTTTAGTGGAACTAACTGATAATATTTGCGTGTTATGGCGGCAGAAAATAAGAATAAATAAATGAGATTATCTCTGTATATCCCTCTTTTTGTCTTGAAAAATGCAAGTAAATGATCGATCCATGTTACAAAAAAGTAAAGATAAGGCAGTCAAAGCGAATCATGGACAAATAAATATTAAATGGAAAGCCACCTTAACAATTAATCTTTTCTCGAAGAATTTAACTAGGTATTTCTGTGTAGGTATAGGTAGGTACTCAAATTATCCAAATATTAAAATATCTTGCATATTCCGCAAAGTTTACATTACGCATTATCTACACTATTATAAATAGATACCTAATCTTCAAAACTATTAAGTTAATTTTGAAAATAATTTCACTACTAGGACGCTAGAAAATTAGGGTTGGGTACATAATTTCACTTTATTCTGTGTATCGACGAAGTTCAGTGCACACAATTAATGTTTGCGTTATTTTGTTACCATTCGCTGTTACTACGCAGCTTACAAAATACTTCTATAAGCAAACTGTAGTCGTAAATAATGTACTTAATGTCTTCTCAATAATTTATGGTTATCAAATTAAAAACTTGTTGTATCGAACGAAAGTGTTAGTTGCGTTCGATGCCATTACAGCCTTAACAACTGTTCATAAAAATGTTACGATTGATTCGTGGGCGCGACGTGTAGGGCCTGATTTTTTTTTTTTTATGTCACAAGTTACAACAAGTCAGGCGGGTCACCTAATGGTAAGTGACAACCGTCGCCTATTGACATTGGCAATACCAGGGTATTGCTAATGTGTTGTACACCTATTCAATGCCTTAAAGGCGAACTGGCTCTCAAGTGCAAATGCCGGAACACACCAACAGGTGCTTGGCGACAGATTTTCAACTTGAGGGTAGCCAGCCAGTCGAGTACTACAAAGTACCCTACCACCGTGCTGTGGTTTCCTCAAGATGTTTTCCTTCACCGAAAGCTCAAGCTCATTGTAGGATTCGAACCCACGACCTTCGCCGCGGTATTCGACGTCACTTACCACTGAGCTATCATCGCTGATAACGAGATATCAACGAAATGAAAACAACCTACGCCAATGAGAAACGATGGCGCGCAAATAAATAGTCTTTTATTGTTTACGTAGGCATCAAGGAAATGATTACTTTCGTTGGAAATATACCTAAATGTATATCTATATCCAAGCGTAGACAGACCCTGAATATCACCAAGATCAAGCGCTCTTAGGTAGGTACGTGTTCCGAAGCCATACACGCACTCTAATCATAGGAAAGTGCAAATATAACCCAATTTCTCATCATATGATAGTATCAATTTACAGAAATTGGAACCGGCTGCAAATTTGGTCGATTAATTAAATCCCCTGGACGTAAATCAAGTTATACGAGCTCAAAAATGAGCGGTGGCGCGGCTATCGCTATGTTTACGTATAATCACGTGGTCGACACTCACCGGGCCGAGGTTGTCGAAGCCGTGGCGCAGAGCGAGCTGGTGTGCCTCGTCGTGCTGTACCGACCTCTTGAACCGCACCAGGAACGAGTTGGTGAAGACCTCTCGGGACGCGGTCGCGGCTATCAGCACTGTCGCAGTCAAGCATTGCAGCCACATGTTCGCGCTGTGGCCGACGGCGGCTGACTGAGGCCTGACTCCCGCTGACGTCACTACATATCGACCCGACCTTAGCGCATGCGCCACCACCATCATTCAAGCACACGCTCGCTCTTCAGCCACGTTACAGCCTTTTCACAGATTATGAAGGGATGTTTCGCTGCCATTGTTTAAGAGGTAGATAACAAACTATAGTTGGGAGCGGAACGGCTCTGCTACCCCATCTCGAGGCTGACCTAGCTGGTAATAAAGCTTCCGACTACAGTTGACATGTTAGGTCATCACAGCTTGCGCTAAGTGCCGACTAAAAGCATTACATTGTCCTAAAGTATTGGAAATAGCTTCAGCGGTAAAGAGGTTAAACTTAAATGAGGTTATAGTGCCGTCGTCGATGCCATTTCATTTTAAAATACCTATTCATTAATAGTGTTACTAGAAATGTTTAAAAAAGGACATACCATTGAGACTAATTTTCATCGCAAATAGGGGTTAATGATAATATTCATATTAGTAGATTATACAGGGTCTATTCGCGTGTTAGATTATTATTCAAATTGTTACTAAAATTATAAATATAAATGATAAATATGTGGGTATAAATAATATTCCTATACTTACATGATAATAACACGTCATGATTTTGTAAAATGGAACTAAACTTGTGTTTGTCGATTTCCGGTTCCAAATAAGTAATAGTAAAATATACGGTTCTTATGCCATAAATCATTACGTGTTTTATAATGTAAAAATAATATTGATAAATTAATTAATTATGTAATTCTGTCTTTGTCTCATGGCAAATTTGAAACGGTCAATTTAATCAATAGAATCGATTGTCGGAATATTAAGATCTTAGCACCATTAATCCTAATATGATTTATGATAATTGTATAGCGTTTGACAAGATTTCTTTGTTAAGTTTTTAAAACACGTGGTGGGTTTATCAGTGTTTCCTAAAGGCGCCATTGTGTTTTGCTGCGGTAGGTTTGCCTATATAAACTGGCTTGATTCAGAACTGAGGTTAGAAGTCCGTCCCACTTTTTGTGTCCCCCGACGACGCCCTGAGCCGAGGTTCGGGCCCCAACTGGGGCGCCCTCAGCGGTGAGTCGTCACAAACAAACACGGCTGAGAGCCCTAAGCGCTCGCCGAATAGTCCGCGTAAGGGTGTCTATGGTCCTTCAGACCGCCACCTTTAAGTCCTCCTCAAAAAAAAAAAAAAAAAAAGAACTGAGGTTACTTTTTGATTCAACTGTTGTGCGGAGCAGACCTCTCTGAGTGTCTATGGCCGTAAAATAATAAGTTGATAAAAAGTAACAAAGTGCTGGAGAAAACCAGATATTAAAAGATAAGTATATCATTGTAAAATGATTCCTCAAATTTATATTGTGAATTGTGATTGTGACTTATTTAATTATTGAATGTGGAGGTTTATTAAATAGCACTAGAAGCAATTTATATTGTGTTTATTCGTGACAGATTAAATAAATTACTAATTGATTTGAATGATTATTTTATTTACTATAAAATATTGATAAGCGTTGAATAGTTTACTTATAAAATTAAATAGACCACATTATTATTTAGTTTAGAGCTAGATATTCTCTTACGCGCACAGAATAATCAAAATATAATTTCGACTACTTCTGTGCGCGAATAGACCCGCTATAATCTACTAATATGAATTTAGTTCGCGAAAGTTTTAAAAGTATTAATGATAATATTTTAATTAAGATCTAACGATACGCAATTTCCAATCTTTGAGAGATTTATGTTAAATGTTGTAAATTATATAAGTATTATAGGTACAGTACACTACCTATATTTATTCTATGAGTTCTGAATTTGAATCCTGCTGTTGGTTACGAATGTTCAAAAGATATTGTATAAAAAAGTTGCGGTTGCTCATTCACTTCAAAATGTTGGCCTTGAAATATCCATATACCTACCTACATCACGTTTCAATCCATGTGAATTGAAATGTGGATTTCACTGGTAAAATGATGTATGAAAATGGGTGAAAAAAAAATATTCGCCAAATATCTTATCTCGAGGAGTTTAGGAATATATTATACAGCAAACTTAAATACCTACCTATAACTATTTTTAAATTGTACCTAATCTCCTGCAACACGAATTAAGACATGTTTTATTAACCGAAAAATTTTGTTTGTTCATAAACGAAAATTACGAATATTCTACACATCAATACAAATATTATAAATGCGAAAGTGTGTCTCCGTTACCTCTTCACGCTTAAACCACTTAACCGATTAAGATTAAATTTGGTATAGAGATAGATGAAACCTTGGAGAAGGACATAGTATACTTTTTATCCCGGGAAAAGATAAGATCCCTCGGATACGCGGGTGAAACCGCGGGGCGGAAAAATAATATTTTTCGTTAAAATCTGTGTTCTTTATAATAGCTATTTGTATTTTTCCAATATCTTTTCTTACCTATGGCTTTATGGAGCTACCATTCTAACACATTAATTAACTTTTAGTACGGTCACCTAAAAAGCAATAAATTACAATCCAATTAAGAAATCAATCATAAAACAGACGAACGGTGCTAATCACAATTCCCAACAGCGTCAAGGTTAAAATTGATTAATAAAACTAAAATACACCCAGATTACCTATACATTAAAGTTAGAACAAGATGACGTACATTAACATATTGTTTATTATTCAATGTCTACTATTTAAGGTGTATTATTCCGAAAGCGTTATGGAAAAGTTCATAGTAGGTGGTGTACATACAAATATATTAAGTTATCCACACTCAGTGTTTTTGCGTATGACCTGTGATTATGAATGGATATGCGGCGGTGCTATTATCAACCAAAGAATTGTGCTTACAGCCGCTCATTGCTTTGAAGGCTGCACGAAAAAAGGTTTACATAAAGCGCGAGCTTATGCTGGAAATGAAAATATAATGCAGGTAGTTAAAGTGCATCCCGAATGCTGACTGATACTTCTATATTACAAACTAACGGGCCCGGCAGACGTCGTCCTGCCCTTAAATTAAAACAAAACCCGATTCCAGCTCCACCTACCGGGTCTAATCTAAACCATCAGTCAATCCGATCTAGAGATATGGATTATCAAAAAAGTCGTTCTATACAAAATGTATGACTAAAATAATTATCGACTAAAATTTTTATCCGTGTATTTTTCTATTTTTTTATAGTTAGGTATTCTGCTATTCGGGGCAAAGACTAATCCAAAAATCAAAGATAAAAACATGGCTCCAGCTCTTCTCGAGTTATAAATGGTGTAACTTTGTCTACAAACTAATTTACTTTGCGCAAGACCGGTCATCGTGGAGATCCTTGGGGGAGGCCTTTGTCCAGCAGTCGACGTCTTTCGGCTGATATGATGATGATGATGATGATATAGATAGATGTTAAATATTCCATGATAATTTTATTTATAACAAATGTAGGTACAAAATATACAAACTAGATGTTAAATTAAATTATGTTAATATTTTACGCGAAAACTACTGAACGGATTTTGATTAAACTTGGCACACATGTATGTAATGATCCTGGAATCCTGGAATACAATATAAGCTAGATCTAGACACGCGGGAGCGTGTCAAGCCAAGTTCAAGAAACAGAACTGGCGAGCCGCACCGTGTGTAATATTACACGAACCATTTGGAGCCACTTTTGACCCCCTCATAAATCAAAAACTATTTTACATAAACGTATCAAATTTGGCTCATATATTGAGACTTGCGAGATACATATGTGTTCTAAATTTCATAAGCTTATCTCAAACGGTTATTTAGATATTAATGTCCAAAATTCCTCATTTTTATCATTGACTGACCTATAGACCAAAACTATAACCCAGTTCCAGATGACCTAGAGAGTTAAAATTTGGTATGCAGATAGGTAATTAGATGAATACAAAGGAATAAATAAAAAACTGGCAATTTTTAAATAATTAGATTCTATTATGAACGCTTAACATAAATACCTAATATTACTTAGGGTACCTACGTTATTAACTGGGATTAATTATTATTTTTATATTTAGCGCACATCAATAGTGTAAAATCATTACCTACTCATAAATAATGATAAAATAATAGGGATTTAGATTTTCGGTATATACACGACGCGCGCGCGCCGAGTGACGCCGGAGCGGCGCGGGCTGGGTGGGTGGGGCGCTGTGACAACCGAATTGAACCGTTGACGCGAACGTGGCCGAGCGAGCGGCAGCCGCGCTCATAAGGGTTTGAATTTGTCATTTTAAAAGGACCCACGGCGTTACGAGGATATGTACTTACCTACAAAAAGTATTGATATCCCACCAAAAACATAAATGTAAAAAAGGAGAGCCAAGTTCAATACAAATATTATTCTCTGCTGTGGGCTTCGCCGCAAAAAGAATGGAGATCTGAGATTGAGTGCCAAGTTCTATGCAAAATCCAAATATGTAGTCTAAGGGCTGACTTGGCTGGTTTTCCCATACGAATTATATAGCCTTCGCATGTTCTAAACCTGTTACCTTTCGGTTCTTATTTTATTATTCCGAAAATTTGGCTTGCTGGTAGAAACTACCCATCGAATATAAGGCTCTTCCATGACTGTGTAAAAGTAGGTACTTAATAATAATTAGTATGGGAAAACCAGCCAAGTCAGCCCTTAGACTACATATTTGGATTTTGCATAGAACTTGGCACTCAATCTCAGATCTCCATTCTTTTTGCGGCGAAGCCCACAGCATAGAATAATATTTATATTGAACTTGGCTCTCCTTTTTTACATTTATGTTTTTGGTGGGATACTATTTATCCCGGGAAAAGATAAGATCCCTTACCGCGGGGGACACGATATTATGATCTTAAGTAACAACGAATACCTACCTACATATCATGCCATAGTGCGTGTGACGTATTTTATAAGATTTCTAACATACAATAAATCCTTAAATAAGTTGCATAAGCAACCTTTCTTGAATCAAGCTGTACGCAAATTAATTAGAGCCTTACAGCGATGGGAGTGTCCATCATCGCCACGAAATGCGATTTCGAAAAACAACTAATATTTTATTATTTTTAAAGGTGAAAACTTTCAGGTTCGTCACTACTTTATTATTACACAGAGACTACGAAACTGAAGAAGTCTTAAATGACATAGCACTGGGACGTATTGATGGAAATTTTGCTCTAGGTAATACAATGAAACGTGTTATAATACAGTGGAGATTCCCATCAACGCGAGCGGGTACTGTGGCCGGTTGGGGCTTGCAGGATGTGAGTCGTATTCGTATTTTGCTGTGTTCGATGTCAGGAATTCAACGTAAGGGGTTATTGAGAGAAATAAAAATAACCTAACTCAAATAAAAACAGTAGGTATTGCATTCATAGGTAACCGTTCCAGCCGAGTTGGGTACCAACCATTTAGATACGTTTTAAGGACTTCTTGTTTGCAGGCAGATCACCTGATGGTAAGTGACAACCGTCGCCAGCCAGCCAGATCAACCAGGGGGATCGCCAATGTGTTGTTCACCTTATTACGATTCCTCACGATGTTTTCCTTCACCGAAAGCTGAAGCTCATTATAGGATTCAAACCCTCGACCTTCGCCGCGGTATCCGACGTCACTACCACATGAGCTATCATGGCCTTCAAGAGTTTAACATAGTAAAACATTGAAATTTAATATGACAGGAGAATTCCGATGATATCTCGACAGTACTGAAGTCTTTGCAACAAGTAATTAAGTCCAAAGCCGTGTGCGCTAAAATTGGAAAACTGCACTCGGGCATGTTTTGTGCTGGCGTAGTAGCACAATCGAACGGTCATCCATCACAGTAAGTAAACATCCAACAACATGAGTTTTTGTATTCTTGTACCTACCTATACGTATGTACTACCTAAGTATAGGCAAGTACGATTCCTACAGGACCTCTCCTACTTGCTGTAGGAGAGGTACCTACATCACAGGTAGCTGAAATCGCGAAAAAATTACGTGATTCTAACAAAAGTTCCAATATGCCCCAAAGTGAACATAGTAGTTCTATCCTTTCAAGTGATGGCAAAGACTTCAAAAGAACACTTTTTTTTTAATCTGTATAATCTTGTGTTCGACCACAATCTCACCATGGTAAGTGATGATGTGGCCGAAGGTGGTAAGCACACAAAGCTTAGATGTGATTTGTTTCTACATGTGAAACTGAGTAAACAAGTTTTTAGGATTGGATTTAGGTATCTATAGGTAGGTAGAATAACCTGCAGGTTAATATTCTTGATCTTTAGTATTAGTATGGGTCACCTGATGGTAAGTGAATTCCGTAGCCCATAGACATTATCAATACCAGGGGCTTGCCAATGAGTTGTCAACCTTTTTACAATGCCTTAAAGGCTCTCAAGTGCAACGGCCGATACACACCAACGTACTTGACGACAGATTGTCAACTTGAGTGACAATCTGTCGCCAAGTACGTTGGTACAACCTGGTGGTAGCCAGCCATCGAGTACTACGAAGTACCCTATCACCTTGCTATGGTTTTCTCTGGATGTTTTCCTTCACCGAAAGCTCAAGCTCATTGTAGGATTCAAACCCGCGACCTTCGCCAAGCTGATATTTTTAGCGGGAACTTGCGATGTAACTTTTTTGTTTTATTTTCATTAAAATCGGAATAATATCCGTGGCATTTTATCCAATAAAGTTCAATCAAGTGCACCAGTGAAATGAAACAAAAGCGTTTATCTCGTGATTCGTGACTTTTCAGGTCGTCTCAAAAAGTACCTGAAGTTTTAATGAAACGACCACCTTTGATTATTAAACCAGCCAGCCACTCACCATCTTTCTTTCTGTCTATAACTTGACATTGGCAGAAATCCCTTAAAAGGTGGTGGCCAAAAAGAATAAAAAAATACTTACATAGATACATCGAAATAGTTTAAAATGCATAGGTACATCATCGTGCCAGTGCTTTGCCAGTGCCACACACAGAAATAAACACAAACTTTTCATTTTTAGCGGTGACTCTGGCAGCGCATTCATTACAAAGCAGTACCAACAACTAGGCTTGGTGTCCTTCAGGATTAAGAGATGTCCAACCCTTACGGTCTACACAAATGTTTCTTACTACTACTCATGGATCAAGGCTAACACTAAACAGTTGTTTTGTTATAAAAATTCAGCAAAATACATACAACTTTAGTAGCTGTGATTATATTGAAAACTAAAGATCAATATTTAGGTAGTAACATGACTCATATACACTACAGGAACATTATAAGTATAGGCAGATAAAGTAAACATAATGTGAATTTGATTGTGTAAACTTCACTTAATTTGAAGATAGGACTAATAAAAAGTCTATTTCTTTCCCACTAAATGTAGATGATACAGATAGATAACAATAAGTCATGTTAAATTAAGAATGTGGACCATGGAATCAACTCCATTACTTTATTTTCAATGACTTGTATGGCAGTTACTTGAATTCTTTGATTATCTATTAAATAATCTTTAACTATTCTCATATAGGTAAGTATTGTTTTGAAGTCAACAAATAACATTTTGCAGTATCCATTTTAGGTAGAATATGCCATTTCCTACTTCCTTCACCACACAGACTTCAAAGCAGTTGGTGCCAATTTAAAATACATAGATAAGATCACCAAATAAGATCACCAAATAAGATCACCAACATACTTGGCAAAAGGAGAACCCATTTGAAATGTACAAGAACCTACCTGGTGTATTCCAGAATAAATTAAATTATTTTTTTATAAAATATATATAATTCTATGTGTTTAATAAAATCAAATCCAACAATAATACAACGAATAAATAGATCATGTAGTGTTATCCCCTGATGTGGAACATTGTTTCTCCATTTCATGTGAGGGAGGATGCTCCAAAACATTATCAATCAAGCCAAAAGCTTTAGCCTCAATTGGGGACATGAAATGGTCGCGTTCCATCGAAGTCTGCACTTTTTCTATTGCCAAGCCAGTATGTCTAACATATAAGTTATTTATTTGAGCTTTAAGCTTTAAGATTTCTTCTGCTTGAATTTGAATATCTGTAGCTTGACCCCTGACTCCTCCAGATGGCTGATGAATCATGATTCGGGAGTTAGGAAGTGCATGTCTCATGCTAGGTGCTCCTGCCGCTAGCAATAAGGATGCCATACTACATGCTTGGCCAACACACCATGTAGCAACAGGAGGCGTGATATACTGCATGGTGTCGTAGATACCGAGGCCAGCAGTCACATTACCCCCAGGGGAATTGATATATAGATGCACGGGTTTCTTGCTTGATTCTGATTGGAGGAACAAAAGTTGCGCGACGACTAATGAACTGATGTCGTCGGTAATAGGTCCCATTAGGCAGATAATTCTCTCGCGAAGAAGCCTTGAATATATATCGTAAGCACGTTCACCTCTGCCAGTCTGTTCCACAACTATGGGGACCATTGCCAAATTCATAGGTTGACTGGTACATATCTGTCTCCGAGTATTCTTAGCTCGGCCTGTACTTACCATACAAGCTCCTCTCACTATTTGTCGAACATAATTGAGTGCCATTCTTAGGTTATTTGTTTACTGCGAAAAGTTTGTGGTGGTGAATATGTAAGTCTCCCTCCAGAGATCTGGCAGTTCCAAACACGATTCACAATTCAATGTTTTTTATAAATAAATATTATGTATTACCTACGTATATAACCAAATTAATATAAATAAATTAATATTGAAATTGTATTGTATAGGCAGACTCAGTCTGATATTGACATTGACAGCAATTGACAGTGACAGACATGACATTTTTTTTAAACGCTTTAGTTTCAAGACTATCAAGCCTAAACCATTTCTTTATATTCAATATATTTTTTTTATGTTCACATTCACAGTAAAGTCTAGTTAGTCCTCATCCGTATAAGTCCAGTTAGGTTTTTTGGCTTTCATTTCAATCTTTATTCGTGTATTTTGAGTTTTATGCAATAATATCGGTGGTGTTTTATCCAATAATGTTCAATCTAAGTGCACCATTGAAGTAAAATGAAAGGGTGTATTAGGACTTTTCAGGTTGTCCCAAAAAGTCCGTAAAATATTTATTGGATTGGCCACCAATTTTACTAAAACCTAACCGGGCTTGTACAGACGAGGACTAGACTTTAGTGTGAATGTGATGTAATGTGACTATATTATAACACATAAGAAGAATGTTACATCTTTATACTAATATATAAAACTGAAGAGTTTGTTTGTATGAACCGACTACTGGTACAAATTGAAAAAATATTTTTGTGTAGGATAGCCTATTTATCGAGGAAGGCTATATAAAAATAAATATGACAATAATGGTAACTTGATAGAAGTTGTCGTTGATTTTTGGACCTTTTTATGAAACACTTCACAAAAATTGGCCGACATTCACTGAGTTAAAAAGTTTGGAAGTGACCTTGCCCACGTTCCTGTTCGATTTGATCCATACTTCCAGGGACACCTGTATAAACCAAAATCATGTAAAAGATCCCCATTCCTCCTCTTACCATTTTTGTAATAATATTGAAAGAATTTCAGTCAAAAACTCATTTCAGTCAAAATTATCATGATAATATAATACACAGTAGAAACCAGCTTGAAACAAACATATACATATACACATACATACTCTAACTAAGTACATGTATTTTTCAATGGAACAAAATTGAAACAAATATTTTTCATCTCTGCCCCCCACAAGAACATATTATTGTGTAGAACCTCAGGGTGTTTTATTAGTTATCCTGAAGAATAACAATAAACCAATAACAAAATATATTCATCCAAATTAACATTTTAATGGTTATTAAAATATCTTGATATATCACGATACTAAAATTGAATAGACTTATTCCATACAAAAACAAACAAAACATAATTTCACAATAAATATAAAATACAAAACTATAGCTTTTTACCCTGAGGCTGTCGACGTCGTAACTTCATTAAAGCTTCTTGTCTTTTCTTTTCTATTAATAATCTTAAGTCTATTGAATTACTGTTTGTTTTTTGTTGGGCATTTGTTGAATTTTCAGGCATATGATTTGTTTTTATGTTAGTCATAGAACTGGCAACTTTTGGCTGAAATTGAACTTTTTTAGATGTAATAGGTGGTTTAGGCATTTGAGTGGGTTGCTCTAAATACAGACTAGTTTGTGATGCAGCATAAGGAAACAATCTTTTAGCCATTAGCTTTTCTCTGGCTAGTTGATGTTTCTTTTTTATTTCATCCGGAGTACATCTTATTGGTGAATCTCCTGGTGCTGAAACAGGGATTTTATTTATTTATTATAATAAAGCACAAAGTTTTACTAAAATACATAGTGAATATAAAAAGATTAGCTACCTGTGCTTTGATTAGTATTGTTTTCAAAAGGCATGGAACTGTATCTGCCAAAAACCATTCCACTTGTCGATGGTTTATTAATATTTGTAACTGATGGTGATTCTGGCATGGAATTATGGCGGCCAAATAAAGATTTAGTTGGACTTCCATCATGGATGACTAATTCCTTAATGGTCCAGTCCCCATCACCTGCCTTCTTACATTCTTTAGAAATATTTATTTTGACAGGCATTTGTGTGAGCTGCTCCAAAGCACTATCATTTAAATTTCCCACTAAACTGTCAAATGAGTCATTATTGGGACTTGGAGAATAACATTTTTTTGCCCTAATAACAGCAGGTGATTCTAATTTGATACTATTTAATATAGAATCCATTGAATCATTATCTAATTTAAAGTTTAATTCCGTTCTAATATTATTTCTGCAACTTGATTCATAACGAGTCCTTTTTGCAATTGGTTCACAATTCAAAATATTCGCTTCTACTATTTGACTGGCTTTTATTAAACATTCATTCATTGAGTCATCAGACTCTAACGCTGTCTCTAAATCTGGTTTACCAAAACAAGAACTCAACACATTCTTTCTCAAACAACGTGAACTGTTTGAGAAAGAATGTGACCTAGGTGCATTTTTTGGTGAATATTCAGGTGATTCACTGAAGACATCATCTTCACTTCCTGATTGTCTTTTATCAATTAAACAATTGTTTTGAGGCTTTTTGGTTATTAAGTCTTGCAGGTTTTGGTTAAGTTCAATGAGATCCTGAAACAATTCATTTTTCTTCTGTGATATTTTAAGAGGCCTTCTTTTAGGAGGCTGTTTTTCAATTAACCTAGGCCTTATCGACTTTCTTGATCTTCTACTGAGTGGTGTTGTGCTCTTGTGATGTGAATTAATATTATGGTTGGATTTTGGGGTATAAAAATTCCAAACAACATCGGTTTCACCTTCTGCACCATCTTGGGTACAAAAAAATGGTACAGGACTAGCAGCTTCTGAGTCACTATCCCTTGTTGGTGAATCTACTTGTTGATGTTCTGGGGTCGAGCATAATAGCACTGTAATCAGAAAGTACAAACTTATAATAGATTGAAGCCTTTGATGAGTAAAAGGTTAAAAAAAAAAAATATTTGCATTCAAAATTCATACCAACATCCAATTAGTAAAATATAAGAGTTAACAATACCTTTATTTTTACTTTTAGTTGAAACCATTTTTTTTGATGACGTACTTTGTTTACTCATGAAGTTTTTGGAATGGACGATCACGTATGGGTATCTAATTATAATGCATATGACTACATAACATAAGTATTTATAGTAATTTATATCTCAACTTAAAGTATCATATTATTGTAACGAATCAATTCATTCATAGGAAGTTAGGTTAGGTCCCAGATAACTGTGGCACTTCACAGCCCACTTCGGGCGCCTAGTGCCAAGGGTGATGGGCGCGGCGGCTGCTCTTGGGCGGCTGCTGCCGAACACCGGCGAACCGGGCGCTATGTGCAGGCGGCTGTACTTGGGAATCGTGCGATCCATGGTGCTGTACGGAGCTCCCGTATGGGCGGACGCCCTGAACCGCGCAAACACCACTCTTCTACGGAGGCCGCAGAGGGTGGTAGCGATCAGGGCGATACGGGGATATCGCACGATCTCCTTTGAGGCGGCGTGTGTGATGGCCGGGTCTCTGCCTTGGGACCTTGAGGCGAGAACCCTTGCGTCATTATATTATTGGCGCGAGGAGGCGCTAGCCCAGGGCGATCGGCCAGCACCACGGGAGGTGGAAGGGAGCAGAACTCAACTGCGCGCGCTCGCCATCCAAGAGTGGAAGACCAGGCTTGAGCACCCTAGTGCGGGGCTTAGGACCATTGAGGCCATCCGTCCAGTGTTGGAGGAGTGGCTTGAACGGCGGCACGGCACGTTGACCTTCCGGTTGACGCAGATCCTCTCGGGACACGGTTGTTTCGGGAGGTATCTGTGTCGAATTGCCCGGAGGGAGCCGACCGCCGTTTGCCACCACTGCGATGGATGCCTCGAGGAGGACGCCCAGCACACCTTGGAGGTGTGCTCGGCCTGGACGAGCGAGCGCAGTGAGCTCTGCGCCCAAGTGGGGAACGACCTCTCGCTGACGAGCGTGATTCGCGCTATCGTCGACAGCGAGAGGTCCTGGGACGCACTCCACTCCTTTTGCGAGCGCGTCATGCTCGCAAAGGAGGCGGCGGAACGCCACAGGGAGGACACTACCACCCTGTCGATCCGCCGCAGGAGAACAGGGCGTCGGAGGGCGGCTTTCGCGAGCCACGCCCTCTCCCCACTGGAGCCCATGGGTGGCAGACTCGGGGGAGTCAGCCGCCCTGTCACAACGGGCTCGGGTAGTCTAGTGCGTGTTTCCACTCACTACCCAAGGCGAGACGGTGAGGATACGAGCTCCGATCCTCCCGTCATAGCAGTAGAGGCCTGCCACCGGGCCGTCGCTGCTGGGTACGCGGAAGAATGCCTCGGGCGCCCCCGTATACCCAGCACCAGCAGCGACAGGTAGAAACACCGTGGGGTTTTAGTCAGTAGGAGTCTGACATAACCCGGCCAGCTGCCCCCCCTCGAGCGGCCGGGTATCCATGAGGATTTCCCCACGAAAAAAAAAAAAAAAAAAAAAAGGTCCCAGATAACTATATACCTACTAGTCGGAGAGGTTAGGTTAGGTTATTATTTTTTGTGGATTTTTTTTTTTTTTGTTGTCGCTGGCAATCATCCTTTTAGGATATTTCTGCCAATGTCAAAGTATTTGAAATGGTCTTGGTCTATTTGTCACAATTTTTTTTTACATACGTTTTAGAACTTTTAGTCAATACAAAGTCTTTCAATCGCAAACATTTTCTTCAGTTTTAATTTCTTCTTTTATCTTTTTAGTCACATTCTCAAACTCACTGTAATGTCCAGTCCTCGTCCATACATGTCCAGTCAAGCTTTAGTGAAGTTGGCGGTTGTTCCACTAAAACATTCACGGACTTTTTGGGACAACCTGGAAAGTCACGATACACGCTTTCATTTCATTTCACTTCACTTGTGCACTTAGATTGATCATTATTGGATAAAACACCACCGAAATTATTCAATAAAACTCAAAATACACGAATTTAATAAAAATAAAACGAAAACACAATGTCACTTCGCAAGTTCCCGCCAAAAAGTCCTTGTGGATTATTATTATTTGTTTATTTTAAGGCTTTAGTTACAAGACTATCAAGCCTATACCATTTTTCAATAATATTATTTTATGTTAAAGTCACGTTATATTATCACATTCACTGTAAAGCCTAGTCCCCGACCATAAAAGTCCGGTCAGGTATTAGTGAAATTGGCGGCTGTTCTACTAAAACTTTTCACTGAAAACAAACTTCCCACAAAATTCAAAATGACAATTACCTAAGTAAATCAAACAATAAATGTAAAGCCATGGAATATAATTAACTCAGAAATAAATAAAATATATAATTATGATTTTATTAATGAAATAAATATTGATAACCAAGTTTTTAAAGATCCAACTGACATTGCTAATGAATTTAATAAATATCTTATAGAACTGACAAGTACACACAAAAACACAAAACAGTACAGTATAAATAAAAAACATGTTTCTAACAGCATATTCCTAACGCCATGCGATCAAATTGAAATAAATAGATTAATACAATCCTTAAATAATACATCGGCAGAAGGGTATGATGAAATCGCTACAAAGGTTATTAAATATTGTAAGGAAGAGCTTAGTCCAATTCTCACTTATCTAATAAATCTTTCGTTTGAAAATGGTCTTTTTCCAGATTTATTTAAGGTTTCAGATGTCAAACCACTGCATAAAAAAGGTGATAAATCAGATCTAAATAATTATAGGCCAATAACTTTAGTACCTATTCTGTCAAAATTATTTGAAAAGGCTATGCATAAAAGGATTATGTCTTTCGTAAATAAGCTAAATATTATCAAAGAGGAACAATTTGGATTTCAAAGTAAAAAATCCACTACATTAGCTGCATTTAAACTAGTACGTGAAATAACAGATTCTCTCAACGCAAAACTAGCAACATCTGTCATATTCTTTGTTTTGTCTCGAGCATTTGATTTTGTTTTTCATGATCTCCTAGTCACGAAGTTAAATGATATTGGACTACGTGGTACAGCGCTAAAGTGGCTGCAGACTTATTTAAAAGATCGAGAACAATATGTTGAGATAATAAGGTTAAATAAGGAACTATCACTAGTTCCTCATAAATCAACAAATAGAGTAAACGGCTGTGGGGTGCCACAAGGTAGCGTTTTAGGGCCATTACTTTTCTTACTCTATATTAACGATCTTCCCGATGTGACAACGATGTGTGTGTGTTTTTAGAGGTATTAATTTAAAGGACATAATGATTAACCAATTTTATATAGTATATAGGTAATATATTTGCATGCTTATATTAAAGCTAAAGGGCTGAATTTTAATTGAATTAAGACCTTATTGTACTTAACCACATTTAAAGCAAAGTAAATATTTCTATTTCTTCTTTCTTTCTGACTTTTTGGTACAACCTGAAAAGTCAATGCACGTTTTCATTTCATTTCATTTCGCTTGTGCACTTAGATTGATCTTTATTGGACAAATCGCTACCGATATTATTCAATAAAACTACATACACGAATTTAATGAAAATAAAACGAAAACGCAACGTCACTTCGATAGTTCCCGCCAAAAAGTCGCTATAGCTAGCAAAGAGTATGTAATATATGTAGCTAGTTCCATATTCTGTCACTTCACAGATAACTTGGTCGGCTATTATGCCAGAGGGAGTGGTTTAATGCTCTATGGCTATATGTGTAATTTTTTTTATTGGTTGAATGATTGAATTGGATGAGTTTTTGGTTCGTTCGTTGCGTTCGTCCGCCAGTGATTTAGTTCGTTCATAGTGGTAGGGGAGGCGAATAGGGGATTTCGGGATTTACTCGAGCGCGGCAGATTAACATAAGGGGGGCAACCTTGCACCTTGTGAAGTACTCTCACCAAATCTGAGCCCTCTATATAGTGTCGAACGTCTAGGGTAGCCCGTCAGATTAGTAAAAAAAAATCGATGGTTTGAAATACTCGAGCGCGTCAGATTAAGGTAAGGTAAGTTAGTTACATGCAAAATAGTGTACATTTCAATAATCTGACAATTTGGGCGTGACGAAATAAAATTGGAGACTCGCAAAGTTGCAAAAAAATAACGTCACCTGGATTTTCTCGAGCGCGATTAGTTTTTTTTTTATTTTGAAGGAAATTAGTCACGAATCACGGAAATATCTTAATCTGCCGATTTGCACAAGCCGAAGTAGCTAAAATCATTATTAAGTGTATAGTCCAGGAATATTATGAGTTTCACCTCAGAATGAGAGATATTCAGCTATTATCTTGTATAAACCTTTACTTTGACACCCTAAAACTTGTCTCAAAAGCTACTTATCATAGGGTGCCCGCGACTACTGATTTTTCAAGGTCAAAGGTTAAAAAATCATTTATTGCAAATATCTCGTTTCCTATGGGTTTTTTGGCATATGTATACAGAATAAATATTGTAGAAGATTAAATTTTCTACAACTTTTGTACAAACATTTTTTCGATATCTTGAACCATTTTCGAGATTTCGATATTTTTTATATATTTTTTTTTTCAAACCGTCAGATTAAGGAAATTCCTCAACATAATTGTCAGATTATGGGTCAGTACAACAAGGCCATCAAGAAGAACCGCCTGTATAAAAATCTGACACGCTCGAGTAAATCAAGGTCACGATTTTTTTTTGCATTTTCAAAAATCGGCCCTGACTGATGGTCGCGTCCTAATCGTCAGTCTTTAAAATAGGAGCTACTGGAGGGTTCACTTAACATCCCTTATCAATGTCTGACGCGCTCGAGTAAATTTTTTTTTTAAATATTTTCGACCCCTTCGTACGGCCACCCCCACTACGCAAAACGGCAGATTATTATTTTTCCGAGTTCAGACAGACGTGGCGCGACTACCTTATTAATATCTGACGCGCTCGAGCATTTCTTGGTGACTGTTTTTTTTTACATTTTTGAAACCCTGTAGACGCTCCCCCCACCGCTGAAGGGGAAAATATCACATAACCTTTTTTTCTTTATTCCACCTAATCTTCAAATTCCAGTAGGACCCAAAGACGCTCGAGTAACTACAAATTTAGCATCATTGCCTCCCCTACCATAGAACACTATACTCTAGCTAGCGAGAGTTCGTTCTTCAGCTCAGTTCAGTTGACTCAGATCTTGTGCGTTTATGAGACGTGCGTACATTTGCTCCATTACTGCCGCGATGTGCCTTCGATAGTGACAATTTTACAGTGTAAGTAAAGTGACAAAGAACTCGTGCAAAATGTTGGCCGACGGAGAAATAGTTGGTGATGGATCATGGAACCTCACAATTTACGTGACAGACTTGAACGAGAAGCGTACGATGGTCGTGAAAGGGGACATGCACATTGGTGGGGTTATGCTGAAATTGACTGAGAGCTTTGGTGAGTACGCTGCCTAATAATGAACTTGTTTATTTCAAACTGCCCATGAAAGTAGTAGCTTATGTTTCACAGTAGTTTTATCTTTAATATGAATTCTTATTGAAATTTGATATGATTCGTCGACTGAATTAGTTTCACAGGTTTGATTACACAATTGGAGATAACATTTTGTAGTGTTCACTGAATTACTTCTAATGATGCCATTTGTCTGAGTTAAATTCTATTAACACTTAATTGTTCATAGTGTGAGTAAATCACTGACCATTGCATTTTTTTTATATTGATAGTAACAAATGGTTATGAATATTGGTGGGTGTGAACTAGTGTGAAGTATCTAATACTTTGTTTATCTATTACTACATTGCTGTGAATCTAATATTGATATAAGAAGATACCAGTACTTATTCAGTAAAAATCATACAAATCCTACCTACTTAGAGAACTTTGACATGGTTTCTTCATATTACATTGACTCTTTATAACAATAAACATGGAGCTATTACAAAAAACACATAAATAATTTACACTTTATGAGTTTGTGAACAAACTTTTACTTTGGTTCCTTTTGATTATAAGAATCTTTAATTAAATAAACTATTTACAGGGCTTTTTCAATCTTCTAGCTTTGCTTTATCATTGCATCTTTTATTATATTAAAAGACTAGAATAGGAATATAATTTTCCATACAGCTAGGTAGTAGAATAGTACTAAGAAGCCCAGAAGGGTTTTCTAACCTGAAAAGAGCTGAGAGTGTTTTGAAATTAATTTATTGGTCACAGATTTATACTCAGGCTACTTTTAATGCTGTGATTGTGTGAGAAACCACAAAACAAAAGCTTGTATCTAATGAAGGCTAAATCTTAAACTAGTTGGTACCACAACAAGTTTTTATTTACAAAAATAACCTTTTATCTTAGGTTTTGGAATTTCCACTAAATGAAATGCATCTCTTTAAACAACCCAGATCTACAAAATTTTACAAATTATAATTTAAACAATAAACACGCTATCTATAAGATTTGTAAAAAAGGAACTGTATACATATTACAATAACTAGCTGTCCCCCACGGTGGCACCTGCATTCCCATGAGATCCACGTTCCCATGGGATCTAGCAGTATGAAATACAACCTATTCTCAGACCTACCAAATATACAGAAAAAGTTTCATAATAATTGGTCTAGCCACTATCACTGTGACACAAGAATTTTATGTATATCTATAGATATTAATCTGGTAACACTGCCTGCCAACCGACATAGCTAGATAAGCTATAGTATAGCTGTTGTTTTGCAAAGAACATTTGCATTTTATCAATATTCATATTATTCATCATTCTTCAGAAGCCAATCGACTCAGTAACTGGTCCTGATAGTAATAAAAGCAATACCTGCTTGATTTAAAAGAGCAAAGAGAGGAACGGCATAACTTCGTTAGAGGGAGACGGCAAATGCGCGTACGCAGGCAGGCACGCGTCCTTCGTAGCCTATTACGCCGCGCGGACTGGGTTTTTGCCCACATTTGTACAGGTGAACTACCGATCAGTTATGCGTAAATTATAATTTTAGTGAAAAATTCATCCTCAGAAATGTCAACTGATTGATATTCCCAATTACTTTGATATGTACGATTCTTTTGGTATCAAAATGTTTGTCTGATGATAGTGAGGAATAGAATGGGACAAAATCACGTAAACAATTTAAAATTCCCACCTACGCATTCTCGATTAAGTTCACAAGTTCGATTCCGATATTCGCCCACTTGCGACAAAACTTGGCCAGACTTGGCACAATTAACTTAGTATTTGAATAATTTAATGTTTTATTTCTTCTATGCAAACATTATACCGATTTACTAAATGTACATGTACATAATAAATAAACTGACAGGCTATTTTTTATCCCGGGATCGCGGGAAAATCTAGTAGGTATTTTAAGTCTGTTATATCAACACAGTCGGTCCTTGAAATAATGCATGCAAAGTAAATATTTTATCATATTGCCTACCTATATTAAAACTTTATTTGAAGATTATGTGTGGATGTAGCCTACATGTCCTACATCACGTAGGAGAGTCTTTGAAACTACTGAGCTGATTTTGACACTAAGAGGAAGCGACATTAAACTGCTATAGATTACTTTCATCACGAAAACGCGGGGCATTAACTATTATATTATACGAGTAAGTAAGATGAAAAGTATCCAACCATTGCTATCATTGTTCAGGTAGGTACATACAGTAAATATTATTATGTCTTCTTTCATACCATTAGTGGCAAATGTCACCATATCCGCTGGGTAAGAAAATCGAATAATCAATGCAACTTTGTTGCTTCATCTCGTTTCATTTGCAGTTCTTGCAACCTGTAGGTTATTAGAGGCGATAAATTATGATTCTACTCTACCATTACTATTGTCATACATTACTAAACCATATATTCACTTGATTTATTACAAGATTGTTGGGGTAACATTATAAATATTACCATTTACTAGTCTATACTGTCCTACATATCTTATATTGTCTGTATAAAAGCGTGTAAGCGTTTTTACTTACACAGCTGATACGAAATGAATTTTAAAAAGGTAAAAAAATCTTATCTTTTCACCTTATCTATCATATCAAGACAATATTACATGATTTTCAATGTTTATAAATCAAAATCCTCATGACGATTTTGGCATTATCATCTGATTTATTTCGCGTTCTAACTGCTATTTGTCTAGAAATCAAAAATTTTGTTCCTTTATCGAATCTCGAAACACAGCCTCCGATGAAACAAGTACCTATTTCAAATCTTTATATAAACATTATTTATCTTCTTTCAATATTATATAGTCATTAACAATGATAAGCATAATCTGTTTTTATACCTAGGTACTCACTAGTCGTAAGGATAAGATAGCATTGAAACATTTACATAATGATATAAAAATTCTTTAGATTATGTAACTAAGTCTGTTCTGTGATGAATAATACCCTTTCCTTTCGTAATTTACACCAATCATGTAATTAAAATTGCGATAGTAAAATTATTCATTGACGTATCTGTTTAATAATTTCAAACTTCGTCTTTCTTCGTTTAAAACGAGTGCGCGTACGAATTTTCCGAGAAGCCCGCCATGATGTCGTCGTGTTTCCGGTGCTTCCCCCTCTACCCCCAGCCGTAGATAACGTTATCATCCGTTCATTGTTCCTCTATGCATGCAGATGAGGTACTTGACCAATAGCACAGAAGCGAGGAGGGCATTGACTTGGTTATTTTTAGTATAACCGGTACATTTTAGCAAAAGTCTAAAAGAAAATAAAGTTACGGGTAAGTTAAGTATGTAATCGTTATGTGTCCAGAGTTCAATCAATTAAATCTGGTACAGTAAAGTTTTACAGAGGTAATCTTTGATCCATAGATGGTGTACCTACCACCAAAGCACTGCCTACCAACAATGAACGTTCAACTTGTGACTGGAATTAATAGCTTACCTAAAAGGAAAATCCCATTGTATCGTCCGTATCGGTCCAGGATGTTAATTGCGTTAAATACCTTTTAAAGCAACATCCATAAATGCGATGATAGCTCAGTGGTAGTGGCGTTGGATACCGCACCGACGGTCATGGGTTCGAATGGAACGACAGCACGGTAGTAGGATACTTTGTAGTACTCGACTGGCTGGCTGGTTCCGGCAGTTGCACATGAGAGCCAGTTACCTTTAAGGCATTGTGAAAAGGTCGACAACACATTGTCAAGCCCTCTGGTATCGCTATAGCCGACGGTGTTCACTTACCATCAGGTCACGTCTAACTGGTTGTCACTTGTGATTTAAAAAAAATCTACTAATATACTTATGGCCTTATTCATAATAAAATCGACGGTATTTAGTAGTGCTTAGCAGATTCTAAACTTAAATTCTCTATAGAAAATTTGAATTAAGAATCTGCTAAGTCTGTTCGTGACGTCTCGCTCACGTTCCGGTCCCAACGGAATACCAGCGTTAGTTTATAAACAACTAGCACTATGCTGAGCTGGGACCGTTTGTGGCAATATTATCTATTTTTTATTTTTACTCTTATCGTTTTTTAATTAGTTTTTATTTTTTATTTTGTAACCTATCAAATTTTGTATTATTTTTTGCCACAAATAAATTTATTTTCTTTCTTTCTTCTTCTTTCTTCTAAGCAGTTGCTAAAAATCGTCGATTTTATTATGAATAAGGCCATTAGTAATTAGTGACGTAGTCAAATTCCATACGCCAAGTTTTATTGCTATCGGGAAACTGTCGATGTGGAGTGGGACGGGTGAGCTATCTAAACGTGGGGTGATAAAGAATGACATTCATGCTGTTAACAATAAAGCCCCTGTGTCAACATGTCTCGTACTTCGGCATCGATACGCCCGCATCACTGCCGAAGCAATGAATAACATCATTGTCAGAGACTTATGATTCTTATCAAGATCTTATTAACAATATCTTAGGACTTAGTTATAGGTAAGAATACAAAAGCCACATCCAGTACGTAGGACCAAGTGCTTCCATCTAAGGCCCGCGACAGCCGGACACTAACGGTTGTGCTCATTCCAGCCATCCTCTAGCCCATTGGCTAATTGCTCAGTTCTTACGACGCACTTTATAGTGTATCTGTATCAGTGCGTGGGGTGGAAATTTATATTAACCCAACCCTGGTATTGTCAGCACGATGTAAAAGGTCACAAAGAAAACGGACTTTACAAATATAGGCTGCTTATTGTCTTGTCTGGAAGGTACTAAATAATTTCCATCTCCTTGTTTCTGTACTAAAGTTAAAAGTCAACGCGTATAATAATAATAATAATAATAACACCTTAAGAGGCTCACGTTAGGTGGCTGGATCAAGGGCCAGATTCAGAAGGCAGTACTCCTAGAGACGGCACGCATTGTGAGGAAGTTCCTCTCTCTGGAACCTTGACCACCGGTAACTTGGACCTTGTTCCCGATGCCGGTTGGATGCTGTTTTTTATAGTTTTAAATATAAATATTGTTTTTTTTTATATCTATATTTGAAATTATAATTAATAGGTTAATGTTTAAATAAATGGAATAATAATAATATATTTAATCATCTCATCACAACACAACAGTAGGATTAACAAAGGAGAAAAAGAAATCAAGAAAAGAAAAGCAAAAATAAAATATTATCTTATGTATAAAGAAAAATCAAATTTAATTTAATTAAATAAAATGTGTGTAGTGTACCTACTGTGTGTGTGAGAGTTGTTGATTTCACGTATAGGTAATGCTATGGCTCCTACACTAGGCTAAGCAGGAAATAGTATGGATAGAAACATATCCTTTCTTAAATACAGTTTTGTCGTAGTAATACTTTGCTGTGTGTCCATGTAATTGTTGAGTTTACCTCTTGCCTCAAACGTGTTTTGTCGTCATTTGCAATTTAAAGTAGCAGCATAAATTATTTTCAATGAGCGTAGGAACCGTAACTATATGCCACCAACTTTAGTTAATGTTAAAGTGGTTATCTTTGCTTAACTACGTCATTTCATCCTTAATTAATGTCATTAATCGTCTAATTTTCAATGTGTCATTGCATTGAACAACAATTGAAACACTCATAGAGTTAAAATATATAGAGTTATTACTTGGTAGTCACGTAAAATGTGACGAAACGTGCCATCGTAGTTATATTATGAAATTTTTGTGTGGTTGTTTGGTACTCAATTATTTCATTATCCTGAGTCAATTTTAGGACCGTGTGTAGTACCTATAATGGTTTTTTTATATCCGAGATTACATATGTATACAACAGTTATTTTGAAGTCATAGTTACAGTACATATTTCAATCTAAATCATAGGGCTCATTCTTCATTATGCAAAACTGACACGCACTCCGGTAGTTTACTCCTCAATTCGATATGACACATAATATAAACTGTGACACCGACTACACCTTTAGAATTTGTAAGCAAGGTCTCAGCAGAGATAGCTTTTCTTTAAAAAAGTTATTATAAGACTGAATTCACCAGTTCATTTCCCAACCAATATTTATCGAAAGAACAATTTACGTATTGACATACTTATTTTACGTTGTCCAGTCACGACGGCAAGGGTGATTCAAGATCGCGGATGACTCTATAGCGGTCATGTCGGTTTTTCTGCACAACCAACTACTGACGTCATCACGAAAGACTGAGAAATAACATTTACTAATAAGGCAATAAACTCGACATCAAAAATTTTATTTCTCAATATCTTCTTAGAAGTTATTGTAAAACGTGAACTACTTGACATGGGAATGTGAATGGGAGTAAATACTATTGAAAATTAACTCAATATTTACTTGCACTTGACTTTCAACGTCAGATTATCTGTAAATATGTATATTGAAGTCATGTTATGAACCACAACATGACTTTTTGTAAAGAATAAGTACCTAACTAACAAATAACGAGATCTGTAAATGGAATTCTAATAGAAACCATTAATTTTCTCCCGATTTCCTAGAAATCTCTTATAGCTGTTTTATTGAGTCTGATTGCATCAATAAATCTTGAATAGTGCCGTGAAAAATTAAACTCTAATACGCGGTCTGATTTTAATTTCTATTTATAATCGTCTGACTTCACTCTGACCGGTTCGGTTACGCGTTAGTAATACAACACGCACGTTTCCAGCTTCTCTACGCACCGCGTTTTGCCAAACAAATACACACCCGTTTTATGATTGGTATCAGTAACTATTAGACATTTAGTTTTGACAGTAGAATCAAACGGAATATATTCACAATAAAAGTTCTAGTCGTAGATGATAGTATTACAAACAGGAATACTATCATCGATACGATTGACAACAGAAACAGAACTTTATTTATTGAGATTAAAAATATAATCTTAATATGAATCATCTTCTTAATTACGTTCGTCGTAATATATTTAATAGTTCGATTATTAAAACTATCAAAAGATAATAGGTATAAACTATACTTTGAGCGTCTTGCAGATGATGCTAGTGCAAGTTTCGACACTTAGATCATATCCAATTCCGATTCTAAAACACCATACGTTGTAAATACCAACGCAAAAATCAACAATAACAAATACTCCGAAACGTAGAGTTGTTCTGTCTGGCGTTAATAATTTAATGGCATTGTTATAACAAATTGGTAGCAGCCTTCTAAATTTTTCAACGATCATAAAAACGAAGCTTTGCAAAAAGTAGTTAATCTGGCCCTAGATTTACTGTGTCCATGTCGTGATTTACTTTTTATTCTCAATGTCACTTGTCAACTTTATGAATTGTTATTCATGTTCAGCACGCACATGTGACTAGATATCATATTGTCCTTTTTCCTCGTCCTCTAATTCCTCAGGAGGTCAAGGCCGCACAGCGGGTGTGTCGCTCACTGCCGCTCCTGTATTTGTTGATCCATTAAGAGCAATTGTGCTAGTCATACATAACACTGTATTTTTTATTAATTTTGATTACTGACATTTCTACCTAGCTTTTAGTAAGTTGAATTCATATTATCTATATTGTTGTGTTGCACCCGATAATTTAAATTCTCAACAACATTAATTTTAATGAAAAGTGACGTCATTTTATGTGTAATTACTGTTCTGGGGCAAGGTTGACTGGTGACGACTAAAATAAAAATCATTTAGCATTGGCGTTGTCTAAGTTTATAGCTTTATTTTCGTTGCTGATGCAGTTCTGTTATATCGTTTCATGTTTTCCTAATACATACCTTCATGACAGTATGTATAGTCACTGTTTTTCGATTTTTGTTCCTCAAGTAACGATCAAAGTTCTTTCAGTTCAAATTTTAACACTCATGACCCTTTGCAAAGTTTGATGGCATTTACTTTGGATAATGAACGATCCATTTACAAAAATGATAATCTTTGTTCTTTTGACTTTCTTTTTAAATGTCATTCTTACGTTTTGGCTTTGTTTCTCTTCATTGCTTGAAAAAAATCTATCTTTTAACTCTGTACTCTAGGTGAGACGTAAAATGAGACGTTTATGTAAATTCATTTTGAAGCAATGATAGATCAGTGGCAGTTACATCGAATGTCGTTTCAAACTGACGATGGTCTTTGGTTCCAATTTTACAATGAGTTTGGTAAAGGAAAGCATTTTTAGGGAACCATAGCATGGTGGTATTGTACTTTGTAGGCTAGCTACCATCCTCATGTTGAAGATTTGTCACCAAGTATGTTTTCCGTCTGGTTGTAGGCTTTGTTAAGATAGTCAATGCATTGCTGTTACTTTTAAATTCATTGGTGACGATAGCCACTAATAATGAGGTGGAAGGCCTGCTTGACTGCCTTCTGATGTCTTTAAAAATTATAATGATTAACTAAATAATTTTCCTTACTCCGTGTTCACTGGTGACCCATTTGTTTTTCTGGTTTAAATTAACATAAACCACAAACATTGTAAGGAAAACCGCTAAACTTAACGTATACGTATGACGCCCATTTTCTGACCCTTTTATGCCGTTTTGTTTAGTCATGGATTAACTATTAATAATGGCGAGTCGTAACAAATCTATCTCACCAAAAATATAAAACTTTAAACTGGTGTTTTAGCCATGTTAAAGCGTAAGTTCTATTGATGATCTTTAGTCTGAGTCTGCCTAGATAACATTGTCTTCGCAAATCATCGTTATCACAGTTAATTCATATTCTTGTCGGCCCCTTTTACCAATTGGCCTGATCTTTTGCATCCTCAATTGACTATATTATCCCTTCACGTTTTGAACCCACGCTTCTTGAGTGTCTCATCGAAGTAATTATCATTGAACCTCTCGTTCTTGCAGATTTTAAATGTATAGCTTCTAAAATATTAAAATTAATTGTCTTCGACTCGACACTAAATATTAATAGAACCCAAAGACGTGAAACATCCATTCTATAGTAAGGTAAGTATGGATATAGAAAAATTCGAGATAAATTTCCAAATTGAGATAAAATAGCTGTATTGTAATTTGTAGTTCGCTTATTAGGAAAATTTAGGACGCAGTACACGTTTGTGCTCATTTCATTAGAACATTATCTCGACTGATTGTAATTCTTCTACTCCACATTATCTACCGTCATAAACTGAGGTTTTAGTATACTGCGATACGGGCTATTCGGTTTTAGGGCCGGATTCATAGTTGAGCGAATTATAGCCGAGATGTGAAACAGTGTGTTGTGCAACATTTGGACCTACTTCCAGATGTTATGCTGCTGAAATTAGGCGTTCACAACTGAAATATTTATGGTCGTGTGCATTGACCACCCGTTTAAGATCGGGTTACATTTTCGGAATGCTCTCGTCTAAATTGGGAAATTCTTATTCCAATAGTACGATTTGTTTTGAACGGCAGACGTCTCGATTTATCATTGACGACGGCATGTCGCCTTTTTAAGAGAAACAGTTATTTATAAGGATGTTTTCAATAAATGAATGGTCAAGAATACAGTTACCTATATTATGTGTAAAATACTGAATGAATAACATTGCTATTTTATAATCTGCTTGTATCTTCTGTTTCTTATGCAATTGCAAATCAATAAGGTGGTTACTAGTTTATGTATTTCTAAATTATGTTTGTTTTCTAGTGAAACATTTAACAGGAGTTTTCACGTGTATAAAATTTCCGTGGTTTGTTTTAGAATTCGAGTAATACCAATAACATTGGCTGCTTCAGTTTCAATACACTCCGATTGAATTGGCTTTATTTAATCAATAATGAGCGGATATTTACATGGAAAACTAAAACCCATAATAGTCAGAAATAACTGTACAATTCATACTAGTATAGTAATATATACATAGTAATATAAATAATATAGCTTAAATGGTGGTGGGTAGGTTACATGAAAATATTTAAGCGTGTCTCGCCAATAAACGCTTTAGTTTGGCGAGGAGTTTGTACTTAGTATAAGAACTTACCTTTTTGTAAAAATTTAATTAAAAAAATAAAAAATAAATACGTTATTTTGTAAGAGTTATTCCTGTCGGTTACGTTTTATCGTTTTATAAGAAATACTTTTGATACTAAACACGCGTTCGCTTCGTACAATATTATCATGTTGTTTGTATTGGAAGGTCACGTTATTGCATATATAATATTGTAAGAAGGATATCTGCTCCAACAATATTCATCTAGAAGTTATATAATATATCTAGTGCTTTATCAAGTCGTACATCCTACTCAACTTTGTAAAATGATTAGATACATCTCATTATCTCCTCCCAACTTGGGTCTTCGTTGAAAATCCACATGATGAAACCACAGTTAAGTGGAAGTTTTTGATATCCTCTCCTCCTATCATCCTAGATACTGTATGTAGGTAAGTATTGTTCTTTTGGCTGCCTTATTGTTTAAACGTAGCGTTATTTTAATATTTGATAATTTAAAATCAACCTTAAATATTTACACAGAATAAAATACAATATTCATAAGTGCAAACGGCTTAAAAGGGCGTCGGCATTATGAAAGGGCGCGCTCAAAGGTGCCGCCCACCCTGACCAGACACAGCAATATCATACCCCATGCATACCATAACCACCAAAGCAATAAATTGATTTGCTTGTAACTAAGATTATTTTGATGTGGTTTTATTATGAGATACTTTAGTCCTCGCGTCTTCTACAGAAATAATTGCTACAGAATTTATTATACTGTCTACATGAGGCGGTCGTAGTCCGTTAAGTCTGAAGATCCCTTCAATGTTTGAAGAGGGGTCGTAGATAGTCAGGTCAACGTTCTAAAGTGTTCTGACGAACGTCTAGTTAATCCTAAAGTGATGTATTTACAGTACAAGTATGACAGATAAAGTCTTTTAATTACACGATGATAATTTTTTGCTTGGTGATAAAACATAGACAAATTGTGTTTTATTCACTAGTGACAACGAGGCAGGCGGGTCACCTGATGGTAAGTGACTACCGTCGCCTATAGACATTAGCAATACCAGGTGGACTGCCAACGTGTTGTACACCATATTACAATGCCTTAAGGGCAAGGGCAACTGGCTCTCAAGTGCAACTGCCGGAACACACCAACAGGAGCTTGGCGACAGATTTTCAACTTGAGGGTGGTAGCCAGCCAGTCGAGTACCACATAAGACCCTACCACGATGTTTTCCTTCACCGAAAGCTCAAGCTCATTGTAGGATTCGAACCCACGACCTTCGCCGCGGTATCCGACGTCACTTACCACTGAGCTATCATCGCCTTAGAGTATTATTATGTTTTGGAGTATTAGGATTTATGGGTTTCTTCAAATGATAACTTGAGATTTCTTTACATAACTTTAATGAAAAATTATATCGCAAGACACACAGCATTAGGTAATCAGCAAGAAAACCATAGTTTTTAAAAATCTTTGCTAAAAAGTAGCGACAACTAGCGACAAAAGTTGCCAAACAAAAAATATAATATTAAATGACAATATTAAACTTTTCAATTTAATACTGAGATATAGTGACTCTTATTGTCTCTTTAGATAAACAATGAAATGTACTTACTACTAGGAAACGAATAGATAATTAAGTAAGCGAAGAACTAGTCATTTATTGTATAACTACATATCCTAACTTAGGCCTGACTGAATAAACGGGATTAACGGTGAGTTTACGAAGAATCGTTATCAAGTCACTCATCATTCCCGGAGAATTATTGAAGATTAAGCAGGTGAAATGAGCTAAGATTGTCCCCCTTTAAACCAATTCCTGGATCTGCGCCTGAATATTTTGCGGACTCTTTACAATGCCTTGAAGCTAGATTCCTTTTCAACAACTCCCAACAGTTTCAATATATTGCTAGACCTAAAATCTGAGTTCCTACCTACCTAAGCATTGAATATTTATTCGTCCTAACTGAATATAGCAGCATAATTGTTCTTGGACAGGATTCTGTAGCATGTCTTGCAGGTGGTTTATAAAGCGTCGTAATGCAAGTCATTGATTTATGTAACATGGAATGAGATAGCCCTTTATTGTTGAATTCGAATCAAGATTACCCTATTATAAGACCACCCGCATGTGATTGTCGGCAACGGATTGCTATAATTATGTTCTACTTATACTAAGCGGACGCCCTATCGAATATAAAATACGTACTAAACCCAAAATCAGAGATAATTGTTAGCTTTTCTATCCAAAATAAATATTGTATCTACGTGGTAGCTTAAAACTAAGCACGTAATTACGAACGTCTTTACATATTTGCTTTCCACGGGTGGTCTGCACTACTTTGATATTTCTTATTTTACTCTTAAAATTTTATAGTTTTGTTATTTCCTTAAAACGAGGTATTGAACTTTAAAACTTGCTAGGATTCTTCGAAAATGAAAGTTGTCCGACATTTGTGTCTGAGACGTGCTAAAATTTGTCTCTGGGAAAAAGTCTCGATGTGTCTACATAGTTATTGAAAACAACGTTATGAATGCAGTTGTTAAACTCAAAACTCACAGTATTTTAAGCCGTAAGTGGTGGGCCATAACATTCATCAGTTGGCGATAGACGTTAATCGAAAGCTTTAGTTCAGGTTACATTGTATGTTCCCACGCGAAAAGTGCTCGTGTTGGTGGCAAGTGGAGAGATAAATATTTGTAGACTGCTCTTAACGTGTGAGTCTGACCTTGCCGATTCGGAAGTCTTGAGAAAAAAAATACCTAAATCTTTATTCTAAACATTTCATATAAATATGCTATCATGTTCCAAAGCTTCTAAAATAATTCACATTATTAGATATTCAGAAGCGAGTCTTTTAGAAACTCAATCAAACTGTACGACGAATGTACCGGTGGTGTTACCCTTTTCGAAATTAACTCTGTGCAAAGAATTTAATTAATTTAAACGACAAGCAAGGACCCAGACGACGTCGTCAGTGGCACATGGCGGGCGCCTGGGTGCTGTGTCCCGACGAAAATAGATAGTCGGCTATTTATACGGTGCGCGTATCCGCTTGGCGCACGCGCACTGCGTCCTGCGTCCACGCAGTGAACACTACTTGCAGTATATGGCGCCTCTGAGTTGGAAGGCATACACAGATTTATTATCATTCCTATTCATAATATAATTATTAGCATTGATTTACACACATTGGGAGTTTTCGGGATTTCGTTGAAAGCCTATCTATTAAGATAGGCTTTCAACGAAACCGGTAATAAATCATCAATCATGATTGAGGTAGAAAGGCGATGGAAAAAGAAAAGGGTGGTAAGCACCAAAGCTATTAGGGAAGATCAATAAATTACTTGATGTATACATATTTTGGAGTCAGGTGTTTGTGGTATCCAACACTTCTCTATGTGAGACAGACGCACGCAGAAACATTTTGCCGGTACAGCTTAATGTAAATGTTGTTTTTTTTTCAAGGCGATATGAATACATTTATGTCCAACTCTTATGGTAGAACAAATACAAACAAGTCGCACCCAAGCGCAATGATGTAACAGAGGTGACGCTATATGTCGTACCTATTTATAAAGCTGCTTTAAAAAATTCGGACCATTTTAATTTGTGATGGCATTGAAAACATTTAACATAGTTTTGGTGTTTGCTCATTTATGCGATTTTTTGGCTACTGAGGAATCTGTAAATTATTAGACAGACATCTTTCTGTATCTGTGTTAGAATGGAATCAAAAAAATTGTGAACAATAAAACAGGATATTATCATTTCTAACTGGTATTACAAGATACATTATTCTCGGAGTCGATTAATTTTCGTGTAAGCGTTTGGTCATGTCCACGATCGACTCTACAAATAAAGCGCTATGTGGGTCACGGTTGAACGTGAACCTTGTTGGATTATTTCGTACCTTTTTCTCGATGATATCATTACTTTGAATTATAAACAAACGTTATTGATACTCATTGCAAGTTGCATTTGTCAATTCAAACAAGAAACTGGAGCCCCATTTCAGCTGTTCTTCGAAATATGTACCACCAAAGGTGAAATAGCGTATTCATTACAACGATATTGACTAGAAGCACTAACGTAAGCCGTGCAAGTTAAAACTGAGACAATCATTTAACTCACTCCAAGATTATCACTGCAAATTACAAGTCTTTGTGTCCTTATAAACATTAACTATAACTAAAACGTGGTCAATCTCTGTTCAGATTGTTAACCTGCCCTTATTTTTGGAAGACACGACATGAACAATCAGTTAAATATACATTCGTTGTGCAGTATCTTCTTAAACAACAATGCGTTCGTCACGCTCCAATTATTGTGATGCTATGAATCAATCTGTCTTCCACACTTTATTCATATTAATGAAGGCTTATTCTCATGTAAACCCTGATCTTTTGTTTCTGTAATAATAATGATACCTCGTGACTTAAAGCCGTAAAATTTTGTTGTTATGGGAAATGGACGGTTATAAGCGTGATGGGCCAAATGTTCCCATAGACTTGCTTGATCGTTCTGCTTCTTCTTTACGTGAAAACATTTGGATTTATATGTAATTGTTAGAAAGTTGGAATGTTTTGTACGATTGTAAATAAAAGTTGTTTAACATGTGCAGATTGCTTGAGAGCGGTGACACCTGGTCAATGTTTTAATTGCTGTGATGCTCAGGCAGTATCCGATTTTCCTGCACTACTAATAATACAAATAATAGCTAGACGTACTATTCATCAATAGGTACTGACGTAAACTATCGACTTTGTACAGTTAATTCCGACATTCAATGTATTATTAACGTTTAAAAGTCCCGCATTTTATTCAATTGGCGCCTGTAAATGCACGCTTAATTAATTTGCGTAAGCGCAGGGAATCACAATAGCAGATGGCTGAACAGCTGGCAGCCATATTGGATTGCATATAGGTTTACTAGTGTCGTCAAAATTATTTTGTAGATTCCGTTGCGAGTGTAGTATACATACATGTAATTATATCTCAATGCTCATGGCATCTTAAAGATCAAGATTAATCAAGAGTTTAATAATGCACCATAAAACGCTTCTTGGCACACATGAATGACATTCCAATGTCCCTCTTTCATAAATCTTTCGGAAGTTTTTGGTCATGTCTGAAGAATTGTGTTACATTACAAGTACCCAGTCAAAGGTTAACAACTTGATTGGCCAAGATGGCGATTCGCAAACGTGCTAAGTGGATGATGACGGCTCGCTAAACCCTCGCCTATTTTAAAAGTGGTTCCAATGAATAAGTATCTTCCTACCAATTAAGGAATTTAAAAGTGTACACAAGGAAAAATCTATAGTATTCCCAACGGCTGAAGGGATGGTGTTGTCTCGTGAGAAAAACTTTGACTATGAATAAATCGAACAAAAAGATAAGATAAGGTTTATAGGTACCAGCTTGTTGTGCTACTTTCTACATACGCCATAACTACGTTTTATCATCTGTCAAACATTTGTTTAGCCGAGATTTCTTGCAGCAATACCATTGCTGATTGCATTAACTCAATACATATTCAATGTACAAATTATTAGGTCTTAATCAAAAGCATGGGTTCGTTGTCCTCCCTTAAGCTGTACTTTAAATTTTATGCTGCGGCTTTCATTCAAAATGCTTTTAAGAAACAATCACGTGATTCGATTCGACTTGTTCGAAAGTCGGATCATCAATACGCACATTATTTAGCCAGCCCACGCTAATGTTACCGCGGGTATATAGCGCCTTAGTAATTGTTCTATCAATGTTAATTGCAGTTCTACCGTCGGTATCCATCTAATTCGTGTCATGGGCTGACCTGGCTAGACCCGTTAATGGAGAAATTTATTAGCTGGAATATGGTACAGTCACCGGTTCGTAGATTTTACAAAATAATGATAGGCAATCTCTCTAACAGATGCCAGGACGTGCTTAAACGGTACCAACTCACCTGTCCTGTTAAATTCTGCTACCGAATGGAACATTTCAAACGAACATAATATACCATACCAGCAAAACCCGTCCTGGTGGAGATAAGTGCTCTTAAACGATTAAAATTCATTGCATTAGAATTTATCTAGTCATTTTGCATATTGATCTCGTTTATAATAAGCGTTCAATTTGTCTCGTATACTAGTTTAGAAACGTCTATATTTGACAAAAGTTATAGGCGAGAACTTGGCTTAGATCCAACGAATGAATCATGAGTTAACTTGCGGACTTTCTTGAATGCAATTGCATTACAATACATTTCACAAGTGCAGGGTTCAATGGTTGCATTTGTTTAAGAATGGGCGACTACTTTCGCTAGTTATTCGCCCACAGTACGAGCCCACAAGTCAACAGAAGTGGGCGATTAGGAAATCGATATGCTAATTACTGCCATCTGAATGATGCTTCAAATCAATAGAATCTTAATGATGCCAAAACCTTTCGTTGTAACAACAGATCTCTACTTACTTTTATTTAATGTAAATTTTCGTCTTTTTCAGGTAAAGGTGAGCTATTAATTGAACGAATCACGGTATTTTACCGCATGGTAACTGTATGAAGTCACGGATGAAACTAGAGTAAAAAATTGTAGCTTTTAATTTTAAAAAGTGCTCATTTTATTTTTGTTGACTAATAGCACGATACGTAGATCTTGAGAGGATTTATAATTATGACTTATTACTATCGATGTGTGGTATTTAATCCGCTTTCATTTGAACCCAAAGAAACATTACTTATACGAGCATAAAATAATAACATCCTACTATCCTACTTCCTACTAATATTACCTATAAATGCGAAAGTATGTTTGGATGTGTGTGAGGATGTGAAGATGTTTGTTACTCTTTCACGCTAAAACTACTGGATGGATTTTAATGAAACTTGGTAAACCGGTAGATCATAATAATATACTGGAATAACATATAGGATACTTTTTATCCCGGGAAAATATAAAATCCCTCAGGAACGCAGGTGAAACCGCGGGGCGGAAAACTAGTAACAAAATACGCTAATATGACCTGATGAGTATAATCCATTGTCCGAGAATGATTTAATCTGGTCTATGATTTATCAAACTTTTGTGTTTTAAATCCGCTTCTAAAAAGAGAGCTTTCACTTTGATGTCCGCATCCGCATCCCACACCTTTTATTTTAAATTAATGTTAATAACTAAATAAGATTTAATCGCACCTATTACCACATTTGATACATCTAATTTGTTACTAATAGTAATTTGGGTGGTAACGTGTTAGAATTCATTTTATTGGTGGTCATTCGATTAGCGATTACAATTAATTAAAGATTTAGGAATCGTATTGAAAACCTTCTGGTTTTTTCAATCTTCAAGGTGAACAAAGCTGTAAGGCTAATCTAATCTTTTATGACACAATTCGAATCGAATCGTATGTTAGGAAACGCTGGGAGGTTTTGTCAATGAAAATTATTCAATGAATGGACATCAGACATTCTTATGTGAACGCGTGGCCCTTAGATTTGTCGGCTTGCGTGGGCGCTCTTAATTTGTTCGTCATAGTTTTTCTATCAATGATGTTAATATTCATTAATTGTACTATTTATTTATTTATTGGAATTGCCAATGCGTCATTTATTAGTAGTACATATTGTGGTTGCACGTAACGTAATGTTTCGCGGTCACTGACTATTATGTTTACGTCATCATATTTTATGCTTGCGTGACTATTAATTTGTGTCACGTTCATGGTTTTGAGGGTAGCGCTATGTCGGCTCGTCCCCAAAGTAACTCGAACACGCAAAGCTTTAGTAATGACATCCGTCCTGTTGTTTCAGATGACATTTCTTATAAGTGTGGAACATACATTTGTCACGTTGCTACGTTGTGATTGTGACACATGACCACGTGTGCCATTGTTCTGCGTCTGCCTCTTCTCATAGTTTCGTAATCACTGATGTATTTCACGCTTTCTTCCTTTGTTTTACATCGTTAAACATCTGTTTGTTTACATTATGGTTCATTTGTTCTAGTAACGAGTAGAGATTAGTTGATAGTAATTTTCTATTCAATTTAACATGTATTGTGTGTGAGCGTAAACTATCCGGACGTGGGTTGAACTGGTTCACGTAACCCGCAACCAAATAGGTTAGCTCTACCCATTAAGCTAAATCAATTCCCATCTCTAAAGTTTCTTTATAAAGTTGTAGCGGTTCTGCGGACCGGTATCCGTTGTCGAACTCAACCTTCGTTGGAAAACCTTAAGAGTGACACGGGACATTCAGTCTTGAGGTTACAGTTATAAAATTCCAAATTTATTATCACGGCATCAAGTAAGTAGTGCGATTGTATTGACCACTCCAATATATACAATTACAAATATGAATCCAACCTCCTAGTGATAAGATCTGTTCTCTCGTGACCGCGTGTGAGATGTCTTTGCCGATAACTTAAAATTTATACCATGATTACCGTTCGATTGTAGTACGGTTTATTGCTGTCGGGTATCGATTTGTCGTTTATTACTTTTTACGTATCTTGATTATTTTAACAAAGCGAAGAATGGCTTTGTTCCGTTCTATATTGACAATAAGGCATTCGGTAGTTGATGCCCGCCCACCTCACGTGCGAATACCAGGTTCAGCCCACGTATACTACTACGCTGTCGTGCTTTGCATGTTGTTTTTACGTTTCTATGAAATGTTATGAATTCAACATGCAAATGCGTCTCAGATTTTCAGCCTTGGATCTGTTGGAATTATAAGCTGATGATAACCTTACGGTATCATATTGACATAAAATAAATTATACTTTTTAAGCATGCAACTACAATAGTAGCCGCAAATGAGGTAAAATTATGCAAGTATTATAACAGATAATCATGACGGAATAAAGTTGAAGGCAACTAAGGTCAACCTTATCTTTAGCTATGAGTAATACAAATGTATTTTTTATGCCACAAGTCTGACAAGCAAGCGGGTCACCTGATGGTAAGTGACTACCGTCGCCTATAGTCATAAGCAAACTTTGTCGACCTTTTTACAATGCCTTAAAGGTTGCTTTCAAGTGCAACTGCCGGAACACACCAACAGGCTTGGCCGTTCGAGTACTACAAAGTACCACTGTGCTGTGTTATCCCACAGTGTTTTCCTCCGAAAGCTCAAGCTCATTGTAGGAGTCGAACCCACGGTATTCGCCGCGGTATCCAACGTCACTACCACTGAGCTATCATCGCTTTAAAAGGCATGCCTTCTGTAGTAGGCATGCGAAACGTGCAATCACTTGTAATGGCAGTGACTGACGCAAATTCAGTTACATTGGTCTAAGTGAAGTGCTATTACCTACATCAAAAATAACTGCATAAATGGCACCTTCAACATTCTAAAACCATGGCATTATAATAATAAGTGACTAGTATTTTGCGGCACCTTAAAATTTGTCCTCAATACAGAGATATGTTGAAACACAGGGAATATTGGAAATAGAACGCATTAGCTTTGACTGCGCTCTTTGTTAACACCCACATTGTGCACGTCCATAACATCAATCAATCAAATAGCAGCAATCGACGTCCATATCAATTGTGCTGCGCGAGGTTGTTACATATATTGGCTCTTCCGACTAATTATCCTTGAATTTTAAAACACTTTTTTTACATATCGTAGAGCAACTTAGCGGACTCCAGATAAATCTCAAAGATCTTATGTAACTATTTATCTATTCGCATAGCAGGGCGGCCTATCTTTGCCATAGCATTGCTTCACAATGATCAGGTGCTGTAACATCGCCTCCGCGACGGAAGCAGTGGGCGGCGCTCCGGGGCATGCGCCTACGCAACTCCGATTATGTCACCTATACCTTCACATCATAAAAGGACAGATGTGCGGATTCATAGTAACAATTACTGTGGCTAGCTATTCTGTACGAATCTATACATATATTAGACAGATAATCGCCGAAAAATTCCAGTTCCCATACCAAATTTCGTCTCGACATTCTCAGGGCGGTCGTTAGTTGTTATTTACGTACATTATCATCACGATACCATCCATATGAACCGTTCCGAGAATAACATTATTTCACCGAAATTATTTTTAATTACACACAGTTAAAAGCAGTTCGTAATGATTTATCTCGTAATAATCATCTGAAATTAAAACTTACCTACCTGCTGCACCTGTTCACTCTGGTGTTTTAGACACGCGTTTACTGTGTGCGATCATACGAATAGCTATTTATATGCATCAAGCAAATAGATATGCGCTTCATCCATTAACCAACAGTAGCGGTTCATAGTAAACAAACAACGGAAGCAGCATCGGACTTTGTGAAAGCTTTGGACATTGAATTGCAACTCTTTTTATATGGAAATATGGTTTAATGTTAAAAGTTTTGGGAAAAATGGTCACAGACTTAATCTCAAAGCGGATCTGGGTATTTGGTACGTGTGTCGTAGGTACACCCACCCAAACATTCAGATCAAAAGGCGTGCCGCAGGGAGCGCCTTAGGACAGCAACTATTTATTGTGCATTGAGGATACCAAAATTGAATATTGCTAATACCGTACGAATCGACAACTTCAAGTTAAATGGCGATACATAAGTATAAATAATCATCAACTTTTTTATCAGTATGCTGTCAAATCTGATATTGGTAACCGCAAAGTAAATCTTAAAATTAAACAGAGCCACAACACACGAGACTCGCATACGCGTATTTGCCCCTGTTTGTTTAACGAGACCTCTCCGCTAGATTTATTTACTAGTAGTAAAGATAACGGTTAGTTTAATTACTTTGTCTGTTTTATGTTTGCCATGCATACTGTTTAAAGTAGTGTAAGCATTAACGGCTCGCACTAAGCTGTAGTAATCTGAAATGGAACGTGATATCCGCTGATCATACTAGTGCATTTGTCTACAATCTCTGGTATCACTAGCTAGCCGTGGCCTAGTTTCATTGGATGCACATACTTCCTGTTAACTTAGGTTCGGCTTCAAATGGGTCAAACGTTGTAGATTTGTCGCATTGTGGTCATAAAAGATACATTTACTTTGCCAATTGGTTTTTACAGCTTCTTTTTGTTGCATCACATCGTCTGTTTTATAGGTTCCCTATTTCGTTTTCTTGGGATTAGTAAAATCACCTTTAACTCAATTTGTAGTAGTTATGTTCGTTAGATAGAATCACCTGTTTTAAGCTTCTAAGAAAGGAACTTGAAGATTAAAAATTTCATTTGATTTACTTCTTACTCAATGTATGAAATAATTGATTGGAGTACTACAATCTACTGTATGCCAGTGCCTACTTCAACATTCCTGGACAAGTAAGCATATGATAAAGATACGAACTCAGTACTCGTATTCGTCTTATTTACACTAACAAAATTATCTATTTGAATCATTTTAAATGGCTGCGGAGATTATTTAGCGAGTCAATCAAGCGGTTCCAGCCAGCAATAAAGTCTGTGAGGCGCCCTACATTCATAATTTATAATTTAACGTTCCAGATATTGGACTAAGCATGCCTATTTGTTAAAGTTGCAACCGTAAATTGCCGTCCATACATGCTTATTAACTCTACATAATTACTCTGGCTATTGCATCGTAACATAGTGAATCGAATAAATTACCAAAATTAAGAGATTATGAATATTAGTGACGGTTCTTTAATTATTATTAACGTAATTTAGTGCGTTTATGACTTTAACACCTGTCCTTCCTTATGGATCTCTGAGAACAGATTAACCGCTTACTATGTCAAATTAGTGTTATAACCGTTAGTAATGTTGCGTTACTAATTCCATATTTATGACAGTATTGTACGATGCATTCAAAGGTGGTCGTGGCCTGGATAAAAATGTTCTTTCTTGTTATTATCGACTTTTACTTTATCTTTTCTGTGCAGTTTCTTGTCTATTTTAACATCTTTGATGGACTCTTTAGCCGTATTACACTTTAAAATTGTTGCAGCCCAAGTGCCTGCAACTCTGTTGATGGAATGTGCACTGTGCATTGTGTGACTGTGTTAGTTTAGTTACTAAACTTTAGTACAACACATGCGTCATACATAACTTTTAACGTAAATATACCCTTATGCCGAGCTGTCAACACATTATACTGTCGAGACGGCGCAGGAGCTGTCTGCCGCCTGAAATAAACTATTTTGTCCCACATAAATGTCGATAACGCCAAGAATAACTATCCAGTTAGTCGGAGAAACTTGCAAAACAATATCCCATTATTTTAATTATTGCAAACAATTATTGCAATTTTTTTTTATTTTTTTTTATGTCAGTAGTGACAACGGGGCAGGCGGGTCACCTGATGGTAAGTGACTACCGTCGCCTATAGACATTAGCAATACCAGGGGGACTGCCAACGTGTTGTACACCTTATTACAATGCCTTAAGGGCAAGGGCAAGTATTGTTTTTCTACACATTTTTTTCTTTCAATCGCATCTTTCCATGGTCTAATGAAAAAAAAATTAGATTTTCCCTAAATTGCTTTAAGATATTTAATCCAGGTTTAGAATTTCCGTCTAGAGATCATGGAATGCATTCTCCTGAAGGTAACATTACAATGAATCGATTTACAGTCGCCGTGTGCAATCGGATTGAACTCAAGTAAGGCGTGTATACTATAAAAGTATCACATTGGCGCCTCAACATTGAACACAATCGACCATAAATGGCACAACGCAAGTTGCCACTAGAATTAATAATTAATCCGAAGAGATACGAATAAATAAATGAGTGATCATTAAAATGATTTCAAAATAATTACTACAACATCATTTACGAATGCGTTTTGATTATATTAACCTTTTTGCAATTCTGCTTACAAGCATCGACCATGTATGTATTTACCATGGCTATAATTTTCGACGAGTTAAGAAGTAATCCTAATTAGATTACTAACTTGCATGCAATTATCTATGTACTGTGAATTAGAAAGGTTGTTCCAGCTCCTTTACATGATGAAAACATGTTACCAACAATGGTGTTTTAGAATCAAAAAGTAACTCTTGTACAAGAAATCGCATTACGTGACCTGGGAGGTAAAATATCGAAAGCCATAGATGCCGAACGCGTCTCACCAACTTGCCGGAGAACAAATATGGTCATAGACGCTGCTGGAGTTGAAGAAGCTATCTATGTGCATTGTTACTGGTATTATGCGAGATAATGATCCTAGCAACATTATAGTCTCTGCCATTTATAAGCTGCCTTGTGTATATTTATTAAGATTTCCTGCATAATTCAATATATTAACGATCTAATTGAAAAGAAACAACACTATAACGATGTATTTTATGAAATGAATTAAAAAGAACATGTTTTCGGTATAATCATTCGACATTGGCTTTAAAAATGAATTAAATGGCCCAAAAGAACAGCTGCAGAAATATTATTGCATTCGTGCTAAAAAATGTTTCACCTTTTTTTTTGTGAGTCATGCGTATTACTGTACAGTGCAGTATCGATGGTGTGACGTCATTAAAAAGTATTAATCTAAACACCACTACAAATGAAATGAAATGTTTATTCATCCAAATAGGCCTTCACAGACGCTTATGAATTGTCAGACTCCAATGACTCTAATGCACGGTTCGGAAGGTTGCTTTTGCTGAGAAAAGCCGGCAATAAACTCAGCAATTACCAATTACAAAGTACTGGTAACCAGAAATTATTCGCAAGTTGCATTGCGAATAACTTCTTCTTTGGTTATATCACGCCAATGACATAATTTTTAAGTCTTTATTTCTAGGGAATCCTTTGTTTCTTTAGATTTTATAATAGTGACCATTTCACGAGTCACCTAGGTGTTAAAATTTACGAGACAGTAAAGGACAGTCATTAAAAACCAATGATACATACATAACGTCTAGTACCAACCTCCATGGGATGGAGTTTAAAGTTCAACGTTTGAATGTTCGTACCGTTGGTGGTCGTTTATCCATTCTGTTTTTTTATTGTTGTGAAAGTGCTGCGTCGATGTTTTAAGTGTTTATTTTATATATCGCGTGGCATTCTGCTTGTCAGCACTAGTTTTGTACTTAGCTTTTATTTGAACCCACCTAGGGTTACGTTATATCCACCGTTTGCAAACTGTATAAAATTTTCCTGATTTCTTGTAATATTGAGTTATATCGAATCTGTTTAGTTGACAACAGTTAGTCAGTGTATTGAACTTGAAAACTCACTGTAAACTATATCAGCTAATAGCGTTTTTTCTAGCGCGCCGGTTATGAGTCACACAGTAGATAATTAGATACCTACATTACTATAGTTTATTCGTCTGACGATGCCCCTCAAACCAGCTCCGTGACTCACGGCTCAACGGAAGCAAAACAAATGCTCACGACTGAAGATAACCAGAATCTCTTGATCTCCCATGACCTTACGTTCCCGGGTGTGAAAGGTTCAATGGAATCGATATGCAACTTAAACCGCTAAATCGTGCTCGAAGTTTATGACGTCACGGGACTCGTTTTTTTTACGTTAAGATAAGTTACTGTATCTGAACAGGACGAAGTTTTGTTTTATTGTACAATCCTTACAATGTGTTTAACATTCTGAGAATATTTTCCTTGTCATTGTCAAGCACATAGCAGCTTAATTTGTCACTGACGTAGAAAATATGGTTTTTACGTTGTATCACCTCAACACATGGGCACGACATCTAAACAATAACCTATTCTATATTAAAAATAAATTGATTCATGACGTTTATTACAGAATAGTTTCATTATTGAATGTAAAATATTTTACAGTTTACAAAATGTTCATATTTCTTTCCAGAATTCAAAAAAGATTGGTCTGATCACGCCCTCTGGTGGCCAACGCGCAACAAATGGCTGTCTCGTCCCAAACACACCCTGGACCAATATGGCGTCCACGCAGACGCTGCACTCCACTTCACACCGATGCACAAGCCCCTCAGAATCCAGCTACCGGATTTACGTTACATAGATTGCAAAATCGACTTCTCTATTGACACATTCAGCGCTGTTATGCTGCTTTGTAAAAGTCTTGGTAAGTAATATCGACTGTATCAATTCTTATAAAAATCCATCCAAGTTTTGATTTCTTCGTCATTAGTCTATGATAGTGGTAGTGACGTCAGATTCTACAATGAGCATGAGGTTTCGGTGAAGAAAAACATCGCGAGGGAATCATAATAGGGTGATTATTTGTCGCCATGCACCTTCTAGCGTTTTCCAGCAGTTGAACTTGAGAGCCAGTGCCTTCCAACACTATCAATCCCCTGGTATTACAAGTTATAGTCTTATCAGACTTCTGACGAAAGAAAAACCTTTGTAGTACCTAGCAAATGATGGTAAATAATCCTCTATTGGGTTGGGATCTTGGTATTTCACAATCGTGAGAACATTACTAGTTATGACGTCAGGAAGCTGTCATAATGAAAGAACCCGCAGGGAGCACCGCAGGAGGTTCTCCTAGGCATCTATGATATTTTAATGGCACATATCGTTTAATGGCTTTGCACTTTGAAACTGTTTATCTCGTTTACGACTTGACATGCTTCGAGCTATAAAACGGAGGCATCTAAATGTCACACCGGTGGTTATATACCAAACTTAACTCTTAAGAGTTTTATTGAGAATCGAACAATGCCGTTGATCGTAAATTACAGCCAGTGTGAAATGCCCACACAATCAGATTGTTTTCGAAACTTAAACCGAGGCTATACTGTCTAAACTAAGTTTACAGATTGAAGTTCCTGTAACGAATACAATATATGAATTCTCACTGCCAATCCCATTTTAAAACTAACTATTAAAAACCTGTGATGATTGTCCAGGTATACGTCATCCAGAAGAACTATCACTATGCTACCCGCTAGAGCAGTCGCATCTGAAACAGAACTATCAAAACTTGAAGGAGGCGAAGAGGATAAAGTCTGCACCCGACACAAACACTTTCATAGCGGCCACGAGAGGTTCTTCAAACAGCTTGGACAGATCGAACGGGTGTCCAGCGACGCCACCGCCTCCACGCTCACTTTCTGCTACTCCCATCACTTCACCACAGGTGAGGTTATCTAGTAGCTAAATAGGCGTATCTGATAGTCAGTTTAATAGCGTTTTTGTACCTATTTCTTATTGTTTGCCAAAAGATCTAAAGGAAAATTACATTAAGGGGTGATTGAAGTGATTGATTGCTTCTGGAAAATCCTGTCTGAGGCTTAAATCGTACACCTGATTAACAATGTTCCAAAAATGTTGCAGACAACACGCTGCGCGGCTGTTTAACATCTGATACGCATAAAATATAAGCTAGACACTTTGTTGCACATTGTTTAGAATCTTAATTTTAGATTATATGTGATGTTAATCGCGCCTGATTAATATGGCTGGCGAGTTTATTTATCGTTGAACTTTTAAATTATGGTTCGGTTTGAGTTACTTTACCCAATCAACTAACCAGATGTAATCGATTTAAATGCAATTCTAAGCACGTCCATAAAATAACAGTTAGCCTTCTAGGGAACAATTAAAATCAATATTGCGCATAATCCTTGTGTAAGATAGTCAACAATAGGGATGTTAACTGACATAACAAATCTGCTTCTTCTTCAGCTTGAATTAAATGTCATAACGATAGAAAATACGGAGTTTTGCAAGAAATACTGGCCTGTGACGTCTTAAAATAATAAACCATCAAAATATCCACTCTGCTGTGAAATTATCAATTAAGAATCATATAAAGGATAAGAATTGGATAAATGATTAAGGTATTCGCAATTTGCGAGTAGGTACTTAGATATTATTAGGTGTTTTATAATTAGGCACTTAGTGTTAGATAATTTTCTTGAATATAACCAACGTCCATATATGCTATGTTGACGGATGTAAGCGAATATATGTGTGTAAGAGAGTCCAAAAATATATCTTTTGCTGACACGTAACTATCACCTTCTCACCAGTTAGTTTGGTATTAAGGTCCCGTTCCACCATTACAGAATGGCACCCTGCGTCGCTATGGAGGCCAAATACACAGCACACAGAGCGATGGTTCCAGTGATGGCGGCTACTGCAGCACACCGCCCCGAGCCGCCTCCATAGAGGCTCTGGATTCCTTCGCATCAGATATGTCCTTAGCCAATTCACCGCTAGAACCCGACAGTCAATCGAAGGACTCACTTTTAACGCCCAAGTCGCTGATGGAACGTGCTAGAATGAACGTGGGGTAATTCAAACATTCCTATTTAATGTATTACAGTTGCATTGCTATTCTTTTGCTGGTGTTAGTTTGAAGACCGCACCAAAAACTTTACCAATAAAATATAATACGTTATCCAGATGGCTGGACTCATCCCTATCCATAATGGAGCAATACGTGCGTGAATGGGACACTCTTCAACTGAGGTTCAAGTTCTACTCATTCTTCGACCTGACGCCGCGCGCGGCTGACGCGTCGCGTCTCAACCAGCTGTACCAGCAGGCTCGCTGGCAGATATTGAACCAGGAAGTGCATTGCACTGAGGAGGAGATGTTGTTGTTTGCTGCTTTGCAGGTGGGTGCTTCTGGTGTCTTTTAACTGGTATCTAGTTGGTGGGTGGGATTTTGTGGGCTCTAAAACATGTTATAGGAATTCCAAATAATGCAGTATCTGTGATAAAAAAAAATAGACTTTTACCTTCAAATTACTCTGAATCGTAACCAAATCAACATAGATTACCCCTTATTTACATTAATAAATTAGAGTATCATCATTATTTAACATGAAGATAAAACTGTATACCCCTTTTTCTCCTGTTTCGTAATCGAGTTTTTTTTTAGTAGCTATTAACAAACTTTTGTGTTATCAATAAAAATACGGAAAATTATAGTTTTCGTACAAAAAAAATTGAGCGAACACTATGTAGTTCTACTCTACGTTCAGATATTGAACATAACAATACATTTCCATTAGCTACAAATCGAGCTGCAGACCCTAGCGGGTGGTAGCGCGGAGGCAGCGGACGGTTTGGGAGGGTCCGTTGGTGCGGGCGCACACAAGGGCCCCGAAGACGAGATCGATGCCGCGCTGTGCGAGCTGCAGGCACAACTGGAAGGTGGCCCGCCGTCGCGACCGGACATCACACACGTGCCTGAACTAGCCGGATACATGAAGTATCTCAGGTAACAAACTTAATATTATATCTGCTCGTTGGTCCTGTTATTTGAATCAGGATGCTAGGGGAAGTCTCTAGATCAGGGTTTCTCAAAGTAGGGGTTCGCTATTCGACGGCAGGGGGTTCGCGACAAGATTTACGTAATAGTGGCTTGATGACTGGCAGGCACGTGCGGCATGATAGAAACTAAATACAGAAATTGACTTGATACCGAGTCAGAATTAAGGTTAAAATTGGCCAAAATTACTCCTGAAATTTACTCCATTTGCTGCTACCCTGCTCTAGATGGTTGAGCATCTTAGAGTTGGAATTCTGGTTAGTTGTAGGATGTTCGTTTGCTCGTTTGTCATTGTGCTGTTTTATTTAAGGTATTCAGGTATAGGTACTTAGGAGTGCTCCAGTATCATTGGAGAAATGGCAGCGAATTTCGTACCGATGCGTTCTACGGGTGCGGTATGACCTGCCGTATACCTCCCTCCTTGGTACTTTTATAGGGTACAAGTACAGGATCGGTTTACCCGATTGTTTGACCTAACGAATGATAAATAGTTGTTCATCTTAATGAGTACTTCCACCCGAGTTTTATGTCATCCTTTTTCTTCTATTCAAGCCCATCACACACATAGCTATAATATATATTTTGTCTTCATTTCATTCGTCTGTATATAAATATGCAATAATATAAATTACGGCATAAATACCTATATGTATATTATTGCGTGTGCGGTCACTCGTAAATTTGTATAGTAAATATATCGTAATATGCTTTGCTATGATTTATATTAATATAATATACATATAATATATATATTATAGCTACGTGTGTGATAGGCTATATGCTTTAATATATTTATTTCATCATTTATTATACTTTTCTAATAATTATTTCTTCCATTATTGCATACGGCGCGGCGTTCGACATAGCAAGTGCAACAACGATTACTGTTCAATTGCGTAAGATTCGAATTATATATCCTTGGATTGTAAAAACCTTTAAATACGTCCTTTACTGTAGTTAATGACTAAAATATTTAAACTTGATCAACGCACTTGTACAGTACACTCTACTCTTACTAATATGTACGCATTGTCATTTTAACATTATTATTATTTTGTACAGTTAGTTATATAACATGCATTTATAATGTATATAACATTACGTAATATTGTATTTTTATCTGTTGAATACCACAGTTTAGGTAGAACTAATTAACACGCACAATTAAAACTAAATTATAATAATTTAGGTAAATTATTTATTTGACGAAAAATCTTTGTACCCCTTTTTCTCATCTGTTTGTCAGCCGACTCTTAATTTTTTCTTGTTTAGTAGTTATTGACGAGCTTTAGTGTTATCAATAAAAAAAAATCTAAAAATGTATGGTCAAAGTCCAGTGAACGAACACTAGTTCAGAATGTCATCTGATTTAAACATACTTGTTTTTTTTTTTAATATAATGAATAATATTACCTAACTAACTAGAGTTTCATTCATGATTTACTACTTGTTAATGTCTCTAGACCAAAACGCTTCACCCTAAAAGCGTACAAGCGCGCTTGGTTGTCCTGCCGTGATGGAATAATTCGCATACACTCGTCTCAAGACGCGGCCGCTAGAGGTGACACCCCGTCTTATGCTGTTGAATTGAGGGGAGCTGAGGTAAATTAGTTTCATTTTGTGCTGTATTTTAATACAGATAAATATCATTATTGATGACTTTGACGAGAAGGGTAAAGATTTCTCACAAAAGAAACAAAATGCTTGCATTAAATTAAAATAAATATTTATCTATAGGTAGGTTAGGTGCTAAGTAATAATAATATAATAAAGAGGAAAGATTTGATTGTTTGTTTGTTTGCATTGAATAGGCTCTAAAACTACTGGACCGATTTGAAAAATTCTTTCACCATTAGATTTTCATTTTCATTCATCAGGGATAATGTAGCTTACATTATCCCTGATGAACATAGGCTATATTTTGTCCCGGTAAAAGATAAGATCCCACGGGAACGCGGGTGAAACCGCGGGGAACTAATGATTATAAGTTACCACTTGTTGCCAACTTTTGGGCGCACCCGGGAAAAAAGAGATTACGTCATTTCTGAAGTGAAAACTCTATAGGCACGTATGACTTTTTTCTAAGGATTTTTCTTGGGAATCACGAGATTAAGTGACATTGCGGATAATATTTTACTATTTTTTGCTTACACACGTTAGGGGCCTCTTTAGCCTAGGGCCCCTTATCATTGATACGGCGGTAGGTACGCCCCTGTGTCACAATATGGAAGATGTTTGTATTTAATACTCTGACTAAATTGTGCATTTAATTACATTATTTCTCACAGTTTTCTTTTATAGCATAGTGAATGATATTGTTTATGGTGCAGGTAACCCCGGACGCTCACCCAGCTTCAGGCAGATACAGCATCAAATTGGAAGTACCTGCCGAGGATGCCATGCACGAGATGTGGCTCAAATGCGAAAATGTACGTATTTTACTCAAAATTGTTATTTTACCTTACGTACAATTATTATTCGGTTAATTTTCCTGTTATTTACCGTCATACTTTTAAAAACATTAAAAGTATTGGAATTTTCCTGTTAAATACTACCTACAAAAGTTATACAATTTTGATAACATTCAAAAACAGGATGTTGATAATGTGTTCTTGTTACTCGTACCTACAATATGCTTACGTAATTTAACGATGTTATTAAAATAAACATTACGATGATAGCTCAGTGGTAAGTGACGACGGATACCGCGGCGAAGGTCGTGGGTTCGAATCATACAATGAGCTTGAGCTTTCGGTGAAGGAAAACATCGTGAGGAAACCATAGCACGGTGGTAGGGTATTTTGTAGTACCCGACTGGCTGGCTACAACCCTGAAATTGAAAATCTGTCGCAAAGCACCTATCGGTGTGTTCCGACAGTTGCACTTGAGAGCCAGTTCCTATCTAGGCTTTGTGTGCTTACCACATTCGGCCACATCATCACTCACCATGGTGAAATTGTAGTCAGGCAAAAGCTTACCCAGAATTAAAAAAATACATCCCAACCTATTTCATATTACGCGTCTCAAATTAATCACATGTTATACCAATCGATAAAAAGGTATTCGTTTAAAGTTATTGATCTATACTGTATGAGATTCGTAGCGTGGGCAAAGCATTTGAGTCCTCCTTAAACTTCAATTTATAAATGAGTAACAAATATCTTTACATCCAAACTATCATTTAATAAAATATAGCCTATGTAAGACAGTGATAATAGCTTCCATTGGTGAACGAACTTTTAGAATACAAACCTTACCTGTTTATATATTATAAACAGGTAAGGTATAAGGTATAATATGATTAGTAATGTTATATTATGTGAACGTTAAGGAGGATCAATACGCAGAGTGGGTGGCAGCGTGCCGGCTCGGAGCGCGCGGTCGCTCGCTCGCGGACAGCGCGTTCGCGAGCGAGGTGTCCGCCGTGCGCAGCCTGCTCGCACTACAACGACCGCAGCCCGGCGCCGCGCTCGACCACCACCACGTGCCGCACCTCGACCACCTGCACCCAGACAACTACCTGGCGCCCAGGTTCCTCAAGAAACTCAAGGGGAAGGTGAGACTATCATAACTGACTAGTGATGACCTCATCACTATCGCCACCTGGTGATAGCTCAGTGATGAGGTGGTGATAGCTTAGTGATGAGGCGGTGATAGTTCAGTGATGAGGCGGCGATAGCTCAGTGATGATATGATGGCTTAGTGATGAGGTGGTGATAGCTCAGTGATGATATCATGGCTTAGTTATCAGGCGGTGATTGCTCATTGATGATATGATGGCTTCGTTATGAGGTAGTGATAGCTCAGTGATGATATGATGGCTTAGTGATAAGGTGGCGATAGCTCAGTGATGATATCATGGCTTAGTTATCAGGTGGTGATAGCTCATTGATGATATGATGGCTTAGTGATGAGGCAGTGATAGCTCATTGATGATATAATGGCTTAGTTATGAGTCGGCGATAGCTCAGTGATGATAGCTTAGCGATAAGGTGATGTTAATCTCAATGGTAGTATTCAAAATGTTTCCCAAAGATCATCAAAATCATTTATTCTGTTGAAGGCCGTAAGCCGAGGACTTATGAAACTTTACAACCGGTGAAGATTTTTTAGGGTCTCTAATAAATCTAATTGACTTTAAGTACAGTTGATTAAACTGCCTTATCAATTGCATTCCAGTTCACACAACGAGTGCTAGAAAGTCACGCCAACGTCAAAGACCTACCGCTTCTCGAAGCTAAACTGCAGTACATCAAGACCTGGCAGAACCTGCCGGACTACGGTCAGACTTTATTCGTAGTCCGCTTCATGGGACACCGCAAAGATGAGATCATAAGCATCGCTAACAACCGCATCATGAGACTCGATCCTAACACCGGAGACCATATCAAGACATGGAGGTTTAGTACCATGAAGGTTTGTATTTTAGATTTTATTGCCTATAGAATTAGAATCAAAATTGATTGACAAATGTGCTGATGTTATGAATGTGTGATCTTGAACCTAGGGTTCTAACGATATATTAACTTTCAGGCATGGAACGTAAACTGGGAGATAAAGCACATGATGGTGCAATTCGAAGAAGGCAACATCATTTTCTCAGTACAATCGGCTGACTGTAAAGTGGTTCACGAATTCATAGGTGGATATATCTTCCTCTCTATGAGGTCGAAGGATGCAAACCAAACCCTTGATCAAGAGTTGTTCCATAAGCTGACTGGTGGATGGACGTAAGTTTGTCTAACCGCCGTTTAAATGTTCAGAATAGTGATACCATAAGATTAAATGTTTTGGTCGGATTCGGGTTACAAAAGTAGTTACTTGATTGCGTTGGTTTGTTTAATCTTATGGTATAAGTGACGGGGGCCTTGCAAAGTGCCTTGATATGCGACATATTGTGGTCTGTCTATTATAAATACCTATATTAATATATAAAGTTAGTTAGTTTGGATATATCTGGAACAACGGATCCGATTATGAAATAAGGTTACATTTATAGGCTGTTTTTCGTCTCGGTAACGTGGGTGAGGTCGCGGGATGAGCTAGTTTAAAGTTTATTGCCAGCTCCAATTGGTTATCTTTATTTTAATTAGTATGGATTCAACAGTTTTCTAACTTTAAAGAAAGAAATAATGTATAGTAGTTTTAATTAATATTTTTGTACCAAGAAAAAGCATTATCTTATCGACATAAATTTTATCTTTGATTCTCAAAAAAAAGGTCATAGGGATGAGTTTTCTCTGTCCCTCTATTTGATTCCTTTTGGGAGATGTACCAAATGGATTCTCTATGGTCTACTTATATTATGAAGATGACTATTGAGATCTTTTTAAATGTAGTGCTTCCAATGTTATATTGTAAATGCCAAATGTGACTTCGGCCACGGAATCTTGAATAGTAATGCTTCCATACATTTACATCACTTACTGTATCCAGAAATAGATTTTAAGTTTAAGCAATGGATTATGAGCTTTTAACATAGTTCTATTATTAACATATAACTAAATATCCTTTAATGAGTGCCATTAATATATCTACATTCATAATTAGTTTGTCTTTATGGTGCTTTATTATGGGAAAGAATGAGTAGTTTAAGAATGTTGAGTGGCCTTAACTTTTACAGAGATTATTGTCTTATATTTTTTATTCATTGTAAATAACATTTAGTTAGATTATTTCTAAGTTATTTTACATTAATGACAATGATTTAATAAAAAAAATCGCTTAAACATTGTATACCTAATATTGCAAAGATTTGACCACTAGTCTCTTTGAGATCGCATAAAATGCTGTCAAATGTATTTAAGTTTCGTTTTAAGTATGAGTATTAACAATTATTGCCTTATTATTATTGTAGAGTTATTGTACAAATTATATGTACACAATAATTGAATAATTTAGTATGTTTGTAAATGAATGTCGAAATAAATGTAAATGAATAACATTATGATGGGACTTTTATTTAATAAATAACTTCCTTGCATGTTCGTACACGAGATTATCATAAGAAAACCTTATGCAACTTTGTTATATCTTTTAAGACAGCTTTTATGATAGTGAGAAATATCCCGGCATATTACAGGGACCTTCATGACTAGAGAGCAAGCTCCTGCTACATCATTCACTTTGATTAATGAGCCAGTCTCTGACCAAACAACTTTAGGCTGTTCTTTGTCACTGCTGCCTCTGTACTCTTCTGCAGATAAAACATCTTGTATTAAATCTGTTTGTCCGCATACAGTTCTCGTAAAATATAGCAGCCTATCTCCTGCAAAAATAATATTTTTATACAAGTATTTTCAATTAATAATTCAATAGGCATTTGAAACTAAAAGATATGTATTTACCTAAGTTACACACAGCATTGGGCGGGTTTGTAAAATTTGCAATCATCTCTAAATCCTTATCAACACCAGGCCTGAACCTGTACAAATGGCTGAAATAATTCTGTGTACAGTAAATATAGTCATTGAATGACACCATTGAGCTTATTCTTATATTAGTACTAAGGATGGTCACCCATCTGTCCGTCTGCCCCAAGTCCTCGTATTTGTAAATATTTTTGTGGCCAGCCACATACACCTCATCATTGTGGGTGCATGCTGTTGGATTCTGTATGACATCAGGTAAACTAGCAATTTTTCTGTATGTACACTGCTTCAAATCATACACTATTGCAGAGTCTAAGATTACCCTGCAAAGACAAAAATAATTTAATTATTATTTTATGCAAACAGTTTGGATTATGTAGACAGGGTAAATGTTTTAAAGACAAATCAGCTATAGAAACTGACCTAAACCCACCTACTCCTCCAATAATAAACATTGAGTCCCCCAAAACAGTCACTCCTCCATGTCGTCGGGGTGGCAACTGTACACCATGAGTCACCCACTCTTCCCTGAGCACATCATAAACTCTCACATCCTTCATAAATGTCCCTGTACCTCTTCCGTACTCCCCACAAACAACTACAACCTTAAATGCATCCCAAGAAACAATATTCCAGCCCCAAATATTTTCATCAGCAACTTCCAACCACTCTTTGAAGCCTTTATCTTCACTGAAAGTATACATGCAATGTGGTACCAATTCTAAAGTACGATCTTCTTCATCCAAAAGCCATATTGGGACAGTTGGTGTATAAATTTGTTTACGGCTTTTACTCTGCTTGATTAAATTCAATACTTCATTAAAAACTCTCTCAGTAAACATTTCAATGAGCATAACTTTGTTTTCAGTTACACTTGATAAGGTCAATTCACATTTCATTGACAGTTCCAGTAAACAATCTATTACTTTAGCTGCTAGACTATTGACAGAGTGTTTTACAAGTTCTGACATATCTTTTAACATTTTACTATTCAGTTTTTTCAAATCTAAGCAACCAAGAATTATGAGTAAAGTATCATCCCCTATTTTTGTATGTTTCATCCAGTCAAATCCAAATTTAAATACTTTTAATTCACTTCTAGCATCTAAATAAGGATGTGATAGATACCAGCATAAGTACTGTATTGATGGTATGTATTCAGGTTTCATAGATTTTAATGAAAGCAAACCATATGCAGCACTTAGTTGCTCTAAATTATTAAAACCAGCATTTTCGGCAATCTCCATTGTTTCAATCCAGTTTGATGGAGATAGCTGAATGTCTAAGCAGTATTTTATTTGTTTTATCAGCTCTGTGATTTGGAGAAAGTTTGCAGCTACTGCTAGATCTCCTATTGTTGGCAAATCATATTCTCCAAGATCGATAAGACCTATTTCCATGTAACGTAGTATTATATTCATAGAATTTGCGTCGACAACCTGAATTCAAACACAAAATGTTACAAGTTACCATCAAAATAATTGAAATACATTAGCTAAATAAAAATAGTATGTAATTACGTCGATATTGATTTCTTCTTGTTGTTTTTCAACGTAATTTCCGCTGAACATAGCGCTAAAGTAATCACTGTGTTCACAAAGGACATCTTTTCTTACTTTAAAAACTTGGTCCTGTATCAGCAAATTTATTTCATGATATTCCTCCATGATACAGTGTTATTGTGTATGTTTTTTTTAAATATCTTCAATAGGTATTGTTGATGAAGTAATATTAAAATTATTGAATAATTTACTGAAAGCAGTAAAGCAGCACCTACCTAGGTATACTAAAAAAAAATTGTTTGTATTCGATATATACTCTTTGATTCGATTGACAAAATTGAATGAATGAATGAAGTGACTTCAAGTAACTGACCAAAGAGTATGTAGTACATTTTGTGGAGGGAAAACAGACAGAGGAGAAATGTCAAAATTGACAAACAATGGCCGCTTTCCGAATTACACCATCATCGCTCACAGCGCTAACATCAATAATTGGCGTTCCGATTTAGATATCACGATTATGACAGCTAAGAGCCGTCAACAATTCGGAACGCTTGTGACCGCGCTCACAGTGCGCGCTCAACCTCAACGTCAAACGTCAATAATCCCTTGCAATCCCTTAAGTACTCTACACCTTTTATAACAACTAATATTGAAAACTAAGAAACCGACTGGATATATATTATTTGAAAATGGAAGATCAACAGCAACGCCTTGGCACTTCTGTGTGTTTGATTGACTGTATCGACTCTGATAACTCAGATTTTGAGTTTGAGAACGACGATTCGTCCAGCGATGAAGATGACGAAATGTTTATCGTAGCGTATTTATATGCTCCCGACAAAGATGTGCCCAGAAGGAAAATACCACGCATTACAAATTTCATGGATGCAACGATCATTAATTACAATGTGAGCATGACAGAAATTTATCGCTCGTTAGGCTCGTCGAATACTCATGATTCGAATATTTCCTAGTGTCTAAACCACAAATTTATTGTTTTCCTTTGTTACTGTAGTGATTTCACCCAGAGCAACGCAACACACTGAATCAGAATACTAGAGCACATAAATGAAATAAGATGCGACTCAAATCAAAGCAAAACAGCACAACCACAAGCACAACTGTCATTTTTGACAGCGCTCACGGTGATATTAATTTATAGCACATTTAATTACAATATTTTTGGTATATACAATTAAATTATAAACTAAGACTAACTAATATATTACAGATAATCTAATTACACAAATAAAAATAAAAAACTTAAAATTTTACTACACTAAATAGGCCAACTGGTCCAGATCGCTGTCAGGTGGTAGCGTGCCCAGAACACTGGCAGCATTGCCTCTTTGGATGGCAATGCTAATACGTTGGGCAAAGTATTCGCCAGCCCTCCGGTCACGTGACGCTTCGATGAGGCGTTTCGCGATGAGACGATAAACGCGGTGAGCAGCTGGTCCCCACGGCCCCATTGTCTCAACCCCAAACGGCTCAAATATGTAGCAACTATCAAGATTTATAGCTGGGTCGGTGTTAGCGCAAGATGGCGCATGTAATGACGTCATCTATGACGACATAGGGGACATCGTTATCGCGCTCACGCTAATTCGGAATGGGTTTATCGACGCTCAAATCGATTATGGTGTAATTCGGAATACGGCCAATATTTTGTAAAAGGAAGGAGCGAGCGAGCGATTGATTATTAACCTTTTGAAGTAATTTAAAGCCATCCTATTTGATCCCAAAGAGGATAAAAACACTACGTTTTTTTGATCCTATATTGTTCTTACTTCTTGTTCTCGTTCGTTGTTGATGTTATGATACTGATTTCTTAAGAAATCGTTCAAATAATCGATTCTTTTTAAAATTAGAAACCAGTGAATATTGTACTTTTAGCTTTATTTTATGTATGCGTAATATTAGTAAACAAGTATTAGGTTATTTCAATGTTTTGTTGATAATAATTTGTAAATTGAAGACATGACTGCTACAGCATCAGCTGCTACTGTTTCTGTGGACGAAGACTTGGATGAATGTGGGCCTCAGCTGATTAACAAATTAGAGGTGACGTCATATAAAATTTTTGCATGCATAAGTCTGCCTCAAAGGCGCATCCATTCCCCGGCTGGCACCCATTCTAGGGTGACATCCAACCATGAATTGTACGGCTACTATTTATTAGATTTAGGATGGTAAGGAACCCAGGGCCAACGGCTTAAAATGCTTCAGAAAGCATGTTAAGCGATCCATGTCCTAAATAAACAAAATAATTGTGTAAAAGTGTGTCCAAGGATCCATACATGTTTACATTATTTTGTTAGATTCCATGACCTTCAGACCAAAATAAGATTATAGGTCAAGATAGAGAAAGTCAAAAGCATACTTAAAGGAAATTAAATAATCTTTAAACATAGATTAATCTTGCCTATTTTGTTTTCATACAACCTTTTGTACAGGGAAATGGCATTACATCAGGAGATATAAAAAAACTGGAAGAGGCGGGTTATCACACAGTTGAGTCAGTAGCATATGCACCTAAGAAATGGCTTATCACTATTAAAGGCATATCTGAAGCAAAAGCAGACAAAATATTAGCCGAGGCATCTAAACTAGTGCCTATGGGATTTACAACAGCCACAGAATTTCATCAAAAGAGGTAAGTAAATATATTTATGAAACAACAAGAATTTATTTAGATAAATGTATTATTAACTAACATTTTATTTTTACTAACTATCTGATGTCTACCAAGTAAGTACAAGTACACAGTATATTAAATTATAAAAAAATATTATTTTGAATAATAATAATTCCCTGAAATTTGTATGGTTTTGGCTGGTAATTTAGTTAGTAAACCACATATTATGAAAATGTTAAAATTGAGAGCCTGTTTCTAGATTTGTACATTTTAGCATCTTCAACCATATTTCTACATACACTATAACATTGAGTTCAAATGCAAACCTATCTAATGTTCAAACAATTATAATTATGTCCTTTATTTTTTAGAGCTGAAATAATCCAGTTAACAACTGGATCAAAAGAGTTAGACAGGTTGCTAGGTGGCGGGATTGAGACTGGTTCCATCACTGAAATATTTGGTGAATTCAGAACTGGCAAGACACAAATCTGTCACACATTAGCTGTAACATGTCAGGTAATAATACAGAGAATTTATCGTAACCATTTAGCAAACATATTGCATTGGAGATAATTTTGGATTGAGATACTATACAACATTTATAGTTTACCAAAGAGCCCTTACAACCTAACAAGATATTAAGGACTACAACACTAGCGAAAGGATGCAAACTTGCAATGTAATGGATAAGCAAACAGAGTAGAGCGCATCACTACTTATGAAATTAAAATTTTCATAAAAAATTGTACTTAATACTGGTTCTGATCAAAGGAACAAAATGCGATGTTATGAAACCCATGGGTATTGTTCAACTGGTTATATTGAGCATAAAATATCTGTAATAGGATACCTATAATTACCCTGTATAAAAACCATGTAAACATTCCTAAAGAACTGCTGAATGTCACAAAGTTTTTAACTATTTTTTCTTTTTTCTTTCAGCTCCCAATAGAACAGTCAGGCGGTGAAGGAAAATGTATGTACATAGACACGGAAGGTACATTCCGGCCGGAGCGTCTGCTCGCAGTCGCTCAACGCTACGGCATGGAGGGCGCCGCGGTACTTGACAACGTAGCATACGCACGAGCGTACAATACTGACCACCAGACACAGCTATTAGTGCAGGCCTGTGCTATGATGGCGGAGTCTAGGTAAGTAATTAACAATATTATAATTGACGGGCCCGTTGGCGTGGTTTGTGAACGCTGCAGGTCGTGGGTTCGATTCCCATCCAGGACAGACATTTGTGTGCATGAACATGTCTGTTTGTCCTGAGTCTGGGTGTAATGTAATTATCAATTTAAGTATGTATTTACAAAAAAAAAGTAGTATATCAGTCATCTAGTTTCCATATTACAAGCTCTGCTTAGTTTGGGATCAGATAGCCGTGTGAAAAATGACCCAGTATATTTATTTAATTAAAGAGTTTTAGATAGTTACCCAATTTACCTGCTAGGTTAATAAATTTTTTGAAAAGAGTAATTGCTGAGTTGACTGCCGGCTATTCTTAGCAAAAGTAACCTTCCGAACCGGGCATTAGTCTGACTATTCATAAGTTCCTGTGAAGGCCTATTTGGATGAATAAACATTCCATTTCATTACCTACACAACATTAGATTAGGTTGAGAAATGGCACTCTAACGCACACATAAAATAACTTAATATTGCAATATCGTCACTACATTACTATATCTCATAAAACACGATGGCATTTTTGGTTGTTTTGGGTCACTTTCACTATTAATTGCACTCGGTACTGATTAGCCACTCTTTGGCCTCCCGCTTTCAGAGCATGGGACGATTGTATTTTGGACGATCTTTAACCATCCTCACTGTCCACTAGTCTCAATTGAACCTTGGCTTCTGGCAAAACTGGGTCATTAGAAGGTGGTCTTTTAACCGTTTATGTTAAAAAATAGTAGAAAAATTTATAATTATATGTATTTTCAGATATTCCTTAATAATAGTAGACAGTGCAACAGCTCTATACCGGACTGACTACTCAGGTCGAGGCGAGCTCAACACACGGCAATTGCACCTCGGGCGGTTTATGAGAATGTTGCTCAGACTTGCTGATGAGGTAGGTTGTTTAGCCTACTCACTATCATTAACTTGCATGAATTATGAATTCACATTTATGTCATACAAAAACATAACAAATATGTTAATGGCAAATTAAATTTAATAGAAATCAATATAACATTGATTCGGCTTCAGATGTCATTTGTCCAAAGAGTGGTGAGACTAGGTGAGAACCGGCTCTCAAATAATAACTGCGAGTGCTTGGTGACAGATTTTCATCAAAAGATGGTAGCCAGGTTTCTTTAAAATGTTTTCCTTCACCGAAAGATTAACCTTAACTTATTATGCACGGTGGTAGGGTACTAGGTGGTACTCGACTGGCTGGCTACCACCCTCTAGTTGAAAATCTGTCGCCAAGCATCTGCTGGTGTGTTCCGGCAGTTGCACTTGAGAGCCAGTTGCCCTTGCCCTTAAGGCATTGTAATATAGTGTACAACACGTTGGCAGTCCCCCTGGTATTGCTAATGTCTATAGGCGACGGTAGTCACTTACCATCAGGTGACCCGCCTGCCTCGTTGTCACTAGTGACATAAAAAACAAATATATTATAACTATCATCGCATCATCATCTAAACATAAAATAATTATTTACGTGAGGTAAGTCACTCGTCATACAATCATAAAAACAGCTAATTAAACACTCAATTACCCACAGTTCGGCGTTGCAGTAGTGATAACCAATCAAGTGGTAGCGCAAGTAGATGCAGTCGGTGTGTTCAACGCAGATACAAAGAAGCCTATTGGTGGACACATCATGGCGCATGCGTCGACTACAAGACTCTATTTGAGGAAAGGGCGGGGAGATAATCGCGTGTGCAAGATTTACGACAGCCCATGCCTACCTGAGACCGAAGCCATGTTTGCTATCAGCACTGAAGGGATTACCGATGCTAAGGAATGATTAGTTTCTAATTTTTGTAATGAGTTGTTTTAGGCGGATATTAGGTAGGAATCAAAGTCAACCAACATAATAATAAATAAAATAAAATGTTAGATTCAGTTTAGCAGTGTGCATTTAAACATTTAATTTGTGCTTTTAATAAATACATGAATTGTTAAACATAATTTTTGCAAAATGTGAACAATTTGCTATTTACGACAATCCTTAAAACGCAGCGGGCGTTTGAAAAAGGTCGCAATCTCATTTAATATAATGGAAATCTGTTTGAAAATAATACTTGGTATGTCCGAATAAAATAAAACCAGTGGGTAGAATAGGATTTAATTCTGCTTTATTGTAATTATATAAGTTCATGTCATGTAAATAGGCAACCATTTAAACGAGGGCTATTTTTTAAGCATTGTTTAGTTTATTTTATGCGTGACATCATTGAGAGGTTTCATATATGATTATTCAATAATTGATATAACACAAACAATGTTTATAAAAATAGAATAAGGCATTTCAATAAATATGTATTTATAACATTAGGCTTTTATTTATTTTTATGATTTCAAGCTCTAATATTCCAATATTTTACAATCTACTTATTGCTTTGAAGTAATATGTAGTACATTGGACATGGTACTTCAGAAAAATAATTATAACTATTGAATTCTTTATCTATCGGTATCCGAAACCTATAATACCCAATCACTAACCCATTCAACTCCGAAAACTTTTCATGGAATATATTAATTAGGTACTGTATATTCCCATATTATAATTCCCGATTATAGAACTAATAAACAAATGGAAGAGTGATTATACAAACAACAGTTGAAAAAAAAGAGAATATAAATAAACCTCGTTCACTATTTAAGTACTTGAATATATTTTTGATATTTATTAATTTTCGGGAATGTTATTTATTATTTTTTACTAACGTAGCTGGTTCCTAATACAGGCGTAGAAGATTCTAATTCTACTAATCTATAATACACACACAAAAAAATATACTGGTTGAATTATATTAGCTATTATAATAAAATTAAGTATACCTACGCGTAATTCCGTATCATAAGACATTTTATTACAATTTCAATAGGAATTATTACCCTTATAAAATACATCAAAATTGAAATAAATGGCTGTTACGCGGAATAAAATGCATGTTTTTTTTAAATTAGTCAACATTCGATACTTATTAACAAGGCAGCCGTAAATTGCTTTTGTTTGAAATATAAATGCCAATAATTAATTTGAATTTTACAATCACAAACACATAAAAAATACATCACAATCATGAACTAAAACATAAGTTTATAAATTAAAAATAAATAACTACATTTGATAAATTACGAGGCACCATAAATAATTATGTTTCGATTTATTTACTAACTCCCCTTTGAAATAAACCATCAAAAATAAAAATAATCATAAAATGTAATGTTGCTTATCAATCAAATATCAAGGGTCCTCATATCAAACGCCATAATCATCACTATATCCTTGATAAAAACCTTTATTCCAACTAACGTTGTCGGGGATATTTTAGAGTTTTTAAGACTAAATGGGCTTAAAAACTCTAATTTTGATTTGTTGAGTTTTATTCATTGATTGCAGCCATGACTCGCGCTAATGTCTTCTTAACCTGCTTAGATAGTCTATAATTTTGCAAGCAACTAATCACTTATAGGAAGCATATTATTTTACTATTGAAAAGGTCTAATATTTTTCGAAATTAACCAACACAAAAACTAAAATTAAATAATTGTTTTGCTGTCTACGTAGACGCAAGCACGTCAGAATGATTTTAAAATGTGTAATGGTAACATGCAAAGTAACGAATTGTCAATAATCAAATGGATTTATAAATAAAAATATTACAAGTTAAAAAAGGTAATGTCTGTTTTCTAGCGCGATAGTCATTTGACATTTCTAGTAATTTGACATGACATTTACATGTCAAATTAGATCTCGCTAAAAAACCGACTTTAGATGCGTAAAATGCATCTAAAGTCGGTTTTTACTGAAAGCATAATGTATTTTAGATTGATCAATCGCATCTACCTTATTATAAATATACCAGGCTGCTCGCTACTTTTAATAAAAGCTGGATAAATGTGACAGTTGTCAGAGTGAGATAAAAATAACTTCAATATACAATAAACCACACCTTATGAAATAGATGAACTTTATTCCTAAGGACTCAAGATTTATTTTCACTCTGACAACCAATCCCGGATCTAGGGGGGACAAACCGGGGCAGTTTCGGGGGGTGCCAATAACATAAAATACAATGTATAAAAAAAATATATAAGAACTGAAAAAATCCAGGCGACTCCAGGTCACAAAAATGCCATTAATTAGATATTAGTGAGTTTTTTTTAACAATTTATCTTAAACGCAGGAGAGAGGGGGCGTCACTATCAAGGTTTTGCCCGGGTTCGAAACAATCGTAGATCCGGGGCTGCTGACAACTAGACGTAATTATTTAATTAACTGATTTCAAAAAGCATGATTATATTGTAGTTTTGATTACAAAGCGTAGCGAGACAGCCGCAACTAGATACTCAATGCATTATTGGTGTAGTATGCAGACAGAGATGTAATTCATAGCTTAGGTTCGATAGAGATGTGTCCCGGGCCGGGTAGTCCGGGTGATCCATGTGGTCCGTATGATCCATGTGGTTCGTGTGATCCATGTGGTCCGTGTGATCCGGGTGAGCCGGGTGTGATAGCGGTGATCGTGGCGAGGGTCGCGGCTCTACTCTCGAGTTCGATGCGCTCGTGTTCGCGGACTAATAGGGCTCGGAGCTCGTCCTGACAAAAAATGCCATTTAGCTTCGCGACTATACATATTGAATAGTATCCATATTTATAACTTCATATACTTAGGAAGACCATATTATAGTAGATCATTTTTGATACTTATTCCAGTATCAAACTTTAAATCTCTAATGATTACTTCACAATACGTCGCTTTTACATCGTGACTTTTCAATGAAGTCTTGTTTCAATGGAAATACCACCAATTTCACAAAAAACTTACCGGACTTGTACGGAAAAGAACTAGACTTTGCTGTAATTGTGATAATCATAGAAGAATAATAAAAAAAAGAAAAGGCTTAAACGGTGAGATACCAAGGCAAAAACGTTTAAAAAAAATAAGGCTCACCCCCCATCCGAGTCTGTCGGCTAATTCCTGGCAGCCCTCGTCGCAGTCCCCGAGGCGCGCCACGTCCCGCACCGCCTCCTCGTCGAGCTGCAGTCCACCGCTCGTGATGCCCAACAGTCGGTGTAAAGGGGATCGCATGCCAGCCCTCTCCCGGTTGATCAACAGCCGCGGACACCAGTCTGGTACCCTGCAATTTTACATCAATCAGGTCAACGCTCACCGAGACGTCCTTTGTAGCAGTACCTGATTAAAACAGCGCGGGATCCGTAGCAAATAAAAAAAAGACTACAATTATTCGGAATGATCGACTCAGACCTGGATCTGAGTTGACGCTAATTTAAACCCCATTATAGGGTATTTGACTACAATGAAAATATAGATAAAACTGTTGTTAGCATAACAGTAAGTATTTTTTGAAACCAATTAAGCCATCGTAATATTTGAAAATACATATCTATGATGTTTATAAGCAATCATAAATATAATGATTTAAGTTTCATGTTTTGTGATTAAAAACGCTCGGTACTGGCCGATTCTGAGGCGTTTTGGTAGACTTTTTAATATAAACTTTGATGGTAATTTTTAAAGAAAATAGAAAAATTCACAAAGAATTAAGCAAATTACAAATGTATTATAGTATAATGATCAATTTTAGATACTTTTCTAAAACCTGTCAAATACCCTATTAGCGGCCTGAGCTGCATTCAGCAATCCGACCATCCCCTAAAATTCCTCTAAATAGCTTACACAAAATCTGAGGTTCGGGTTATTTACTTACATATCAATGAGTGATGCAAATGGCTGTACTTCAAGTGACGAGCCCATAATAATGAGCATGTCACAATGCTGGAAGTCTTCTTGAAGGCACTGTTGAAACCGCTCTGGTAGGCTCTCGCCAAAGAATACTATGTCAGGCTTCACTACACCAGGACATTCTGTGCAGATGGGTATCTGATCCGCAAATATACGCTCTGGAAACAGATAATAGAATACGGTTGTAGCGACATCTATCTACAAATAGATATAGTTTGCACGACTCCTAGATAGATGGCGTTCCAATAATCTACATCGCGCTTACGAAGTTTTCTATGCGATCTGCATATATACAAGATTCCAACATAAGTTGGACTGCGGTCAGTCTCCGTCTCAAAGCGTATGCCGACGCTAATAAACTTATTCCCGACGAGCAGTTCGGCTTTCGAACTAGACACTCGTGCGTCCAACAAGTTCACCGTATCGTTGAACACATCGCCTCCAACTTTCAGAAAGGTCAGATGACCGGAGTCCTGTTCTTCGATGTTGCAAAGGCATTCGACAAAGTCTGGCACAACGGCTTAATTTATAAGCTGTACAAACTCGGAGTGCCAGTCAGACTCGTGACCATCCTACGAGACTTCCTGTCGAATCGCCAATTCAACTACCGAATAACAGGAGCGCTATCCTCAGCCCACCCCGTTTTAGCCGGAGTCCCTCAAGGCTCTGTGCTGTCCCCCTTTTGTTTACACTCTACACGAGTGACATCCCAAAAACTAGCAAAGCGCAGCTAGCTCTATTCGCGGACGATACCGCAATATATTATTCTGGCAGGAGCCCCACGGCAATTGCCAAAGTTCTCCAAGCCGCGACTCACACCCTAGGTCCCTGGTTTCGGAAATGGAGAATCGAAATTAACCCCACCAAGAGTCAGGCGGTGCTGTTCTTCAGTCCCGCCAAGAAACTCATCCCCACTCCCCCCCCTCCAGTCACCATGTTCGGCGAGCCGATCCCTTGGGAGAGGCGAGCCAAATATCTCGGTGTTACCCTGGATGATCGTTTGTCCTTTGCCGACCACATAAAACAGGTACGTGCACGCGCCTGTTTTGTGTCCGGTCGCCTTCATTTCTTGTTAAATAAAAAGTCTAAAATTGCCCTAAAAAGCAAGGTGAGACTCTACACCGCGTGCATCCGCCCCGTTATGCTATATGCATGCACTGTGTTCGCACATGCATCCCCCAAGCTGATCCATAGACTCCAAGTGGTTCAAAACCGCTTCATGCGCAAAGCCACGGGCGCCCCGTGGTACATGCGCAACTTAGACCTCCACATAGACCTCAATCTGCCCACGGTTAAGCAATTCATTAAGCGCGCTTCACGCCGCTATTACGATCGTGCCCTAAACCACGCGAACCCATTAATTGTAAAAACTGCAAACTATACTCCTTCAGAGATTTCAAAAATCCGCAGGCCTAAACTCACCCTCAGCGAGCCGGATGACCCTACAACTCTAGCTCAGATTAAGGATAGGGAGGCTCGCGCAGCCCTGAAGAAACAAATACAACACCGCCCGCGTTTTCGCCCTCGCCGGAGAGGCCCGTCGCGACGTCCCACTCAGTCAGTCTCGTCCCCAGTAGTTGGCCCGAGCCGTACCAGTAATCCGACCGTCCCTTAAAACTCCTCTAAATCGCTTAGGCGAAGTCCGTCCCACTATTTTGTGCCCCCCGACGACGCCCTGAGCCGAGGTTCGTGCCCCAACTGGGGCGCCCTCAGCGGTCAGTCGTCTAAAATTTGTAAACTCGGTTGAGAGCCCTAAGCGCTCACCGAAAAGTCCGCGTAAGGGTGTCTATGGTCCCTCAGACCTCCACCTTTAAGTCCTCCCCAAAAAAAAAAAAAAAAAAGGACTGCGGTCCCCAGGCACGATGACCTAGCCTGGCGGAAAATCTTCCCTTTTCAATGGAGTAGTCTAACACCTCGCTCCTCCATACAGTCTAGTGACACTTAAAGGAATGGTTCCAGATTATACAATTCGTCAACAACGAAAAAAGTACAGTGAATTTTTCAACAATCATCCATTCATTGAATTAGTTAGGTCATTTTTAGGGTTTAGTTTTGTACCCAAAGGGTAAAAACGGAAACCCTATTACTAAGACTCTAACGTCTGTCTGTCACCAGGCTGTACCACATGAACAGTAGCTACAGATGATGTGTTTCTGTTACCGTTATCCCGCGGGGCGGAAGCTATTCCCACTAATATTATAAATGTGAAATTTTTGATGGGTGGATGTTTGTTAATCTTTCCTGCAAAAACGGCTGAATTAATTTTGATGAAACTTGGCACACAGGTAGATCATATCCTGGAATAACACATAGGATACTTTTTATCCCGGGAAAGGATAGTATTTAATATTTAGCTGTGAGATCCACAACCGCACAAGTTTTTCTATAGATTGTCAAAATTGATATTCTATAGGTATGAAATTGCTTACCCTTAACAAATTCTAGCTGATATTCTTTGCGACAGTCCAAGCAGTGTGAGGTGTAAAATGTGCCATGCGCTTCTACAATAACATCATCAGAAATGCCTGCCACTCTCTCTAATGTATCAATGTTTTGAGTATAGTGACGTAGCAGCAAACCTTAAATAAACACTATTATTATTAACAAGTTTTTATATACAGGATTTCTTCGAGATAGGATGTGGTGGAAGTCTATGGAGGAGGCTTATGTATCAACGGGACACGCTGATCAGGAATGACTAATTAAAAAAAATTATAAAAATTTCAGTAAATAAAAGCTATTCAATTCAAGTAGGCAGGTGGGTCACCTGATGGTAAGTGACTACTGTCGCCTATATGTATGTATACATTAGCAATACCAGGGGGATTGCCAATGTGTTGTACACCTTATTACAATGCCTCAAAGACAACAGGCTCTCAAGTACAACTGCCTGAACACCAACAGGTGCTTGGCAACAGATTTTCAACAAGTACTACAAAGTACCCTACTACTGTGCTATGATTTCCTCACGATGTTTTCCTTCACTGAAAGCTCTTTATAGGATTCAAACACACGACCTTCGCCTTTGGTAATTCAGGAAGGGTATTTAATGTATGTTCATTGAACCTCTTTTAAAAGGCTAGCCCGATTTTGATGATTTTTATTGCATTTAAGTAGGGTTTAGATTCACAATTGGATCCAGTAGATGGTGCTGCAATTGGGTTCTATAATATTTTTTTCAAGACAGGACAACTTGTTTGTCAGTGAGCTAGTAGCAGTTAGTGACTGGTTAAATACAGTTGCGAAAGATGTTTATGCAGAAAAATTACATACCTTTTTCATGTAAAAGCCTGATGAAATAATGTGAAATTGTTGGTTTAAAATTACCGGGATACAATTCCTTTGCCAACATGAAAAACGGTTTTGGATTTTGCCTAAAGAAGTTTATTTCAAATATTGCTTGTGGCTCAGGTAAATCATACTTTTGTAAGTTATGATACAGGCCTGTTTCGGGACTACGAAAATCTGGGATTCCTGCAGCTGAAAATTAAAATTCCCATTAAGGATATTGACAGACATATCAAATCAGCTGCTTTTTATTAAATGTATAAACAATAGATTGCAGCTTTGTATGAAATACTGGCTTGTGACATCATAAATATATACCATCAAAGGATGTACTCTTTGTTTTTAACATTAACATTGGTTAATAAAAACCATAAAAAGGATTAATTTTACATCAAGTATTTTTAGATGTTTGATAGACTGGTTAGTGACGGATAATTTTTCTTGAATACAGGCAACATTCCAATGAATTTACAACAGGTTAAAATGCAAACTTTAAGCAAAGCTGATCTCAAAATTCAAGCACTATGAAACATAGTACTCATTTATATACATAAAACATCAGGTTAGTTACACCATTTATAACTCAAGAAAGGCAGGACCGATTTTAATGATCTTTGATTTGTTGGATTTGTCTCAGGCCCGAATAGCAGAATAACTATTAAAACAATGGAAATATTCACAGGAACAAAAAAAAGATGTAAAATGCATTTTTCATACAGTTTGTAGTTATGAAAATCACAAAAATCTGAGCTAGTTGTTTTACAGGAAGTAGTTATAAATTACATGAAAATATAGTCAACCAGAAACAACCTTAAATCAATGATAGCACATGATAGTAAATAAAGTAAGTACACAGATTTTGCTACATAATAATGAAGAATGTTAACTAATTTTGAATATTAGCTCTCCATATTATTATTATTATTATCTCTCTCTTCCTACAATACTCAACAGACTACAATTTAATTTTATTTTTGTATATTACACAAATATGTCACACATTAATATGATGTTATATACATATGTTCAATTTATTCTAGAGGCATGGGCCTGCTCTTCATTAATACAGGCTATTTTAGCCTAGTAATGAGAGTAGTTGCAACTGCAGTATGTTACATTTAATTTTATCAGCAATTTACACAGCATTACATTTCTGCACCCTTGTGTAATTATTTTAAGAAATAAAGATATTATTATTATTATTTATTATTATATTCTCTGTCAAAAATAAAAAATACAAGTGAAAGAATTACTTCGATACGTCAATTAGTTTCCGATTTATAGAAGTAAATGTGCGATGAAAACTCATACTCGATTTGACATACTCGTGTGACGGTGTGACGTCATCTCGCAACACTCGCTCATAGCAGAACGTTGTAAATTGACGTCACATGCGGTCACGTGACTGTTAGCGGGACACGATTTTATCGATTTTGTCTTAGTTTAAATGCCTGTAAAATCAAAACTAATTGGTATTTTTGACTACAGCAAAAACTAGTGTATTTGTATACATACAAGCTTTTCTGTAACAAACTTTCAACTGATTTGGCATACCTATTAACATTCTTCATCAAAATTTTTGTGTATGTATTAGTTTAGAGATATACTTACTTACATATTTATAGTAATACAATTCACATTTTTGCTACAAAATATTGTTCACAATAGTTTTTTTTTATTTTTATTCTGGATAGGCTTGTGTTTGACCACAATCTCACCATGGTAAGTGATGATGTGGCCGAAGATGGTAAGCACACAAATCCTAGATGGGAACTGGTTCTCAAGTGCAGCTGTCGGAACACACCAATAGGTGTTTTGGCGACAGATTTTCAACTTGAGGGTGGTAGCCAGCCAGTCGGGTACTACAAAGTACCCTACCACCATGCTATGGTTTCCTCACGATGTTTTCCTTCACCGAAAGCTCGAGCTCATTGTAGGATTCGAACCGACGACCTTCGCCGCGGTATTCGACATCACTAACCACTGAGCTATCATCGCCTTTATAATAAATAAATAATTGAATATTATTTTAAATCATCATCAATCATCAATTCCATTGAATAATTTAGGGAATTTTCTATAGCTTGGCTATTACTCTAGTAACTACAGATTAAAACTGTCCTAATTTTAATTGAACAGCTTATGGCCATTAAAAAGTCAGGTCTAACTTATAAAATATAGTATACTAAAACCAAACTTACAGGTAGATATGCCGGCTCCTGATAGTGTTATAATATTTTTACATCTTGCGCTTTTTATCCATTTTACAACACCATCCAAATTAATCTCGTCTAAAACTTTTTCCACAGACACAATAGGTTCCGTAGGCTCGTATAATCCAAGCTTCTGCGCTAAATACAGCCTTACGGAATCCACGTCTAGATCTCGAAACCTTGCACCCATACTCTCAATTGGATTTGGCGGGATGCTAGACCCTGACCTATGAGTGGGGTGATCCTCTGTAAACAAACAAAGAATTTCAATCTATCTAAAACCAATAAAATATCAGCTACACATGTTTTTCGTACTCACCGTGACTTTTTCCTGGGGGCGAATTACCGGACATTATGGGTAAATAAAATAAATTGCGACTCAAAACCTTTGTCCAGTTTGACCACGGTTTCTTTGACAGATAAAGTGAGCGCATTTTTGGAAACTGCATTGTGTGAAATAGTAAGCTTATCAAAATCTTTCTTATATGTATGTTAAGTTACGTTATACAATATATTATATTATATTTGTTTATTAAAAACATAGATTTTATTTTCATATTTTATCATATGTTTTTTATCAATGTGTATGATGCAAAATAAGTTAAATATCAAAATTTAAAACTATCTTTGTAAACAATCATATTCCTTTTTTAAACGGCTTTAGTTACAAGACTATGAAGCCTAAACCATTTTATTTTCAATATGCTTCTTTTATGTTAAAGTCACGTTATATCACATTCACAGTAAAGTTTAGTCCTCGTCCAAACAAGTTTAGCCAGTTTTAGTGAAATTTGTAGCCGTTCCATTAAAACTTTTCACGGACAGGCACCGGCAGAGTGTCAGGGTGCGCCGAGCGTCGCTGACTTGTAGTCTTCAATCAAATATAGCTTTAAGTTGGCTCGCGGAATTGTTGATTCAATTGTTATCTTATTGTTTAAGTGGGACGACCGTAACACTTCAGAACCAACACATTAAATAACTAGTTCGTCGTTGATCCCGCTCTTAGTTCTTCATAATGAATTTACTATTCTGTTTTTAGGGTTTTTCATTACGATGTGGCGCTGACAATAGAGTCAGCAACCTACCTACATTTTTATATATTTGGCGCTGACCTGACTGACCTTTTGGAAATGGCTCCAACTATTTTCATGAAATCTAGTATGCAGGGGGTTTCGGGGGCGATAAATCGATCTTACTAAGTTTATCCTTTTTTTCAGGTAATGAAAAACTGCTGCAATATCATTAGAATACGAAAATAAATTTCGCTAAACATTGTCAGACTTTAATAGCTCAGAGGGAAATCGAGCGACCTCAAATTCAAAGCCGAGTTCAAGTCCAGATGTTAATTTTCCTTTATTTTTCAAGTTCCTTCTTTTGTGAGAAAAACTGTAAAAAATTTACCAAAAAAAAACGAAAGAACTCAGGTACTGAATACTTAAATAAGATAGGTAGTAAATTAACAGGCGTAATATCCAAACTATTGATATTAACGATACGAGGGATAATGGCATAAATCGTAATGCAACCATAGAAAAATACCTATTCTATAAATGATTACCTATTTATCTATTTTTTATAATTATTAAAGAACAACTGTAAAAAGCGAATTAATATAAAATAAATTATTTCCACTCCGCTGATAATTGAAAATCCTAATAATATTCCACCGAAGCCGCCAATGTTACCTGTAAAAGTAAAGTAAAGTATGTATGTAGGTAACCTACATAATATTAAAAGCTAAAATCATGGTTTTACTTAGTCGTACCTACTTTAGCAAAAAATAATGCAATAAAAATATATAAAAATGTTAAAAAAAATCTTACTTAGTATTTCAAACCAATAATATACAACATCGAGGCGGTTCAAAACACCATCAGGAGTTGATTGAAAAATAGTTATAAAACATTTGTTGGTCATATTTACATTAGATCTGAAAATAAAGAATTAACACTGTTATGTACCGTAGTCCTTAAAACAACAAGAATAACATGAAAAATTTTAAATGATACCGACATAAAATAGCCCCGGTAAAGTTTGTTGTAAGCTGAGTTTATGGGAGAGAGCGATACTTTATAGGATTTTGTATGATGCTGAGTCAGTTCACAATCTGGGTAGCAATCTGGGCAAAATAAAGAATCTTCTAACTCCATTTCAAGCCCTTCATTATCCTCAGTGTCAATTGGATAAACGTAGATGAGTTTTTCTGAAACATACATTCGCATATCTTTGTGTAGGTCTACCCGAGAATTATATATATTCTAAATGGATAGGTAACTCTAAATACCTATTTGAAGCAAAAATTTCTTTCATTAAGGGTAAGTAGGGTTAGAAAGAGAGATTGTCCCAACGTAGTTTTTATCTTTCTCTTTTTCGCAATTGATAGGTATTTGCTTCAAATAGGTATTTAGAGTTGCCTATCCATTTAGAATATATAATTCTTGGGTATACCTATAACCACTAGCGCTTAATTTCTCAGTCTTCATATAAAAGTAAAGTTTTAAGGCTAGTAAGCTCAGTGGTAGTGACGTCGGATACCGCGGCGAAGGTCGTGGGTTCGAATCTTACAATGAGCTTGAGCTTACGGTGAAGGAAAACATCGTGAGGAAACCATAGCACGGTGGTAGGGTACTTTATAGACTGACCCACCCTCAAGTCGAAAATCTGTCGCCAAGCACCTATTGGTGTATTCCAACAGCTGCACTTGGGAGCCAGTTCCCATCTAGGCTTTGTGTGCTTACGTTACCTTCGGCCACTGATGGTGGTAAGTGATGATCACATACCATGGTGAGATTGTGGTCAAACACAAGAATAAAAAAATAAAGTCAACATACCTTTGTATTTATTAAGACATTTCAAGTCATATAAAGAACAGGTGGGGCTATGGCTAGGATTGGTGGGTAAGAAGTATGGTGTACATTTACAGAGCGACTGAATCGTCTTAATTCTGCACCTAACTATGCAGGCACTGTACGAGTACATGTAGTTGAACTTATCTGCTTTCTCGTCATGAAAGAGACAATTTCTCTGAAAATGATTTGATGTTACTGTACCAGAAGTAGCATATGTACCTATACATGTTAATCAAACAAAAATATGTTCTAATTACGATGCTCAAAGGATATTTTCGGACTTCCGTCGAAGCTGTTTGCTTAAGGGACTTAAGTTCATGTATACTCGCTCGATTTGGCTCAGCGACTCGTTGTATCACACGACCTCCACTTGGGTCTGCGAAGTGGTACGGATCGAATAATAAGACCTGAAATTATAAAAATACTTGTTAGCACTTAGTTAGTCCGATGGAATAAGTCAATACTGACGATCAAGAACGGCTATGGCCCTTAAGCTATAGGTACTTATAAAACACTATTTACCTAAAATACTGTTAAAATGGCCACGTAAATAACGTCACATTGTTTGGCAATGACAGGAAGATGACCGATAAAGGGACCGTAGTCGGGTAAAAAAACAAAAACCGACTTCAAAACTGTAACCTATACCTATGTACAAACATAAACTAAAAAGTGAAGAATAATATTTTAATTTCAAAGCAAGAGCCTTAAACGACAATCAACAAAATTATTGATATTTATATATCTATTTAATATTTATAAACAGTTCTTTTTGGACTCCAAAAAGTTTATTCCTTCAATTTTTAAAGTTTATTCCTTATTATATTAGGTTGGGGAAAAAGTCTTTTCGCATTATAGTATGTATGAACTTTTAATAAAATCTCTTTGGCTATACTATTTGTATCTGGCTGGTTTTGGTATCATTGAAAGTTTAAATTTTAAAGAACATAATTCCAAATTCAAATTAGGAAAATGTGTGTTTTTCATTTGTTTTTCGTACTGTCAAGATTAGTGAATCTAATGAAGAAATTCGATACAAAAAAGGTAAAGATGAAACGCAAGCCGCGGAAAAAAATTGCGAAGTTTATGGACCTAGTGCCGTGTCTGTGAGAGTAGCACAAATTTGTTTAAGCGTTTTCAATCCGGAAATTTTGATGTCAAAGATGCACGTCGCTCTGGTCGCCCTATTACGGATAAAATGGAGATTTTTTGAAAAAGTGAAGCAAGATCGGCGTATCAGTAGTTACGACGTAGCTGAAGAACTGGGAATTGACCACAAAACAGTTTTGGCGCATTTGAAAAACACTGGCTCAAAGCTCACTGAAAGAAACCTGATGAACCGTGTACTCATTTGTGATTCTTTATTACGACGTAATGAAACCGAACCATTTTTGAAGAAGCTGATAACTGGTGATGAAAAGTGGATCACGTATGACAAGAACGTGCGAAAAAGGTCGTGGTCAAAGGCCGGTCAGGCTTCACAGACTATGGCGAAACCCGAGTTAGAGAGACCCGAGAAGGTGATGCTGTGTGTGTGGTGGGATTGGAAGGGCATTATTCATTATGAGCTGTTACCACCAGGCAGGACCATCGATTCTGAACTCTGTGGGAACAACTGATGAGATTAAAGCAAGAAGTTGAGAGAAAACGGCCGGAATTAATCAACAGAAGGGTTGTGGTTTTTCATCATGATAACGCTAGACCTCACACATCTTTAGCCTGGGAGGTGTTAATGCATCCACCGTATAGTCCTGACCTTGCACCTTCAGATTTCCACCTGTTTCGGTCTCTTCAGAATTCTTTAGGCAGTGTCAGGTTAACATCACGAGAGGACTGCCAAAACCACTTGTCGCGGTATTTTGATCAGAAGTCCCAATATTTCTATAGCAATGGTATCATGTCCCTACCTACATGATGGCAAAAAGTTATCGAACATAAAATTATTTTTAAAAATAAAAAACAAAAACCGACTTCAAAACTGTAACCTATACCTATGTACAAACATAAACTAAAAAGTAAAGAATAATATTTTAATTTCAAAGCAAGAGCCTTAAAGGACAATCAACAAAATTATTGATATTTATATATCTATTTAATATTTATAAACAGTTCTTTTTGGAGTCGGTGCCAGTCAAGAAGAAGGACAGTTTTGAACTGGACACGAAGTGTTCATACGAGAAAACGTCTTACGACACCTCTCCTTACGGTAATGTTCCTTAGGTCTGCGCCGTCGCTCCCCTACTTTTCGAAAGTTTGTTACAAAGGCAGAATTAAACTGTCCTTCTTGGCTGGCACCGACTCCAAAAAGAACTGTTTATAAATATTAAATAGATATATAAATATCAATAATTTTGTTGATTGTCCTTTAAGGCTCTTGCTTTGAAATTAAAATATTATTCTTTACTTTTTAGTTTATGTTTGTACATAGGTATAGGTTACAGTTTTGAAGTCGGTTTTTGTTTTTTATTTTTAAAAATAATTTTATTTTTCAATTTTTAAAGTTTATTCCTTATTATATGTTATCCTAGGCAAAACTAGTTTGTCCTGAAATCGGGTCTGGCCGGTAAAATATAATATATAACTAGCGGGCCCGGCAGACGTCGTCCTGCCCTGAAATTAAAACAAATCTTGGAATTCGATTCCAGCGCCACCTACCCGGTCCAATTGTATTTTAAAACCATCGAAGAACCCATTGAAGTATACACACGAAATTTCATCCAAATCCAAAAAGTCACGCTCAACGACTCAGTTTGATTCACTAAGGTTTATCAAACGAGATATATTTTTTTTCGTTTTTGTTGATTTTCTCAAAAAGTGCTTAATCAATTTCGACAAAATTTAAATGGGACCACCTCTGAAGTAGGATCTACCAAACAAAAAAAGAATCATCAAAATCTATTCATAATTGGCAGAGAAATCGAGTAACAAACATACAAAAAAAAAACATACAGTCGAAATGAGAACCTCCTCCTTTTTTGAAGTCGGTTAAAAAATAGCGTTTATTGACTAAGGGTGGAAAATATTCAGAAGCAACCGAAGAAAATTATGAATTTGTAATGAAAATTGTTACTTTTTCACATACTCGCTGGAGTGAAGTAAGTAGGTACCTACGAAGAATTTTAATCCGCAACAGATACTCATAAATGATAAAGTTCTTAGTTTAATTCTGAGTATGTAATATAATTGCGGCTCACTTCGAATCCCTCCATGTTGTACAAGCTGTAAGCCTTGTCATCGAGCAGAGGATCCAGTATCACTGTCAGCCCGTTATTCATGCCGGGAACCAGTTGCTTCTTTATCTTTGTTGACAGCTTACTCGGTCTATGGAACATTTAGGAGGGCACATACATAACAATTTGAATGTATGCATGTGCATTTGTTATGGTAGATGTAATTACCGTATCTCCGAAAGATCCACCCGCCTCTATTGCTCGAAACAGACGCTTAGCGGCGTACGTTATTTTTGAAAATTTGTCATACTAGCTGTTCCGCGCGGTTTCACCCGCGTTCCTGAGGGATCTTATCTTTTCCCGGGATAAAAAGTAGCCTATGTGCTATTCCAGACTATAATCTATCTCCACGCCAAATTTCATCCAGATCCATTCAGCCGTTCTGGCGTAAATGAGTAACAAACATACATCCATCCATCCAAACTTTCACATTTATAATACTAGTAGGATTTTGTAAAAGTACGATGTACCTAATTATTAATAATAACAGGGAAAAGTTTAAAACGAATTATTTACTTTACGAGTACCTACTTACCTATTTTGAATTCTTGAATATTCAAGTACAAGTGTTATACAAGTAATAGGGAATATGGACGTGACTTCAAAATAGACGATTTTTTTAATGTAATTCATATTGTTACAAAAACATACCTAAATAATTATTTTCAAATTTTTTCATGATTTAATAGCTAAATTTAATCATCAAAAAGTGTCTGATTTTAATTTCCAAATGCCCCGTGAACAAATCATGAGCATCGTGACGTCACTTTTACGCTTGACCACAGAGTTTGTAACCGCTACGCTTAAATTTATTATAATTTAAAGTTTTCTGTGCTTTTCCATGGTAATAAACAGATTATATAGGTAATAAACAGATATTAGTAACTTTGTGAACCAAACACTTCATTTTTGACATCGAACTCGTCTAATCTCACATCACAAAATAAGCGCGCCATAATGGTCGCGTTAGAATCACCCGAAAATGATAGTGATTTTAATATATTTTTTTTAGCTTAATGGTTAAGATTTTGGATGTGTTATATATTTTTTTTGGTAATGTAATAACCCGTAGAAACGTTTAAAACAATAAAAAAAAACGTGCATATTCCCTATTTACAATGATTAGGAATAATACATTATTCCCTTCCTCAATCGTCTTCAAAAGCTTCAGACTATTTTAAAACCTATACAATACCAAAGCCATGGAATATATTTAATTATATTATTAATAACCAGAATACGAGTACTAATAATAATAAGAGTATTCAGTTATAACTGAGCTAACGTTAAACTTACTTGCCAGCAGAATTGTAGTCCAACACGTATTCAGTTATAACTGAGCTAACGTTAAACTTACTTGCCAGCAGAATTGTAGTCCAACACGTAGTTGAAAGCACAGCAGTGACCGTGGACAGTGCGACGAACTGAAAATAAGCTGTTACAGTCCACTACTTCACCAGCCCATGAACATTTCACCAATATATCCTCACATTTTGGCGCCAACTGGTAAAAGGGACAAATCAGAGGATATGCTTAGGATAATCGCGGGTGTCTTTTATTGCTGAATCATGAACATGTCATAATTAGGAGCTGTAACATATTATGCGGAGCTAGAGCACGGTTTGTTCCGAACTTTCCAATCTATTCACCTTTCAACAAAAAAACTATAGGTAACTTACCCGCTGCATAATATTTATAAGTTGTCCGGTATCCCAATCATTATTAACAGTGAAGTCCAGAAATTTGTGGTGTAGAAGTGATTCGTTATATGTGTTGTCTATGAGTCTACCATAATGCAAGCAAAAGTTTTCCACTTCTTCTACAGATTCGTTGTGTAATGCAAGGTAAGGGTGCCTGAAAGTTTCATTATTTTTTTGCAATTAAGAACTCTTTCGTACATGTACCATGAATGATAGTTACATCCAAGTTCGTCCCGCTGAACAAGGGGTTAATTTCATTTATAAAATAGTAAAACTATCTCTAACTAAACGGTAGAACCTATGAGTCAATTGAGATCAGATATGAAGCACAATATTTGAAGCTACAAAGTTGTTTATAACACCAGGCTTTTTAATTATTCTTTTTAGGGTTCCGTACCCAAAGGGTAAAAACGGGACCCTATTACCTAGACTTCGCTGTCTGTCCGTCTGTCCGTCCATATGTCTGTTACCAGGCTGTATCTCAAGAACCGCGATAGCTAGATAGTTGAAATTTTCACAAATTATGTATTTCTGTTGCCGCTATAACTACAAATACTAAAAACAAAATAAAATAAATATTTAAGGGGGCTCCCATACAAAAAACGCTATTTTTTTGCCCTTTTTTGCTCGATATCATCACCAGGCTGTATATCAAGAACCGCGATAGCTAGACAGTTGAAAATTTCACAAATTATGTATTTTGGTTGCTAAAAACCAAATAAAATTAATATTTAATATTTAAATAATTTTTTTTGCCCTTTTTTGCTCAATATCAATAATGGCAACAGGTAGGCACTTGAAATATTCACAAAATACTCAGTTGTATTTTTATACTTTAATAATAAAATTAAAATAAAATAAATATTTAAGGGGGGCTCCCATACAACAAACGTGATTTTTTTGCCTTTTTTACGGAACCCTTCGTGCGCGAGTCCGACTCGCACTTGGCCGGTTTTTATTTGATAACATGATATTTTTCAACAACTTACACAGTTTTAGCGTAATCCTTAAGAGCCTTCATACTTATTCTGTTGATGCTGCAGAAGGCGACGGCAGGGAAATCTATCTCCGATATCGGGTAAGTGGTAGACTCTGTGATGACTATAAATGGTCTAGACAGGGTATCAAAGATAATCGCCCTTAGAAAGAAGCTTAAACTCCCGATCATGGTAAAGAATAGTGCTATCCGGATTATTCTGAAAAAATAAAAAATATTTTAATTGTAGTACTTAGGTACTTGAGTCATAGATACGAGTATCTAATTACTAAAGATAAACAATCCCAAGCAAAAGTTCTCTCAAAACTGTCTCAAACTGTGTCGTAATACTAGTTATTTTTTTTAAGTTACGACCCATTCTTGCTAGCCAAAATATATCTTAAACGACCACTGAGGCATATTTACGTAAAGAGTACCCAAATGTTCGAGTGGGCACTCATTTGGTAAGGTCATTTATTGTCTCTGATTGTGTATCTTTAGTTATTTACTAGATATGTAACACCGAAGTACAAAGTATAGAGGTTAAGTTTGCATAGGTAATTTCTTACCGTTCCATCAAGCATTTCTTTGGAGAGCACATATCTGTAACACCTGCTATTGAACATTGTTTGGTATATTCCTTTAGACACTGTAAGAAACTTTTGCGCAGGATCATTTCTGTAACCGTACCATATTGCGGCTTATACTGTCTCCTTCGGTATTCATCCCACCAATATATTTTATTCGGCATTGTTTGATTGTAGGTGTGTCTGTTTTCATGTGAAACTTTCAGTAAACTAAAAATCAAGTAAGATATTGGTCAAACACGAACCTATAGGTATACCTACCATATATGATATTAAATAGTTAATAATCTTTATTCGTGTTAATTACAATTCCTTTAAAAAAAAAATATTTTGACAAGGGTTCCGTAGGTATTTGGATTATTGACGTCGCGCGTTCGGTTACATGTAGTTTGTCGTCTTTTCTCTATGGTCGTAGGAGGGTTTTGCATTGTCCTTGTATATTTCGCTCCTGCAAGTCGTCGGCTAGAAGATTGCACTGCGAATGAAGTTAACGGCAGTTACTAGTATGTGGTATAAATAATATAAATGATCACTGTACCCTGATTAATGTGAAGCATTGCGTGTGTCGCTGTAGTTTATATCGTGAATATTGGACGTGAAGTTAGTTCTATAGTAAGGTCAGACACGACATTTTAATTGATACTTGAGTACTGCTGTAAATGCATTAATAATGTAAATAACATCGATATAGGGTCTATACCTATATCGATGGTAAATAATAATTATTTATTTAATGTTTCAGTTTGTATGCATGCTTTTCGTCCGCAATAATGTTGAATGTACGAAAGAAAATTTAGCGATCTGTCAGGATTTTATTTTATGTCTTGTATTTTTCTGCAATCTGCATCAATATTATTATGTAGGCCGATCCCGGCGGCACTGCAATGCCGGGCCGACCCGTGACGGGAGTGGAGCGAGCCCCGTACATCCCGTCTGGTTACAAAAATCAGTTTAATATACTGGTCCCTCAGTGAGGGAACTTTCAGATATTAAGCTGAAAAGAACAGATACTACACTTTGATCTTAGCCAAAAGGCCGAGAAGCGATAACGTAAAATAGCAAAATAAATGTAGTCATTAAATGGCGGAGACTCTTAACAGCGCGATGTAAAATTCAGGCATAAATGAACAGCGACATCTACTGAACTGGTGGTAAAACGATTGATTCCGCTAACGGTCTGCAATGGGAACATTAGCCATATGAATAGATGTGAGGCAGGTAACTACAGTAGCCCAGAGGTGGTGCCAAGTGTACTAAAATATTTAATATTTCACATGGTCGCATATAAAGCAGAACATATTAATACAAATAATATCCCGAAAGAAGTAAAAGAAGAAGTAAAAACATCTGTGACACACTATCTACGAGTATGCTAGAATGATCATCTTTGTACCTCCAAATACTAAACTTATTTTAAAATCTAGTATAAAGAACAAGAGGTTTGGAGCACAGAGCATATTAACTATCCATTAAACCTGGAGAATGGAAAACGAAGCTTCAAATGAAGCTAGGGTGGGTGGAATCCCATTCTTGGCGAACTAAAATGATTGTCCTAGGACTTAATAAAGAGAAAATAAATTTAAGAAGAAGATAGATTTGATAGAAGGTCCAAGTCCAAATCGCTTAAGATATTAAATGAGTTTCATGATGACGACAGAATATAATTAATTTGATAGCAGCAATTTGACAGATAATAAAATCTTCCATCAATAGAATCGATAGATCTTAGATACTTTATGTACGTATATTTTATTATAATTCAGTTTCACAGCGACCACACAGCAAACTTAATTTTAAAAAAGGTTTCTAAAAGGCCACTACATGCCAAATGACTACTGGCCTTCAAGAATTTACAATGAAAAAATGAAAAGTATTTTTATTTATATCTCTTATAATTTGATTAATTGCATTTTCGAGGTTTCCATTCTAGCTGAAATAAAACGGCAGTAACAGTAATTATTGTTATTATCTCTAAAGAGTTTTATTGTTATGAATAAGTTCTTAAGAGTATTGTGTGCCACATTGTTCATGCATATGGCTATCGCTTCATAAAGGTCGCACTCGAAATCGAATTATAATTATTCAAGGTGCATTCATCGAACCCATAAATGAAGTTTAAGTTTGATAAATGGGTTACAAGTTAGGTTGCATTAAGTTATTCAATGTCACTTATGTGTTAAAAAATCTTAATTGTAGAGGAACTGATGGATCTAATAATTCTACTTTTTCGGTGCTGCTTCCCTCAGCTGTTTTACGATCAATGGTAGTTGTGAAGATGATGTGATCCCGTAATTTATTCATTGAATCAAATTGAATGTTTTTTTGGTCCTTTCTGCACCATATAAATCTGTCCTTGAACTTGGTGTTTTAAAAGGCCGTGTCTATTTATAAAGTAAAATATAATATTGTAAACAGTACCTATTGGGTATTAATTTTTATCAAATTCTAAGAAAAAGTGAAAGATAGTGATCCTCTGACGGTTCTGTTTTTGTCATTGAGACGAAAGGATACCTGAAAACTACTCGAGGTAAATCAAATTTTAGAACTGTCAAAAGGCTTATTCTGATTTTTAGTCGGAATTTCACATGTCTTCACTTCGTCAGTTAATTTGTCAAATGGAAGCTTACGTTTTTATTTCACTCTCACAAAATATGTGTTTGTTCGAATCGAATAAAATAATCGAGTTTATGGCAACCATATGATTTAGATTTGCAGGAATCAATTGGATACGTACCTACCTATCATACAAAGCTGGATGAAGGAATGATAGAGTTATCAAGGTAGATCAAAATAATTCCAAAACCAAAATATTCAAATATTCTGTAAAATCTACGAAATATTAACCTGTTCCACAATTTGTATTTTTTATGACCAAGGTTCATGATGATTTGGTGTTAGGGATGACATGTTGAGTAAAATTATTGATTTTGACTGAATGACTAATTTTAAAGGTAAATTAGGTAATATTGAAGTAGTTAACCCAGTTATTTTATTTTATAAATAATCAAAATTAGAAGCGCTTTTGCACGTAAATAGTCCTAGTGAATTATGTTTGGAAGGTCTTTGAGAGAAGAGCCATTTTCAAAACAAACATAGATTTAATTACATAAAGTTTTCGTTATAATGCGTCAATCTCGACATATTGTAAGGAAATTAATAAACGACCTCACACTCCAATTCAAAATTAAATTGATACCTATAATAATAATAATATAATAAATAATAATATGCTTTATTTGATTCCATACAATATTATCGATTACATAGGGACAAATAATCAGAACATTTTTTTTTAAATAAAATGATTAATATAAATAATTTTGTTTTTAGGTACATGTATTATAAATTATTTTGTATGGACCCCCTTCGGGTAAAAGCCTCCTCCAAGGAATGCCAGCTGATCCTATCTGTGGCTATGGATAACCAATTTTTACCTGCCGTCGCAACTATTTCGTCTGTCCATCTAGTACAAGGTCGGCCTCTCGTTCTAGTACCTGGTGGTCCAGTCCATTTTACTGACCTTATAGTCCACCTGTCATCACTTTATCTGGCCACATGTCCTGCCCACTTCCATTTTCTTTGTAATGAGAAGTTTAGGGCGTCAATAAAATTTTCGCGCGAATATACACATTTCTCACCTTGTCTTTTAGTTTTATACTTAGGCATTTCTTTCCATTCTTTTCTGAGTTGTTTGAATTTTTGTTCTTGTTTTATGGTCAAATGACCAAGATTGACAGCCGTAAGTAAGACATGGGAGTATATCTGAGTCCATAACTAATATCTTAGTCCACATCGGGAGTTTCGACTTAAATACTTCTTTATGTGCTGTAAATTGATACCTACCTACATATAAATGTCCTATTTAACATTTTGAGAACAGTTACCCTATCCTTTTGAATAACGCTTACAACACTTTTTGTCTCAAATCCAACTCAGACGCGTCTCCTGTCGTTGTTTTCACATTTACTGATATTGTTTATGTTCGAAAATCGAATAAGAATCATCGGCAAGCTTTGACACAATCGACTACAGTACAAAATTGCCGTAGTTTTTTTGTTCATTCCTATGGTAAGTACATCCAGCGTACATCGATTGTTTCCGATGTTAAACGAATACGATGACGAATTGATTATTTTTCTTCGCAAAACAAAAACGCGTAGGTACTTTTGTAATTTTACTTCGCTATTTAAATATATTTGTATTTAAAAAACAATTACATAACCCCTTTAAAATAAAATTCTTTGATAGGCTTGCGTTAGGTTGGAATTCAAAGTCAAAGCCATTTATTATGTTTGGGTGGGTTTTATGAAGATCAAATTACTGAAGTTACCACCAGTTCGGAAGTCAGCCTGAACTTTTATATATTTTTATTGCAAATTGATTTTTGAAAAACTACTCACAAAATATTTAAAGGCTTGTAAGTACAATGGTTGTAGATGATTGGTCGCACACTCCAGTTAAATAAACAAATTCGATTTTTCAGGGTTTGATAGCGAATGTCTTTTAATGTCTTTAGTTATTTGTTTTCGATCAATAGAGTTCTTAACAATGGGGTTGCGTTTGACATAGTTCATCTGAACGATATGTACAAAGTGGCATGAGATCATAAAACTACAGCGACCAAAGATGTCAAAGGCCTTATCTAATCAAGGAGTGAGATCAGTATAAAACGATTATCAAAACGTTAATCAAGTCTAAATTGTGTTTTTTAAAATAGAACCTACTGCAGCATTACACGCGGCATAAACCTTTTTGGTTATTTTAAAGAGGACTGGTATGGAGTCTGAAAGTCGGATATTTTTTTAACTGTCAATAATTCAAATTTAAAAATGATAGATGGTTTTCTGGATAAGAGAGTTCGATGGCTTCCATTCTTGAGCTGAAATCCGAAGAAGCTGGTAATAATTTTGATAAATTACAGCAAAATTGAAAAAAAGTGTGAATCCATGCGTTTTGGAGTGCTTATATAGTTATTTTTTTTGTTTTATCAAAGCCATTGAAGATCAATGTAGGAAACATTGCGTTATTTTGCCTGGTACGTATATTTTTCTGCTACATTTAGTTTTAAATCCCTACAAAGTTATTTCAATCTCTCTCTGGTAACTAGATCCTATGATATCATATTTGTGAAACCCATTTTTTTTCTTTCTCATAGGTGATATACCAGTGAAGAGGATCTGATTTGGATCCTCTCCCCCTTCTCCTTTCATCTCCTACTTATGCTTTTGGATCCCGCCACCTTCTGGGTTCCTGTTTCTCCTCACGTGGTTCCGCGCGCAAGTTCTACGTTCATAGTCAACGTAATTTCGTCAGTGGTGGACGTAGCTTGATATTGAATTAATGATTATCACCACTTATGTAATCTTCGGTGTCAAGGTATTATCTAACAGTTTTATTTAACGTTGGCGGAGTTCCTCACTCCGTTCTATTCAATTTTTCCATTTGGCCATTTGTTTAAAAAAGAAGATATGTTCCAGAGATTTATTATTCTATATGTTTAAGTTATTTTAAAATACTCTACAGTTTATTTTTTTTAAGAAGAATAAGTGTCAGGTATTTTTGCTTCGAAGCTTCCTAGCATTAATAACCCAATCAATATTTTGTTATTTCCAATATAAGTACGTACCGATTTAAGTTACAAGTTATTCAGTCTCAAGTTTTTTTTATATTTCAAATTATTTTTATATATTTGACTAGTGTAATTTCTTATTTTCTCCTGTTTATGTTTACCTATTTTAATTAAATGTTATTTTAAATCAAGTGGTGTTGAAGGATTTTTTTTTTCTCTTGAAACTCTACACTACGTAATAAGTTATAATTCAATTGATGCGACCTTGACTTGTGACTTTCTACAGTGAGCCCAAGAGTTATGATTAGCTGTCAACCCTATGATTGTCTTTTAAAAATAGTTGAATAAAGAATAAACCGAAAACAATGTTCCATATTCAAAATACTTCGATATTCAGTGCCAGATTCCCCTAAGGGCTTTTGGGGCGCATGCCCGGGACCGTAGTTCCTCTGGACGCGCTGATTATTGCACTGGGGGCATTGGGGTGGTCATTCATATTCGCCCGGGGCACAGAATGTTGCAATACGTCTCTGATGTAGTAATACCTACCTTATTATTCCCATGGGAAACCAAACTAATTCACGCGTGTGCGTTTATCTGCTACTTTTTATGCACATTTAAATAACTTCAAGCGATGAACTGTTAAACTTTCAGTTATGTACCCAAATGTATGCACTGAAATGAATTAATAGCTTAGTGTTATGGTAAAAATAATGCTATGGTAATCAATGGTGTTACAAAACTGAATGCGAGACTCTTGACAATTTTTTCCGTCCTGCCATTTGATTGTGACGCCACTGTTTATTTTGTTATTTATATATTCGGGTAGCAAACGACTACAATTCAAATGAGTTAAACTTGAATAGGTAGGCACTAGTTATAAAGACCAACAGTATCATAAATGTGTTTCGATAAAAATAACCCACCAAATACATAGGTATCATGTTTGTAGTTCACCAATACTCACACACTAACGCTTTCATTGGTAAAAAGTTAACAGATCTTATGTAGAGTCAATCCCCTGGGTCGGCTCTAGCGCTCTAGTCCATGTAGCGCCCGGGTGCAATCAAATACCCTGGCGCCCTTTAGTAGAAAAAAAGGATTAGTTCGAGCGCTCTCTAGACCTAGTTAGGTCGTTCGCGGACTACCCAAGACAAGACTACATAATCCGGGCGCAGGGACAGGGACTATTGAGAGCGCCACGAGCAACGGCGCCTCCTAACACCCTGCGCCCATAGGTAAAGCCGGCACTGCTAAGCCCTACACTCTACAAATCCTACATCTTGGTCAAAAGATATGGCGCCCACCAGATATAAATTAACTGGTGAAAAAAGGGTGTCTATGGTCCCTCAGACCTCCACCTTTAAGTCCTCCCCAAAAACAAAAAAAAAATCTATTGAAATTTATTACAAACAATTAATTCAGTAGATATTAATTTTTTAGGGTTTCGTACCCAAAGGGTAAAAACGGGACCCTATTACTAAGACTTCGCTGTCTGTCCGTCTGTTCGTCTGTCCGTCTGTCACCAGGCTGTATCTCACAAATTATGTATTACTGTTGCCGCTATAACAACAAAATACTAAAAATTTAATAAAATAAATATTTAAGGGGGGCTCCCATACAACAAACGCTATTTTTTGCCCTATTTTGCTCGATATCAATAATGGCAACAGGTAGGCACTTGAAATATTCACAAAATACTCAGTTGTATTTTTACTTTAATAATAAAATTAAAATAAAACAAATATTTAAGGGGGGCTTCCATACGTAAACGTGATTTTTTTGCCTTTTTTACGGAACCCTTCGTGCGCGAGTCCGACTCGCACTTGGCCGGTTTTATATGTTACATGTAATAAGTACCTACTTCATGTTCATATTTTTAGTTACGTTTCTAAGGTAGAAATACCTTATCGGTCGATTGTTTTTCTTTTTTTGATTTTTCCAACAAAGAAAGGCAATTTCAAGTTATTATTATTCTTCTTTTGTCTTCCACTTAAAGTTTTTCCACTAAAAGTTGTAAGGACTTTTTGAGACAAACTGAAAAGTCACGATATTCTGTCTTAGTTCATTAGGTACTAAAAATCCAACCTACCAAAGTTTTCAATACATCGATGACGTAACGTAAAACTCCATTCACACATGCAAAGACGTAAGAAAATGCACACACACATCGCAACATTTCGCGTCGTGCTGCTAATGAACACATAGACAAAATGGACGCACACTCGCACAGGCGTCCGTGTGAAGACGGAACTTGCACGTGTAGTGTCGGACGTTGTTGCACGCGATCATGGAAGTGCACAGCAGCCACACGCAGTCTATGGCATTTATTAGTGTTCTCTATGCATTAACTCAATTAAAATTAATTCGTAAACCCTTTGCATAACTATAATTTTTTCATGTAGCTTCGCATACTGCGATATCAATGATTTACCTATTTTTACTGTCATTGTGCCTTTATATTATTTTATGCCCGTCTGATAGATGTGGTAACCGTAGCCTATAATAGCCACATACAACACCAAATGGGTTGTAAGTGGCTATGTTTTACTTGGGAAAACTAAGCTTTTGATTTCGCTCAGTGCGAGACTAATTTGGGTCCAATGAGTTTGCGATGGCGCGAAGTGCTTTGCTCTATTGTGTTCTCCAGAGTTTTGGATGACTGTTACACGGTTACACCTTGAATTCCAAATAACTAACTAATATCGCTAGAAATCTACACCAAGAAATGCTAAAGCGCAATGGTTGCCTTTAAATAGGAGGGAGCTAGGTTCAAGTATTCCTGCAATCCACAAATGCGTATTATAATAGGTGTTAGAATTGAACTTAATATACCATCATAACCAATATAATGTTATACTGATAGTGATAATATATCTATATCTACGCTGTCCACTACAAAGGGCGTATAAAGTCCTTTTTAGGGTTCCGTACCCAAAGGGTAAAACGGGACCCTATTACTAAGACTCCGCTGTCCGTCCGTCTGTCTGTCTGTCACCAGGCTGTATCTCATGAACTGTGATAGTTAGACAAGTTGCAATTTTCACAGATGATGTATTTTTGCTGCCGCTATAACAATAAATACTAAAAACAGAATAAAATATATATTTAAGGAGGGCTCCCATACAACAAACGTGATTTTTTTGCCGTTTTTACGGAACCCTTCGTGCGCGAGTCCGACTCGCACTTGGCCGGTTTTTTTACTTTTTGTTGCAATATTATTTTTTTCATTTAAAATCTTAAAAACAGTCATAATTATAAAATTGTGAATAGAATATAGTTAATACCCAGGACCCAACTTGTTTTGCGGGACCTATAACTTACCATTTCAATTATGAACTTTCCAATAGTTTCCAATATACCAATTTACCATTATTTCATTTTTACTCAACTACTTAATCATTATTTATATTAAAAATATCTAAATTCTATTAATGAAATTATCAATTAATCTTCTTAATAAAATTGCTCTTCGAGTCATAACATGAGTATTAATAACAGGGTGTGTAGGTACTGTATTTACATATTTTGCAAAAATAATGGACTTTACAACTATAAAAATGACTCTTGGTCTCTTGTTAATTAATTAAATAAGACAAAACACCGCCAAAATCCAAGAACTTCCTACCTAGAACTTTATTTTATTAGTACCTATAAAAACAAAAGAGTTATTTAAGAAAGTTTTTTTTATTTTCGATTCGACGGGATTTGGAGTTAGCGGACAGTGTCGATATAACAATCTGATTTTTATCAAAAAATCACAGCATAAAAAAAATATGTAATAACTTATTGATTGTCAGTATGTGATTTATAAGCACATCAAAGAAATGCAGTTGCATCGGTGCACCGCAATAAATGCAATAGCGGTGCGGGGAGGGGCGCGGGGCGGGGCAGAGCGCGCCGGCCAGCGCGGCGGGGGAAGCAGTCGCATCGTGACCGCGTGTCGCACCGTATGTGTGTTCGGTTTACGCGCGCCGTTTTCGCCGCGAACACGGCCGACAACGAAGGCCAAGACATGGTGTCCGTGGGCGCGTGGAGGCGCCGCGCGCCCGACGATTGCGACGACCGTTCCGAGCCAGGAGCGTCCAGTTCTGCCGTGCCCCGTGCTCCACCCAACTGTGCCAGATGCCGCAACCACAGGGTCAAGGTCGAGCTGAAGGGCCACAAGCGGTATTGCAAGTATCGTTACTGCACATGCGAAAAGTGTCGGCTGACGGCGGATAGGCAGCGGGTGATGGCGCTGCAGACGGCTCTGAGACGTGCCCAGGCGCAGGATGAGGCGAGAGCGCGAGCGCTGGATTCGGGGCTGCAGCCGGTGGGCGTCGAGCTGGAGAGGCCGGAGCCGCTGGCGGTGAAGGCGCCGAGGAGTCCGGTGCCACCTCCGCCGCCGCCGCGCTCTCTGTGCTCACCCAGTAGCGACTCTGTGCCGGGATCCCCAGGGGTGTCGCCGTATGCGCCGCTTCCGCCGTCAGCTCCGCCACCGCCAGTGATGCCGCCGCTGCTGCCGCCACAACAACCAGGTTAGCATCACATATACTATCATGATAGGTACCTACAAGTTATCACCTCCGATTGCCAGTTTCTATTAATTTATACCAATGTGTTATTCTTTCGCTCGACGTCTATTCCGGCTAGCATGTTCCAAGATTAAGACTGATGTTTCGAGTGCTACTTCGATCAATTATACTATATCTGTAGAGTAAAAAAAAGTAAAAAACAAGATACAAAATAAGAGTAGGTAGGTACCTTTTCTTATTTTGCTTCAGGTCTCAGAACCTAGGTAGGTATGTGGTTACGATTTTCTCACCCACTCACTTTTTTATTTTTACCACAGAGATAAATTTTGAACACAAAATTAAAAAGAAATGTATTCATACATTATACATTTGTTACTGAAATTTTAGTCTTCATGAAAACCTAATTAGGTATTTAGTATTGAAAACGCGACTTCAAAATACAGACATGTAAGCGGCTCAAATAACTACCTAAACGAGCTATTTTAAACGAGCCATAAGTTTATATTTTTAACCGACTTCAAAAAGGAGGAGGTTCTCAATTCGACTGTATGTTTTTTTTTTGTATGTTTGTTACGCGATTACTCTGCCAATTATGAATAGATTTTGATGATTCTTTTTTTGTTTGGTAGATCATACTTCAGAGGTGGTCCCATTTATATTTTATCGAAATTGATTCAGCACTTTTTGAGTGAATCAAACCGAGTCGTTGAGCTTGACTTTTTGGATTTGGATGAAATTTTGTGTGTATACTTCAATGGGTTCTTCGATGGTTTAAAAATACAATTGGACCCGGTAGGTGGCGCTGGAATCGAGTTCCAAGATTTGTTTTAATTTCAGGGCAGGACGACGTCTGCCGGGCCCGCTAGTTATATATTATATTTTACCGGCTAGACCCGATTTCAAGACAAACTAGTTTTGCCTAGGATGACATATATAAGGAATAAACTTTAAAAATTGAAAAATAAAATTATTTTTAAAAATAAAAACCGACTTCAAAACTGTAACCTATACCATTGTACAAACATAAACTAAAAAGTAAAGAATAATATTTTAATTTCAAAGCGAGCCTGAACAAAACAAAATTATTGATATTTATATATCTATTTAATATTTATAAACAGTTCTTTTTGGAGTCGGTGCCAGCCAAGAAGGACAGTTTAATTCTGCCTTTGTAACAAACTTTCGAAAGGGGGAGCGATGGCGCAGACGTAAGGAACATTACCGTATGGAGAGGTGTCGTAAGACGTTTTCTCATATGAACACTTCAGTGTCCAGTTCAAAACTGTCCTTCTTCTTGGCTGGCACCGACTCCAAAAAGAACCGGCTCTTGCTTTGAAATTAAAATATTACATACCATTGTTTGTACAATGGTATAGGTTACAGTTTTGAAGTCGGTTTTTGTTTTTTATTTTTAAAAATAATTTTTAATAGAGTATTTTTAGACTGATAATAGTAATGAGTCTTGATTAATTTATTTGTCCATAATTGAGAAGAAAATTGATCTTCAATTTATTTTATTGATCGCCTATCTATACCTACCTATAAACGGATATAAACCTACCCGTGCATCGGATGTAGATGGATGAATATTGTTTGATATTTCATTAAATATAAAATAGGTCTAATAATATCCTGGAGTAATTTTTACCAAACGGGCATCTGATTAAAAATTAAGCAGAGCTTGTACCTAAGCTTTTAATCAGATTTTAATTTTAAATGCCTGTTTTAAGTACCTATTATCTATACTTATTTTAAATATACCTGAGTGCATGGAATATATTGAGTTATTTAGACATAAATGCCACGTCACAGGTTGTGGGTGGATACGATCCTACAAAGGACAAACTGTACGGCCTGCCATATTATCTGTTTGATCTGTGTCTAACTAGGCATTAAAATCTAAGCATAGGTGAAATACCTACTTTGATTAATAGAAATTACCTATAAGATATAAAAAAATACTTGAACAATTTACTTAAATACTAACTAAACAGCGAAAAACTAGTTCTTTAATATCTATCTAAATAAAACTTTAATGTTAATAAAGGTATTGCAGGGCACAAGCAAAGAAATAAAACATTGTACCTAGTTATTACTATTTTTAATGCAGTCGAGTTGTTTTTAACCCCCGACGCAAAAAGAGAGGGGTGTTATAAGTTTAACGTGTCTGTGTATCTGTCTGTAGTATCGTAGCTCCCAAACGGATGAACCGATTTTCGTTTAGTTTTTTTAGTGTCGTAGATAATTTTATCCCAAATGTTCTAAGTTGTTTCATTCAATAATTTGCTTATTATTTCACACTTCTTACTGAGACACCATCCTAGTAATATTATAAAAGTGAAAGCTTGTATGTTTGCTACTCATTAACGCGAAAACTACATAACGGATTTTGATGAAACTTAGCACACAGGTAGATCATATACCGGATTAAAATATAGGATACTTTTTATCCCGTTGAAACCCCGGGCGGAAACTAGTATTGAAATAATATGTACCCTATATCATTTCCACAACTGAGACTAATATAATGACACCTCATGTTGAAATCCGACAAATGGTTTAGGCTGTAGAGCGTGCCAAAGAATTAGACATACATTACCCTGCTTCGGCAGTCGGGTAAAAACACATTATCTTATAATGCAGCTGACAGAAATCATTATTTATAAGCGCATTGTGAGATATACAAATATGTTGTTACTGAGATAAGTAATATTAATACCTGCCTATTTATAGAAAAAAATTATAGTGCCATTTTGGAGTTTTTTTTTAACTTTTGGATAAGCTTGTGTTTGACAGCAATCTCACCATGGTAAGTGATGATGTGGCCGAAGGTGGTAAGCACTCAAAGCTTATTTAGATGGGAACTGGCTCAAAAAAAAAGAAAAAGATAATATAAAAAAATATGCATAAAATATGCTGGAGGTTTTTTTCCAGCAAAATTTGCTATTGACTTTCACTCTAGGCAAAGCCTGTGACGCGAAAGCAAATAGAAAACTTCCCTAAATAAAGAAACCTTCGTTAACCGATACAATACTAGTAACCTACTAGAGACTACAAATTAAAAAACCGGCCAAGTGCGAGTCGAACTCGCGCACGAAGGGTTCCGTAAAAAAGGCAAAAAAAAACACGTTTGTTGTATGGGAGCCCCCCTTAAATATTTATTTTATTATTTATTATTAAAGTAAAAATACAACTGAGTATTTTGAGAGCGCCTACCTGTTGCCATTATTGATATCGAGCAAGAAAAGCTTTTTTTGTATGGGAGCCCCCCTTAAATATATATTTTATTTTGTTTTTAGTATTTGTTGTTATAGCGGCAACAGAAATACATAATTTGTGAAAATTTCAACTATCTAGCTATCGCGGTTCTTGAGATACAGCCTGGTGACAGACAGACAGACGGACAGACATTGAAGTCTTAGTAATAGGGTCCCGTTTTTACCCTTTGGGTACGGAACCCTAAAAAGTACAAAGTCTTTACTTAGGTACAATAATAAAAAAAAAGAAAAAACTACATATACCTATACCTATTATTGTAGTTTTTTCCTCGGTTTATTCATACAATTTTATTAAAAACTACCTGTCCCCCGCGGTTTTACCCGTGTTCCCGTGCGACCTTATCTTTTCCCGAGATAAAATATAGCTTTATGACATTCACAAATAACGTGGCTTTCTATTGCTAAAATAATTTTCAAAATCGGTTCAGTAGATCCAGAGATTACCCCCTACAACTTAACAAACTTAACCTCTTTATATTATTAGTGTAAACTACAATGAAACAAAATCTTGCCAAAAACATTAAAATACAAACAATGAAATATTACGATATAAAATGTGAAATGATATCTAGTTCTAGCTACCAGATAGTGTGATATCAAATGGAAGATCTAGTGTGCTAGTCTAACTCTATCAAAAGGTACTTAAAAGTCTATCAAAATAACAAGTGGCTGGCAACATAACGTTGACATAATATTATCAAGATACTTACATACTGTTGCATTACTATAATCAAAGTTGCAGCTGATAACAAGCGTTGTGTCAATAGAGGTGATAATGATAACATTTGGATGTTTATATGTAATCAATTTGCAATATTATTATTGTGACTATGAATATTTAGTACATATGAGATGTTCAAGGATGCTGTCTGTTTAGATATTATGATGTCCTAATTGCGATATCTAAAGTAGAGATTGTAATACGCTTTACGTGGGTAATTTAAGGTAAATAATGTAGGCTAGACGTAATCATATTAAGTACCTAATTGTAATGTTAAATGAATAATTTATTTTAATCTAAAAAAATAAATATCGGCCAACTTTATGCATCTTTTTACCCTATTCTTTGATGATGGGAGATTTCACTTTTTCCACTACCGTTCCCATAGAATATTGTAGATTATGTACATTATTAGGCATTGGTCGCAATAAATAAATATTAATTTAAATGTTTCATTTGTCTATTGGATTTGGGATTCGTGCTTTCGTAAGGGTCGTACCTATTATTAGGTTAAGATTTCTTCCCCCTTCCTTCCCATTTATGTTCTCCCGTGAAACATGGAATAAAAAAAAAACATTTTAATCGAATTAGAGAGGCATGTTTTGATGTCACCAGTAACATCATATTTTATAATCAGAATAACACGATTTTTTTTTTTTTTTTTTTTTTTGGGGAGGACTTAAAGGTGGAGGTCTGAGGGACCATAGACACCCTTACGCGGACTTTTCGGTGAGCGCTTAGGGCTCTCAACCGAGTTGCAAATTTTAGACGACTGACCGCTGAGGGCGCCCCAGTTGGGGCACGAACCTCGGCTCAGGGCGTCGTCGGGGGGCACAAAATAGTGGGACGGACTTCGCCTAAGCGATTTAGAGGAGTTTTAAGGGACGGTCGGATTACTGGTACGGCTCGGGCCAACTACTGGGGACGAGACTGACTGAGTGGGACGTCGCGACGGGCCTCTCCGGCGAGGGCGAAAACGCGGGCGGTGTTGTATTTGTTTCTTCAGGGCTGCGCGAGCCTCCCTATCCTTAATCTGAGCTAGAGTTGTAGGGTCATCCGGCTCGCTGAGGGCGAGTTTAGGCCTACGGATTTTTGAAATCTCTGAAGGAGTATAGTTTGCAGTTTTTACAATTAATGGGTTCGCGTGGTTTAGGGCACGATCGTAATAGCGGCGTGAAGCGCGCTTAATGAATTGCTTAACCGTGGGCAGATTGAGGTCTATGTGGAGGTCTAAGTTGCGCATGTACCACGGGGCGCCCGTGGCTTTGCGCATGAAGCGGTTTTGAACCACTTGGAGTCTATGGATCAGCTTGGGAGATGCATGTGCGAACACAGTGCATGCATATAGCATAACGGGGCGGATGCACGCGGTGTAGAGTCTCACCTTGCTTTTTAGGGCAAGTTTAGACTTTTTATTTAACAAGAAATGAAGGCGACCGGACACAAAACAGGCGCGTGCACGTACCTGTTTTATGTGGTCGGCAAAGGACAAACGATCATCCAGGGTAACACCGAGATATTTGGCTCGCCTCTCCCAAGGGATCGGCTCGCCGAACATGGTGACTGGAGGGGGGGGAGTGGGGATGAGTTTCTTGGCGGGACTGAAGAACAGCACCGCCTGACTCTTGGTGGGGTTAATTTCGATTCTCCATTTCCGAAACCAGGGACCTAGGGTGTGAGTCGCGGCTTGGAGAACTTTGGCAATTGCCGTGGGGCTCCTGCCAGAATAATATATTGCGGTATCGTCCGCGAATAGGGCTAGCTGCGCTTTGCTAGTTTTTGGGATGTCACTCGTGTAGAGTGTAAACAATAAGGGGGACAGCACAGAGCCTTGGGGGACTCCGGCTAGAACGGGGTGGGCTGAGGATAGCGCTCCTGTTATTCGGTAGTTGAATTGGCGATTCGACAAGAAGTCTCGTAGGATGGTCACGAGTCTGACTGGCACTCCGAGTTTGTACAGCTTATAAATTAAGCCGTTGTGCCAGACTTTGTCGAATGCCTTTGCAACATCGAAGAACAGGACTCCGGTCATCTGACCTTTCTGATAGTTGGAGGCGATGTGTTCAACGATACGGTGAACTTGTTGGACGCACGAGTGTCTAGTTCGAAAGCCGAACTGCTCGTCGGGAATGAGTTTATTAGCGTCGGCATACGCTTTGAGGCGGAGGTATATTAACCTTTCATACATCTTGCCCATGACGTTGAGCAAGCTGATGGGTCGGTAACTGGAGGGCTCGGATTTGGGTTTGCCGGGCTTATGGATCCCAATTACATGGGCTTTTTTCCACTGATGTGGAAAAATGTTATTGGATAAGGCAGCGTTAAAGATCGCTGTCAGGAGCATGATAAGGGTAGCCGGGAACAGCTTTACCACTTTGTTGGTGATTTTATCCGAGCCCGGGGCTTTTCTCGGGTGGAGGTCCCGGATGATCTGCTTGACCTCGTCCGGGGTCACGGGAGGGACGGGGTCTTCCTCTTCGTTGAGAGGAGGTGGGGGTAACGGGAGAGAAGCTCGCCGTTCTACTTCCGAATTTACTTCCTCCATATGAACAGGGTCGATAGGGAGGGAACTGGGTGTACACTGAAGCTCCAGGCTTTCGGCCAGGCATTCGGCTTTTTCCTCGTCTTCGAAGGCGAGTGGAAGGTTGGGCCTTTTGAGAGGTGGAATATGGGCAACCGTGTCCTTGGTTAGGGCACGTGAGAGTTGCCAAAAGGCTCGATGGGAGGGCTTTATGTCGATCAGTTTCTGATCCCAGCTTTTCTCGCGGGCCTCGGCCACTCGCTCCTTGACGGCGCGGTGGAGAGTGCGTAAGCGGATTCGGTTGTCCTCGGTCGGACGTCTATCGTATTCGCGCATGGCTGCGTTCTTTACCCTAATCAGGTTACGTACGTCGTCGGGCAAGCGCCAGTGTCGATTGCTCTCCACCGGAACTGTCCGAGAGCAATCGCTAATAAGCGATTGCACGTGGCTGGTCAGGGAGTCGATTGCGCCTACAGCTTCGTCAGCGGTGACTATGCTGCTAGGGATTTGGTCGAGGTGAACGGATGAGGCAGACTTGAGGCTTTCGCCCAGTTTGTCCCAGTTCGTCACGACTTTAGTGAGAGGGGTCCGACCTGAATCAGGGGGGCCTGAGTTCGGTGTAAGTTCTAAGATTACAGGTCGATGGTCGGAGACTAACTCGTGGTGCACTGTCAAGTCGTGTATGCCTAGGCTTACATTCTTCAACAGTGCCACATCGAGGATGTCGGGTCTGTGGTCAAGTACGTTGGGGTAGTGAGTCGGTTCCAGGGGCGCGACTAAATCGATGTTCAGCGGCCCGAGGAGGGATTCTAGTACAATACCTCTGGAGTTGTTCGTATGACAATTCCAGAGGCGGTGTTTCGCGTTTAGGTCGCCCGCCACTATGACAGAGCTTCCTAGTTCGAACAGGGTTTTCAAATCTCTTCTGAGTGATAGTTGGAGGTCGCTTGAAGAGCGAGTTGGGGAAACGTAGGCTGAGACCAGAATGATTGACTCGTGGCCAGTCATGCCGAGCCTGCAGACCGAAGCTTCAATGTACTCAAGTTTGGGCTGATCCATGGGAGAACAGTACAAGGACCTTTTGTAATAAATGAGGGTTCCTCCTAGGGCGGAGTGGAGCCTATCGTTGCGAACTATCTGATAGTTGGCAATCCTGGGATTTCTATGGAAGGGTTTGAGGAACGTCTCTTGTACTAGGAGTATGTCAACGTCATGATCACTCAGGAAATCTGCGATCTCATTTCGTTGACCTGTAATGCCGTTGGCATTAAAGAAGCCTATCTTGATTGAGCGGGGTTTAATTCTGCACACAGTCGAACTATCCATTATGGGTTAACTTTAAATTGAGCTAATGATGAGAAGAGGCGCTCGAACCTCATGGCGATTTGAGCGAGGGCACGACCGTTGCCTTCGTTCACTCTAATTTCGTGGGCTAACTCCCTAACTTCGCTGGGGTTGAAGGCCTCAGCGAATCGCTCCACCAGGGCGAGATCCGGATCAACGCCGTGGGGGGGGTTTGGTTTGGCGCGGCGAGGTGCCGTTGGCACCGATTTGGGGACAGCGCGGGGGATTGGGGCAGGTGGGGAAGGAGTAGGGATGGGGGCGGGGGCAGGAGGTGAGGGACCAGCTGAAGGCTGGGGTTGGGTGGGGCTGTCCGCCTGAGCTGCGGGTGCGGTTTTAGTCGCAAAGTGGGGAAGGGGGAATTGGTTGCTTTCATAATTGAAAGCTCCCCACGGTGAAGGGCGCTGCGGGGCCAGATGGGCCTGTGCAGCGGGTGCTGTAGGGGGTGGACGTCGCGTTGCGTTACGCGGCGAGTCGTATGAAATACGGGGGCGAGGCGCTTTCGGGCATCCGCGGTAGTTCGCGGTATGCCCTAGCGACTGGCAGAGGACGCAACCAGGTGGTTCCGTTGCCTCTGCGGGGTTCTTAGGACGGCTGCAATCTTTCGTTGCGTGTGGGATCAGGCATTTAACGCACCTAGCTGGTGCGTAACAATTGCGGGCGGAGTGGCCATAAAGTTGGCAGTTGTGACATTGGGACGGGTAACGTCCCTTCTTGGGTGATTCTACGTAAAAACCTGAAAGGTCACAAAGCTCTTTCAGGCGGAAGATGGCCTTACCGGCTGGTCCACGGTCCAGGGACACGAAGACCATGTTATAGGGGGCGTGACCGCGACCCTTGTACATCCGGTGGACGGATTGCACCGGGAGGTTTTGATTGAGGAGGGATGTTTTGATGTAATCTACATCGAACTCTTTGGGGACATTTTTGATGATGACCCGGAGGGATCGCTCATCTGGGAGAGTGTAGGTGTGGAAAGCCACAAACCTATCTCGGAGCATTTTGCTCAGGGCTCTGTGATCGTCAGAGGTGACCACAGTGACCTTGATCCCGTGCTCAGTGGGACGGGCGGAAGTATAATTGATGCGGTTGTTTTTGCACCAAGTAGAGACCTCGGGCCACTTTACCTTGTCCTGAATGAACAGGGGAGGTGGCAAGTCTTTCTTCTGGGACTGGGGTACGGGGTTAGGGACGGGTAGGGTACCAGGGATCCTATGGATAGGGATATCCATAGGAGTGGGAGCGGGGGAGAGCCCTCTCTGGCTGACGGAAGGGGAGCCAGGGGTAGAATAACACGAATCAGAACATAAACTTATATAGCACCGCCCATCAATATAATCCAGAAACTATAATGGCGCATTATACTGCTATCTCTTTCCTTCCTTAAGTATCTCGAGGGGTGACCGAGGAAGCTTCGCTATTGGTCGGCAAAGAGGGAGGAATGAGGGGTGCAATAAAAACTTAAGCCTATAGGGCGGAGCAAATATATAATGTACGTCTTTGTGTATATGGAATAAGGGTGGAGGTCATACGGGCCTTTTGAAATGACTCTAGCAACCCTCTTTTGTTTTAAACTTTGACGCCATTTGTTGGAGATTTCTAGATTTTTTTTACAAGGGTGGTGTTTATTACTTGGGAGTAATATTTTTGAAAATTACGATTGAATATTCGTTTGTGAGTCTAGTCTGGAAACACCGATTGGTAACTAAATTTCAGGAAACAAATACAGCTTTACAAATGAACTAGGTCTAGTACCTACTAGTTTCTAGGATATCTCTACTAGTTAGTTTGTTTATAACCTGACTGAAATCATACTACATATTTGAAATTTGTAATAGGGTGTACTTGTATGTATCAGCTAAGAAAGGATTTTGAAAAAACAGTCCTGAAGGGTTCCCTCGGAACCGCGGGGGACAATTAGTAATATACATAATACCTATTATAAATACGAAAGTGTGTTTGTTGGGTTTTGTCCTCCTTTTCATAGAGATAGTTTTATAGGTTGGAGAGTGACATAGGTGACTTTTTATCGGGATCCTAGTAAATTCTGTTTTTCTTTTAGGGATCAGTTCGGAATCACTTCATTGGTAGACTTAGTTTTCTGACCCATTTCTTTATAATTATTTCATAACAAGTCAATACGATTATTCTATATCGCGACGTACATACCTATCGTCAGGTTGGTAGAATAAATAAAACAGCATTACTGGACGACAAGACTAGATATTGTATCTACATATAGACTATAGAGTCACGTATAATGTTCTAAATGCGTGTATAGTACAATTGAGTACCCGAATGTACCTACATTTTTTGTTAAAAGGCCTTCGAGAGTGTTTCTTACTCTCGCCTAATAAGGTACTTGATATTATGCTGAAGATTACTTCATTAGCAAGCTTCTGCACGGAACTTGTTTCTCCTTTCCTATAAATCGATCCAGGACTTCAAGTGACTTTGAATCAAAACAACCTCTGATTGTTTAAAAAGTTTCTGAAGGTAAACCATTTATAACCTATTTTAAAAATCATTCAATTTGCAACTGTATTTCGTTGTACGAAGAACTGTGTAGACGAAGGAACACGACTCGTTTGGGATTCGAAAGGAAATCCAGCAGAAAACAAGGTTGCTTCCGTCAATATGAGTGGGCTAGAAGGATGCATGCTCTGTTGTTAGGGGTGTAGGTCAACTTTTAGGGCTGCCACTTATTAAACATTTAAGAACGTTTTGTCTTGAGTCTGGGTGTAATTGTAATACAGGATGTCCGGTAAGTACGACAAACTTAAGGGGGAAGCGCCAGACCATCTGTAAAAGTTATGTATTTCTAAAAAAGTTGATGTATCTTACTTACATACCAAACCGTTTCGTTACTACAAAAACAGAAAAGAAACCAACAGTGAATAAATGTTTCACCTTACGCCCATGTAGCGAAACGGCCAAGCCACATATTTTGACTAAGGTGTACAGTTCGTGTAGTTAGGGATTGTAGAGTTAGGGCGTGTAGAGTTAGAAGCTTGGCTCTACATGAGATCTAATTATTTTTTCACTCCTCTTGTTCAAAAAGACCGTCATTTTGGCGTACCAGAGCGAAGAAAAAATAGCAATTCTTCCTCTAGGGGAAAAAGTTTTGTATGTCAAATGACAATGAGCCTACAAAAACGAAAAAGTCTTTAGTCATAAGTAGAATAATCATGAATAAAGACTCGACTTATTAATGTTTCATAAAAAAAGAACTTCATTTTAATTTTGAAAATGGAACTAAAATCGGCGATCTCTGGTAGAATGCATGCAATGTGCTGCGGCTACAGAAGAAACAAAAAAAATACATTATAAACTACATATTTCATATCGTATCGGATTGTTTTATTTTCTCGCAATCGTAGTGAAAAGTATAGTGTAACACACGGCGCTAAAACCCATTAAAACTCGGTTTCTATTTACTCCCTCGCTAAAGCTCGGGAGTAAAACTACCTCGTATATAATGGGTCATTTTAGTTCCTTGTATAACAATCTACTATTTGACAGTGCGTGCCATATGGTTTCTTGGCAACACTTTACATGAGAATGTTTTTGGTGGGATCTTACTTACATACCAATTCTGATTTCCTTAGCATAAGCTCTGTTTAGTTGGGATCAAATGTGAAGAATCCCAGAATATTATTATATTTTAACATGTAGGTAAGTAATTAATGAGAACCTTCGGTTGTTACATTACATATATGTAGGTAACACTGAAACATTTCATCAAAGTAGATGTATGTGGCATAACCAACATAATATCTATCATGAGTTTCCAAATAAACAATAAAAATATGGATTTGTGACGAGGGCCAACCCTGACGTGGAAACGTTTGATGTTTTACGACTTCGCCGCTCGTCATTAAACTTCCCTATTTCAGATGGGTTATGTAGGGTTGTCGTTTTTTTATATTTTTGATAAACTACTCATTTAGGTAGATTTCAAGCAGCTGAATGTATCACGGGAACCTGCGTCTTGATTTATAAGCCTCTTATTATACTTAGATATTAGATAGGTAGTTGCCAATGTCTATAAGCGATGGTAGTCATTTACCATCAGGTGACTCGCCTGCCTCGTCAATAGGGTTGTAAAAAATATATACATATAAGAATGCCTCCTTTGCAAGTCTATGGTACTTTTCCGTATTCCGATGCCTATAATAATGTTACCGATAGTCTCTTGTCTTATATCATACAACCAAGTAGGTAAATATGAAGTTTTCGGTAGTTTTCAAGACGTTTTAATTTAAAAGTGTCAACCCTAGCTATATAGGGTTAACATTTTACGTGCACCCGTATTTCGGGCAGTAGCTCGCGCGGGCAAGGTCGGTGCAATAGCTTAGTTGTGCAGTCTGCAAGCGTAGACGGGCGACTGAAACGTTTTCAAGAATGTCCGTATCTCCATTTCTTTGAGATGTTTGCAGAAAATGTTGGGAAAACTTCAGCAGTTTTATTATTTTGGCAAAAATTTGGATTTTTAAAACTTGATCGGTTGTAAACGTTAGATAGAATGTGTCTATTAATTCAAAAAATTTCTATCGAACGATGTTTGGATATTTGCAATGGTTTTCAACTTTAGGAAAAGAAATTGTCATTTGTCGGACTATTTTGTTAATAGTCCGAATAGTAGTAGTCCGATTAGGTACTATTTGAAAAAAAGAAGCACAAAAAAACATTTTATAAAAAAAACTACTTCTAAAACAAATAGCACTAAATACCAAAAAAATAAATTATTTCAATAACTAAATAAACCAAAAACTTTACTTAGGTATGTAAACTCTAACTACCTATTCAAAATCATCATCATCATGTCAGCCAGAAGACGTCCAATGCAGGACAAAGGCCTCCCCCAAGGATCTTCACTATGGCCGGTCTTACGCTACTTGCATCCCGCGAAAATATTAAAATGTTATTAAATAATGAAATGCCCAAATATACACTGAAAGAAATAATAAGAATTATATTAAATGTAATGCGGCTTCACCCGCGTTCCCGAGGGATCTTATCCTTTCCCGGGATAAAAAGTATCCTATGTGTTATTCCAGGATATGATCGACTTACCTGTGTGCCAAGTTTCATTAAAATCCGTTCAGCCGTTTTTGCGTGAAAGAGTAACAAACATCCATCCATCCATCCAAACTTTCACATTTAGATATAATATTAGTGGGATTATACGTCACATCTACATTATATTCTACTAGGTACATAGATTAGGTACCTACATACAAGTTTAAGTTACCTCCTCTCAACCTTCATGTCTGTATAGTATAATGATTGCTTCAGTTTGCATAAAGCCGTCAATTATACGTAAATATCACATGTCTCTACTAATTATGCCAACAGAGGACGTATTTCATCCTTACTTCGTAAGTTTCCAATTACCTTTCTGGTTTGCATGGCTTTATGTCATTGAAGTTGATGGAGTTATTTGTACTTCAATAAGCATTAGTGTCACCACAACTTATTCAAATACGAAATCTGGTCAGACGACATATTAAGTAGGTATATACTGCAAATCTCATTTCGACATAATTATGTTACCCCTAATGAAACCTGTGCTAATGCTTTGGAAACAGAATTTATCTCCACCTAAGGAACTTGTGATGCCCAAAAGAAACCGACTATAGATATTTTTTCCACAAAATTTTAACATGAATGAATTAAATCACACTTGAATGTTTTAAAACCAATCAACGCTGTACAAAACTAACATTAAAAAATCCTATAAAAATTCGAAAGCTTCTATTTCAACGAAATCCGTTAAATTCATCAAACAAATAAAAACTTTCTCGCCGCCCTCTGATTAATGATTGTATAACATCCACAATCCTGCTTTATAATTATGTATTGTATGAAATTACATCGTTATATGACTCCGGATGGTCCGGAATTGTTAAAACTTTTATATATCGTTAACTCTCGACAGGTTTACAAACGTCCGGAATCCGTAGGTAGCGTCGCTCGTAAAATTTTCACGAAAACACCTTGCGTTTTTACATACCTACGTAGGTACAGCGTATAATGTCGGAGCCAACTAGCTTTATTAGCCTTTCCATCAACAGCCTAGCTTCTACTATTTCAACTACCGGCCCTAATAATGTTCAGCCGTAGCGTCTAATACAACATTTAATGAAGTAGCTGGCTGATCCCTTAGGTCATTCATACAATTGGACGACCATGTGACAAAAAAAAAAAATTATTGTTTTGTATAGGTATCCAGGTACCTGTTCTATAAAATTCCTAGGTAATGTATAAAATATGGAATGCACGTCGGTAATGGAATCCTTTCTATTCATAATCGACATGGATAGAAGTGTACGGCGATCGCGAAGCACGTATATTTTGAGTGAACAAAAGGTAAGCTGAATAGCGCCGTTTAGTATAAGGGCTAGGCTGTTAATTGAACGGCTAATTATGGTTTTATTTATTACTCCCAGGAGCGGCCTCCCATCAAGTTCATGTAGAATCTTTTATCATATGTGAGACCTACATTTGATATTGATTATGGGCTGAATGGCTGATGGCTGCATAATCAATATCAAATGTAGGATCTACGTCCCCACATCAATGGTCCTTGAAGCCGCATAGATGTTAGTTATTTACTGGAAACGATTATAGTAGACAGATTATGCAGCCTTCCAACCATCTCGAGAAATTGAGCGGAATTATATCTACACTGTTAACTTCTTTTAAGTTGGATAAAAAGATTTTATAAGAATTATATTAACTCTAAAAACTTTATGAATGATGTTATAAACGCCATGAGGACTCGCACGACCAAAAAGTAGACGATCATAATGTCTTATAGATATTACTTGATTAAGTTGATGAGTATGAATAATAATATAACTGAATCGTTTTGTTAAATCAATAAGTCCCGAGACAATGATAGAATTTAATACGACCTAAATTAAAACAAAAACATTTGTCAAGATAGGTATACTGTGACACTGTCATACGACGCATCTCCGTTGTTGTCATTTACTTGTGCAACAAAAATATCTACATCTCGCCACTTTGTTCATAAAATACCAGAATTTACATGGAATCAATAAAACCTAATATTTATACTCCATTGGATGCATCCATATGCGCCTAATAAAATTTAAGATCGCCCACAGCACTCTCACTTATGTTACCTTTACCTACCATGAGCAAACAGAATAAAAAGTTGTTTCCATTTCGCGTCCAGGAGTTACAAATCAAACGAAAATATATTGGTTATAAAAGTGCAACAAGTATACGAAAGGCGTACAGGCTATGTGTGTGTATCTCCACTTGGTTTTATAGGCTATAAAAGCGGTTTACGACTGTCAGGATAATACCCATCCGGCTAAAAGGGTTTCGGCCACTCGGCGAACCTTATAGGTATACCATAGTCCGGTAATTAAAAGTCTGCGAACTACAAATATAACCTTCACTCGAATGAGTTCCTCGGAATTTTTCAAACAGAATTGTATCAACCCTTGGAAATAGCAATGCTGCTCGCGGCTTCCATCTTATTCTTAATTCGTTTGCAGATATTGAAGACGACGTAGGGTAAGTTGTCTTTCGTATAGTGAAGTTCCTCCTAAAAACATGTGTGATGATGTCGGAGTAAGATTGATATCAAGTTTTCTTAGATTTTTCTATTGAATTAATTTTCGACGAGTTGTCTCTTCTTCTTGATCTCAAATATTAATTATTTGTTCCATCTATTAGGTAAATAAGCCAGTTTTCCTCAGCGTAGTACAAAATAGAACAAGGTCTTTGAGTACTTCATGCAGTGGATTCTTGTAAATTCCATCCTAACCCTGCATAAATAACGTGTCACTGGACATAATACAGCTTTCCTTTAATTTTGGCAACCAGTAAACAAAAATGCACATCCACTTTGAGCATTTTTGTACGTAACAAAGCAAAGGTCGTCAGCTCAACTGTATAGAAGATGAAATCATCCCATTTCAAAATGGTCAACTAAAAACTTTAGATTCTAGTAAGCCTAAAGAGTTTAAAAATGAGTCCAGTTAGGGGGTCCTCATAAACCCAAGCAAGATGATTATGAAGCCAGCGTTTCGACTTCGACTAAGACATATTTGTGGCTTTTTATTTATTTTTACCACCACAACAATGGGTATGTTGGGTTTAGTAATTATGGTTCAACTTAACATTTACGTTTATGTATTAAAAATAAACCTTGGATCTATCAAAAGACAATGCCTCAATCGTTTAATTTAACGCTGATTAAAGTTAAACGCAATGACGGTATAATTCCCCTTTCTTCTAAAATTTGTGTGGTAAAATTTGTTGCCAATTTGGTGGACACAACCCTATAGTAAAGGAAAAAAATCACTACATTGGTAATATTTTTCCAGCATAATTTTTACTACTCATAAAAGTATTTTATTCCACTCCGAGTTTCTGTTTACGTACAGACAGTGGTGAAGATAGAACAGCAGTGACGTAGTAATTAGGTACCTACTCTTGAGTTCTGAAATTAGTTTTGTCAACTTCTTAGAAACTATTGGAGTAAACAGAGAATAGTTAAAAATAAAATGTTTTCATTTTAATACCGCCACAGTATTTCTGAGAGTTGTAACGTGCATTAAATTCATCGCCGCCACTCGCCAGGGCTGTAAACGTCACCGCACAAGTCCACGACGAAGTCAGTTCGCAAGTCGCGTTTAAGTTAACTCACCCTAATAAACCGCCTTATGCTTCTTGCGGAAACCTGCCGTTTCCTACTAGTAGTATCGCCCCCAGACGATCGTAAACGCCGCCCTTTGCGTACGCTAGTGGCGGGAACAATATCGATTGTTTTGAATGTCGATAGATGAAGCTCTATTCTATTTATTTTATTATATCTAGGTATACTTATTGAATTTCTTACGTGTCTATTTTTATCTATAATCTACTTTTTTATTCCTTATTTACAAAAGCGAATTAGGTACATGAATAGTCGATAATTTTCAATGTACTTTATATTATGTTACTTACTGGTCCCGAATGCAATGAGATGTTGTTCAGTTATTTATCTACAGCCCACCATAAGCAAATGAACTGTGCTTTGACGCGGACTATAAAAAATATAAAGAGCTATGAACATTTATGTCGATGGAAACAGCAATGTTGTTGGATTTTTAGTGAATGCAATATAGATCTTAGGTCATCTTTTACCATTATTTTTATACTTAATAATACGAAGCCTTTTTCCAGATGCCGGATCATTTTCAGTTAAAAAAAGTAAGAAAATTAAGCTTTAAATGATCATAATTATGAAATGATATTATTTATTTGTCTGAAACATGGTGAAAAGCTTAAAAAATAAAATATGCTTAAAAAAATAGGTGATATAGTTATGATAAATAAAGACAAACATTTAACGACTATGGTTTATAAGTTTTATGACCTCCCAGGATCTCATTGGATAGACGTCAGTTGGAAGCCTAGACGTCGTAAATAAGTATGAAATATGATAATTGCGAAATTCTTCAATATATTACGATTTAAACATTGATGATTCGCCTGACGTTTTGTAGGGCCATAACTCGGGGTGTTCGTGGAAAATTCGCTGTCTCTCTCGCACGCTGCGCCCGCGCATCCCATGTGTACTTTTACACAAAGGCCTTTGAAAATACACGTAAGATTGTGTTTCATGGTCGCTTTTTAACTAGGTACTACATCTTTTGTCGATCTTCAATTATTTCAAGGTGATATGGTTCTGTCTTGCTGAGGGTGTCAACATACTTATTTATTTTATGATCCATATTTTCATTAACAATAATAATATTTATTTCCATAAAAATACACACTGAAATACTAACAGTTGGTAGAAGACAATTTATAAATGCTATTGTTTTGTTGAACTCTGGTACCCAAATTAAGATTAAACTTGTGGTTGATTGATTATTATTCAGCAGTTATATTGAGGAGGATTTTCATTGGGATTCAAGGTTAGAACTCCAGGTAAAATCATTAGTTGTCTGCCTTACGGCAATTGACGCACGTCTTCATATAAGTTAATTACTGTACGCAATCTCAATGATTTCTTAATCTCAGACAGCTGCATGAAAATGTAAGCACTGTAGGTAATAGTTCCGATAAGGGATACTAATTAATTTTTTATAGCCATGTTCGCAATTAGCACAGGACACGGTAATTGATGTACGACCACGGTTCAAAATCGAAGCAAATTATGTGTGACCATATAAATGAGTTCGGATTGATTAAAAAAATAGTGTAACCAAGCTCGCTATTGCAGTTTTAAATTGATGATATCACACATTCGTCTGTTAAACGTCAGTTGCATGTAAACTAATTGGGTGCTGAAGCTTGCTATAGGTAGTAGTATCCGCCTGATGGGCAATCACCTTATAGTTGAAAATCTGCGAAAAGCACCTGTCGCTCTACATATTTGACAGAAAGTTCGCTTTTAAGCTTACCAAATCAGTTAAATTGGTGAGATTTTGGTCAATCATAGTCCTTAGTAACCCTGATATCAGCTGATTCGATAAAAATCCCTCCTTAGATGATATGCCGTATTCGGTTTAATGCCGTAAGTTTTAAGGTGGCATCATCATCATCATTTCAGCCGAAAGACGTCCACTGCTGGACATAGGCCTCCCGCAAAGTTTTCCACATCGACCGGTTCTTTACTGATCGCATCCAGCGGTTTCCTACGACCCCTATGAGGTCTTCGGTCCACCTTGTGGGGAGCCTTTTTCTGTCGCCAAGCACCTGTTGGTGTGTTCCGGCAGTTGCACTTGAGAGCCAGTTGCCCTTGCCCTTAAGGCATTGTAATAAGGTGTACAACACGTTGGCAGTCCCCCTGGTATTGCTAATGTCTATAGGCGACGGTAGTCACTTACCATCAGGTGACCCGCCTGCATCGTTGTCACTAGTGACATAAAAAAAAAAAAGCCTACCCACGCTGTATCTGCCGCTGCGTGGTCGCCACAGAACTCCGCCCCATCGGCCATCGGTTCATAATAGATAATACATGGGTAACGAGTAAATAGAGAGCAAATCTAGCATAATATTTAATATCAACACTTGTTTCAGTTAATTAACTCCGTATACCTTTTGACGGATTAAAATACAAATTTAGAAATCAAGGTCAATTTTTCAGTCAGTCAGTAGGTGGAAATTTAGAAAAATAACTTACCTACTCTAATCATTAGTATTTGCATACAAGTATCAAAGAAGTGCATATTCTTGACCTAGACACAGATTGAAAACAGTATGTGAGCTACATTATAATTTATATCTTATCAAATGCGGGGTGACGTAAGGTGCATGCGATGATAGTTGTCTTAAAAATTACGTACAATGAGATAACTTTAATTGACTTTTTATTATAATTAATAAAAAGTCAATAAAAACAGGATTAATATCCTGCAAAAAGTTTTTTTGATGCAAAACAGGATTAATATCCTGATTTGCATCAAAAAAACTTTTTGTGTAAAATGGCTATTTTCTTGCTAACTGTACATTTTTATTAAAATCTGTGAATGGGGATCAAAATTTCATAAAAAATTATGGATAGTCTCCTAAGACCATTTTCGTGTAGCTGCAACGGATAAGGTACTTCCCCTTACTGCCCCGCTGAAAGTTTCCACCGTGTATAATTTAAAGATACAAAAATATTTTAGTTAATAATGATAGATGATAAAATATACTTATTTCCTATTTAATTTTGTCGATATTATAATATGATTGCCACTTGCAATCATATTATAATATAATTTTATTATAGAGTTTCTTCACTATTATTAATTATATGTAGATAAAAAAATAATTTTCTTAACGTATTAAAGTGTAAATAACGTTAATTGATTACATACTTATTATAAGTAGTTATTCTTATTGAACAGATTTTTCGGCGGAAAAGACAATCTGCTATTATAATTGTCCGTCTGACTATATTTTACGGTAACTGTTCCGCAATTCTAGTCTGTATTTTGTGTAATCCAATGCTCTATCTTTTCATTGTGTAAATTTGAATGTTTGTTACTCAAACACGAATTTTGATAAAACTTGGCACACAAGTAGCTCATATCCTCGAATAAAACATAGGATATTTTTATCATGGGAAAAGATAAGATCCCTCGGGATCGCAAGTGAAACCGAGGGGAACCGCTAGTATGAACATATTGATCAGAAACAATCGATGCTAAAAATCTATGACAAAAATTCGGTCACTACTTTTGTGTGAAACATGTATAATTTAAACAGGTGCTTTCTTTGAACCTTTTCACACAACAAAGCCCGTTTATATTGTATGTCTCAGTTTTAAAATACAAATTGTGGTATATTTAAGCATTCAATAGCATAAGTACATCAACAGCGCGGAAGTATTGCGGTCGAAGCAAATCAATTTGATAACTGTATTCAAAGCAGTCTTTGTTGATGTTTGAAGGGCAATTTGCATAAAAAGTAACCAAGTCCATGTGGGACCATTAGGGTCCACAAGTTATTGACTACGTAAACTATGTATTTTCTTCTAAGTAGTGTCATTAAAAAGCTAGAAAGTCCACCTAGCTGACAAGATAAAAATAAATTACTCAATCGAACAGAAACCTGGTACAAAATAACAAAACTAATAAAAATTTGTAAAAAAAACTGTTGAATTTTTTATATTTGATCCGTATCTTTAAAACTGGGTCGTTGAGGTAGACTTTTTGCATGTTTTATTAAATTTTATGATTTAATCTACAAACTCTACAAAATATTTGTGGGTCTATCTCTTTTCGTTGTTATGATAATCACCGCCAAAGATCAATGTAATGAAGTTGATTATGCAACTTCTTTTTTCGATTTTTATCGTTTTTTTTTGTCTTACATCCCCACATTTGATCATTACATTGATATTTGGCGGTGATTATCATAACAACGAAAAGAGATAGACCCATAAATATTTTGTAGTTTGTGGATTAAATCATGAAATTACTTACATATAAAATTGTTTTACATAGGTATTCAAATATTTAACATTTCGCCACGGGAATGCAACTGCAATACTGTTGAAGGATTGACAATGATTTTTCAAGATCTATTCAAAGATGACCACACTAAAGTCCTAAATGAAATAAAATACTACGTGTAATACCACATCCTCCTTATAGATCACAAGTACAAAACGCTGTGGTATCTATATTGAATGCGGAACCCTAAAACCATCGACTCAGTAAAATTACAAATTATTATTATTTCACGCTGTCAATCCGAGACGTAAACAAAACCGCGTGAGTAATTTTTGTTACTTAGAAATTCAATAACATATTACAAATGCAAACGGTAAAAACTCTTTGGTTTGAGATCATTTGATACAATGTCGATTACGGTGACATTAAAATTTATGTGTATGCTAAATGTATGTACTTTTTTAGTTTTTTATAACAGGCAATAAATCATTTTTCATTTAATTTAATTTTTCTTCATCGTATTCTGACGGGCCGGTTGGCGTGGTTGGTAAACACACACTACCTATCACGCTGCAGGTCGTGGTTTCGATTCCCATCCAGGGGAGACATTTGTGTGCATGAACATGTCTGTTTGTTTGGAGTCTGGGTGTAATTATTAATTTAAGTATGTATATACAAAAAAGTACTATATGTAGTATATCAGTCATCTGGTTTCCATATTACAAACTCTGCTTAGTTTGGGATCAAATAGCCGTGTGTGAAAAATGTCCCAAGATATTTATTTATTTAGATTACTAGTAAAAACGCTGTGGTATCTCTATCGAATGCGGAACCCTGAAACCATCAAGACTCAGTAAAATAGGGATGATGACTGACATATCAAATCAGCTTCTTTTTATTAAATGTCAAAACGATGATTTCTAAGGAGTTTTGTATGAAATGCATACTTATGACGTCATAAATATAGACCATCAAAAGACCTACTTTTTGACGTTAAATTGGTTATTAAAAACCGGCCAAGTGCGAGTCGGACTCGCGCACGAAGGTTCCGTAAAAATGGCAAAAAAATCACGTTTGGTGTTTAGGAGCCCCCCTTAAATATTTATTTTATTTTAGTATTTGTTGTTATAGCGGCAACAGAAATACATAATTTGTGAAAACTTCAACTGTCTAGCTATCGCGGTTCTGTTCGCTGTTCTGTCACCAGGTTGTATCTCAACAGCCTGGTGACAGACAGACGGATAGCCGGACGGACAGACAGCGAAGTCTTAGTAATAGGGTTCCGTTTTTACCCTTTGGGTACGGAACCCTAAAAACCGGTAGGTACCTAACTTACCTACGTACTTTGAAACCGGCAAATATTAAGATTTGCTTTTACAATTTATCCCAGTATCCGTGCACGCAAAATTATTTGTTTACATTTACATAGTAAATTGGGTTATCGCCTATAATAAACAATATACGATTATCGTCAACTGCATTTAAGACTTTATTTCGTAACTGACAGAGTTTCATTAAGGGTAACTAATCGCTTTGATAGTTAAATTTTGCATTACGAAAAGATAAGTTATCGAAAGGTCTTTTACAAAGTACATCACAAAATTAAATATTGTTGTATTTTGTTTAAATCTCACGCTGCACATTATATTACACATGTGCTATGTATCTACTGCTTTTATAATAGATTTTTTTTTATATTGTTATTTTTTTAAATGATGCATAATTACAAAGACTAGTTTTCAATTCTACAACAGGCTTTTTCAGAAATGATATTTTTTTTGTTCTACATAATAAGTAATCTATACACACCCGTATAAAAGCGAAATACAAATCTCAGAAAGTATAAATGTTACAAACTTGAAATTAGGGAGGATTCCGCTAACTTTCTTATCTTTAAAAATTTTGGGTTCCATAGGGAACGCGGGTGAAACCGAGGGGACAACTAGTTGTATGTAAATGCCACATTCTTCATCCCTGGCACACAGGCCCAAAGAGTATATAATTCACAGGCCTACTTATAATCAGGTACCTACCGGGCCAGTGACTTTATGTTACGTGTGATGCAATTATTTTACACAACAAATAAAAAAATCTGTTCTTTTTTTAAATGTGCGTTCCATTTATTTAAATGGTACAAAATTCCCAAAAATCTGGGGCAGCGAGACGCCTCTAGGCGTGAAACACAATCGCGGAATGTCCATAGCGTGCAGAGAACATAATAGCATTCGTTTCAATTGTGCCCGTACACGACATCATTTTGTATTGGTACTTATTTTTAAGTCGACAATACAAACGATACTGATGTTCAATCTGTGTTGAAATGATAACTATAATTTTGATTTCTTGCAAGCAATAAATGTTATTCTATTCAACCTTTTTATAGTTTCATTCACATCAGGGAACAGTAAAATATATTATTAATATAGTTAGCTACTATCTACCCATCAACTGTTTTACAATGCAAGAGCGTACATCGGATTTTGATGGAATTGGACAAACTCAATTTCCTTCCAAATAGGTTACTATACTAGCGACATTGGGTCAGTGCCGATGCCGTGAGCGATAATTGTGGAGGGACTGTCCACGCAAATCCCATAGCTGACGACATGTCGAGGAAACCGAATATGGACTCTAAGATTTATGCGTTACGAATCACTTTTGATTTCAAATCCTCAATATAGTAATGTGATCGACAACCCATTGTTGGGTAATATATTACCTTCAAAAAGCTTTTTCTCTCACTCATTTCTTACACTCGGATAAAAAGGTTCTTCATTATTTGTATTTTCGCATTTTTTTAAAAAGAATATCCTACTGGAAAAATTATCCGACCCGGATTTTATACTTTGGATGCATGCAATGGCATGCATTTGGTTCTTCATAAGTTTTAAAATCTTACAAGAAAATTTCTTGTAAAATAAATAATGCATGAGCTCTTGATTTTCACAGAAGCGCGAAGGACTCGTTTTTGAAAATTTTGGTAGATATAGTAAAAAAAACACTTTCACACAAATCATATTCATAATAAAATATAAATTGCTAAATGTATGCAAATTTTGCCATATTTACTTTAAATTTTGAATAAGACGACGCAGCATAAAATCTTTAGTGTTTCCGCAAGATTTTCAATGTAGGTAACTACGATTATATGCTCAATAAACGTATACTTTTGGCTTCTATCATATTTTAATATGAAATAATCTTAAAAGCGCGTATGGGAAACCGTTTTTTTTTCATCTTCATTTTTACACTCTTATTTTTTATATGCCAGCTGGGATTTGCGGACCACCTCAATTTTTAACATGAGCTTTTTAGTATCTAATTTAATGCAATACATTAGTTAATTAAATTAATTAGCTGATAAACAAAGTCATAACTGATTATTATCAATGCAGTTTAAGAAAATAATAACCAATATTTTTAGGGTTCCGTAGCCAAATGCCAAAAATAATACGTATAATTTGGTCTTGTCTCATACTTATGTCTTTATTTGGAGACGATTGACACTAGATGGAATTTGGAAGGTGTCTGCTATGAACCGCTTGACAATGCTGACTGGTAAAGAAATTTAAGTTTTGCGAAATAATTTTATTTTGGAGTGGCGCTTCATATTTATAACTGAGGGATATAAATGAGGGATGATACAAATAAGGGATTCCAGCCTGATATCTGGTAGAACAAAATAATGTTAATTGTCAGAAATCTGCAAAATCGGCTGTTTCCTTCAGTTTCGACCAAGTAGCTCTTTTAGTTAACCTACTACCTACCTAGAACATGTATAACTATTTTTTTTTACATTTGACTGCAATCTCACCATGTTAAGTGATGATGTGGCCGAAGGTGGTAAGCACACAAAGCCTAGATGAGAAATGGCTCTCAAGTGTAGCTGTCGGAACACACCGATAGGTGCTTGACGACAGATTTTCAACTTGAGGGTGGTAGCCAGACAGTCGGGTACCTACTATGGTTTCCAAACGATGTTTTGCTTCACCGAAAGCTCATTGTAGGATTAGAACCCACGACCTTCGCAGCAAAAAAATTTCAAATCAATGGTGCCAATATACATACCTAGTGTCTGCCTCGAACACAAACGGCTACCATGAATGCTGTTGTAGAAATTATTTACGCAGGATAAAACGTATCTCGTTCTTTGCATATAGAAAGTGGTTACGGATTTTTAGTATCCATCATTTCGCCTTTAATTGGTTAGTAATATTGTGTGCAAGTGTCGCGCATCTGCGGTAGGTCCCGAGTCATTTTAAACACCGTAAAACTCATGTCGGCCGGGTGCCGCGTAAAGTTCATTAGAATTTTACGACCAATAAATTCTCTTAAATATATTATTTTTTTAATTTAATCCTACGCTCATTTTATGCTCAAAGTAGATTTGACAGTTTGGTTAGTTAATTAAGCATATAATTAAATGCTTCTGTAAATCATTTCTTATTTAACGATTTTCCTTGATATGATATTGTAGATACATAAAAGTTAAATAGCTTTTGCACTACGCTGGAATTTTTACAAGGTTGACAAAAACAGTCGGGTGCGAGTCGGACTCGCGCATGTTGTTTCCGTACAATAATAAATAAAACTAACCTATTTTTTTGTTCTGTAATTGAACTTAGTTTCGTAGTTTTACAATGAATGTATTAGGACAAAAATAGTAAAGTAGGCTACAATTTTTACAGAAACTGTTATGGTTTAAATATCTATTTCCTAATAATTTTATAGTTTTACATACTTATATCATTTAGAATCAGAAATCAAGTTAAATGCTTGTGTGTAACTGTTTTTAAGATAAAATAGGAAATAACCTTTAGATTTTGATAGTGTTATTGTTGGCCACCACTGGTCATTACTCTGTGTAGTGTTTTTTATTACTAGGCTACCTATTTACGGTTAAAGATACACACAGACGGAAGTAGTCTTAGTAAAAAGGGTCCCGTTAGTACTCGTACTAACTTTGGATACAGAACCCTAAAAATCACTTATTATGTATTATCGTTACATACGTAGATATTTTAAGAGTAATTTAACAGTGTTATCTGTGGCCTCTGGTAATTCATATTAGATCCATAGAGTATATATACAAAACAAGGGTAAAATAAAAATATTCTGTTAAAACCATTCAACATTTAAGGGTCTCACAATAATTCAGCATGAGTAAAAAAGGAAAATTATATTTATGTTTTGCTAATTAAACTTTATTATGAAGGTAAAATTATGTTTTATGCATTATTCCATTAAAGTTGACACCACTTAACAGGTTAATAAATTGCCTTATAAATCCCATACTTGTTAATATTAGGTATAATAAATTACTTATAAACAAATGAAATATTAATTCTACACTGTCCATTTGATACGTCAATAGTAGATACAAGTTATCTGTTAGTGCTCGGATTAATGCATTTTATTGTCGCCTCACGAACGACTTTTATTTCGCATTTGCATATTTTTATAGTTTTCTGGCGGTGAAATTAAAGTATTATAAAACCGACCGATACAGTCATAAGTCGTAAAATATTGTTTGTGATCGTAAAGTTCGCGTGAAATAAAAACTGTTGGAGCAAAAAGTTGTCGGCCCATTTAACATTATCGATAAACTGTAGGGCGGCCGCGGAGCAGCACTAGCGCTAGTCTGGCGTGCGCAAGGCAGGGAATGAGAATTGCAATCGGTATGTGATTATTTAAGGGTGCATTTTATATCGATGGTTAATGAATTGTGAAACGTACGGTACTAAACATTTTTAAATTACGATTTGGAAATTTTATTATATTTGAAAGATATTTAGAGTTTTAAAATAAAGAGGTTTAAATAGGTAAATAGCTGTCCACCGCGGTTTCACCCGCGTACTCCTTTTTTACCCCTTTAGGAGTTGAATCTTTCTTAGCGGATACATACTTGGTAATCCGTAGTAGGAATTTGCCTGTCAAATTTCAAGTTTGGACCATTTATACTTTCTGAGATTAAACAGAGAGTGGTATTTCGCCTTTTAGGTCTACACATAATAAAATGTAACAATCTAACATTTCATCACCAATCTCCAACCGGCAAAAACGTATAAATAAGCTGATTACGTTTAGCGAACCATTACTCCAGTCGCAGTCATTATGGAGTAGAGACGAAATTGATACGTAGACAGTTATCAAAATTGTTAGTACGAATATTTATGGCGTTAGTTGTTAATTGATAGTGGATCCACGGTGCGTGGTGTCACGGACGCACATGGCCATATTTCTAGCGAATTTACACCGTATTGCCGATGCCGACTACACAAAGATCGATATAAAGACGTGGGTCTTAATACTAGACACCCACGGACATTCGATTAAGATTTTTATTGTATTAGTATTGCGGTGTAGATTCGCTTGTGACATAGCCGTGTGAACTGTGAACCAACTATAAGTTTTCATTCATAATGATTTTGACCACCCAAAATAAATACTTATCTAAAAAAAAAACCGGCCAAGTGCGAGTCGGACTCGCGCACCGAGGGTTCCGTACAAACTTGCAGTTGTGTAAATAGTCGGGAATCGAGTCTGAAGAGTTTTTCAGTTTTTTCCGATAATATTGTTTTTATTTTGCAACAAATTTATGGATATCGGATTTTTACCTTTACTTGTAGTATAACGTTTTAATTTCAACTCGATATCTACCTCCACGCGTTCCCGAGATAGAGGGCCTTGACACAGACGGACGGACGAACGCACAGACAGACAACAAAGTGATGGTTCCGTTTTTTCCTTTTGATGTACGGAACCCTAAAAACGAATCCAAGCAAGTTTCATCAAGTGGCCCAACTAAATAAACTATAGAGTTACAAACAAGCTTCCCTAACGGGCCCACTTCGATGAATGGCAACATCACATCTTAAGGTGTGTCACAAATACCATTAAAACACTTGTTTATGCCGCAAAGTTGTTTACACGTACGTAAAAATTTATCGATATGTGTCAAACATAGTGAGATATGACAAGAATATGTTTATTTCAACGTCTGATATGTCTATACGAGAATTAAATGCAATTATAGCAATGGTTATGGCCTTAACAGTATTTTAAAGGTACCTGCTCATTTGTAATTGTTGAATAAATCAATGCAAATGAGGTAAAGGGATTCAAGGCGATGATAGCTCAGTGGTAGTGACGTTGGATACCGCGGCGAAGGTCGTGGGTTCGAATCCTACAATGAGCTTGAGCTTTCGGTGAAGGAAAACATCGTGAGGAAACCATAGCACGGTGGTAGGGTACTTTGTAGTAAGTACTCGACTGGCTGGCTACCACCCTCAAGTTGAAAATCTGTCGCCAAGCACCTATCGGTGTGTTCCGACGGCTGCACTTGAGAGCCAGTTCCCATCTAGGCGTTGTGTGCTTACCACCTTCGGCCACATCATCACTTACCATGGTGAGATTGTGGTCAAACACAAGCTTATACAGAATTAAAAAAAAAACATATTACACAACACAAGCCGTTATAAAGCTAGACGCTGAGAAATTAATAATTGGTATTAGTGAATTTTGCGTGTCAATTTACTATGAGAGATTGAGTAAGTAGTTTTTTGTTTTATTCTGGATAAGCTTGTGTTTGACTACAATCTCACCATGGTAAGTGATGATGTGGCCGAAGGTGGTAAGCACAGTAGTAAATTGAAGACAAGGATTCGGTCCTGAACTTGCAAGTCTTAAAAGTTTATCTTCTACAATTTGTTAACACAATTTCAATTTCTCCATATAATTTAGCTTGATTCAAACGGCTGTCTATAGCAACAGTCCGTGAGTAGTTGCGAGTGTAGACTATTGTCATTTTAGAGATCATTTACCCCTATTTAATTATCATGGCAAATAAACCACCATCCATATTAGATTTTACTCTGATAGAGTTAAGCGATGTCAACATTTTATGGCAGTAGTAACGTTATCGAAAATATTATAATACTCATTATAATATTATTAGTGTGGATGCATATAGAGGTAGAGGAAGGTAATAAGGTATGGATGGACTGTGTGAAGAATGATATGTTTATGAAAGGTGTGTATTGAGACGACTAGTGATAGAGCGGAGTGGAAGAGGAAAATATGTTGTGCCGACCCCACCTAGCGTAGGATAAAGACAACAGAAAGAAGAAGAAGTATTATCCTTGCAGACATGTCACGGAATCGCACTAGACATAAATTGTCATCGTAAATTCATTTTAATCAGTTATTTTCTTGTTATTAACCGACTTCAAAAAAAAGGAGGAGGTTCTCAATTCGTCTGTATGTTTTTTTTTTTTTTTTTTTTTTTTTTGTATGTTTGTTACTCGATTTCTCTGCCAATTATGAATAGATTTTGATGATTCTTTTTTTGTTTGGTAGATCCTACTTCAGAGGTGGTCCCATTTAAATTTTGTCGAAATTGATTAAGCACTTTTTGAGAAAATCAACAAAAACTAAAAAAATTCTATCTCGTTTGATAAACCTTAGTGAATCAAACTGAGTCGTTGAGCGTGACTTTTTGGATTTGGATGAAATTACTTCAATGGGTTCTTCGATGGTTTTAAAATACAATTGGACCCGGTAGGTGGCGCTGGAATCGAGTTCCAAGATTTGTTTTAATTTCAGGGCAGGACGACGTCTGCCGGGCCCGCTAGTTATATATTATATTTTACCGGCCAGACCCGATTTCAGGACAAACTAGTTTTGCCTAGGATAACATATAATAAGGAATAAACTTTAAAAATTAAAAAATAAAATTATTTTTAAAAATAAAAAACAAAAACCGACTTCAAAACTGTAACCTATACCTATGTACAAACATAAACTAAAAAGTAAAGAATAATATTTTAATTTCAAAGCAAGAGCCTTAAAGGACAATCAACAAAATTATTGATATTTATATATCTATTTAATATTTATAAACAGTTCTTTTTGGAGTCGGTGCCAGCCAAGAAGGACAGTTTAATTCTGCCTTTGTAACAAACTTTCGAAAAGTAGGGGAGCGACGGCGCAGACCTAAGGAACATTACCGTAAGGAGAGGTGTCGTAAGACGTTTTCTCGTATGAACACTTCGTGTCCAGTTCAAAACTGTCCTTCTTCTTGACTGGCACCGACTCCAAAAAGAACTGTTTATAAATATTAAATAGATATATAAATATCAATAATTTTGTTGATTGTCCTTTAAGGCTCTTGCTTTGAAATTAAAATATTATTCTTTACTTTTTAGTTTATGTTTGTACATAGGTATAGGTTATTTTATAAAATAAATATAAATATTCATAATTGACAAAAATGTTCACACTTGTCATACGGTAATTACTTATGTCAATAGGTACATTAAAATACCGGCCAAGTGCGAGTTGGACCACCGCAGTATGTAGGGTTCCGTAGCATGTAAGAGACAGTTTTTAAATGTATGAAAAGGGTAACTTCTCTAACTTCTGTCAATTTGACCTACATACGTACCCTCTTAACTGAATGAATGGCTTTTTCTTTAATATCATTGTTTAGTCTAGGTTGATAGAATACACCTACCTTTCAAATTTAATGTTTCTAGTGCTTACAGTCTCCAAGTCGGACAAGTCGAATTATGAGGGTTCCGTTTTTTCTGTTTGGCTACGGAACCCTAAAAATACCATGGTACAATAATATGGCATGAACAATACTATCGGACAATTTTAAGTCCGCTCCAGTGCATAATATTCACACATATTGAATAGTAAAATAAATAATTTCATGTCTAACATTCACTCGTTATTCGAATAATGCAGTTTTCTAGTAGGTAATTCTATTTATTCTGACAGGTCTATTATTTTTAAATAGGTAGGTACCTACTACTGTTAAAGGTAGAATCGAGTAGTAATCTAAGAATTATTATCATGCATCCGCCATAAAAATAACTTATATTCCTTGCGACGAAAGTAGCAGGACATAGGGCAATACAATTCCAAGATGGCGTAATGTGATAAAACTGCCACAGAACGTCGCGCGTCGGCCAGTCGCCGTATCACTCACTTTGTAAGACAACTCAATGTACCTGAGCGGATGAACTCGTAAACTTAGTAATTAGTTTGAGTGCCTTAATCCGAGATAACTGCGAGGACATACGGACACTCTCATTAACGAACCAACGAACCAACCAAGACTTAGGTAAAGGGATACAAAAAGGGCTATGAATAAACGACCGAAATTATTGTAAAAGCATTCATGCTAACTTACAACACAACATATGTTTGATATCCATAAACTTTCCGTCAGTAATGCAACGTAATTATTGATTCACTGGGCATATTTATTTTATATCTCATTACGGAGAGATGTTGTGAATACAAACAGACCTTTTTGCTATTCAACCGGCTCGGCTGTGAATCTCGGCTACAATCCTTTGCGGTGTGTCCGCGCCGTAAATATGGCGAGCGATCGCACTAAACAACGACAGGAATCTCCCTGGATCCACGGATTATTCACTTAACTAAACTTAATGAAAGTGCTCCTTTTTATGTCGGATTTATTGTTGTCTATGTTAGAGTAATTCGCATGAGTTAAACAAACTTGAATCACTGAAATTGCGTTACTGACGTTTTGGGTTTGGATAACTTAGCTGCATTTATCTGTGCTAAGCAATTTCTAACATGATTGATTTGTGGATGGCTGTCACGGACATCTCTTATCTGACACAGATTTTCACTTCAGCATTTTCTAAACTTCCGATCAAGGAATATATAAATTACAGTAGAATGAGACATACATTTGAACTTTTGATGCGTTATCTGTTTGAAGTTTACACTTTTTGTATGTAATATATACTCAAGAAAAATACTTAACCAATTATAAAAAATCTTTCACCAATACAAAGCTACATTATAAGCCTAACATGGGCTGTATTTTACATTAACTATTCGGGAACGTGGCGGAAAGCTAGTCCTTTACAATTATTCCACTAAGCTCTTTGAGGGATTTTACTCACGAAAATAATTCAGTTGGGTTAGTCAACTTGCGCACTTTTTGTGCCCAAAGCAGTGCTCCCAGCCAATCCCTTAAATATTCAACGCATGCATACTGAACGTAGGAATACAGCAGCGGATGCATTGCAACTTGCCTTAGGATATGAAAATGATAAGTGCGAACTTAAGAGGCGTTATTGACGCATTGTATTGACAGTAATTGTTAAGTATATACGCACTGATGTTATTAGTTCATCCGTCTGTCTGTCTACTCGGCATCCGGTGTCAAATTTACAATAGTTTCGAAGAAGCTGAGTTCCGATTAATAATAAACGACAATAAATGTTTGAATTAAAATGAAGTAGACTCACTGTCACTGTGTGTGCTGAATATCATTGATGTAATGTTATGATTCTCATTCACTGGAAATTGGGATTGTTTGTCACAAATTTAGTGGTTAGTGATTTAGAGTCTAGATTGACCATTGTGTCACAAATCGGTCGACCTCAGCTGCGCTCGCTTCGACCGATTCGCCAAAAACAGATTTTTGTTCGATTCTATAAAAAAAATATTGCAACTTTACGCTTGATTAGATCAGGGGTGAAGCTTCTGTGTCATTTCCTTTAATTTTGTGGCCGCATTCCCCATTGTTAGGGGTATATTATTTCTACATATTATGCCAAATTTAATCTATAATGCAAATCGAAACGTATTTCTCGTAATTGTGTTACATATAAACAGTCAAACAAGTTTTATGTTCGTTGTAATGGATTTGATTTTTAAGTGACAATAACTTAAATTTTTGATCCATAAAATGTTTTCTGATTGCTTACGTAGAGAATCATTTACATCATGTAATGAATCCAAACAATCCTCATAAATAAGTATAAATACTTATGACACGCAATAAACGAACTAAAATATAGTAGGTAATGTTGCAATATCAGACTTCAGGGCTCTCTTACTATTTAATATATTTTTTTTATATCATCTTATTTTAGATCAATATTTTTTTTATGATAAAATTTGTTAATTTTGCAAGAAGAGTATTTCATGTTGCTTTGTAAGCACTTTGAAAATCATTAAAATGATAACTCAGTCGTCGTATTATTATAGCTTTTCGCCCCGCGGTTTCACCCGCGTTCCTGAGGGAAACAAAATAAAATATAGTCTATATTAGGGTACCTACTAGCTGATAATTTAGCTTTCTATACGAAAAGGCGAAAATTTCATGAGTTACAAACAAAGATACAAAAATCTAATCTTTTCTATTCATAATATTAGTTTAGATAACTTTAGACAACAAGTTCAGTTTATAAATAAGTTTTTTTTGATAGATAAGATACCTACTATCATTTATTAATTTGTATCAAAAGGCTGAAATGGGTGAATGTTTGGATGCGGTAATCTCAAGGACTATCAATCCGATTCGAATGATTATTTTAGCGTTAGGTAGTTCGTTTATAGATAGAAATAAACTATTTTTTTCGCGCCATTCTGTGTACGGAATCCCGCCGCTTATTCGTTGTCCACTCGCACATGATGTTATTTTATTAGGTAGGTACTCGGTATTCAATATCGATCATCGTTTGCTTGTTGCGTTCACGCGAAAATTGCAACAGGAGAAAACATGTGTTAAATAAATAATGCGATGTAATTATTTATTTGTAAGATACTAGCTTTGCAATATATCAACGTAATGTATTGTTGTTGAAATAACTACTTTTATTTTTAAAACCCACAGACCTAGAATTATGCCGGTAAAACCCAATAATTAATTGCCTCTATTAAAACATGATTTCATATTATAAAATGTGTATAAAAATCGGGAAAGTGAATTCTTTGGTCCTGACCTGGCCACGAGAAGCTTTATAGAATCTAGATAAGGCTAAATAAAAATAGTAAACTTTGGATTGATTTATGTTTGTTACTCAATCACGCAAAAACTACTCAACGGATTTTGATGAAAATTGGCACACAGGTAGATTATATCCGGGAATAAAAATAGGATACTTCTTATCCCGGGATAATAACTAAGATCCCACGGGAACGCGGGTGACACCGCGTGGGACGGCTAGTTTATCATAAAAATCTCACCATCACATTCATTTAATTTCTTGTTATAATTCTCTTATGGATGGATTAAGTAATTGATTTAAAAACATCCTGTAATAATAAAGAACACATCAATAAAATCACCGTCAATACATTCTTAAAGAAAACAGTTCAAGAAATATCTCTCCTTGTGCAGATTATTCTGTAACTGAATCTATCAGAATACAAACATTAGGGTCCTCTACAAGCGTGCAATCCTTCACTAACTCAACAGTACCTTTGTAGCCAGCCTGTCACGATGTAGGTACCTACTCAACAGGTGTTCAAAGTCCAATCGAAAAATTTTCTCTGAATCGTTTAGCATAGTAATAGACGCGCAAGCGTGCATATACATACGCCTTGATCAGACACCATGAGAGAATAAGAATAAAATGATGTGAGCGGAATTTATATGGGTTTCAACGCGGTAGGTCATCTGACAATGCCTGCTAAACTGCCCAAGTTATGCATGCCATTCCAGACAATGCTACTTCAGTAATAGAGAGGGGTATCGTATGCATATTTGCATCTTCTTAAAATGGTTATGATATCCGTGTATATAGAGGATCACGAGGTTCCAAATCCTTCGTAAATCTGTTAGTTTGTTTAATAATTAACAAATCACGGTATTATTTTTATCATACAGATCTACTCTACAAACTAGTGTCAAATTATTAATTAAGTATACATATGATTTAGGGTAGAGAATGATGATTGTAGAAGACTATTGATCTTAATTATTTGTCTTACGATTTTGTTTCCGCATCAATCGTTTATGGTTACTGCTCTACTTCTGTATGTCGTAGTATGATGTAATATATATTTTAATCTTCCTTAATAAAAAGACTATTTAACGCAAAAATAATATTTCAAATCGGACTGGTAGTTCTTGAGATAAATGCGTAAAAACATTCTAACTCTTTAGGATTGTATAGTGTAGATTATAAACTGAGTGATTTTTGTTTGATTAAAATTTTTATTGAATAGATCATTTGTGCACAAAATTGAATGGCCATTTCTTAGTGTTTTCTAAGAGAATGTGGTGGGTTAGGTAATCAGTTTACATCATGAATTGTTTCAATCGAAAACATTTGTATTACAATACCATGATTAGATCATTGCACGAGGTGTTTGTAAATATCGGCTAGTGAAGATTGCGTTCTCTATACTACCTATAGTAAACTATTACATTTAGTTATATTACTGCTTTAGTAGGTATATCAAATAATTTATGTTGCCATAAAATTGTACCTACCCGAATCTAACAATTCCTTGCTGCGCGTAGGTAAACGGCACACTTTGAAACTGTTATCGGCTTCATAAATTATATACATAAATACTGTGTGTATTAGTATTAATATATCTAAGATGTACCTAAGTATTGCATTAAAAAAGAAAGTACTTGTATTGCTTTGATCAATGTTCGTTGATTTGATAAAAAAAAGTGTTTTTTTATTGAGAATTTTTAAGTTTGAAAATCTCTTGCTCCGAAAGAAAACACCTTATGAAGCTATCATTCAAATAAGTATTTACCTTAATCTAAGTTTATAGTTAACGTTCTGTATACAATATTCGTGTTTATTGTTGTATAAATCACGTCTATTTTCATATAGCTGGCAGTATTTTCGAGCTTGCCAGCCACAGTATCTCCCTCGTTTACAACTAGAAAACTGACACAATCTCCTGGCCTCCATGCATATGGTTAACCACAATACTCTAGCTACTGAACATCTGGAACCATTTGTTGTCATCAGTTATTCACTTCGGTGAAAACTGATCAATATAACGTAGGTACCAAATCGGTACCAATCGTCCGGTGACACTTAAGATTAAAAAAATATATATGTTGGACTTGTGTGGACACTAATATACCTGATAAAAATGTTATATTTTTATTTTCTTGCCGGTTTTCATAGTAGAAGCCAGACTGCTAAACCGTCGTGGTGGTAGGTAGTATGTAACTTTCTAAGTGGTCTAAAATGTCTAAGTGGCTTAAAAATTTGGTGGACTTAGATCAACCGGCACTGATTAAACTTATACTTACAGAAATTAATCCGTTAAATCCTCTTAATCTAACTACAACGTTCAAACCAACATTTTATTTAGGTAATACAAGTAAGTGAGCGTTATCTAGAAACTCACAAGTTTCTCACGCACACAGGTGACATTTAAAATTTAAAACATGGTAGTGTCAGCTTGCCAAGCCACTTTCATAGCGGCAATAAAAAGTTTTCATTGGCTCCCGTCAACTCTAGCGGAGGTTTAACTTTAACTTAAGTTTATCTCAGTTTTACGGCGCGGGCGTTGCTATATCTAAATATTTTCAGAGTTGGTAGTACACAAACTACCTGCTAGAAACTTATGCTATGCTTGACATATAATAAATCAGGGCACAGTTACTTTTCAATATTGAAGTCTTTGATGTCTAATAACTAAAGATACACAATCAGCCACAAAAAATGGCCTTACCGAATGAACACCCACTCGAAAATTTGGGTGCTCTTTTAATCTAGTAGCAGTCGAACGCTTCGTCGGTAAACATGCCTCAGTGATCGTTTAAGATATATATTTTTGGCTAGCAGGCATCAGTCGTAAAATTTTATTTCCTTTTGTACATTTGTGAATAAAACTAAAAAGAAAACTAGTATTATCCAACACAATTTGAGACATTTTTGAGATAAGTAATTTTTGCTTGGGATTGTTTCTTTAGTTATTATGTAGATATCAATGATTGAAGTATAATATTGAGCGTACTGTCATTTTATCAACAAGTAGTGATTTTAAAGATGGAAGGAAATAATTTACTGCATCAATATTTTTTATGGTTCCTATTTTTGGGTTTATTATTAAAAAATCTTGAAGTAACAATAGCTCAGTGATTTTGATCTGAAATACCGCGACGAAGAGAATGACATTGAACTTTTGATGTATTGTATTAAACCAATTGCATTGCAGGATGCTAAGTTATGAATCAATGCCAAACATCTGCAGGTGTGTTCTGAATGTTCCAGAGACAATTATCTTGTGATTTGTATATTTCCTGAGAAAAAAACCAATAATCTATGCTAATATTATAAAGAGGCAGGATTTGGTTTTGTTTGCATTGAATAGGCTCTGAAACGAATGGACCGATTTGAAAAAATATTTCACCATTAGAAAGCTACATCGTTCCTGATGAGCATAGGCTATATTTTGTCCCGGTAAAAGATAAGATCTTACGGGAACGCGGGTGAAACCGCGGGGGACAGCTAGTCACAAATACATAAGTAACGCTTTCACAGGTACAAATCCTATTTTCATTTCATACCTATTTAGTTTCATGGGACTATTGGATTACCCCAGTCCATGGGAGTGTGGGCGACGGTTGCTAAACGCCCAAGCTAATCTTATTGACCAATATGTTGGGTTTACTGTTAGAGTTTAGGGCGTGGCTCTACATGAGATCTGATAACTATTGAATAGTGAAAGTCTTAGCTTATGATTCTTGGCGAATGGCGATCTACTTGCCATTAAATGTTTGGTGGGATTTCACTTAGGTAATGTTTCTGCATGCCCTACTTTTTTATTTTATCGGCACGCCAGCAGTTCCTTTCTTCATAGCCCGTAGCCCGTACTTGACTTTTTTGTTGTTGCTCTTGTCTTTTTGATGATCACGAGTAACTCAGTGAGAAAATCGTCGTATTTAATTTAAGTATTAATAAAATTTAAAGCATAACACCTAGACTAATAAAACTAAGAGTATGAGTGTGACAAACAGTCAGCTAACCATATCCCATGCTGAAAATCTTTAATACTAGACCGAAGCTACGAGGGTTCAATATAGTATCAGCAATAATAATTTATGTATTTCGTATATCAGTTATATCTGGTTTCCATTGCACAAGCTCTATTTTTATTTTTAAGAAGCTTACGGCCAAGCTGATGGTAAGCGGTTACCGTAGCCTATGGACGCTTGCAACACCAGCGGCGTCACGAGCGCGTTGACGACCTTGCATAAACCTTCTTACTCCTCTTTTAAAGAACCCCTATGCTGTTTTTCCATGTATGGGATCAGTCTGTGATTTTTTTTTAAATCTTGCTCTCGCGTATGTTACTGCAGTTACACGTAACGATAGCGTTTCGTTTCGTAACATTTATGTATAAGCTTTTTCACTCAAATCAGACCTTGTAATTTTCACTTAATACTCAATACGTAGGTACTTTTTAAATCTGTACAAAAACTGACATAGGCCTTCATAAACGCCATTGTATTGTCTTTTTCCTCAACCTATCGCCTGTTTGTTTATTCCAAGGAGTGTCGTTTACCATAACTGCTAGAGTTCAGTAATACAAATTTAACTGTGCATTGTTTATCGATCTTATCGCTTTAGAAATAAGGTTCACATTTTTAAGTGTCGTTGTCAAGTTAAGTTAGTCGCGGCGTAATGTGACTGCGCAAATGGGTGGAGTTTGGCCTCAGTCAGTTATTATTAATGATTCCTAGGTTGTCTTGTACTCAGGTGTTGAAATAATGTAAGTAAACCATTTTGAACAATATAGAGATTGATTTTAAACCTGTATTGGTATTGGCAGGTAACTATTTGCATTAAGAATATGTTTATTAAAATTGTGTTTTATAAGTTGGTCCATAGAACCTTATTTAGGATGAATTTGTTAATAATTAAAAACGTTAAGTTGGTTGGAGCTGCAAAATATAAAAGGTTAATCTCTAAAACACCTATTCGTCTACATTGTGAAATGAATCGACGAATTTGTTTGTGCATTTGAAACTAAAATCTTCATGAAAATATCCTACAGATACCTAGATAGATAGTTACATACCTAACATAGTATACATTTGGTAATTAGGTACCATAAGTAGGTAGGTACATAGGTATATTCAATACATTAAATATTTAATACAGCCTATGTATGTTTTTCATATACTATTACTAGCTTGGGTATTAAAAGATACATTTTCGTAAAAAACGCAACGTTTGACATTTCTGATTTCAATCATTCTTTATTTTATTAATCTCGTATTACGAAGTTGATTATAGCTCTATCTTTTCCTTAGATATTTTCTAAACTATATGACCCTGTGGTCTTCGTAATACGCGTATTTTCATTTTCCTAATCCACATAAGTATTGAGGCGGACAAAACATCAACAAAAAATATTCACATCACGGCTATTGTTTTTTTTACACAATAAAACCCTTGCTTAAAAGGGGATTCCAAAACCAGATGTGTAGATATCAGTGATAAGTTAATGAAATAAACTTTTTTTTACTATCTTTTAAATGCGGTTTGTTACAATTTAGGTACATAAAGTAAAATTATGTTTCGAAGTTTATAAACCATAAAATTGCAAATTAACACGAAATCAAGGTATAAGCCGTCGTAGAATCTCATTAAATACTTTAATAGACCTATAAACGTGAGTCGTGAACAACAAACATTCAATTTTTATTTTAATTACCCTCGCCGCCATTTTGAATTCACATCAGTCACGCCTTTTTTATTGGTGTTTTAACAAATTACTCTAGCGCATGAAATAGTACTTACGGTGGTAATATAATAAAGAATATATATATATATCTATCTACCTACTTAACTTCTAACAGCTATATCTATTACCTACTTATCTTTACATAACTTTTATTTATCTAAAAATTAAAAGCGAAATGAAATTACAAGTGGAAGACAATTCACATATTATGGCAGCTACAGAAGAAAGGTATTTTAAACAATAATATCCATTATACCAAACAAAATACGTAGAAAATATTTTGGTATGTACCAAAAAAAACTCATATTTCGATATTTTTAGATTTGAAGATAAACAACTTTGTGAGATCTCTTTAATATCATACATTTAATATATATTTTACAATAACTACATATTTCTACACAAGAATGTTAATTATTAAATTTTTCCAATGCTTTTTTAAATTATAAATTGCATTAAAGTCATGAAATGATTGGTTACTTTATGGCCAGTTCAGTTGACTACGAGTATAATTATGTATGGGTGTGGCCATATTTGTATCCGCTGTGATTAATGATCGCACGTGTGGACGCGGCATTATACATTAACCCCACCACCAGAATAGCGGCCCGGGCCTAAATCTATATAAATAAAATCAAATGTTGTTCGTTGGTTGGTTGAGAACGGCTGAACCGATTTGGCCAAGATTTTATTAAAGTATTTTTTAAGTTTTTTGGGGAAGAAAATGTGGAAAAAATTGAAAATTCGGGAAAAACTGATTGCGGTGGGATGTTTTTGTACGAGACAACGTCTGTCTTGTAAGCTGGTAAACAAATATAAATACCTATAACACTTAATAAAATATGTGATACCTATACTTAAAATATCTCTGTAGGGTTTTAAATGTTTTTACTTTGGTACCAATTGATGATGATAATGAAAGAGAAAAGTCCATTGTGATGATGTACGAAAATCAAAATGTCATAGACAAAGAGCTTGTTGGCTCTCGAGTTATCTCGGCAACTGTGTAGGTAGAATGAGCATAAACTAAGCTCTGATGTCGATTTTGCACTTTCGATAGCAATATAGCATTTGAGATCCGCTGAAAAACGCGGCTATATGTAGGTATTAAGAACTGTCTTTCATCATATTTTAACACTGTTCAAAGACGACTTTGATGGGTAAGACACGAAATTCAGGTACATAGTAAATCGATAGTAGGACCTATGCGGATTCACCGATTTCTACTTCAGATTGAAAATTGACATCAGACGCGTCAACATTGCTTAAAAATATAGCATTTCCAATTTCAGTATCAGATGCAACTTTAGGTGTGTACTATCTTTAGTAGTTAGGTACTACTATACGCACTAAAGAACCCAATAACTTATTAGAAATAATAAAATTAACGGACACAGAACGCGTCCGGTGCGATATCGGCCCGAGGCAACAAGCGGCCATTCATTGGAAACAATAGTTCCTCACAACAAGGCTTACATTGTCCCTTATGGCTGGGCTACGTGACTGATCGCAGAGCTGCGCAGGAAGTGGACGAGGGCCGATAACGATATCACACTTTGTGGCCACAGTGTCGGTGTTAACAAAGCCTTTAGTAATGTAGACTAGGTTAAGTACTAGAACTGTTTTAAATAAAAGTCACGAGGCAGCCATGGTCCGGAATGTGAAGCTGAAGAAAGCTTGAACTGAATCTACCATGTGAGTAACCATGTTGCCAGGTTCCTGCGAAACTACGAAGAGAGTAGTTAAGGAGATAAAAAATACGGACGAATTATGACGGAAATTATGCTCGAGATGAGCTTTGAAAAAGTTTAGTCTTATTTCCAGGGTCTTGCACTTATCACCCTCTCTCACTAATATACCTAGGTATAGGTATCACTTTTGAATTTCTGTGTTATACCACGCACCTGCATCACCCTGCAGTACAGAGTGGTAAAGGTCCAGGTCTACCAGAAGGTTATTGGAAAAAAATACAACCGCATTTAGAATCTCTAACAACATATTTTTTTCACTTACTTTAGTATTACCTATTACAGGGTTTTCACTGTTCTTTTAAAAAAATATTATCTATATTGTACCAGTCAAAATTCCTTTTACAGTATTTCTGTGCTTTTAGAGCAAACCTAATTCGAGTCTGTTAAACCTGCAGTAATTTGAAAAACACAGAAGAGGTCTTTAACTAATTTCAATAAAATAGTTCGTGCTAACGTTAAAGTCATATCGCTACATTGTGTGCATAATTAACTGTGTGAATGATGGCCGACATGAAAACGGCATAAAGCTGCATTAACGATGGTCGCAAGGACACTGTTTAATGACATGGCCGGTCCCGGTGCATCTCGCATAACAGCAATATTTTAAACATGCTACTTGTAACATAACTTGGAATAAAATAGACCTATGTAACTAAACAAACTATAGGTACCTACTTAGGTACACATCAGACAATTGATTTTGTATGAAAATCTCTCATTTTGACATATTTTAGGAACCTCCGATCCGAGTTAGGAGTAGGTAATGATTTTGGCGTCTATTAATTCATTGAAAATTATTCGCTCATCAGACAGTTACGTTTATAATATAAGTTCCATCTGTGGTCTTACGTGTTTTCCGGGGTAAAAAGTAACCTAATAGAATGTATTTTTTCGGCCAATAAAGTTGTGTGAAAAATCACGTCTATCAGGTCCGTTGCTGCGTAAAAGACGGATAAAAGAACACTTTCGTAGGTTGACTTACTTGACTTAATGTCTTATGTCTCCTGGGTGGGGTATAGAGGGCGTCCACAGCAGTCCTCCATCGGTCTTGAGCTTCACGTTTCACCTCACTCCACTCCACGTCATTCTAATGCTGGTTGCCTGGTTTGACGGGTATGGCCACGTTTTCTTTTGCTCCACAAGGAAACGCTGGGTATGTGATCAGAATCCCTTCGGAGCGTGTGGCCAATCCAATTTCACTTGCGACGGTTGATCTGGCGGTCGATCGGGCTCTCGTGACATTTCTCCAGCAGATCCACGTTAGAGATGGTCTCGGGTCAGTAAATTCCGAGTATGCGAAGAAGACAGCGGTTGAGGAAGACTTGAATTTGGCACTCTTGCAGGATACCTACGTAGTAGATACTCAATAGATATTTAGGAGGTTATTGCTTCGAACCTGGATGATACCTGTTAGTTTCCTTAGTAAAACACAAGAGGTCTTCACAATTTCATAATCTAAACATGGGTACCTAGTCAGGAAGTTGAAAAATATGATTAGGATCTGAGTGGCAGCTAAGTACTTGGTATTATTAAGTAATAAAACTAATAACATTACATTTTACAACGATGGGATGGGAATGGATGGGGGACCATGATTCAATAAGGAGAATGTATGCTACAGAGCTGTTGTAAAACATCAATTACTTTATGGCCCACTATCTTCTTTGTACCTAGGTATTTCGTTGCCTGAGAAAATAAGAAACACTGCAACATTTACCTACTGGATATAAGTATCGAGTGTTTCAGTAGAATTCGTAATTGTTTCAGTGCATGTTGTATCAAATCTACGCGAAAATTATGTTGTTTTTGTTGATGTGGTTTTAGTTAGATGTTATAAAAATCGCAAAAAAGGAAGAAATAAAATTTTAAGAGAGAAAGATAAATCTCCTAGGTCTTACTAATAAGAAAATATAGTATAAACAGAATTATCGTTTGAAATTGTTTATTCATCCAAATAGGCCGGCAATAAACTCAGCTATTACTTTTTTCAAAAACAACTTACACCTATTAGGTACATTCAATAATTATTATTTATCTAGTCTCACTGACAATTATTTGCGTGTTATGGCGGCAAAAATAGTAATCTATAGAATTTAATTATGACTGACTTAATAAACAACAAACTCAAGCAGACCAGCCCCCACAAGCAGCACCTGTTCACATCGACTACTTTGCTGTTTTTTGTTGATGAGGTTTTAGCTAGATGTTATACAAATCCCAAAAAAGGAAGAAATACAATTTTAAGAGAGGAAGATATCTCTCCTAGGCCTTAGGTACCTATTATAAGAAAATATCTTATGAAGAGACTTATCGACTACTTAGGTACTACCAGTACAAATTTGCTATCTTTAGTTGTTCGATTTGATAGTAATTCGCCTAGTACAAAAAGAGCTTGGGTCAACTTGATCAGTGAGTTATCTAAAGATACAAATGAACACGCCAAAGGATTAAACTAGATTGTTCCATAACTTTTTTATGTTGATATCTAGGTAGGTATGCACCTAAGTACCTAAGGCAATTTTTTAAACATTTGACGATGCTTGTAAATAATTTTCAATTGTGGGCAAACTAATGCACAAACAATCAAAAGTGATTTCACGCTTGGCCTGCTAGTAGTAAAACCTTTTTTCACGTCCGTGTAGTCTGTGATTAGAACACAACTCTACAGCGTGTACAGAAAACCGTCCGCAAGCTTGTCGGAGCTTACGTAGGCGTTAGAGAAAAAAAAAGCGGTTCTATATTGGCTCATCGGCCAATAGCGAGCGCGGTAGGCGTGGCGGGGCGTTCCGATTGGCCGCTCGCACCAATACGCTGCACTCGTGGTGCTGGTGACTGATGAATTATTCGATTATAACGTTATTATACGATGTTAACGGTTTTACGTTTTCTCTAAACGTTACACGGGCAACCGGTTTTGTTTAGATTTTATTTATTTTTGATACTGGTTTGGTGATTGTGGCTTTATTTGTAAATGCGATTTGTATGAAGTCTAGTAGAGTGATATCTAATTACAGCATATTTGAAACTCGAAGTGGAATAGAAATGGATTTGTTTTTAAGTTTTTTTTAATTAAACTGCATTTGACACCAACTCAGACTTCTCAGACAATCTACAATAACAGAATAAACATATGCCTACCTACCTACCTAAGGCTGCGACTCCACCAAAGCCGAGCGGAGCCGAGCGGAGCGGAGATGTTTTTTAAACAACCAATAGAATTTCGTTATTCACACATCTCGTCACCGCTCAGCTATTCTATTGGTTGTTTAAAAAACATCTCCGCTCTGCTCGTCTCCGCTCAGCTTTGGTGGAGTCCCGGCCTAAGACAAGTAAATAATAGATAGGTAGGTACATAAACTGTTCCTAAGTACCTATATAGCTAAACGTTTACAAGTAAAGGAGGTTCTTTAGGTGTTTTGGATCGTAAAACTGCACACCATTGTTGAGTGACGATGACGTGCGGATGCACTTAAACGTCTTTAAACATAATTTACTCACTTTGTTGGATACCTACGGTTTAAGTGGAGTAATGGTCGCTTAGCTAGGCTAATACCTAATGGCTATCTTTATCTACAGTTAGAGCCTATTCACACGACTGTTTCGAATCGTTCGTGCTAATGTTTTGCGTTTTATGACGCAAGTGTAGTAAAACCTCACTCTTAATTCGATAATATTTTTAATTTACTCAAATAATGTGACAAGGATCAAGAATTCTTATCCTAGCGTAAGTTTAGATAGAGTAGTTACGTAAACATGTAAATGTATTTATTTTTTATTCAAATATGTAGTCACTTATTTCAACACCTAGTTTAGTACCTAGGTACCTAATTATTCCCAAGGTCACAACTAAATTAATTGTCAGGAACTCTCACATTATGAAAATCATTCAGTTTCGAGCTATTTGGCTATATTTGTTCACTCGTTCATTCAATAATGTCCCAACGCTGTCAATTGTCTTTGATTAATAGTAGGTAGGTCAACTACGTCATACATGTTTACCAAATAAGACAAGTAAAGAAAAATGGAGTATAGGTATCTAGTTTCACTGACAATATTCGCGGATAACCGTAACAAGTAAATAAAAAACTCAAGCAGACCAACAACCCACAAGCAACACCTCTTCACAATCCCTTTCTATCGTTCTAAAATAAATTGCAAAAAAGTACATGTTCATATCAATTCGGAGACAGAGAGACCCCGTTCAAGACTGATGTATCACTCATCAGTCAGTCCAAATATTACAGCTTCAGTTTACCAAAATATCTCCCATGTTTTTAAACAATCGAATCGAAAAGAATTAGCGTAGCTTATTGATGCAAGAAAAGGAATCTTCCCTGTCTTCTCTTAATCAGGTCTTTCCTAAAATGAACTGTACTGATCAAGTAATACGGCCATAAACTGTCCTCTACACATAAAACAGATGTAAAACTGTCTGTGAGTTGGCGCAATGCGACGTTCCTGTCGTCCGTCTTCATATGAAGTGCAGTCAATCATTGTTAACTATAGGTACCTACTTATTTGATTTGTCGCAGACGCCTGTAAAATTCTGTAAATTAAGACTCTATTTGATTGCTGGTCATTTTGTTTTCTCAGCTTTATGTTCTTGATTGTTCCGTCTTTATTCTTAAGAAGATTATAGAGACAATTAAAAAAATGTACTGATACTTACTAAACATAATTTCCTTAACAACTAAAATGTCGTCAACAATCTAACAAACGTAAACCGTATCTAACACCCGAACTCACGTTTTGTAAACGAAACAATTGAAACACATAAAACCTTTGACAATAGCTAAGGAACCAATGAATGGGCACCAGTAGAACGTTACCACATCAAAATGTTCCACATATGAGGTTAAAAGCGTGACGAAGTGTGTCCAAGTGTCTCCTACTGTCCTCGAATAGGTTTTTTACTGTCCACCGACTCTACACAAAGGGAAGTCGTAAAAGCCAAGTGTCCGAAGTGATGTGCAACCTTCTGACTCTACTTTGCCACAGTATGTTATAGCTAGAGTAGTGAGGTTTATTGTCTGTGTAACGAAACTCATTGTCTCAACCACATTTATCTACTTGAGTCAGCTTGAACTGAAAAAAAAAAAAACCGTCTTTGATTCCCAAAAATAACACGCCTGAGTGACACTGGAGCTAGATTGGCTTCAGGTCTATCAGATAATATCAACATGACCTTAGTAAAAGTTTTATGGTGTCAATTCACAAAGTAAATACATTATTTTAATAATTAAATACCAATTATGCAAACTTGTTCATAAAAATAATTCAAGATTGAAGTGTTTTCAATTTTTGGAGTAGGTATAAATCAAAAAAATCTAAATGTATAACTGATGTGATTTACTGTTCTTATATTGTACTACTGTAACCCTACGCTAGTGAAGTACCTAGTGTATTTTTCGCAAGTCGTGATTGTGTTTTCATTGCTGTCGATATAACATAATTAATTTTTAAAGATTTAGGTACGTAGGCTAATGCATGACGAGTCACAACATTAGTCCCACCTGGGATATCTTATCTCGAAATACGGAACCTCTGTTTTAATTCCTGTGTATGATCTATCTAACAAAATTTAATACAGCGTCATAGTAACATAGCAAACGTTGCATGTCTAATATTTCTCTGAAGATTCACCATGGAACCGAACGAAAGGATTTGAATAGCATCTTATCTCTGCAGTGTTTATATAACTTATAAACATATTAATAAACTGTTTATTCACATTCAGCTTCTGTCATTAAATACTATATACAAACAGCTTGACATAAGAGTAGATACTTTAAATGTTTACTCTGTAACTCTTCACTGGAAGTCGCCTTTAACCTTGCAAAGTACTTATGGTAGATTGGCTTCAAGTACCAAACTTTACTCGCCTTCATAGATGCCCTTTCCTCTGTGACTACTATAAAGCAAGAATAGGGATGTTGCCTATATTCAATAAAAATAAACTTGAGAGGTGTCAAGGGACACCCGGATGGAACGAAGTTATATAAGTCGAGAGAGTATTGTATATATATATATATATAAAAAAAACATTTCTTTAATATATACATATAAATAGAAATGAAAATATCTGGCTTGCTTTCTATAAGAGAGAGAGAGAGAGAGAAACAGACAGAGAAACATGCGCACGCCGCACAGCTTAATAAACATACATAGTGACGTAAAAAGTGTCGGGACAATTTTTCGTAAGATATTTTTCCGTCTAGCCCCCCCGTCTAGCCGTCTATCTAACACTAACCAGTGTATAAAACACGTAAAAATACTCGTAAATAGCGAACACTTTGTTAAATTCAACCATTCTATGATTTTTAATTAGCAATTTAACAACAAAGAGTAGATCTTTTGATGGTGTATCACAAGCATTTTGACATTTCATAAAAATAAGAAAGAAAGAAAGAAAGAAAGAAAGAAAGAAAATCGTTTATTAGAACACAACACAACAACAAATACTATACATATAAGATAGTTCAAGTGATATAAATAGGTTGTGGTCTAAAAGGCCACAGCTCAGCATGTGCTGCTGAATAACAGCGCTGATTTTCAGCTGAAGCCTCGGGTGAATTACGGACAAATGGGCGGTCAAATACAAATATAATAATAATCTTAATTATAAAACACATATATAACAATAACTAATAAGCATAATGACTTAATTACTATATACATATTATGTATGTATAAAAATAAATAAATAAATAAAAAAATAAGCTGGATTTGATATGTCAGTCAACATCCCTATTCGAAACAAAGCTGGTCGACACTACTTGAGGGATTTTATAACAATTGACGCCGATATCTATCGAGTAGTACCTGAAACAGACGCAGTAACATGTAATTTCGATTGTAAGATTTACTGAACTCTTTTACTCGCAACCTTTATCTATTTTCATCTTCAAAAACTCCATCAATCAAGTTGAGTCGCGATCAATTGGAATTTTTACTGGTGTCTAGGACTTGACGATTGTTAGAATTGCTTGCGTTCTACAAACTTAGGGACTTAGTGAGTCAATAGGTTTCTTCTGGACAACCATAGTCATCGTCCTGTAATGGGTGAGAGGCCTAACGCACACCTAACGCACACCTAAAAAAGTTTGTGTATTTTACCGAGATTGGAGGATGATCGAGTGAACCTCAGAAATGCTTCGAAAAACAAATTAAATTAATTTACATAATTAATCTGAACTATTTTCTGTGTGCTTACGCATATTACTCATATCGCCTTCAGCAAATTAGGGTCTGGACAGACGGACTGCATTTCAACTGCACTCAGTCATACTAACTGCTTTCAAAATTCAAATTTGCGGTCGGAGTGCATTTGAAATGCAGTCCGTCTGTTTAGACCCTTAATCACTTACCAGAGTTTTAATAGATGTTGTAAAAATAGCAAACATCACCAGTAAGTAATGAAGTGGACTACTGTTGTAGTAATAATATTTTACATGTAGCAAATAACTCAATTTTAAGACTAAAAATGCAAAATCTCTCTTTTAAGATTTCACACTAAACTTTGCCACATAGCTATGGGATACGCTTAGGCCAGCTTCGTATGAATAAACACCTTTTAGATGTTGGTAATTGATAACAAAGTACACATCTTCACTTGGCCGACCTCTGTAATAAAACAAATAGGCAATTTGAAAAGATAAACAGCCTATAAACATTGTAAAGTTAACTTACGCGTTTACGGTTTACGTCGTAAGAAACGTGGAAAACACATGAATCGTACTAGAAAAGGTGTTTGTTACTTTGTTGAAAACTAATTTATATTCAAATATATCTATTATTGTATTATACGGTTTTTACCAAAAACGATGTTTTCCTTCACATAAAGCTCAAGCATCGCCTTTAAAAAACTTACGCAAAATACGTATGTTGTTGAACAAATTGTATGTACCTACCTACCTAATGCATGTTATTAAAAAATCTCTCAATTCTTCGGCAAATTAGAGCTCTACCGATATTAATGATTTATTTCTCTATCTTTACAGCGGTGTCCCTAGAAACCTTAGTCGAGAACTGTCATAAACTCCTGGAGAAGTTCCACTACTCTTGGGAGATGATGCCCCTTGTCCTCGTCATCCTCAATTACGCGGGCAGTGACCTCGACGAGGCGTCACGCAAAATTGATGAAGGTAGGTGTTTTACTTGTTTACATGCAATTGCTAATGTCTATCATATTTTGCGTTGCGAATTTATCAAAGCACTTAAAGTTAGTTTACATTGGTAATGTCAAAAGATGACGCAGCAAATGGAAAATGTGGGTAATAACAACTTTTGAATTTTGTTGGGTTTTGAGAAAAGCTTTGAAAGGTTACACTATTGAATGGAGCGGAGAACATTGTGTGTTTATTTATTACTAATGTTATTATTTATTTACGTATAATAATAATAAATGAGGTTTTCTTCCCGCGATTGAAACGCAGAATAAACCGATACGACTAGGGCTCTAACCATACAATTATAATGTAAATGACATAATATTCTACATAAGTGTACAAATCTAAGAGTTAGGTCCTACGTAGATACTTTTGCCAATAACGATGTCAAAACTTTTTGGATTCCTCATAGAATTTATGAGACTAAACATTCTAGTAATTGTTGTGCCACAAGATAAAAAAAGAAACCTCGTTTCGTTTGATCAATTCCAAACAGATTTCTTAAAAAAAAATTAACCCACAAAAACCCACTTAAAAAAAATATATCGGGAGTTGGTGAAATTGTACCGCCATTTGAATATATCACTTAAAGATTTTCCATAAAATAGCCCTATTTTGACTACACCAGTAGTAGTAAAGCATGCTTCAGTAACATCCACTAAGTATGTGCGAGAGAAATTGAGTTTGATGTAAAAAAAAAAATGATTTGTGTTGATTTCCAATGGAAAAGCTTCATTCAAATTAAGCAATCTACGGTCACAAGTCTTTAGATGTCTTCAATCGAGAATATTTTAAAGTTATTTTATTTCTTGTTGATTTTTCAAAAATATATCTTATTCGTATAATCGTGCGTGCCACTGCCATGACTTGATAAGTGCCATTTTTTTAACTTTTTTCTAAGTTTAATTACGGTCTAAATGGCATAAAATTCTATCATTTTCATATATTATTATCACTGGTAAGATCTGGCACACATTGAATTCTATGAAAATTTCGCCAAAACATCAAACTTTAATTTGCATATTCCCTCATGTTTGTAAGTCTCTTTACAAACCAAATATCTGATTCCAAGACAAAAATGGTACGATATAACTAAATCTCCTTTACTGTAACTAATTGTCCCCATGGACATATAAAATAAATACGTAACAGCCCCATGTAACCATAGTGTAACCTTTCAGCGTTTAAAAAAGATTATAAAGAAAAATATTATCTAGTCGTCACAATCTACAACAGAGGAGTTTTAAGATGATATTGGTGCATTGATTTTTATTAATTTGAGAAAAAGGGCATTTATACACATAATAAAGTTATATGGCCATCATTGTTTCTGGTTTTAAAATATCGTTGCATCCATATCGATCGGTTCAATGTAGAACTCTTATATTTGTGATAGAGACAATAGGGATGTTGCAATGTATAAAACAACTAAAAATACTCGAAAATAAAAAATGCTTTGTTAAACTCATCCTGATTATTTTTTATTACGAATTTAACAAAAAGAGTCATACGCTTCTGAACTCTGTCGTTTTTTATAGTGTATATTTATGACGTCACAACGCACTATTTTTTCACATTTACTAATAAACAGAAGCTGTTTTGATATGACAGTCAACATCAGGACCTAAACTTGATAATTATTTATTTTTAAATAAAAACTTCAATATTGCCCTTTGTCTCTAAAACAAATATTTTAAGTGCATTGCGACGGCTGTAAATGGAAGTAAATGGAAATATTTTGCGGTTGTTATTTTACAAAAATATTTTTGTTCACAAGCATTGTGTTCTACTTAATACGCCAAATATGAAAGTGTCATCACCTATAAATCATGTAAATATTCGTGATACTATAACTTGTATTTATTAAATAATCCTAATTATTAATCATTGTAATTTTAAATTGAATAGCCGATAGCAAAATATTTCCAAGTAATTTATTTTTATGATGAAAAAAATTGCATCAATAATAATTTAAAAACTGAAGCACTTACAGTACCTCTACTAGCTGAAAAAGCGATACGTAATTCAGTAGTTCCCACGAGGACTCCATAAGACTTTATCAAAATAGGTTGCTAGTCCAGGAAAGAGATTATTGCGATGCAATATTTTTCAATTAATTTCCTTGCTTTGCGAATGTCCACATTATGCGATATTGTCCACAGGGAAGATGATAATCAACGAGTACGCGAGGAAACACAATCTGAACATCTTCGACGGTCTCGAGCTAAGGAACTCTACACGCCAGTACGGACTTTAATAGTAATACTAGTTTTTCCAACAAAAAACATAGAAAAGTATAGTGCTAATAATTGACCACTCACACATACATCACACTATCATCTCATTCACTACAAGTATCAAAACATTAGGACCTTAACACACACCATCTTGATAGTTTATTCCACAAACTAAAAGTATTTGGTTACTACGAGAAAACTCAATTAAAAATTGCTAAAGGCATACATAAAACGATAATTCGAGTAGGTGAGTTCGTCTTCATTTATATATGAAGGAGCAGGTAAACAAGAATATCACTGGGAGGGGTGAAAAGTTATGGACGGCCTCTAATATAAAACTGTGGCTATCCCACACCCACGTTTCAAAATAGTGATAAAAGATGGCCAGTAAAAAGTTTACAAATTGTATGCGGCAGTCTTGCGTAACATTTTAACGCATAATAAGGCGTAGGTACAAGACATTAACGTTACGTCGGCGGGCGATCGTATAATCAGGCAGATTATGACGCTATCTATATCATGAATTACTGTCATTTCATGAAGATCCCAACAAACGTCAAAAAATAATTAAACTATGAATATTTACGTATCATAGGCTACTTGCGTAGGTAATTCGCGACGAAGCTTAGATCGTAACGATCCGGCTAAACATGGTCGACCAAATCGTTAAAAGAGAACGTCGAACGCTGCGTACAATATTAGATGAAATGGCGTTAATTTATGATGTACCTAGGCATACCGTGATCTGCCTGATTTATTACCGACCCGCAACTTGTTATAAAAATTTATTACTTTACGACTTTCTTCGGTGTAATTTGTAATTATTGCAATACTGAGCATAGTTTTTGTACCTACAAGGTAATTAGGAACATCTTGGTAATATCTATAGAATTAAAAAAAAAACTTTTTACGTTTTGATAAAGAAAAATGAGCGACTCTTTCCACATAGTAAGTAACACTACCTTACTGTCATTTTAATTAGGTATTTATATATTTAGGTATAGGCTAGTAGTAGATAGAATTCGTAGCACACAAATAGCTTTTTACAGATTTTGGCCTTAAGGAGCCCTCTATTCTTTCCATTTTAATTTTTTTTCTTTACGATATAATACATAAATTACTCATTCGACAAAATAAGATTAGTTTTTAACGGTGCTAATGTCGATCTCTTGCTAGCCTTGGTATTTATTGTAGTGAATAAAACACTTGAGGCACAGCTGTGATAAAAACTTTACTATTCAAATAAAACTCTTTCCGTGACAGTATTAAACAAAATAAGTATTTTTACAAAGTATACCTACATATACACTAATGGGCTTATTCATAAAGATTTCGACTATTTTTAGCAACTGTTTAGCAGATTCTTAACTCGAATTCTCTATAGAAATCTCTTAATTCAAATTAAGAATCCGATAAGCACTTACTAAATACCATCGATTTTATTATGAATGAGGCCATTAATCAATAATATCTATGAATAAACAAAAACGACCTCTGTCTAGTAAATAAATATACAAACATAGTTCGTTATTTATAATAAGCTTTTTTTGTTTTAAATAAATAGTTTGGAGCGTGCCAATTTGACGTAGAAGTGTCGTAAATAGTGGTTCAACTAATTGATCGACAGCTTTTATCCTTACCAAAAGTTGAACTAATTTTAAATATGCGTACTCTCATCTCAATCAAACCACGTGACTTCAAGTGCTAATGGCATAAAAATAGATATATTCGTATTGCGATATGCACATTATCTGGCCACTATTTACCGAGTCTTAATCCTATCTGCCGATATAAATAATTGTAGAAGATTCATCAGTAGATACAAATATTTTTGGATCATTTTTGCAAGTAAGATAGGGTTATACAAAGGCGTAATATTTTTAAAATAAACTTTGAATTAAAATTCTAACACCTTACCTATATGTCACTGTCTAGGTACCTATATGATAAAATAAAGATACCTACACTCGCTGTAAAACTTTAAATTAACACATTACTCACCATCAAATACTTACTTAAAAAATATAAACCTCAAAAAAAAACTCAACACTGAAATTAAACCTTGAATTGCTTACGTATGGAATAACTCAACACAAAATACAATATTGACTAATTTTGTTTTTATCTGATTCAGTATGAATCAAAGTTTACTTTCTAATCAAATCTATTTCTTATCATGTATGAAACTGAATTTCAATCATGTTGTATGCAGCTCAAAGATTTTATAGAAATTTACTTTAAATAATAAATTCTATAGCAAATCACAATATAGTTTCGCATTTCTTGTTAAAAAAAGGCTGTTAAATTAGTCTATAGGAAAATAGTCCAATTTTAATGGAGACTTATAATAAAGCAATTAGATAAAATTTTCTTATTTTATTTTAGACAGAAAGTCGAATCAAACTGATCAATTTTGCCAAAAAATATTTTAAAAAATCACACACCTTCGCGTAGTCTGTTTAATTTTACAGATACTGTGTGTGTGTTTTTTTTTTAAATTTACATGCTTCTAGTTTTGTGCATATCTAAAATTATCATCCCTTAAATGCGTATTCGCATCTTGTTGTTGTAAAATACACGATCGCGAGTCTTTATTATTCCTATTTGATGTCAACTTAAATTTATTTATATTATATTTTCATTTCACTCCTAATAGTAATTAATTTTATTTTCATTACAGTTTAAATTAGTCAAAACTATAAAACACTTACTTACATTAAATTAAAGTGTTAAAATTATTTTATTCAAATAAGAACGTACGTTCAGAAAGCTATAAAATTAAACGTCCACATTTATTGATGACTTGTCTGAATTTATATTCAACGTCACTTTTAATTTAATAATTAAACATAGTTTGTGTTCAAGTTAGTAATTTTATTATCTTTTTGCAAAAAAAAAAAACGTTATGGCATGACGGAAATCGGTAACAAAGAATAATATATTGAAATATTATAATTGATACTAAAATTCACTAACAATAACAAAGTTAGAATAGAGCAGGAAGCTCGACGATCCAACTACTATTGTTAGCCATAAATTACCTTCAATTAATGGATATTACAATTCCAATTAATTGATATCAAAGCCTTATGTGGCCTTATGTCATTAATTAATTCTTACATTATAATTAAACAGTCTTATAAGACTTTTTGGCTATGAAAGTAGCGGTTTTATTACCTGAAAGAAACCGGCATCAGTGAAATACAAAGCATAATATCCATCCCGTCCACAAAAAGTGATAATATTACGTTTGCTCAGTTCAATGCTCATTAAATATGGAATGTGTTGAGTCAGAGTCGTTTTATTGCAGCCGTGTAGCGGCCATAGTAAAACTTGATGATAATTTTATCGAACTATTTGCAATATTTATGCTATGAATTAATTAGAGATTGGCTGCATTTTAGAATTTCATGGAAAAAATGACGCGGTATTTTTCATGTCGGTTGCTGAGGCTCCTCATAATTGCGCGTTTTATAGCCATCGTGAGGAAACCACAGCACGGTGGTAGGGTACTTTGTAGTACTCGACTGGCTGGCTACCACCCTCATGTTGAAAATCTGTCGCCAAGCACCTGTTGGTGTGTTCCGGCAATTGCACTTGAGAGCCAGTTCGCCTTAATAAGGTGTACAACACATTAGCAATCCCCTGGTATTGCCAATGTCTATAGGCGACGGTTGTCACTTACCATCAGGTGACCCGCCTGCCTCGTTGTCACTTGTGACACAAAAAAAAAAAAGCCCCAAAAAATATTTTTCTTCGTTAAATAATGACTGTAAATAAACGTAATTAGACTCATATTATTTAGAATAACAATGATATTAATTGCTATTAAATTGTCACTCTGTTGTTGTCACAAGTTAAAATGCTTTAAATCAATTAACCTTATAGTGCATCTACAATATAACAAACTATTATAATATATTTATTAACGTTAATAAATGTGATTAGTTAAATTGAGAGTAAAGTGTGGCGGCAATGTCTGCATACAACATTGTGTACACTTGGTTGCAAATACAGTTTCATCTCATACAATAAACACTCCACTGTATGACACTCACAAGACACAGCAAAATTGTTGCACAAATCGATAAAAGTGGTTAAGTCAACAGAATCAGTCCAATCAACACTGTCTAACCAGTAGTGATTTCCACTTTGCAGTGACCGGACGAAGGTGGCGAAATTCGAAATTTAAAAATAAAATTCAATTATCGAATTCGGTGACTCGATTCGAATCGAAACGCGGCCATAGTGTTGTTCCAGTGTGTGCGTATCGTAATAATTTTATGTAGTGTTATTTTCTTTTTTGTAGGAAAATGCTGGAAATTAATAATATAAGTGGTGTACTTTCGTCGTCGATGAAGTTATTTTGCGAATGATACTTTATTTTACAAGTGATGTGTTTTGTGTGGACGCATGCTGTGCGATGCTGTGTGATGCGAACTTCGACGGACTATTGTTACTGCATTGGATATTTTGGTGAGTGTCTTTTACTTTCCCATTTACTCTTCGAAACATACGCTTGCTGCACTTAACACCGCTAACATTTAACACTATGGATATAAAGATAAAATGGTGCTCAAAAGCGATCGTATGTTTCGATCTATATACGAGTAATATGCAAAGCACTAGTTTACTACTTATTTCATAAGTGGCTCTTTACGATACAACCTCTACATAAAATGCTATTTATGAAATAAGACAATTTGCTATGCGATACAACTGTTTTTACGACCTATACAGTCCCTTCGAATACGTACGATTACTTACGTACACTACATCATTAGTGTATTTTATAATTGTTACTGCCATTTTAAATTGTAACTAGGATTTAAACAGCATAGAATAAACGACTCACATTTTATGACAGAGAAACTGTATTTTTTATCGAATTGCAGTCTAGTAGTGCAAGCATCAGTCTTCTTCAAATCACCAATACTGGAATATTTAAAAAATAGTGTTATTTTCATAGCCTAATTATAGGAGTTTAATTACCTATTTGCGTTCTTTGGAATGTCACTAGGTACATCACTATATCTGTCGATTGAATATCGAGTCAAAAGTAAATCTATTGGACAAACTAGTTATCGAGACCATAAAGATAAATCCAAAACGGACTCAAAATAATAATCAAATCAAAATTATTTCAAATCCAAATAAACCACGCATCACAGACTCAAAACTATAAACACTGTTTTTTATAGCTTTCCCGTTTATAATATTTTATGTAGACGACCCTAAGGTAACCTCCGCTATAACTCAGAGTCGTTTACAGTTTTATAATCTGCAATTAGGGACTGTAAAAATGTTAAACGAATCCTGTAATGGCAGACGTTGTAAACCGAGCCAGCGCGCAGCGTATAGCGTCTAATGAGTAGCGAGCGTGTAGGCAAATTGTATTTATTCCATTCCGAGAGAAACAATATATTTTTGCAATTATGTTATGGGCGTGTTTATGTTTGGTTCACTTGTTAGGCTCTCAGACGCCACTGTTGTGTTTTATGACTGTACTTAAGGTTTTTGACCGGACCGTTAATCACTATGTTGAACCAATTTTTTTCATAAAACCTGAAAACGCTTCAACGGTAGCGGCTGTTGACTCCGAATTTTCCGCTAGGGTTTATTAATGAGTCCTCAAAACTATCTTCAGTCATACAATTTTAGTTACACTTGAAAGCCAGTTTTCTTGGCTTTGTTTACTTCGGCAACACAGGTACATCTGGTATTGCTAAGTCCCTTGCAGGCTGGAGCTTTTGCCTGTTTATCAGAACCATTTATCACCTCATAAAGTTTACCAATAAATACTGAAAATAAGAATGAAATCATACATAATTCTCATTATAATAATAGTAATACAATAATCCTTGCATCATAAAGTTTCTTTGTTCCTTTGAAAACCATCGTTGATTAATTTTCATTCAGAATATTTCCCATAAAATAAAGGCCAGATATATTTGGACAATTCCGTACGGATGGTACATAATTAGTAGCACCAGAATACTTAGTTGGAGTGGTTGATCAATTAATTGAGATCTCTCTGTCTAAATTGAAATGTTTCAGAAAAGTCGAATCACAAAGGCTATTTTGCTAAACGCAGCGGTAATACTAAAGGAATAGTAGACACACATAACTTGCTTATGTGTTTTCCACACAATAATAACATGGCAGCTCTTTTTCAATTACAGTTTGTCACATCGTAAAACTGAAGCGCATATCTGCCAATAGAACAGCGCAGCAAGTTTGCTGTAACTAAATTATAATTTCCCGTCATCGGTTTTTTACAACCACAAAACAGATTACCCGTATCCCCTATGTGTTAGAATACTAGAACTTTAGTGGACATAACAAATGTTTCTTTAACTTATTTTATGTTAGGATGTCTGCGGTAGGTCTCACTACGCTTCAATGGGATGTAAAGTATGAAGTGCTGTGGAATGTTTCAACGACTTCATTGAGTCGTGGCTTCACTTCGCACTTCACACTTCACTTGTTGTTTATAAATTATGTGCTAGACGTTATCACATCGCATCGTAAACAATATATATCGACTATGAAATATACACGTTTAATTTCCGCTTAAATCAGACATAAGGAAACTTAGATACTTTTTTTTATTTAATACTTAAAGGCGACTACTATATAGCGGCTGACTCGATAACATCATGTACCTAGTTAAATAAAAAATAATTTATTTGGATGTTACCAAAACCCAAACCGGCGTTTATAAAATTTTAATCTGTCTATTCGTTTTTCCGGGCTAATTTTGCAAACAGCTGAACCATTTTGACAGAAAATCTATTTCAACATTGGTAGTTAGACTTTTCAAAGTAATCTAGGCTACATTATATCCGAGAACGAGTGAAACTGCGTAAGACAGAAAGTAAGGAAGTAACCATCACAAAACAATTATTCCCGCGTTATAAAACAGTTTGTTCCGTGACTTGTGCCCTAATGTCACGATCCTGTATACACGTGTCTGTATATTTTATTGGAATCGATACTGTGTGTAACATATTAGCAATCTGACTCTGTTTGACCTATGATAAGCAACTGTCTGATATGCATTATACATACATGCTTGTTTATATGGATGACTGTCTTTATTTGCAAACCAATAGCAAACTATTGTCCTTCCGATGCTTTACCGATGGGTCACATACACAGAATGAATTTTTCAAGTGGGCATGGATGGCCAAATCCTAAACTAAAGAGAATAGCGAAAACTGCTGAAAGGAGTTTCGGGGCCGATTTTGATTAAAACTAAAACTGAATCATTAGATTTTCTAAAATCCACGCCCACTTGAAAAATTCATCCTGTATACCTTACTAGTTGTCCCCCGCAGTTTCACCCGCGTTCCCGAGGGATCTTATCTTTTACCGGGATAAAAAGTATCCAATGTTTCATTCCAGGATATGATCTACCTGTGTGCCAAGTTTCATCAAAATCCGTTACACCATTTTTGCGTGATTGTGCAACAAACATCCAATCTTACAAATATACAAACTTTCACATTTAAAATATTAGATAGTAGGATATTTACGTTCACAACTCGACCAAATATCCTGACGCTTGTTTTATTTTGAACTAGTTTTCCACCCCACGGTTTCATCCGCGTTCCCGAGGGATCTTTTTTTTTTACCGGGATATAAAGTGTCATATGGCCTTCTCCAAGGTTCCATCTATCTCTATACCAAATATTATCCAAATCGGTTTCTGCAGTTTAAGCGGGAAGAGTTAACAGACAGACAGACTGATAGACAGACACACTTTCGCATTTATAATATTAGTATGGGTTTGAATATATTTCTGCTTCTATTCGTCCGTAGTTTCTGTAGTCGTCATCTGACTGCCCTATTTACACTCAATAATTATAATCGATTGAGGTCGGTGCAATGTTACACTTATCTTATTCAACTCTTCAACGATTTCCCCCTTTCCCCCTTAGGAACCTACCTGCCAAATCAAGCTTGTAGGTTTTATAGTTCCTCAGATTTAGTGATTAGTGATTGAGTGCTATTTCGGTAATAGATTTCAATATTTGTTTCATTCCTACTTCACTTCTACACCAAGATATATATGTAGATAGATATATAACTCTTTATTAAAAAGCCGTAGTAGCGTTCCCTACCAGGCAACCTTTGGAAGGAGAGGACTGAAAACTATAAGAAGACAATGTCTACTTTACTCTCTTTCTTAATCTAATGCACGCCACGAAGTATCTATCTTCATCATCTAGCCAGTTCCTGCTACCCTAAAATAGGGTTGCCAATGACACATAGGTACCTAAGTAGGCATGACAGATTTTTTACAGTCAAGAATTTTATATCAATGTTTTTCTTTTTGTTTTTTGAGTTAATAAGTACAGACTCACCTGTTGTTTAATTGTATTTATATTTATTTGTTACCAAACATGTCCCACTTGTTAAACTTGATTCTCATTAAAATCCATCGTCAGTATAAAATAACGACTTGACCGGTATTTTCTCATGATGAACAGCCTTTATAAATTTCGAAAAGCACACACTGGTAAATATGTTAAAATGTATCGTAAAACCTATATTTTCCAATTTATTACAGCCGTAATTTCAGTTCGTATGCAATTTTATTATCGGAAAACATTTAAGGACGTGTTATTACTTGAGGTATTATTGACGATTTTATTTTATCATTTTAATAATCTTGGTCTTAATTATTTTGTGAATATTCGTTTTACCTTAGACTTGCCTTTGAGAGACGACATAGAGGCCGAAGATAGAGCACTTGCTCAGTAAAGCCTATTGTAGGGGTCATATAATATAGACGCAAGGAATTTTAGATTTTTCGAAAAACCTGAAATTCCTGACCTAAAAAACCTGACCTAGACCTGACGTTCTACATCATAAGTAGGTAAATCCAGGGCTATTTATCTTATAACACACGGTCATTTAATCCCAAACTAAGCCGAACTTGTACTAGGGAAACCAGATAACTGATATAGGTTACTACAATATAACTTTTTTTTTAAATACACATGAAATATATCTATGCTGGATGGGAATCGAACCCACGACCCGTGACGTGATATTTAGTAGTTTAACCAGAAACCCTAACTGAACCGTCAAAATTTAAAAAAAACATTCTAGCACGTCCATAAAACATATTTTCTGTTGTCAATTAACTAAATAAGGCCCAAAATTTTTAACCTTACGTTTTCGCAATTTTGTCTCAAATTTAAAAGAGTTCTCGAACCACATTTGCATAAATGCTTCAATCGTTAACATTTAATTAAGTAAACTTTATTAACGAATTGATGCATAAATTTAATAACTACGCTATTTGTATTAAAATACCCCACATTGCTATCTCTTATTCCGGTATCGACATGAACTATTCAGTTACAATGTTGCAGAGATCCATCCCTCTCTCTTGCACTTAACAATAAAATAGTACGCCAAAAAGGGACAGCGACAATATTTTACGACTAGATCGTGAATAGCTGCAAGGGCTTAAATTTCATTGCTTATTTTGCACTGTGACTAATTTTATGCCAACAGTCCAACAGTTCCAAAGGTATTCTCGGAAATTTTATATGGCCCACCGCGATTTATATCTTTTATGAAGATACCTATTATATATCAATAAGTTTCATAGAATGTAAAAGTTGATTGAGGAGCTAAATTATTTTTTACACGTCGAAAGCTGTTTGTAAAATTCAATTAGAACAATTAATTGTACTTTTTTAGTAGGTACGAAAACAATTCAATGAGGCGATTAATAGAGTCCAATCGTCTCATTAATAGATCCCCAGCGCGTGGTCTGGACTCGTTAATTTGTGTCAGACGCAACACTTTATACATGGATATAAAACTGGATATTTTACCCTGAAATTATCCTTATTTTTAATTGACTACTATCTATTTCTGCTATGTCAATGAAACTGCAGGAATCAGACACATTTGTGTTTTTTTAAACCTTTTTTGAGCTATCTTGTAGCTTAGTTTCTCCGAGGCAGGACAGGAAGCCTTGCTGCTATCGGGTAATTAAATTACTCTACGTATTTTTGTGTTTATATCTTTAAAAGTATTGATAAAACCAGCAACCAGCGAATACATTTTGTATAATTTGTCACGCAATTACGCCGTAATTGTTTGATACACATAAATAGATCATCATCATGTCAGACGGAAGAGGCTGCTGGATTCACTGCTGGATAAAGGCCTCCCCCAAAGATCTCCACGATGGCCGGTCTTACGCTACCCGCATCCAGCTTCTAGAATCGCGAATAAATAGATCTTTATTATAGAATAAAACATAGCCAAATTTATCTTGTAAGATCATTAGGTTCTGAAAATCGGGAAAACAGCAGGACGTCAGCTAGTTAATTACAATAACAATATATGACATGTAGGCTTCCATTTACATACCATGTTCGTGTATTTCGTGCAAGTATAGGACAGTCGACAGAATTGGTTTGGAATACTTAATTGATGGCACATAAACAAAAAATGGCTTCCATTTACATACCATGTTCGTGTATTTCGTGCAAGTATAGGACAGTCGACAGAATTGGTTTGGAATACTTAATTGATGGCACATAAACAAAAAATGGCTTCCATTTACATACCATGTTCGTGTATTTCGTGCAAGTATAGGACAGTCGACAGAATTGGTTTGGAATACTTAATTGATGGCACATAAACAAAAAAATTTTGTATACGACTATAGTGAGCGTGGACTTTCGCACGCTTGAAAAATTTCCCACACACGTTCTCAAAGAGGTCTAATCGTAATACAAAGTATATTACGGTTTAATCCAAGGTATGATGTTTATATGTGCCTAATTTCATCCAAATCCGTTCAGCCATTACGTCATCATCTTTTATTGTGGCTAATCCGTTTCGGGAAAAAAACCTAATCCATCTCCTGGATCCAAATTACTTCTCTACCTATTTTCTTCAGTTTAGTGTAAATGTAACAAACCACTTTCGCTTTAGTTCGTGGAAAGACAAAATTTTTTGTCGACCCCACATTATTAGTGGTCTGAGAACAAACAAACTTCAGCAACAGTTAGTTGTCTATGAAAGAACATACAAAGCTTAGTATATTGCGGTTTCGTTTGCCTTCTCGACTATCCACCCCAATTTTCAGTATCATAACTATTCAATAGAAGATTTTTACGAACGCTTATCCCAAAGCCTTAAGGTTGGGATTCTATTGGCGTCTATGATTCCAAATGAGGGTTTCCCATGGACAGTCTGCGGCTGAAAGTTCGGAAAGTGTCAGGCCGCAAATTGACCGCGTTTCGGAAAACAATCAACAGACACACGGACTTGCCGAAATTTGTTTGTGTTAATGTGTCGGCTGCGGTCAACGCTCAATACTCCATCGTAACTTGTTTATGTTGGCTGTTTTCGATTTGTTAAATGTTTATTTGGTAGTTAACCACGTATGATGAGTTTTAAAAGTAATTTAACAATTCATTGAGTCTAGCATGATTTTATAGTGCCTATGGTTGCTTTCCCTGCGTATTTTTCAGCTATATAATACAACTAAATGACATGTGAAGTCAAATGAATAATTATATTATTAGATAACGTTTCAGTAGCGACTTTATTGGAATAATGGCTGACCTATCCCCGCTATACCCCATAAAAGGGTAATGTAATAAAATCTTTGAAATTTTAAAACGCACCCATAAAGTTAAGACGACGATACACGCTGTCCGGGGCCCGGGATCCTGATAGTAAAACCGACTACGTCCGATATCGTGGATTCCGTCGGATCCTATCAAAACTTTTATTGCCGCGAATCTTTTGTCCCGCTCACTCTAACTCGGTTATAAAGAGATGACGCTAGCGCAGTATTATGTTTTTCAGGAATTCATTGTCGTTGCAAGTTTTATGTCTCTTGTGGAGCATCGCATATTTTTATTGCGTCTCGTAGATTGAAAAGCTCCTGTGAGCCTTTCAGTCTGGATCTAGGTCTTGGCATATATGGCTCACGTTCCAATTGCTTTATTCTGATTTATTTTGACCGTATCTATAGGTACATATATTGGTTAGCTTCTAATTTCAATATTTATTCGTTTCAGTTATTTCTCTAATAATTATAGAAATAATATGTTGAGGTTGGAAACGTAAAATAACCAAAATTGCATACGTAATGAAAAATGCTGCACTAGCTGAATTTACGTGCAATTCCTGAAAGTGAACTCCCGTAAATATATTCCGAGCTATAAAAATGGAAGTATTCGGTTATAAGGTTTTTACACCGAGCGTCGTAACTTAACGCAAGTATTACCAGCGTACATACGTTGATTTTGTTCTGTATGTTTTTTAACGTCTGGCAACTTTAATAATTGGACTTGTGGGGAAAAGACTCGTATATAGAGCTCTGAAGTGATACACTAAACAAATGTATTGCCGATGTTTTTGATCTAAATTCATGTTTAATATTCAGCTAATTGTTGTGCAATATGGGTAATTATTTCAAGTGTAGACAGCGATCTTTTGTATTCATAGTTGAGCCACAGTCTTTCCGAACTTCGTCTACTACGGTTAGGCTGTACTAAGGAACAACTGAAACTGGAATTTTGTGTTGGTTTAAAATTTAAATCAATAAGCAGGTCGTGTCAGGAATTTTTTGTATAGCTCGGGATTTATTACAAATTCTACGTCTTATCAGCCTATATTCTCGTAGTCTACTCAATAACCTTGTAAAACGTTGACCTAATTACCTACCCCATTAGCATTTGTATGTTTGACTAGTTTTCCGTCCCTGTGGTTGAAATTTGAAAGACTCTTAAGTACGTATGTTATTAATAGCACGGTGGTAATACCAACTCTTAAGATTTAATCAGGACAAAAAATAGTTCCTCACAAATTTTACTCCCTTTCAATTTTTGAAGAAGCATGTCATTCTTAATTGTTAACCAAATGCAAACAACGTTGAATTTCTTAACACCTTTTCTTAGTGCTTGCCTAGATCACGATCCTAATCCTATTTCCAGTAGTTTGAACTATTCTACTAATAGTCAGTGAGTTGCTTTTTTTAGATATCGTTTAAAGAATCAGTGGTAATGACGTCGGATACCGTGGCGAAGGTCGTGGGTTCAAATCTTACAATGAGCTTGAGCTTTTGGTGAAGGAAAACATCGTGAGGAAACCACAGCACGGTGGTGGAGTACTTTGTGGTAGGTACTCGACTGGCTCAAGTTGAAAATCTATCGCCAAGCAGATGCTTGGACAATCGGTGTGTTCCCTTGAACCAGTGCCCTTCTAGGCTTTGTGTTCTTAGTAAATCATCACTTGCCATGGTGAGTTTGCGGTCAAACATAAGCTTATCCACAGTAAAAAAATATCGTTTGTCATATCTGTTTTATTTGGCATTTATTTATTATTTTCTGCCAACTTTAGCCTAAATATTCAACGTACCAAATGGTCCATTTGGAGTTGAGGCACTTTAATTAAACTAAGGTGTACGTCACGAACGTTAAATGTAGACGGAGGCGGCCATTGTAAATTCCAACAGCGTTTCAGTTTCATGGCTTTAGTTAGAAAACGCCGTCGGACTTTTATGGGTAGTTTCGGTTCAGACGTTTTGTTATATTACCAATGCTTTTAAGGTACTGCACCTCGCTCCGGCAAACATATGTGCAGTTTTATGAGCAACTAGTTTATGGAATATGCGTAGTAATGCTTGCGGCAGCGTTAAGCGTTAACCCTTCTGTATGTAATGTGCTATTTATCTTTGTTGTATGACATGACGAATGTGTGGATTGATGAGTTTCTTACATTATGTTTTTGTAATCTCCTTAGTGGTTACTGGTGCTAGTAATGATTTACTTACGGATTTGTGTCTTTATTTGATTTATTACTGAAGGAGAAATGATTCTTAATTGTGATATATTATGGGCGCTTAGAAGGTTCTTTGTTTTGTTTGACCAAATATTTTTGCTGTGTGAGAGAGTAAAATTAGGAAACGATTTCAAATATTAATCTATAGAGCCTAACATAAACATATATATAACGTACAAAACTTTAATAATTGAAACATATCAAAAACTGATAAGCACAAAAGACAACATCCAATGAGTCACGAATAAGTAAATTTTAAACGGATTTCTATGAAAACACTCGGTGCTAATACCAAGAAAGCCGCCTGAATGGACATATGGTAATAACAAATCAACTCACGCGCACCGCACAGCGAACTATGTAACACCATAGACCATAGTGCGCGGAATATAGCTATAAAACTTTACGATAGTGACGTCTGCAGTCATTTTTGCCAATTCCAACACTCCGAAGTCTATTGTGTCGTTACCAATTAGTATTTCAAAGTACATAATGCGGCGAAAACGGCATAAATAACAGTTTACGAGTGTCTCATATGGTTTCTAATAAAGTTCGCTTTTAGTGGTGACTTGCCACATTAAATGTTCTCGTTCGGAGGAACAATTACTGCAACTGTTTCATATTGAAGATTGTTTGTACTAATAAAGTTATTTGTGCACGTTTATTGTAACTACTTTATTATTGCTGGTTGAGATATTTATTTGATTACTACAAGTTTTGTGATATTTTATGAGCTTTGTAAATAGTACCGTTGATACACGGCAGTGTGTGCGCCAAGGTCGGAAAAAAACCGACACACCAAAACTACCTATGTATGCATGCACTATTACATAACTCAAAAACTATTAGACCTGCTCGCTTCAATTTTGCATACCATTTTAAATATCCCTTGATCACTTAATAATACAATCCCAAGTTTCTTTGAATAAACTACTTAATTATAATTTTTGAGTCAGGTCTGAAAAGTACCGCTCGCTTATCAAAAACCTACTACCTAGCATCTGAAATTTTGCATTAATCGTACACAAAGAAAGCAATCTGAAAATATTAAAGAAAATAAAATAATTTTAAAGGAAATAACGTTGTTCATATGCATACTGTGGAACTTGGCATCTGTTCTTTTTTTTTTCTTTTTTTTTATACCACTAGGTGGCAAACAAGCTTACGGCCCACCTGATGGTAAGTGGTTACCGTAGCCTATGTACGCTTGCAACACCAGAGGCGTCACGAGCGCGTTGCCGACCTTAGTTTTGTTCAGATATCAACTCTTTTATCCAACCACCCAAAACTTAGTTTGTGCCGAACTTGGCCACTTTTTCAAAAGTACATTATTGGTGGGATTTCAGTAACAGGTTACCAATAATACCAAGTAAACAATGAATCAAGTATTTTGTTTTTAAATTTAGAATGGATGACTCAAAAAGTTCATGCCAAATAGCTCTATAATTAAAACACAACGGAGAGTTGATTGATTACTGTCAGGCGTCCAGGCGCCATTGATTCTCCAACTATAATATAACAAAGAAAACCTATAGAGAACCTGGAATGGTGACGGTATAACTAATTAAAACTTATTAATTACCCCACCACTCTCGCTCGTAAAATCCGCGCCTTTACTGCACAAACGGAGTGGGGTAATAAAATAAGTTTTCCTTTTAAAACCTTTAAAAATTCAGGCTGGTTCCTTCAACGCTTCGAACGAAATTCGATGGCAGTAAACCGTGAGCTAGTTTATGGGCGAGCCCGTCTTAGTGTTTGCTTCTCAACGCACGCGCGTGACTTTTTAGCTAACAACGTACTTTGATTAGTTCGTGAAATCTTGTTTCCAAGTACCTACGGGTAATCGGGCTTACATCTGCTACTATACAAGCGATTAAGTATATACGTTGTTACATGTATCTACTTAAGTAGGTAGGGTACATGAGTACTTTTACATAAATTTTCTGCTTTTTAGTATTAGGTATACTATACTATATTAAAATCTTTTTGTAAATCATCTTCAGCTTGTCTAATTTTTTGGCAGAGAGACATGAAAATAAAAAAGCTTACCTATTTTAAATACGGTTTTATGAAAATGTTTAAATTTATGCGTCTTGTCTCCTGCGTTCCTGAGGAATCCATCCGCTTTGTAGGATCTTCTCTGAAAAATATCTCTTCTCTAAAATCTATTTAAAAAAAAAACAATTCCCTATGTGGAATCAACCTTTCAAGTTTATAGCATTTAAACTTTCTGAGATTTTGTGTTTTTTTCTTAGGTCACCGTGCACCGACCATGTTCGAACCGGTTGCTCTCTATTCTCCAATTCAATAACAATCCGTTAAAATATCAAACACCAATCGATGGCGCGGTAAAGTAATGAATTAAAAACCAGATTGTAATTATAGGCTGTCATAATTTACAATCGTAGCTCTCTTTTTAAAGGTTACATAGTTTTTATGCAGGTACAGTTTTAATATGCTTTGTCGTTTTGTGTTGTATAGATTATTACAGGTTACTTCAAGTTTTAAGTTATTTCCTTATCTGTGTACCGTAACAAGGATATGAGCAAGTAAAAAGCGTTCAGTCTTGAAATACGGAAACAATTTAAAAACCTTTCCCACGGCTGCGTTTCGAAACTGCGACTGACATGTGCGTTTAAGGGATAACCGGTTTTTTTTTTTTTAATTATGGATAAGCTTGTGTTTGCACCATCTGATAATGTTGCTAATAAGGATCAAATTCTCAGAAGTAATGACGTACGGAAAACTAAAAGAAAGTGTTCTTTTTTAATGAAATGATTATTTTTATCCTATCGTACTATCAAATTGATTGAAATAATTTTTAATTTTGCACCACTCGCATTAACAATGAGTCTCGAGACCGTTTTTGATGAAAAATAATACGGCATCATTAGATTTTTGATAAAATATGTTTTCAAGCCAGGAATCAAACCTAATTATTAGGTACACCTATCGTACTATCAAATTATTAGAAATAATTTTTAATTTGGTACACTCGTTGGACTTGACTCATAACCCACTCGCATTAAGCACCACAACATAACCTTATAATTTCATGACATGGGCATTGTATCGAACAGTTTGACTAGCTATACGTAACTGCTGTAGGTGCTCATCTACATGTAGTAGGAAATGTATGAAAATACAAAAATATTGATAATTTTTTAAAATAAATTTATCAATATTTTTGTATTTTTCCGTATGTTACTACTTCCCAAAATTTGATCCTTATTAACAAAATTATTAGATGGTATAATAATATTGAATGTTGAAAACATATTTTATCAAAAATCTAATGATGCCGTTTCATCAAAAACAGCCTCGAGACTCATTGTTAATGTGAGTGGGCTATCAGTCAAGTCCAACGAGTGTACAAAATAAAAAATATTTCAATCAATTGGATAGTACTTACGATAGGATAATTGCAATCGTTTGTATGAAAATACATTTTTTTTAATCATTTTAGTAAAATAGAACACTTTTTTTTTGTTTTCCGTATGTCATTTCTCTTCTGAGAATTTGATCCTTATTAGCAACATTATCGGATGGTGTAATAATACAGGCTGTGTATTTTTTTTCAAATTCATCGGGTTCGATTCCTGGCTTGGGAAAACGCTTTTTCGAAAATCTAATGATGTAGTTTTAGTTTTAATCAAAATCGGCCTCGAGACTCCTTTCAGCATTTTTCGATATTCCCTTTAGTTTAGGATTTGGCCATCCACGCCCAGTTGAAAAATTCACCCTGTATATTTCCTAAACATCATGTTTACAAGTCTTCAATTGTAGTTAAAACTGAAAGAAAATTAAAAAAAAAAGTTGATACCCTAGCAAGTAAGGCGATATTCAACCGGTTTTATTATTTTCCGGTTGCCAAGCCCTGCTTGTGGCGGATCAATCCTAGTACTCTTGAAGTCGTGACATTTCTATCACAAACGTCATTCAAACATCATTGGTGCAGCACGTTGAATTATGCATGTTTGTTCTCTATAATAACTCGACAATGCGCACGCGCATACAATGTGGATCGCACCCTTGACCGCTGCAGTTCAACGGGTAAATCAGAAATAGCTTCCTCTAATATAAACTGCGTATGAAAGAATATCTGAAACTTGTAGTACCTATAGTCTAATTTTAGCTGTCGTTAGTGTTTATTGATTACGTCTTGCGAGTTTTTTGTGTTGATAATTATGTTAGTTAAATATACGTACGTTTTTTTAGCTCAAAACGTTATACGTTTACCCTAACTACTTAGATTAGTTACTCTTACCTAGATTCAGGTTAAAACAGTTTCGATAGCTTAAATCAAATCATCATTTTTATCGTAATGATGGGTTCGGAATGCATCGGTGGCATTATGACATCCACTTGGAGTATTTCCAGGCTCTGTCTGCTACGAGCGATTCACGACCATGGATTCAATAGCGATAAAGTTCATTTTGCCTTAATCTGAGCTCAAAATATCTGTGGTATTATAAATCGGAGATGATGACTACATTGAAAACGTTTTTCGTATAACAAGTGTCTAGTACTGTTTTATTCGTGCTTTTTTTATAACCGCAGAATATACCGCAGGTTCGGGAAAATTTGATCTTAACTGGCGACGGTAAGGACATGATTTTCAATAACTGTTCGATAACAGTACCTACCATTGAAATATAAATAAATAACTTTTTAATAAGTATAATGGGAACGTGCGTTTGTTATTGTTACTTACACTGTTAGGTAGCCTATGACATGGAGACTTGGAGAGGAACATAGGGATAAAAAAACCCGCGAGTAAGCTATTTTTTTCTTTCATAAGCAGTTTAATATTTTTCTCCCTTCTGCATATCACAATTTTGGAAAGAAATTTAGTAGATATATAAGAACATATTATATTCTTGCATAAATAAACAGATGGCTGGCTCTTTTCAGTATAAATATACATGCTTGAGATCGAATGCCGTAGGTATCATTTTGTTGAATATTTTATAATGAAAACAAAACTGTAGCACATCTCACTTAGCTATACATATCAGTTCCGATGCTTGATGTTACGCCGCAGCTTTCAATGATATAAGGAAACATTTCGTCATATTCTTCTAGAATATTCTAAATTCTCTGACATACCTATTAGGATTACCCATGGAGCAATTTTATACGGCTAGATTTTTATAGAATTTATAAACGTTCATCTTGTACCGACTGTAAACTTGTGCATCGTTTTGGATAAATGAGTCTGAATCGCGCATCGAGGGTTTCATTCTATGCCTTTCTACCACGGCATAAAGCTATATCACTGACCGCGCAGCGTACTTTTACATTAAACTTATTTTACGACAAATTGCCGCAGAATATTATTCTCGTAGTGAACTTCAAAGTCACAAGACTTAGTTGTAGAAATCCTTAGTGGTACTCGTATGGTATCTCATGTCATGATAACGCATAAATGAGTGTTTATTATCTATCGAACAATCGAAGGTCCTAATACGTCGGTTTTATAAGCAAAAGTTCGAGTAAATTATAATATAAAATTGTTAGACTAACAATCCAATGAACTCTGAATTTATCACATATTTTTACACAAAAAAAAACATACAGACGAATTGAGAACCTCCTCCTTTTTTGAAGTCGGTTAAAAATAACAAAAGAGGAAAACATGTTGTGCTGACCACACCTAGCGTGGGATAAGGACAAAAATAGTAGTATAAAACAAAAAAAAAAGGTATGGGCATTTAAGTAGGTACTTGGCAAAATTAAAAACGTTAGAAATATAATTTTGTCAATTTTTAAACAGTCGGACAACATTTATTTTATCACAAATACCCACTATAATATGTATCATTAATTTACATACGGAATGGCATAATTTATGTCGGCGACCAAGCGCATAATCAGGAATCATGATACGGCTGCCCACATCGTGTAATATCCGCATTTTATGAAGTACTTAATTGATAACAGGTAGATCGATCGGCCGACCATCGAGTCACCAATTTACCAGAGATTCTACCAGAAATACTGCTGGCGACGGTCTGTGACGTTGACATTGCTTACCTACATGAAACTATCCTGAGTAACATTAAAATATATACTTGTTATTCAGATATAAATATTTATTTACAACAAATGTACAAAATATACAAACTAATGTACAACTATAATATATAAAAAAACTTCTTCGAGGCTGCCGCTGCTGCCGATCGGCATACTTGTTTATGTACCTACTAAATACATTTGTTTATCTATATTTCTTCTCGCACCTTAACGAAGACCTGCAAAGCATTTTTTTCGTTTTTAGAAACCACATAAGATTGTGTATAAAACATCTAAAAAACTCAAAATAACAATTATGTTGTAAAATTAATGATTTTAATTACCAATTTAAAGACGTTACAAGCTAGTAATTTCATACAATACTCTAAAAACATTTAATTAAAAAAATGCTGATTTAATATTATTATGTTTGTCAACATACACAAAAGCTTTGGATTAAAACCACAAATAGTCATGTCAATTGTCAGCTCCATTGCACTAACTAATGGTAGGGGAGGCAATGATGCTAAATTTGTGGTTACTCGAGCGTCTTTGGGACCTACTGGAATTTGAAGATTAGGTGGAATAAAGAAAAAAAGGTTATGTGATATTTTCCCCTTCAGCGGTGGGGGGAGCGTCTACAGGGTTTCAAAAATGTAAAAAAAAACTGTCACCAAGAAATACTCGAGCGCGTCAGATATTAATAGGGTAATCGCGCCACGTCTGTCTGATAACGGAAAAATAATAATCTGCCGTTTTGCGTGGTGGGGTTGGCCGTACGAAGGGGTCGAAAATATAAAAAAAAAAGATTTACTCGAGCGCGTCAGACATTGATAAGGGATGTTAAGTGAACCCTCCAGTAGCTCCTATTTTAAAGACTGACGATTTGGACGCGACCATCAGTCAGGGCCGATTTTTGAAAATGCAAAAAAAAATCGTGACCTTGATTTACTCGAGCGCGTCAGATTTTTATACAGGCGGTTCTTCTTGATGGCCTTGTTGAACTGGCCCATAATCTGACAATTATGTTGAGGAATTTCCTTAATCTGACGGTTTGAAAAAAAAAATATATAAAAAATATCGAAATCTCGAAAATGGTTCAAGATATCGAAAAAATGTTTGGACAAAAGTTGTAGAGAATTAAATTTTCTACAATATTTATTATGAATACATATACCAAAAAACCCATAGGAAACGAGATATTTGCAATAAATGATTTTTTTACCTTTGACCTTGAAAAATCAGTAGTCGCGGGCACCCTATGATAAGTAGCTTTTGAGACAAGTTTTAGGGTGTCAAAATAAAGGTTTATACAAGTTAATAGGTAACTATCTCTCATTCTGAGGTGAAACTCATAATATTCCTGGACTATACACTTAATAATGATTTTAGCTACTTCGGCTTGTGCAAATCGGCAGATTAAGATATTTCCGTGATTCGTGACTAATTTCCTTCAAAATAAAAAAAAAACTAATCGCGCTCGAGAAAATCCAGGTGACGTTTTTTTTTTTGCAACTTTGCGAGTCTCCAATTTTCTTTCGTCACGCCCAAATTGTCAGATTATTGAAATGTACACTATTTTGCATGTAACTAACTTACCTTACCTTAATCTGACGCGCTCGAGTATTTCAAACCATCGATTTTTTTTTTACTAATCTGACGGGCTACCCTAGACGTTCGACACTACATAGAGGGCTCAGATTTGGTGAGAGTACTTCACAAGGTGCAAGGTTGCCCCCCTTATGTTAATCTGCCGCGCTCGAGTAAATCCCGAAATCCCCTATTCGCCTCCCCTACCATAAACACATCATTGTCACTTTATGTTAAGCAACGCAACATTGAATTCTCTTTTGACTAAATAATTCACGTGAATCCGTAACTTGTGTCCCAGACCATAAAGGGAATATTTACATACCAGTTGAACGTGCAGATGAGCGAATTTGAGGAATTAGGAAGAACCGTGTAATGCCTTTTATAGATGCTTTCACAAGGTGTACATCATATTTAAATGGTCATGTTATTTGAAAAGGCAAAAACTCCATGCTAATATTAAAAATGCGAAAGTAGGTAGGTTCACTAAACTGCTATGGTAATATGTTTAAGTGTATCTTTATCTATTAATCTATACTAATAATTATAAAGAGGTATATTTTGTGAGGTTGTAGGGGGTAATCTGTGGATCTACTGAACCGATTATGAAAATTCTTTCACCAATAAAATGTCACGTTATTTGTGAGTGTCATAGGCTATATTTTTATACCGCGAAAAAGATAAGATCCCACGGGAACGCGGATGAAACCGCCGGGGACAGCTAGTGGTTGAATAAAGTGTAGACTGATTGAGTATGTAGATTGTTGGTACTCCTATATTATGATACATACCTATATCAAAGAAAAACAATTTTATTATACAACCTACTGACAATGTGACGGGTACAGTTAGCTACAACCTCAGCCCTTTGGAAACTATCTACTTTTGTACATTATTGTAGAAATACTCATGAAATCATTCTGATTTATTTTTATTGGTCCCTAAATTTTGTATTGGTATGAACTTATTCTCGAGTTTCTATCAACTTAAAAATGTGAAAATTCACATGGGAAAATGTGACGTAGGTATAACGAATTATATAGGTATTATATCTGCTTGGCTAGCTAACCAATGGGATGGCCGTCCCTGAATTGAATTTACGCTCTTTGTATTTCAGCTTCAAAATTATTCAAAAAGGTCAAACCACTTTGACATCAAATAAATCATTTACGTTTGGCAGGGCTGGATTTTTCTTTATAAATCTTCTACGATAACTAGCGGCATTGATACTATTGTACCTAATTTATTACAAGAAAACCGGCCATATCATACTGATTTGACATTTGCACTCCGAACGAAGTAACAAAAAAAAACTGTACGATAAAATTTTGTAGCCGGTTATTTTAAAACCAGTTTCTTCTCTAAAACCTTGTTGTAAAATATTACATTGATACTTAATCCATATTTCTTATACTTGAACGAGCCTATCTCAGGAATTACTAATCCGATCTGAAAAATTGTTGTTGTTCTAGATTGAGGAACGCTATAATATGCCTTCTACGCTTCAAGCGGATCAATTTCCCCATAACAGATTGACGCGGGTGGGTTACCACCATCTCTTATTGCGATTTCAACTCGGCCTGAACTGAGTCGTCTTTGTGTTAAAGGACCTCAGTATGTATGGCCAAAAGTGACATTTGATAGAAAAACAATGAAGTTTAAGGAAAGTTGAACCACTGGTAGGACCCGCGGTTTAAACTGCGGTAGTTATATTTTACTTACCACGTTAAAACGTAAACTCTACTATAAAATTTGTGTATATATTTGTGTGTATAATAAATACTTAGATTCTCAGTGTAGCTTATCATAATTTCCTCCAATAATTGAAATATTCCAGGGTGTTTATTATATTAAAACACCATATCCTATCATTATAATCCACGATGAAAGTTTAACAATTAAGCTTTCCTTCGTAAATTTACTTTAGAGTTTGATCTGCTACTCTTGAGAATCAGTTAGCACGTTCGCGCTCCGATTAATCCATTGTCACTTACATTACTAGGGTTGTCACTCGCCCAAAATAAGCTACTTTAAGATTGTGCTATTTCCTACTCTGTTCTGAGTTAAAGTGTTTCGTGGGACGTTATTTGCTACTTTTCTGTAGCTTTGCAGAGTATAATTAGGCATCGGTTATATTCAAATTCATATATTTTGCTGTTAATTTTTTTTACATAAACGTTACAAGAATATTGGAAAGAAGCGGACTAACCTAACAAACCTTTGCTGTTTGTAACATTCTTATAAAATACTAGCCAATAAATGAACGTTGACATATTACCCATCCGCCGGCAGTATCAAATAATTTTGGATACAATTCTCATTTTTTATAAAAAGTAATGTGAATCCGGTATCAGTTTCAAGCATTTCAAGGTACTGTTACAATGTTGCCGTTCAAATAACTCACGAGGTATGTCAGACCTGTATATAGTGCAACGATTTTTGCGCGAGTCCTAAGCGATTATTGCACGAGTGTAGGCCAAAGAGACTATAACCACTTGGTGTAGGCCGCTGGAACGCTTTGATTATTAAACCCTGGAATGCGACCTACATGCATCTTTAGAACGATACGGGTATCTTGGGTCGAAAAAGGTTTTATTTTACTCGTAAACTATTTGTTCTTGTCTCTGATCTCTCAGATAGTTGTAACCAAAACAAAGAATATTGGCGAAATCTTTACTAAAGTGGGCATCTAAAACTGTTTTAAATATTAATTTTGTTAATTATTTGTTTGCATTGTACATTATTTATTTAGTTATTCCAGCCGCATTAAATACAAAATGACTGATGAGCGGATGCTTTTAAAAAACTGTCAAGAAAACATGTTATCAAATTCATATAATTTATCACTAAGTGACGCAGATACTACATCTACTATCATAAACGCGTCGAGTAACTGGTTGTTTTCATTACAACGGAATTCCTCAAATTAAAGTCGCGTGTTTGGTTTACATTGTGGTTGTTGTTGCTGTGTTGTGATTCAATGTCAAGGCCGGCGCCGGCGTTGACAACAAAGTTGTAGTTTATTGGCCTACTTAACTGTGATGTAACACTGACTCACCCGGTTGCGTTAAATACATTATAAGCTGTCAGGTATGACACATTGCTTTACGAGTAACTGATTAAATTTATTAAATGGGCTACGGGTTGTTTTTTTTATTTTATTTTATAACGATTGCGATTGATGCCAATCGTTTTAAATTTTAACTCGCTATCTAGATTATTTTGAAGAAATGTTAGCCCAACCGAAGACGGCACACAAAAAGTAATTCATACTAACGGCCAATGTCGTAGTTATTGGTGACTCCGGTTTTTGTCTTAGTTCAAGTGTATTAGTACAAAGTCTAGTAACGTGTAACTGACATCAAATATTTTTTATGAAATAAAAGCTATTCGTCTATGATCATTGATCAGCGACTAAATATTTGAATTAAAATTGTGCGAAAAATATTATGCTAATTTTGATTTCATGTCATAAATTGTATTTTATTTTATTAAAGATAGGTGATTCCTTTTTTGTAGCATATCAATCGCAATAATATATTTTTTATATATAAAATAATAGGTCTTTACCTATGAAATTGCCGTTCTGCAGTACTGGCCATTTCAAATCAAAATAATTTTTGTTTGGCTAAAAATTCTAATTTCAAATTAATTTTATTTTAAAAACATGGATTTTTTTCCAAAAGTAGTCATTTGTTTATTGATTAGTGTTACATTTTCATCTTTTTCGACATCATGGATACGTTAAAAATTCGAGTAATTATGGAATATGAGTACTACCGTCGTGGCAGCAACGCGGCACAAGCGGCACGCAACATCAACGACGTTTACGGAGCTAACACTACAAACCAACGCACCCACCTGTTATTGGTTTGCTCGCTTCCGTTCTGGAAATTTCGACCTGAAAAATGAACCTCGCGGTCGTCCGAATACTTTGGTCGATAAAGATGAATTAAAGGCGATTGTGGAAGCTGATGATACCCAATCTACGGCTGAATTAGCAGCAGCTTTCGACGTTAGCGTCAAAACAATATTGGTCCATTTGCGTCAAATTGGCAAGGTAAAAAAGCTGGACAAATGGGTGCCCCACGAACTCAATGATCGCCAGCGCGAAGTACGCGTCGAGACGTGCCTTGCACTGCTCAACAGACACACAAATTAAGGAATTTTGAACCGCATTGTTACCTGCGATGAAAAATGGATTCTGTTTGATAACCGCAAGCGCTCAGCAAGTTGGTTGGATCCTGGTTCAGCACCTAAACAATGCCCTAAACGAAAACTTACCCCTAGAAAAGTGATGGTCACTGTTTGGTGGTCTAGCGCCGGTGCGATTCATCACAGCTTCTTACCAAACGGGGTGGGCATTACTGCAGATGTGTACTGTGAAGAACTGAACACAATGATGAAGCTGGCACATCTCCAACCGGCATTGGTCAATCGCTCGTCTCCGCTGCTCCTGCACGACAACGCGCGACCTCATACTGCACAGCAGACGGTCTCCAAGTTGCAAGAACTGGGGTTGGAAGCTCTCCGTCATCCGCCCTACTCACCAGACCTTGCGCCTACAGACTACAACTTTTTTCAGAATTTGGAAAACTTCTTGGCGGGAAAAAAATTCAATACCCGAGAGGCAGTACAAAATGCCTTTGAAGAATTTGTTGCCTCCCGTCCAGCTGATTTCTTTAAGAAGGGCATCAATAAACTGCCACTGCGTTGGTAAAGAAGCATTGATTGCATGGGTGATTACTTCGAAGATACAAATAACAAAAACATGAAAAAAAATCGTTTAAATTTTTTCATACAAAACGGCAATTTCATAGGTAAACCTAATACAACTTCAAGTTTCGTTTTCCTAAAAATATAATATTTAAAATAAAAAAATATTACAGTTACTTTAAAATATGTTGAAGCGAAAACTTATAAGTACCTACATACTTTCAAAAACTTGTTTTTAACAGAATTCATACATTACCGAACACAAATCCATTCGTCTGGATATAATATGTGAACGAAGAAAAGAGAGAAACAAAGGGAAAAGGACACTGTACCGTCTGAAGAGAACCGGTGAAGCATACTAATCATTCTCAGTCATGCATGTCATGACTATACGACTAAAAAGAGAAGACATCTTGCGCAAAGAGCGGGAACGATTCGAGCAAGAAAACCAAAAAGTACAGAAAAGAACGTCAACCAACAGATGTCAGCTAAAATTGGCTGGTTCATACAGTTATGTAATTATGATCATGCGATACAAGTTTACAATGTCAAGGTGTTTGTTACTTTGTTGCAGTTTGTTGATCTGCGCCTCTGCGCCTGCGCCGGTCTAAAAGTTCTTACACATTACCGATAAACGGCTCAGGCCGCGAGTTGTACAGGAGCCGGTGCTGTTCTGATATCGATATTAAAACGATGAAAATAATGTATTGATTATTATAGAGATGAAAGTGACTCTGTCTCTCTCTGTCTCTCTCTGTTCTTGACTGTCAAGGCTAAACGTCACAAGAGATTTGATTGAAATGTATCGGGATACCTTACACCCGAGAAAAAGACAGGTTTTTCTTTCATTAATTCAGAACCTCAAAAGCAAACCCTATAGGTGAGGGAAGCGGGAAAGGGAAGGAAAGAACGAATTCCATCCGGACGATGTCGCGGGCGAAACCAAGTTATTACATAATTTTGTTAAATAATAAACTTGATTATGTGGAATAAAGTTGTTGGTTTTTAAGCTTTGTTCGTCAGGAAATTATAAAAACGGAACAATCTGGAGCCTTAAAATCACAAAGATACAAAAACCCAGGTTCAAAAAGAAATCATAATCGGTGGTACTAAAAAATAATAATATTATCCTAAAACGATACGTGTTAAATAAATCGTAACTGCCTGTCATTATGCATATCTTCCGATGTTACGTGTAAAGGCCTTAATAATATTTGTATTTGTCACAAACCGGCTGGAATTAATAGAACATCCTTACATTCGATTAGTTTCTTGGACAGTTGCGTTCTAAGCTAACAATAATATGGTTATTTATATGCCCTTTAAAGAAAAAGCAGCCTTCCGAACCGTTTGTCTGACAATTCATTAGTGTCGTGAAGGCTTATTTAAATGAATATTTTTTTCATTTTATTTCATTTTGTTAGTTGTTCAATCCATACTAATATTATAAAATGCAAAAGCGTGTCTATCTGTCTGTTACCTCTCCACGCTTAAACCGCTGAACCGATTTAGATTCAATTTGGTATAGAGATAGATGGAACCTTGGAGAAGGACATATGATACTTTTTATCCCGGGGCGCGGTAAACTAGTATCTTTATAAACGCAGCACATTCCAAGGAGTCAGGGAAAGAACCAGTGCAGTTAAAATAAAACATTATTTTGTATTGTGATTACATATTTCTATTACAGATACTAATTATGCATTAATGTAACTACCTACTTACAATTTTAAATATATAATAAACAAATAAAAAATAAATAAATATCCTCGGACATTTTTCACACACGGCTATCTGATCCCAAACTAAGCAGAGCATGTACAATGGAAACTAGATGACTGATATACTACATGTACTACTTTTTTTTTTGTAAATACATACTTAAATAGATAATTACACCCAGACTCAGGATAAACAGACATGTTCATGCACACAAATGTCTGTCTTGGATGGGAATCGAACCCACGACCTGCGGCGTGATAGGCAGTGTGTTAACCAACCACGCCAACCGTCCCGTGTCATATGTTTATGTGTTTGTTTGTATCAAGGACAACAATTAACACCGACCCTTAGAATAACTACACTTAGGTATTTTATGCATTGACTTTAAGAACTCGCCTGTACCCAGCAAATATAAGTACATAGATAATCTCTTTTTTATACTACTAGGTGGCAAACAAGCTTACGCTCCATCTGATGGTAAGCGGTTACCGTAGCTATGGAGCCTATGGACAACACCAGAGGTGTCACGAGCGCGTTGCCGACCTTGCATAAACCTTCTTACTCCTCTTTAGAAGAACCCCATGCTGTAGTCTTTAGGGAAAAGTGAAAACCTCTATTATATTAAACATCTCTTTAGTAGGTATAACCATCTGAAACCTTTACCAATTGTAATGTGTTAACTAAAATTAAACTTATTGTTTTAAGGCCATTTAGTCACAAAAACACAGAAATTGTGGGTTATTTGTCCCCCAGTTCACCTTTAATGGGGTGAACAAGATTTATTTTCGTTTAAAATTAAAACTTGTACACTATATTAATATCGACATGCATCTTAAAGACATGACATTGTATACCAATATTACTGTGCATACTATATTTGGTTGGGGACCGTGACAAGATGACAAGATACAGAAACGATGTTATCCATGAAAATAAAACATAACCTTATGGTAGCGTTCTCAGTGTTGAGTGTTGAGTCGACCCATCTATTACTGTAATTGCACTAGGCCTGTTGGCTCATTTCCAAATGTTCATCACTTTTTGTAGCAATTGATTAAAGTTCGAGCACTTCAACGCCATGCCATGCCGTGACTCCAAAATACATAGTAGTTTTTTTGTCCGATAATCTTCAATTTCTTTTTCCTATATTGCTATCCTGTTTTTTACTCACTTATTTCTTTGTAATGAATAGCAAAACTATTTTTTTGTAATTATTATGAATAACGTCAGATAAGGTTAGAATTTTTTTTGTCATTAGTCTCAGAAATTCTGGGTCTGTTGGCGGCGAAGGTCGTGCTTTCGCTGAAGGAAATCTTCGTGACATAGGTACCTACATAAAAATTCACATACCATCAGGCAACCTGCCTGGTTGTCACGGATTATTCAAAATTTTGAGTAACTGATAACAAAACAGTCTTTAAAATACAAAATCTTATTACTTTTATACTCTTAACAGTGGTATACATTATTTTGTTACTAACTTAGTGAAACTTACCTACACTGTGAACAATTAATCTCTTTGTCGGCCACAACCGTAGTAATAACATTGTATCGCATATTAAAATATAACGTAACCTTGTCTCGTTTATCTGAACTCCACCACAACCGATTGATTGTATTAAAGTGTATTGACACAAGTTGATAAGTAATTACAATGTATACGATTGTTCTTTAGTTTACATACTTACTTGACCGACAAAATGTTAACATTAAGATAAATGCACAAAAAACTTTAGAACAATTAATCGATCTTTCCCACAGTTGGTTTTTATTATAAAGAGTGTTAATATAATAAGATAGTCATAAAAGTAGATGGATTGTATAAAAGAGAACTATTGTAATGAAAGTTTGGTTTTTTTTTTCGGAAACTACCCTCTATTAGAACTTTATACGGTAAAAAGAATTTTCAATATGAGGGAGCTCAGCTGTATAACAAATTACCTAAAATAATTAAAGATTCTTTGACCATAAACACTTTTAAAACTAGATTAAAAATGTACCTCATAAATAATAATAACCGTTAACCATAATACCGGCAGATCGAATAATAAATGTAACTCTTATATTTTGCAATTGTATAAATTTTCTCATATTAAGTGAATATGTAAATGTTCTTTTGAGAAATAAATTCTTTAAACCGAATGGAGAAAAAGTATAGTGACAAAATGATAAGACTCAAAATGATAAGACTTGGTACTGATCGGGCCTTGCTTGCTGCAAAAAAGAGAGTCTTTTGTTTTTATTTCAGATATCAATGACAAAATTAATAATTTTTATTGAAATATCAATTAGGTTCGAGACAGGCAATTAATTAGTACGATCGCTACGATGATCACTTTTATTCAATCTTTTGAGGCTTTGAAATGTGAAAACCGTCTTTAAATGAGGAACTTTTCGTTGATTTTAAATAAGTACATGTATGTTATTATTTTTGCAACGAAGTTTTTGATCTACACTTTTGCTATAGTACCTACGTTGCAGATGAAACAATAAGTTCATTGTCTTGTAACTCGAATACCGATATAGATACTGTATTTTATGAACTTTTAAAATATCTGGTTGGTCTCGATTCGAGGTGCGAAGGAGAGCAAAATTATATAGGTACCTCTATATGGGTATGACACCCATATAGAGGTTTCTAGGTTTTTGGGGATACTGATTACGAATATGACATCTTTTTTTCCGAATCCAAGATGACGGGACGCGACTTTTTGGATAAAATTAATATAGGTGTCATTTTCTAGGTATTTTGGGTTGCTGTTTATTTTGTGAAAATACCTCTAAAGTCTTCGATAGTACCGAGACTGCCTTGCGGCCTTTTTTATTTAATCTTTTCTTTTGAATTACATTGTCAACATTTATGGTCAATTTTAAATTAATAAGCTCACGTTTAAAACATAAATACAGGATGCTCCATACTTGCTACCAATATCTCTAAATATAGCGTGTTGTTATTATGTCCACTAATTAGTACCTACTGCCGCCAGAGAGGGGTATTAGTGACAGATAAAATCGCACTGGTAACCGGTAATAACCGGTTTCGCGACGCCTTTCAAAGAGCATCTTATTGGTTGTATACACTTTTTGTATTCCATTCTTTGCCTATATTAAATACCGTTTAGATGTATGGTTTCTAAATCAAGTTAGATCGTGTAGATCTCGTAGGTACCTTAAATTGGTTTAAAGTCTCAAAAATAAATCATACTCTTACATTTAGCTACTTAACACCAGGTTTATTACCCTAATAAAATAAAAATAAAAAATGTGACAAACTGTATGTAATAATAAGATATAAAAAGATCAGTTACCATGTTAAAACCCGTATAAACTTTAAATGTTCTGGCCTAGGCTTACCTTATCTGCAAAGCTACAATACCTTCCCATTTGCTCTTTTACCACACCATAAATTGTCCAATTAAGATCAGGTTAAAGATGCTGCGATGTCGATTTACTGAAATTACTATTTGCGGAGTCACGCTGCCTCATTTACATAGTTATGAACCATATTTGACAGTGTTAAAATCTCACTAAAACTTAGTAAAAAAAACAAGACAACAGCTTAGATTTTTATTTTATTCGTTGCTCTAAGGACACCAAAAAATACCCCATCTTTAATTTCTGTTCTACTAGAAACTACAAATTCTTTTAGTATGCAATTACGTTCGAAATGAGGTTCGAAACAAGCGCCAAAACAAATAAAGTAGCAATTTGTGCGTTAAATTTATGCATGTCAAGTGGAGTAATGCCGGCAGCTCTATTAAGTCTATTCTTGAATTATGTCAACAATTTAACAATTAATGAGGTATAATTAATTGGCAGGTCCATAGGGCAGTCTAGCCTGGTTAATTAATAACTTAGTAACCTGGACTTGGTATTGGAATCTAATAGTAATGGATTTGGAACCCACAGTGGCTGGATCCCGGGCGGCTGTCAATCATTCCACAAAAAGACTAATCAGTCCCGCCGAGTTATACCGGAATAGAGCCCCTAATTTTTCATTTAATATAACCGATTTGGAAATAGATTTGGTCTATCATGTCTCTATTGGCTATATTGAAAGATTTTTTATGAAAGATTAATATGATGTCTCTCTACTAATGGCGTTTGGTTTTAATTTTTTTTTGTGTCATAAAATTGTGACGATGACTACGTAGTGAGGATTTTGTAGGAAATGACTAAGAAGATATTTATTAATTAGGAATTAGATTTATTAGTCAGTTAGGGTTTTGTATCTTTGTATACTTTTATATCTTGTTTGAACTAAACCTAGGAAGCAATTTCTTTGTTAGCTATCTCATTGTGTCCGATATATCATTCAATATCTATTAGTTTCTCATTTCAAGGAGAATTAATAGACAAGCACTTGCACTAGTTATACTTACATTATACAAACAAACGGAAGTCAAATATCATAAAGCAATTAATACAATTAAACTGTATCGGACTGCGTTCAACATTTTCTATCTTTGTATCGTACGAAACCGACCAGTTTCTTTAGAACTTCCCCATCCCCTACTAAAAGGCACTTACATGCGATCTAGATGATTGTGATTCTAATCAAAGAGGTCTTGTTAAAGTGGCATGCAGTTTTGCATCATGTCTAGTCTACATATAAATAAATTGACACGTGGTTGGTATGTAGGTACTAACCGCTTATGAGTTGGCAAAGCAGTCGTATCATTGACATAAACATAGATTATTCTATTGATAAAAAAGACGCAAGCGACCTTTTATGTTCAAGCAATACCTAATTCTATTGTATAGGGTAAAGGTCTAAAGTTTAATGGTAGGGTTTTCTAGTAACGTGTGTAGGTGAGGCGATGAAAATAGATATAGTTTGATACTACGTTCGAGATTTAAATATGCATCGATGCGACATTGTTGCAGACTTGTTGCTATTTAGTCGCTAGCTTTATGGCCTCTTACTTCCTTATTTTGAGAATAACATGTACATTTTGCGCGTGGAAACAGATTTCGCTTGTTTACAGCGCGCATCTTGGTGGAAATTATGATTTAATCGGTGCATTGTTTTATGATAGCAGTATTCTCTATTTATAATTGTGTTTGAGAACATGATCTCCTTGATCTGCTGTTTAATTCAAACAATCGGTTGCATTGTTGTTAGATAATATTGCATTATTATACAAACCGTTGTGGTTACGTTGTGACAAACATACACACAATTTTCCAAATTAAAATTAAAGTACTCTTTAACGCTCCGAATTCCATTACTTGAAGTACCTAGTTACAATGTCTGGCTGGATGGGTCAGCGTTTTCTTTCCATGAACTAAAATGTAACATCCCATATTTTGTTAATTTGTACGCAAGTCTCTTAGTAAATTTATTTTGAATTCTTTCTAACATTATAAATTAATACATACCTATATATAATACTGTTAGACCAATACTAGATGCCTTAAATAAAGTATCATATTACGATGCCATATTTAAGGCATTTCATATCTACAAGTACCACAGATACAGAATATCAGTTTTAGAGAGTCCACGTGTTTATAAAAGCGCAAATACAATACACATTTCAGTAGTAACATTGTCCCATATCTAGACACGCGGGAGCGTGTCAAGCCGAGTTCAAGAAACAGAACTGGCGAGCCGCACCGTGTGTAATATTACACGAACCATTTGGAGCCACTTTTGACCCCCTCATAAATCAAAAACTATTTTACATAAACGTATCAAATTTGGCTCATATATTGAGACTTGCGAGATACATATGTGTTCTAAATTTCATAAGCTTATCTCAAACGGTTATTTAGATATTAATGTCCAAAATTCCTCATTTTTATCATTGACTGACCTATAGACCAAAACTCTAACCCAGTTCCAGATGACCTAGAGAGTTAAAATTTGGTATGCAGATAGGTAATTATATGAATACAAAGGAATAAATAAAAAACTAACAATTTTTAAATAATTAGATTCTATTATGAACGCTTAACATAAATACCTAATATTACTTAGGGTACCTACGTTATTAACTGGGATTAATTATTATTTTTATATTTAGCGCACATCAATAGTGTAAAATCATTACCTACTTATAAATAATGATAAAATAATAGGCATTTAGATTTTCGGTATATACACGACGCGCGCGCGCCGAGTGACGCCGGAGCGGCGCGGGCGGGGTGGGTGGGGCGCTGTGACAACCGAATCGAACCGTTAACGCGAACGTGGCCGAGCGAGCGGCAGCCGCGCTCATAAGCGCGAGCGCCGTCTTGCTGTCCGGTTGTCTCTCGATATCTGACCTATAAGGTTGCGATTTATGCTGCGAAATTGCTAAGTTTTCTTAAGGATCCTTTTAAAAGGACCCACGGCGTTACGATGATATGTACTTACCTACAAAAAGTAATGATATCCCACCAAAAACATAAATGTAAAAAAGGAGAGCCAAGTTCAATACAAAAATTATTCTCTGCTGTGGGCTTCGCCGCAAAAAGAATGGAGATCTGAGATTGAGTGCCAAGTTCTATGCAAAATCCAAATATGTAGTCTAAGGGCTGACTTGGCTGGTTTTCCCATACGAATTATTATTAAGTATGACTTAAATCGTTTCTGGCAGCTAGAGGAGGTAAGTTCACAGTCAGCTCATTATTTACCAGAGGAAAAGTTATGTGAGGAACATTTTGTTGCAAATACCACACGTTTAGATGATGGTCGTTTTTGTGTGCGTATCCCGCTTAAACAGAATCCCTCTGTTTTGGGAGATTCATTTCATAAAGCTAAACAATGTTTATTTTCTCTAGAGCGCAGACTGAAAGCTAAGCCTGATTTTAGTCATTTGTACCACGACTTCATGACTGAGTATGAGATGTTAGGTCATATGACTGAAAATAAAGAACTTGATTCTAGTTCTAATTCCTATTTTATACCTCATCACGGGGTATTGCGCGAAAGCAGCAGCACAACTAAACTCCGCGTAGTGTTTAATGCAAGTTGCCCTACTTCGTCGAAGATTTCATTCAATGACGTTCAAATGGTTGGCCCCATTGTTCAAGATGATCTTTTGTCTATACTTATTCGCTTTCGACAACATAAGTATGTATTATCTGCGGATGTCGAAAAAATGTATAGACAGGTAGCTGTTCATCCATCTGATAGGAATTTGCAACAAGTAGTTTGGCGTACTAATGTAGAACATCCAGTCAAGGTGTATAAATTAAACACCGTCACTTATGGTACGGCCAGTGCGCCCTTTCTGGCGACACGGTGCCTTAAGCAAATAGGACTTGATTGCAAAGATATTAAAATTGCAGAGATCATCAAACATGACTTTTATGTCGACGATTTGCTGACTGGTGCAGATCGCCTCCTTTTTTACATTTATGTTTTTGGTGGGATGAATGCTCATGAAAAATATGTAAAAATATTGAGCTTGAACTTCTGATCAATGTTTCTGTCAGGGCTATATTATAGGAAGTCAGAAATCAAAGTTATTCCAGTTTGAAGTATCAGAGGTTATGTTTTGTCAAAAATTAAAAAAACCGGTCAAGTACGAGTCGGACTCGCGCACAAAGGGTACAATCTTGTAAATACATTACGTTTTCGGTTACCTTATTTGAGGTTTTTCCAATTAAGCTAGACCTCTAAATTATATGAGCGCCGATACAACTCAGAGGTCTATCTTAATTGGTGCTAACTATGTATGTATGGGGACATCCTTTAATTTTCAACTTTTTTCTTTTTTTGGAATTTTTCCATTATTTGTGCTGTAAGACCTTGCTTTTTGCCAAATTTCGTGATTCTAGGTCAACGGGAACTACCATATAGGTTTTCGACCCAAAACCTATAGGATACTTACGGTTGACCTAGAATTGTCAATTTTGGTTAAAAGCGAGGAAAAATTCCGAAATATAAAAAAAGTTGAAAATAAAGGTAAATTTTGGTACTTACAAGTTTCCGCGAAAATCTAAATTTGCTGATATCTTTTTATCGTGTTGACTCAGGACCTTGATTTTTATACACCTAATAGGGACTATAGACCTCAGTATCTGGTATAAATTTCAACTTGCTAGGTCCACCCGTTCCTGAGATAATCGGTGGTGACACACGGACAGACAGACAGACGGACAAGAGAGTGATCTTATAAGGGTTCCTTTTTTTACCTTTTGAGGTACGGAACCCTAAAAACAAGTATTATAATATAATATAATATAAAGCGTTTTTTTTTTACATAAAAATAAACTGCAACCTATGTAATTAGTGACTTGTACGGACTATGACCAACTTTACTGTGAATGTGATATAACGTGAATATAACCTAAATGAAAAATAATAATCCCTTCTTATTGGCAGAAATGTCCTAAAGGACGACTTCCATCTTTGAGTGGGCCCAGAGCTCGGAACAATCCCAGAGGTAGTGGTTTAATGCTCTATGACTTCCTTCAAAGAAAAAAATCACAAAAAAATGCACACTGAAATAGAAGACAGATGATATAATATTTTTCTATCTGAGTCTTTTTTTGCCATACTAGGTATATTCATGGCTAGAATTATCGCAATTTCAGTTTATTTATTATTTTGATTAAAAGTGTTGTATAATAATATTGACATTTCCGTATTTATTCTGATACATATAGGCCAAACACTTTATGTAACTCGTTTGATTTAATAATAGCAACTCTAAAAGTTCTAAAAGATCGAAAGAAGTTTCTACAAAAAGATCGAAAGAAGTCAATTGTGTTTTGAATTATGACGATTTATTTTCCAGACTTAGATAGACTTTATGCATTACTTGGGGAACTTAGTTACTTGATTCTGACTGAAAAATATACCATGTTTAGATCCTTGTTACTCTAGAATCCTATTCATCAATATATAACGAGAGAAACAAATGGTGTATTTTATTCCAATAAAAGCCCATTGGTAAAGTGTAGACACTCCATAACGATACTCGTGGCGTCTCTATCAATTCGCAACATAGTGATACTTGATGTGATGACGAATTGACGATTGTATAACAATTTATCTGATACAACACGTGATGTCTGGCATAGTTATGACCTACACGATTGAAATAATTACTTTTACTCATAAATAAACTCGTACTCTATTTTTACATAGAATTTCAAGTTTAATCTAGGAAAATTCATTGAGTTATGATTTCCAAAAATAATTGAAATACAGGTTTTTAACAAAATAATTGAATGATAAACATTCACAAGACTATAATATACTTACTAAGTACTAGATTACAAAAATAAAAAAACAGATCTCACCTAGTTTAGTATTGTGTCTAGTATAGATAAATTATAAATTAAATTAGGTAAACGTGAGGTTTAAGTGGCATGATATGTTTTAGATTTACCTGACTAACACGAACCATTCCGATCTATTTTCGAACTTGACATATAGAATCGAATAGTCACATGATCTCTACTTTACAGTAATTTTATGTTTGTAATTTTTAACTTTGTTTTGATTTTTGTACACAGGATCTGACTATGGAGGTAAATATAAAATTGAAGGTAGGTACTTGATACTTTAAATTATGAGGTTTTGCATTGCTAATTTATTATTGCGATCTTTTCAAATTATATGCAACAGTGAGTGTTTATTCTATGCTATTTAAATGTTAACACCATAGATTAATAATTATGTCCTCGCGCGCAACTCGGACTAGATGCCATACTTAAAAAATGAGGCAACAAATACAACGCCCAAATCGAACCTGAAGCGTACCTACCCGAGCCGAACCGAGCCCAGTCTAGTTGCAAGAAATGACCATTCAGTGTTTAGGCGACACAATTTTACACGCACACTAGCATCCTTGCATATACACACAAAAATATTGAGTTGCCGCATTTTCGGAGCTGTCACGGAAAGGGAGCACTTCACCTACGTCAGAGCGGCGCGATGACCTATTATTAATCTATGGTTAACGTATGTATAACGTAATCTGTGGGTAACATTATGTTCTTCAAAGCGTTCATCCGCCAAAGAATCATACCACGACAGCGCATAAAATAAAGCTACCCGCGCATTAGGAGTGATTCAAAAATGTAAACGTTACAGCCCACTGGGTAGTCCACCAATGGCGGCTGTACGAGCGGTCGCTCTGCTCGCTCCTGGAGCTGCAGGCGCGGAAGGGCTCGTACTCGATGTGCTGCTCCCCGCGGTACGTGCTCGCGCCGGAGTACGCGCCGCACCTGCTACCGCTACCTCTAACCACGCAGAGGCCATCACCGCCGCCTGCGCACTTGTAGCGATGCGAGCCCGCGCCGCGACAGGTAATTACCTACACACGCTATATTATTTAAAAAAAGAACTCCTTCGTCTTCAGTATCTCATACTTCATACGTCCCAGATACTAAAATTACAGATAGCTCAGTGGCACTACCGTTGGATACCAATAACGATAATGAAGTTAGTTGAAGTTACTTACTCGACTGGCCATCAAGTTGAAAATCTACGTGTCCCAACAGCTGCATTTGGGAGTTAAGTTCTAGGCTTTGTGTGGCATTGAAATCGTTAAAACTGTTTTTAAGAGAACGCGATTAATATGTAGGTTATTTAAAGTTATACCTACATATTGATCAGTTATCTTATTCAAAGTAAGATCCATTGCAGAAAAAACATATTATACATAACTGCCTTGCAGAGTTTCATACTGGAGTTTTCTCAGTGTAAGTGTATTCCGAACCGGTGGTAGAGTCAATTGTAACGTTCATACCTTATCAGGGCATAAACTGAATAAATGAGTTTGAGTTTGATCCGGTTTCCATATAACAAGCTCTGCTTAGTTCAGGATCAAAGTCAAAGTCAAAACCATTTATTCAGTTTAGGCCCTAGAAGGGCACTTATGAAGGTCGAATTACAGAAGTTACCACCGGTTCGGAAGTCAGCCTTCAACTGAGAAGAACCGGCAAGAAACTCAGCAATTGGCCTTGTTTGAATGTCACACCACCAATCCCAGGACTTTATTACATTGTATGCGGTAATTTAAATAAATATAACACTTAAGTAATTACTTTGCTGTGCCCATCAAACGCATAAGTAAGCATAATAATAGATAATTTACTTACTGCCATACATTTATCTCGGGCACGTTGAATTCAGCACCCTCGAGCATTTGTTTATTTTAACAGCTTTCAGATCTACAGATGCTATCGATAAACATTGTGATTCGATTGAAAAATTCAAACTAAAAATCAATAATTTTTAAATTTTAATATCGAATTATGCATTATTGTTTTTTTACACTGTTTTCATATTATTAGGTAGTAATTAGTTATTTGTTTAATAAGAACAATGTCGTATTTGTATTTCAGAATGTAGAATTTTGATAAATCTGATACATTTACAAATAATACATTATCTTTTATCACACACGATTCACGTACCTATTCACCAAAGCTTAGGGTTAAAGATACTATTAACGATATGACGGGGCAATATGAATAGGGCATAAAGTCTTTGTTGTGTCATCAATAAAATAAGACATACGTGTCTCGTGTGAAGACCACTTTAGTCCAGCATTATGGCCGATAAAGGAACGTGAACAATGCTTTAAAGTTTCTATGACGTCACGTCTTTTTAGCTAGGGCACTCTGCGACTCAGCGACGTGATTGTGATATTCGATTACATAAAATTAATATTTTCATTATTATTACCACGTTTTTAGATCACTTTCTTGTTTGTCTGTTTGTCGTTCCGGGTGGAATCTTGCAACCCAATTTTCGAGCACTTCCCGATTAGCTATCCAGCTGAAATTTTTAGGGTACCCCACAACTCGATGAAAATGCATTCTTAATCAATTTTCTTGTTTTTGTGTGAACACGTTTTGGTAGGGGAGGCGAATAGGGGATTTCGGGATTTACTCGAGCGCGGCAGATTAACATAAGGGGGGCAACCTTGCACCTTGTGAAGTATTCTCACCAAATCTGAGCCCTCTATGTAGTGTCGAACGCCTAGGGTAGCCCGTCAGATTAGTAAAAAAAAATCGATGGTTTGAAATACTCGAGCGCGTCAGATTAAGGTAAGGTAAGTTAGTTACATGCAAAATAGTGTACATTTCAATAATCTGACAATTTGGGCGTGACGAAAGAAAATTGGAGACTCGCAAAGTTGCAAAAAAAAACGTCACCTGGATTTTCTCGAGCGCGATTAGTTTTAATTTTTTATTTTGAAGGAAATTAGTCACGAATCACGGAAATATCTTAATCTGCCGATTTGCACAAGCCGAAGTAACTAAAATCATTATTAAGTGATATTATGAGTCCAGGAATATTATGAGTTTCACCTCAGAATGAGAGATAGTCAGCTATTATCTTGTATAAACCTTTATTTTGACACCCTAAAACTTGTCTCAAAAGCTACTTATCATAGGGTGCCCGCGACTACTGATTTTTCAAGGTCAAAGGTCAAAAAAACATTTATTGCAAATATCTCGTTTCCTATGGGTTTTTTGGTATATGTATTCATAATAAATATTGTAGAAAATTAAATTCTCTACAACTTTTGTCCAAACATTTTTTCGATATCTTGAACCATTTTCGAGATTTCGATATTTTTTATATATTTTTTTTTCAAACCGTCAGATTAAGGAAATTCCTCAACATAATTGTCAGATTATGGGCCAGTTCAACAAGGCCATCAAGAAGAACCGCCTGTATAAAAATCTGACGCGCTCGAGTAAATCAAGGTCACGATTTTTTTTTGCATTTTCAAAAATCGGCCCTGACTGATGGTCGCGTCCAAATCGTCAGACTTTAAAATAGGAGCTACTGGAGGGTTCACTTAACATCCCTTATCAATGTCTGACGCGCTCGAGTAAATTTTTTTTTAAATAATTTCAACCCCTTAGTACGGCCACCCCCACCACGCAAAACGGCAGATTATTATTTTTCCGTTATCAAACAGACGTGGCGCGACTACCCTATTAATATCTGACGCGCTCGAGTATTTCTTGGTGACTGTTTTTTTTTACATTTTTGAAACCCTGTAGACGCTCCCCCCACCTCTGAATGGGAAAATATCACATAACCTTTTTTTCTTTATTCCACCTAATCTTCAAATTCCAGTAGGTCCCAAAGACGCTCGAGTAACTACAAATTTAGCATCATTGCCTCCCCTACCATTTGTTTGTTTTGAGTCTTGTTGTACATTTAAAAAAAAAGTATTGTAATCTCCCACAGAGCGGCATATACAAATAAATAATAAAACGAGCCAGCCTTAAATTAGTCGCATATGATGTACCAACCTCTCGGAAAATGGGTTGGTACCAATTGACAACCAACTGTACAACCGCGCGCGCTCATTGGAGTTTATAGTTTGAGTTTGAGGCTGTATGGGCTGAAACCCTTTGCCTGCACTACCATAGAAGAAATAAAATTTCACACTTTCATCTCTTTTCACGCAATTACTCCTACAGATTGCAGGAAAGGGACAGCAAAGATGTTACACTTCAAAAAACGGTTTGTAATAGACAACCTATAACTTAGTGCGTTTGTCCATCGAAGCGGATCCACTCTTAAAGTAAGCTAGAAACTAAACAAGTAGGCGTTGTAGATACGTTACATAGAGCCTCTAGCCACCCAACCAGCTTTAAATAGGCGCAATTTACATTATCTGTGTCTTAGTCATAGGCGATAGCTGGTTATATAGAGGCGACTATTGAATCCGCTAGTGCATATACGATTGACAATGGGATTCGAAAAGTATATGGTCTGATATGTAGGTTTGCAGTTGATAAATATGCCACTAGAAAAATGCTAGTCATTGGGATTGAGCTTTCCGACCCCCAGAATCATTGCAGGTCTATAAAATTATGGTGGCAAACGAGCATATAAGCCGCCTGATGGTAAGCGATTACCGTGGCAGTAGATGTTTGCAACACCAGTGGAAACACTAGCGCGCTGCCTTCCTGTACCTGTCTTACGTAGCCTCCGTCGTTCAGGATTCACAGGGCAGTTGAATTACATTAATAAAGATAAGTACATTTTATTATCATTGTACGGAACCGTACCTAGAGTTTGACTTACACTTGATCTGTTTATTTGTATAATAAGTTACATTGATTTTATGATGGAAATATGTTTCTTAATTGCATAAAATCAAAGCTAATATCTCGTAAAGAGGTCGATTAAGTTCGTAACCGTTGCGGATAAACCTCCATATTAGATAAAGCGTCAAATATTTTCCAAAATGTTATGAAATGTTTTGCATATTGCCTATGACTCGCCCGCCGCCGCCACCCTGCAAGCTTCCTGGCTACCGTTTCATATGTTCACAACACTTGCATGCGCCGGTAATAAAACTACCGGCGCGATATATAGCTATCTCGCATTTTCACGATCGTAAACTTGCGTCAGAAAGGGACGGAGAACTTTTATAGCACCCCGTCGCTTTTCGCAACAAAAAGTTTTATTACTGGCCACTCGTAAATTATACGCAGTCTTAACGTCGGAGGAAAATTTGAAACAAATTTTCTTTTTTTCAATTAAATTTTCTTAGTGGCCAGTAAGTATCTACTCTACCATGATTAAAAACTGACCACTAACTGTAATTTATATTGAAAATATTTCAACTTTTACTTACATAGACTCGGCTATGTATTGTGATTGATATTTTAAATCCTACTCTTTGAAGTTTGTCAGCCAACATCACATTAATAGTATTAATCCAATGACCTACCACAAGCGGGGAGACCCATTTAAAAATGGAACACTGGGATGAGCGAGACGGTCGTAAAATGAACCTCTGAGTGAAGTCCCAAGTTTAAATATTAGCTATTCATCGATACAATAAATTTAGTTTTTAAATTGTTGCATTTAATATTTCATACAGTTAAGATAAGTGTGCTAATTTAGCTTTTGGATAGAAATACAAATAATAAACTAGCTTCCTTTTTCCATTTTTTTTTTTTTGAAATGTGCCAAAAACTAAACAATGATGTCGTAGGGATGCTCCCTATAATATAAGAATAATTTACAAAACATCGATAAAGCACCAAAACCGACATAATTACGTCACTTCACTTGACGCGTCGCCGTCTGCGGATCGTAAAACTTTTCGCGCGTAAACGTCACAGTTGACATTGGCTAGCAGATGCAGCGCTGTGCAGCACTCCTTTGTGCCGCTACCGTCTAGTAACTATATTGATTTACAGCTTACTGGGTTTGTTCCTAAAAATTGTATTGCCTCTGGTGCGGGGTTGATGACCTACACAATTTAGCGTTCCGGATTAGTTTTCTTTAGTTGGATCAGTGTGTTTTTGGTTCCACTCCATACGATACTTAAAATGTTGATGTTTATTAAATACTGCAAACAAAATATTCTTACAAAATTAAAACATTTTTATTTTACGTAGAAATATTTTGTTCAGCATTAAAATATAAGTACATTGTGACAAAATTATACTTCGTAAATGTTAAGATATAAATTGATCACACACATGCATACGTTTGAATAATTTGACAGGTGGATGCAATGGTACCTATGATGACAGTTGGCGCGCTTACAATAAAACAACAAAAGGCGAATATAACCAAACTAAATGCATTATCTCGTTCTCAATTCATGTCTAGAACATTCTAGAACGAACCTATCTAGTGCGCCACCATAAAATCTAGCCAGACATTCATCCACCGGGCCCCGTCTCCAGTCGTAAAACGTACCTAAAATAAGCCATAAAATATTGTCTTCAGTATTTAAATTCATCTATACTACCGTCACCGTCACCAGGTTAAATTGGAACTTTAGACGGCACTTTCTTAGGCTGAGTACTCACCAAGATTCCAGGTCTAGTAGACAATTAACACAATATTATATATTATCTACTAGCCGACCCCGCGGCTTCACCCGTGTTGCCAAGGTATCATATCTTTTCCTGAGATAAAAAGTATCCTATATGTTAATCCAGAATATGATCTACCTGTGTGCCAAGTTTCATCAAAATCCGTCCTGTAGATTTGCGTGATTGAGTAAGAAACATAAACATTTTTAAGAAGTAGGATTAGACGGATTTTGTCCAGTCCATCTTCTTGAATTTTAAGCCTATGTCAGTTCAAACCAAAAAGAGACAAACATAGATAGATATAGAATCCATGTTTTCTTCTCTACAATTACTATATTAATGGTCATCCTAGCAATGAAGTCCTGCAACATTTTCACCCACTGCCACTCCAGTACCCTCATTTAAGATATTTACTACATATTTACTGCGCTGGCTATCGGTCGCTACAGACATTCTGTATACAGTTTATTGGAAGCGAACACTTTGCTTTACGATACGTACAGTAGTGCGAAGGTATCTACTAAAAGTGGTTATGTGTTTTTCGCATCTGGTATCTTTTGGTAAAATTTGAACGTCTTTTCTGTCAGTTAGGAAATGGGAAATTTGTCGTAAATCTCAGTTTTCGCTCTAAAAGAATAAGGAAACTTATGTCTTGTTTTCGCGCTTATAGAATTGATTCCGCATTTTTTTTAATTGCGTTCAGTAAGTATCTAACGGGAGATTTCGTATTTATTACGATTTAGAAAAATAATGCCTGTGACTTTTATGAATAATCATTCATTTCTATGAAATCAGTTTCGCGTCTAACCTAATTATTGTAAAAAAATATGAAAAGAGTAATTAATACCTACATTCAAAAAAATTTTTTCAGAAAATTAGTCCCAGAGTTACAATTACCGAATCTAGAATGTACTTACCCACAATTTATGAAGTCTAAAATACATAAAGCATTCTCACGCAGCATCGGCAGGTTACTGAAGACAGAATTGGTTTAATTGCTCCGTAAAAAGTGACGGATCAGCTCGTTTGGCGACATCCTTTGTGAATGATGGATGGTTCCCAGTATTATGTTGCTCTTTGTTCGGTGAGTCGTAAAATTTTGTTTTTGTACTTGCGTATTTTGTAGCATTTGTTGTTAATCTCCAACTTGTTTTCATATGATCTTAGTTTTAACGAAATACATAGTTTGTTACTCAATCACGTAATGACTTACTTTCACACCAGATTTGGATGAAACTTGACAAATACTTCGATTGTATCCTACTTTAGGACATATTTTATTATAATAAATTGTAAGATTCCTCTTGGTTCAAAATTGATACAACTAAAAATACGGATTTCCAGAAAAATAAGTGGTGGAGTCCTCTTCATGATTTAATCATCATCTACAATACAATACAAATACTCTTTATTGACACAACATAAAAAGATACAAGATACATACACAAAAGACAAACAAAAAGTGACAAACAATTTAGGCGGCCTTATCGCTGAAGCGATCTCTTCCAGGCATCTACCTACACTGTTTCTATTAATTTTGTTCCGTCATACAGGCATTCAATCCATTCTTACGCATTCTCTTACACAACACATACATCTCGTTTTCGGTCTTGCTCTTTCGGTATATCACTCCAATTTTATATTCATATCTCTTTTGGCCATATGAGTTTCATCCTTCTTCGTGTCTAAAATACGACAAACGACTCCCTATCAACGTTTCTGTTACTGGTGCCACTTTCAAACTTCCTCTTATGTACTCGCTCCTAATCTTATCTTATTCATCTAGGCTTTGTGTGCTTACCACCTTCGGCCACATCATCACTTACCATAGTGAGATTGTGGTCAAACACAAGCTTATCCAGAATAATAAAAAAAACATCCTCGTCACCCCACACATCCAACTTAATCATCTGAACTGTATGCGATAGTCTTTCGTCGGTCCCCTTTACTGCTCAACATTCTTAACTATCCATGACTGTTCTTATCACGCACTTATAGATCTTTCCCCTAAATTTCAGGGGCATCCCCATTACCTGTCGCTATTCCATTATCTTCATGATTAAAATAAATATGAATTAATCGTATTTATTGATTCTTGGACATACCTTTAACCTTTAGCTATATAATACTAAACTATAACTGATCATTTACTATTTCCATAAATCAGCAGATATTTCCTATAAGTTATTGTTTTGATAGAAATTAAAATAGTCAAATCTGTCTTATTCACAATGCAGACTTTATTTCCTCACATCGATTCACGGAATCCTAAGAAATCATTCGGATTTATACCCACTAAACGCTATTGAGTACATGGCTGAAACTAGCTTTGATTAACTGGACAGCTTCTTAGAGAAAGGCAGGCTGTGCATACACTTTCGATTTTGGCTAACTGAATTTCCACTCCACAAAATATCACCATCATCTGCCTGCCCTGTTCCCAATTATTAGTGGTCGGTGCAATATGTTATTTTCTTCCAAAATAAAAGTTACGCATAATATATTACCTACTCCGAATTCAAATTATTTTTAATTTTTCCTTTAATTGTGCTGTAAGACCTTGCTTTTAACCAGAATTGACAATTCTAGGTCAACCGGAAGTACCCAGGTTTTGGGTCGAAAACCTATATGGTAGTTCCCGTTGACCTAGAATCACGAAATTTGGCAAAATAAAAAAAGCTGAAAATTAAGGTAAATTTTGGTACTTACAAGTTTTCGCGAAAATCATTGATTTTTATACACCTAATAGGAACTATAAACCTCAGTATCTGGTATAAATTTCAACTTGCTAGGTCTACCGTTCCTGAGATAATCGGTGGTGACACACGGATAGACAGACAGACAAACGGACAAGAGAGTGATCTTATAAGGGTTTCTTTTTTTTACCTTATGAGGTACGGAACCCTTAAAATAAACAACAACAATCTTATTTACACATCAATTTTAATTAGTGTATTATATTGTAAAATTAATCGAGGCCTCGGGTGACCGGCGGGCGGGTAGCTTTTTCCGCCAACGCATCAGCTTGGCCATCCAAAGAGGAAACGCTGCCAGCCTTCTGGGAACCTTGCCGATCGGCGGCAGCGGCAGCCTCGAAAAAGTTTTTTATATATTATTGCATTTGCTTGTATATTTTGTACATTTGTTGTAAATAAAATAGTTATATTATTAGTTTTATTGTAAAGATATATTCAGATATTTTACTTTTTATATTTTCTACTTTAACGTTACGACGATGTGTCTGCATTGATCACTGGTTGATATATATATCTTATATGAATAATGTATCTTAATACAAAAAGACGCAGCGTCTGCAAACAGCCTTAGCCTGAACGACATTGATGCAAATTCCAACGATTATGTTTCTAGAAAACTATAAAGTCAAGACGAATAAGGAACTCATTTATTTTTTGAATGGATTCAGTGAAGTTATGCAGATAAATATTTACTACGAACACAGTATTAGGACCTTTTAGTTAATTCATATTCTCATCATCTCATCATTCTTTTTAGTTAATTCATTTATACTCACTCTAAAAAAATAAAAAGTAAAATATCTGAATTTTACTTTTCTCGAACGAAGATTATCTTCCATTTCAGATCCATTTGCTAATTAATGCTACAGATTTTAACAAAAAAATTGAATGATTTAACTGTTAAATAGTAACTATATTTAAAGCGTCGCCTCTAAAGACTAAAGTGATGACTAATTCATTAGAAGTGTACCAATAAAAGTACTTAAACGAACAGTTAGTAGGTAGAATTATGTAAACGAGTATCTGTACCTAGGACAATTGATAGCTAATACCTAAAATGTATGAGTAAGGAGCTAGACCGTAGGGCTACAAATACTTGGAAAAGGTACTGGTCATTGTAGGGAATAATTGCCGTGGCAGTAGGCTTAGCAGCCACAGAAGTAGGTGGGTCAATGAAACCACTATAAGTATAAATTAAGTTACTTTAATCTTGTTTCCGCATACACTGAAGGTGGTGGAGCAAAGATAGGATACACTGGCCTGATGTTGAGCTTAGGATAAGGTCTTCAGTAGGAAGCTCGTCTCCGTCCAGAAGTGCTGATGGAAGTGTTCGCCTTAGTGGGCACCTCAGAAGGGTCAGCCTGCGATCCAGCTCCCTCTTCTAGCTCTAGTAGGTTGATAACTAGGTAGGTAGTGATCCTGGAACCATGATTAGGCCTTAGCAACTGGAAGACATCCTACACATTTTCATCAGGAGTTCAAGACCAGTATTCCCTATATTTTAAATACTAGAAGCAGCTCAGTATCTATGCGGAGAACAGTTACAAGCTAGCACTATTAAGAACAATAATAAGAACTCACCCCAGCGGGATTAAATCATCAGCTTCTAACAAATTCAATAATTAGAAAAACGGTTGTCTTTTTAAAAAATAGTCACCCGCTGTTGTGCTTACGACGAGTGCCGAAATTTAACCGTTTTTCGGCGAACAGGAGCGGTGGAGGGGCGCGTCATCCGATTAGTCACCGACGTCACCGTTGCTTAGGGATGCGAAGACGTAGCGATAAAGTGTTTATTATAATATTTTAAGGTTCCGTATATTTATTGTTATTTTTTTAAATTATGTTTGTAATTAATTTTACCTCTCTAGTATTAGTTAGAATGTACGTTGCATCTAAGTGTAGAACGTTACATAATATATAAATAAAAATGAATCACTAAATGTGTTACTAAGCGCAAAACTTGAGAACGGCTGAACCGATTTGGCTGATTTATTTTTGTTGTGTTTGATGAAGTCTGAGGAAGGTTCTTATGGAGAGAAAAAACGTAAAAAACAACGAGGAAAATAGTAAAGACAACAATTTTCTTTACCCATACAAACCACTTTGTCCCCAGCTGTCAAACATTTGACGTCAATCAAAACAAAACATAGGTCATTAATGAAAATAATATAACGAGAAACATGAAAATATACAAGAGAAAAGTCTCTGATGCCATATACACATGCCAAACTTGATCACTCACGCACAAACATGAAAATAAAAAATAACAGTAAGTCAAAATGGTATTGAAAAGAGTGTTCTAGGTCTGAGGTTGACATGCGGTATTTTATATTGTTATGAAATATTTTTTTTTAGATTTTACATAACATACGGGGACAACCCTAACGCTCCAATAGAGTGTAGGTAATTATTTCAACAATTGGGCCTAGTTTCCTTACTACTTTAGCGTCGAAGTTTAGCGTATATAATTACTGTCATTGCACTGTATCATGCAGAATAATGATGTCGTTTGCATCTAGTAGGGCAGTATTCCGAACCAACATTTGAATTGGTAATTATTATTGAATAATTCATTTTTTACACAAATTCTGTGACACTCTTACCACTCTATATTATTGTGATCGATCGATTCTAATGTTTCTCATATTTAATCATAATCGCCAACTCATAATGATCCATTCTTAATTATCGCTACGTTTTCTTCGTTAAAATTGTTACTCGTGTTAATTTTAACACAATTATTGATGGTTCCAGTAGTTAACTATCTTCAATGAACCAGTATTTAGTATTTTCAATTGTTTCTATACGGTATACTTACATCGATTTAATAAAAAGTACACTACGTGAACCTTGTATGTCGACAATCGAGGAATCAAGTTACCAGTCCGATACATGGATTAAAAATAATCGTTGCTGGATGGCATTCCGATCCGTATTCGGTGACATTGGGTGTAGTTTGCAACAATGTTGCAAGGAAACAAGGCCAAGGGATGAGCGGAGAGCGATATCATGACTGACTTTTAATATGATGATTTCAGGAAATCTCAAATTAACCCCCCATTTCTAAGCTAGACTAAGGTGTGGTCGGTACAACATGTTTTCCTCTTCCACTCCGCTCTATCAATAGTCGTCTCAGTACTCACCTCACAACTTTCTTTCGTATATCATTCTTCACGCAGTCCATCCATACCTTCTTCGGCCTTCCTCTACTTCTATATCCATCCACACACATGCTCAATATAAAATGTATTTCTATGTTTAGATTTTATATCATATATTTTGCAGTTTTATTCGTCTGTGCTTCAGTTTACACTATTATAGACACTTGTAATGTTTTCGAAAAATATATTGCCTGCACATTTCTCATCACTTGGAAAGTAGTTAAATATACGTTATATATTTATCATTAGCAACAGGTGGTGGCTCCAAACCTGATGCGGACTGTTTAACGTTTGTGTTCTGCTTACATACTTCCCTAATACCGATATTTCATAGATACATCATCAAATTTCCATCTGAGCTGTCTTCATTGCTTCTCTACAACGTTTTATTATTTACGCTGTTCCGTTTTGTGCTCATCATTCCGAAACAGACCAAGTCTTACTGTTTGATTAAGTATTTAGTGAGTTCGTCATCGTCCTCGTCATTTGTCGAGTCCTGTCAAATTAAGTTTCAATATATTTCTTTCTAACACAATACACAATAATGGGAAAGTTTTCAACGTAAATATAGTGGTCATCACATCAATTAGTGGGCGCCACTTTTTTCCTGTATTGGCATCTTATTGGCATGGACTAAGTTGACGGGACAAAAATTATATTCTATCCTTTTCTTTTGTTTTCTGTCACAAAGAAATTTACTTTATTTTTGCAAATATACCTACATCATCATCATTTCAGCTGAAAGTCGTCCACTGCTCGACATAGGCCTCCCTCAAAGTTTTCCATGTCGACCGGTCTTGTGCTGCTCTCATGCAGTGGTTTCCCGGTACCCTTACTCGGTCGACGGTCCACCCTGTGGGGGGCCCGCCCATGCTACGTCTTCCGGTGCGTGGTCACCACTCCAGAACCTCTACTCCATCAGTCATCGGTTCTTCGGGCTATGCCACTTCAGTCACTAATCCGTAGGGCTATGTCGGTGATCTTAGTTCGTCTACGAATCCCCTCATTTCTTCTTCAATCTCGTAGCAAAATTCCGAGATTTGGTCTACCATTTTAGTTTATGATATGAATAAGTATGTAGATGCAATAAATAGAATCTAGGGACTATCAAGGCCAGAGTGAATAGACTTATTCTAGGTTAGCATATTCTTTTTTCGGTATCAGCCCGCCCCGCTGTTGATAAACGAAAGTCCATTTAAAATAAAAAAAGCCACAATAATTCAGATGATGATAGTGTGTATCAATGAAACGCTGGTAAACTGCTTTTATACTAAGATCATACAAGACACTTACCTGCCTTTACGGAGTCTTCCCTGTATGGGAATAATCATTAATATGCCCATAATTTATGAAAAGTTGTATTGTGTGATCATTATCCATTATCATGTATTTATTACATGTCATGTTCTCGATTTTTGAATGGCATTTTTTATTTTATTCGATCAATAAACAGTAGTTCAATTCATTAACGTAAATATAGTATCTATGTGTATGTAATGTATACAATAAATCTTCAATAAATATAATAGTAGGTAAGGTTTTTTGATGTTGATGATGGGAAAATGACACTCAATGTGTAGGTAGTGACTTCGGATATCGTGAGGAAATCATAGTTCGGTGATAGGGTACTTTTTAGGGCAATGAACTGCAACAAAACTCTATGCAGCTAATACCTGTAGGTACTAAAAAAAGGAAATTAGGAAAACGATTACATGAAAATATCACTGTTCTTCTCTGAAAAATGAATCGGTGGAATGATTTCAAATTTGTTGAATGTGGATAATATTCAAAATGAATAAAAGTATGTTAAAATTTTAAATGTACTAGTGATAGAGTCAAGTCGAAAGATCTCGGTGGTTTCGCCTTGCCTCCTCAAGTAAAAAGTAAACTAAGTCTCTTATCCGGCACCGGCTCATAAACTATCTTATAATATTTTTACAATGTATAATTAAATTTAAAAAATCTAATATTGCTGTTTCGGCAGTAACTATAGCCTTGGGTAAATTTTCAATCTATGCATCGTATACTTTTATTTTTGTATGTTTTACAAAATATACAATCTACATATAAAAAACTTACTCGAAGATGCCGATCGGCAAGGTTCACATCAGGCTGGTGCGCTGGCGGAAAAAGCCCGTCCACCGGTCACCTGACACCTCGATATGTTTTTTAAATAAAACACTTGTAGTATATTGTATACATACTTGTTAATATTGTATTATACTAGTAGCTAATAATATTATTTTGTATCGAGTTCAACAAAATTGTCACCTATTATGGCATAGCACAGTCTCACGTCTTTACGACTACACCAAACACAAAGATTACTTCCTTTTCAGACACAGCTGTCAATCTGATCTCTCCAAAACTCCCGTCAAAGGAGCACAGTGTAGCTTTTACAACGTCTCGCCTAATTCATAAGTTGTTAAAAGTCCGTACTCGAATGTTAATGTTAACATTTTATATATTTTTAACGCGAGTCGAGTTGTACGCGCTTTTCAATGGACACGCCTGTTATTTCTATATTAAAATGGCGCGATAAAGTTAACGTACAATGTTCTCTTTCAATGGTGTGTTAGGCCGTTCGCTTACGGGCAGCGTATTAAGTTTTACGCGTTGTTAATCCTATACAATCGAGACTAGTTTGGGTGTCTAGTGAGGGGACAACTTGTGCTTTATTACCATTGTATTGAGATGTCTTTGCGTGGCTTTTTTTAGTTTAGTATCGCTTCTTCAGATGTCTATTCATATTTTGATTTCAGACGGGACCGTTCAAAATTAAATGCATTTTTTGTTTTCTACTTTTATAACATAATTTCGTTCATAAGTATTATACATTTTTTACAAATATCTGTCCGATACGAAACGCCTAAAAACAACTAAGTAAATTAACAGTAATGTAGTCTGGGTGTGTCAAACGATTTAATTAAATGAAACGAGTTTATTATTATTAATGTTAAGCGATACGTTTTTAAGATTAAGTAGAAATTTAAGATATATTTTCAACTTGATTTTCAGGTCCCACTTTCCTATTTTCGCTTTCACACATCGAATTTGTCACGTAGCAGGTACATCAAGTGCATCAAAAATGTTTAATGTCAGAGCGTATGTGTGTGAATCGACCCTAAAAATATTAAACCCGTATCTCCGTCAGATTTTATGATTAGGGGACAAATTCGAACACGTCTCGTGTGTTCTTATACGAATATCATGTGTCCGGTCGTAAAAGACGGTGTCTTGCAAACTAATAATGATGTGAAATAAAGAAGCATTACTTTTTTGACACACGCCACGGGTGGCATTTAGGGCTGGCAGATTGCGCCTGGATAGTTAGAAAGGTTTATATTTCGTAGGGTTGCCATAAATTAGACTTGAATTATATGTTTCACTTGTTGTTTTTCTTTCCATAATTTTTACCGACTAATAACCGATTGTTAACCGATAAAATGTGGTCAATTCAAAATCAAAACTCATTTATTCAGTTTAGGCCCTGGTAAGGCTCTTATGAACGTTTACAATTGACTCTACCACCGGTTCGGAATACACTTAAACTGAGAAGACTGGCAAAAAACTCAGCAAGTAATTTTTTTTCTGCAGTAGATCTTTCTCTAATTAAGAGCTCTTACCAGGCGTCTTTCTCTGTTTAGGTGTCAACAATGCGGACGCTACTGTCACTCCCGTATCAGATTGAACGAACAGTCATTTTAAAGCCTGCCACACGGGCGCTGTTTAGATGATATATTTAAGATGTAAAGGCCTTTATGTCTTACCAGATCGTAGTCTGAATATAATCAAGCTGAAGTGTTTGTTTGTTTGAACGCGCTAATCTCAGGAACTACTCGTTTGAATTGAAAAATTATTTTAGTTTTGGATAGCCCATTTATCGAGGAAGGCTACTTATAACTAACTAGGCTAACATACGATATGTTGCTAAAATCCCACAGGAACGCGGGTGAAACCGCGGGGGACACGTTTTATGAAGTCGGTTAAAAATAAGTACTAGGTATAATTTAATTTAAAAAAAACTAAATGAGAATTGAATCCTTGACAACCCTAATATAAGGACGGCGATGTTCAAGGGCGGCAGGGCGCTCCTCGATCGTGTGTCGTACGAGTTTAATTAGCCACCTCCTGTAATATTAGCGGGTGTTGTTCAACTGCGACTGCGGCAACTGATTGCAGTTTCATTGAATTACAATACAATTAATTGATATTGACTCGACGTCAGTATCAATTAATTGTACTTAAAAGTTGAAACCGATGCATAGCCTACTAAAGTTACTCTACGTTGCAAAATATAGTCTGCTTTATGTAACATAAATTTCAAAAACAAAAAGTTAAAAAAATCGATGAGCGCTGTATTCAATTTCATAAGCGAAGAACTAAACGTGGAATTCGTAAATAATCCTTAATTTTTAAATGTAATTAAAACCACATAAAAAGCCGCTCGCCTCAGGAATCGAACTGAACTGACCAATACGAAAAAGAACACGTGTATTTTTATGGCACCATGGATAGGATAAAATCTCTTGAGGAAACATTACCTAAAGATTATTATATGAGCATACATCTGTGAATTACAAACATGCAGAGATAAGCATAACATAATAGTAGATTGTTATACAAGGCGCTAAAATGACCCATTATATACGAGGTAGTTTTACTCCCGAGCTTTAGCGAGGGACTAAATAGAAACCGAGTTTTAATGGGTTTTAGCGCCGTGTGTTACACTAAACTTTTCACTACGATTGCGAAAAAATAAAACAATCCAATACAATATGAAATATGTAGTTAATAATTTCTTTTTTTTGTTTCTTCTGTAGCCGCAACACATTGCATGCATTCTACCAGAGATTTTCAAAATTAAAATGAAGTTCTTTTTTTATGAAACAGTAATAAGTCGAGTCTTTATTCATGATTATTCTACTTATGACTAAAGACATTTTTGTTTTGTCATTTGACACACACAAAAAAAAAAAACTTTTTCCCCTAGAGGATGAATTGCTATTTTTTCACCGCTCTGGTACGCTACAATGACGGTCTTTTTGAGCAAGAGGAGTGAAAACATAATTATGGGGAATCTATATTCGAAGACAAGAAAGAAAACAAAAATAATTCATAGCGGTCTTCATTTTGTTTGAACCACCACTATCGCTCAATAAAATACAAAGAAAACAAAATTATTCAAACGTATAATTTATTTTGAATTATTAAAATATGTCACACAATATCCTTTCGGCAGTAATCGTAAAACTAATGACCGTACTGTGTATTGCCATGTCTCCTTCCAACTCTTTGTCGATATGAGTGTTCATAAAAATACGGTGTCTTATTATGCGAGATGATTTAAAACAAGACTTGTAAAATTCAAGCTTTGAGATACGTCTCTTTTTGAAATATGACGTTAGAAAGTGACAGATATTCAAAACGGGGTTAAATCATCTTATGGAATCTTCGATCACTAATAAAGAACGAATTGAGACCGGTAAAGAACACTTACGTTGCCATTCATGAAAAATGTCGTTGTCAGTCATCCTAATCCTTAAATATAATAATATGTTAAATCCATATGACTATGTGCTTTTACGGAAACTTACGAAGTGACGTTGCGTTTTCTTTTATTTTCATTTAAATAGTGCATTTTGAGTTTTATTGAACGTTTCACCGATGAAGTGATATGAAATGAAAACGTGAAACTTTTCAAAAAATTGTTTTAGTGGAACGATCACCAATTTCAGTAAAACCTGACCTGACTTGACTGATGATGACTAACTTTACTGTGAATATGGTAATAGGTAACTTGACATTATCAGAAATGTCCTAAAGGACGATAGTCGACGACGGCAAAAAAGTAAAAAAGAAAGTCATGAACCACAACACGGATTTCGAAGCTGTTTTCACAGTTCGTAAGTTATTGTGGTCAAATCTTAGAGCATTAAACCACTCCCCCCGGTCAAATACAAGCCTAAGTAAAATAAAGGTATCCGTCAAAAATATATTTTATTATTTTGGCTAAAAAGTTGTTTTTTAATAAACCGACGTAAAACAAATATGCCTGCTAAGATTATGATAGCGACATCGCGAATTCGGGCAGTCTTCGCTGGAGACGTATTTATAAAGCCGGTGTTACATTGAAAGCGTCATAAATACGATTTAGATCGCGCACAGTCGCTCCGGATGTTAGCCAACAAACATGATTTTAAATCAACGCAAAACGACTTACGTGAAATGTTAAGCTTTGACTACACTGTGACAATTTGTACAAGTTTTTTTTAATACTTGAAATAAATGAACCAAAAGCTTTTACGTGTAAAAATTTGCATAACTTATTTTTTTAATTAAGTCGTATAGTTTTCTAGATTCAATATACTGTGTGATGTATTCAATAGAGATAGCACGAGTGCCTGATTATAGATAGTAATTTTAGATATAAACACTAAGATATGTATAGGTTGAAGCTTATCAATCATTTGATTCTTGTCTCATCAATTATTATTTAACTGACATGTAGGTATTAAGTCAATCAATATGCAGCCAATATGTCAAAATAGTAATTTATCGGTCAGTGATAAAAGCGGTTGGGCCTGATTCTGACAGCATCATTATGGCGTTAACACATTTACAATTTTTATAATAAAATCGAGGTATATTTACTTATTTCATTCTTAATTATTATTTTCAAAAACAAAAAAAAATTGCCCTATTAAAACTGCCACGTCGTATGGTAAAACTTTAATATGTCATATCATTATTTATGGTATTTATGTTGTAAGTTAAGTATAAATGATTAGTATGTGGTTCGATTGAAATGATTAGATTAGTGCATGGACACTTATCATTAGGTGGAACATCTTCCACTAGTCAAATTGATTTCATTGTCCATTTTACAGCATGTCAATTTATATTTGACGTCGTACTTATACCATTATTACGAACATTGTGTCCTAAGCATAACCTTGTCGGAGTCGAATCCCCGGTCGCTTTTAAGTGCATATGATTGTTTTGGAAATATCGCCATGGTGCGGTCACGCGCGCGTGATTTTAATGTAAACATTCGCTTACTCGGCGTCTGTGTGCACCGTGCCTTAGTAACCGAAAGAAATTTATCATTTGTATATTGAAATTATTGAATGCATAATTTAAACGTCGAATTTTTCTTTGTTGAAAATTTATTGTGAAAATGAATTATTATTAACGGGGACATTCAAGATTCTTTATCACTTACCATTGTAAGAAATGGACAAACACAAGCCCTAAAATAAAGCCTTGACTAATTGCCTGCGTGAGACATAACATAATCATCTTTATAGAAGTAAAATAAATATCTAAAAAAATATAAACTTATTTTTTTGTTTAAATTTTTTTTTTCAATTAAAATTTTATATTAAGAAATCAAATATAGTCTGCCACCTGAATGACAACTTCCTACCATCGACCACGACATACAAAGCGTATTATCAAAAATTGCTCAAAGCTCTCGCTTTATACACCGCCATTTTACCAGACTACACGATGTTTATCCCGGACAAAGCCAATTTGGTTCCCAGGCGCTGTTATTTTGTTCACGGAAAATCTTCCATTACTAAATTTTGCGTTGTTGTGCTACCACCTTTATTTTTACCCGACTGACGAAGGTGGGTAGGTAGTTTGTCGAGCGAAGGTGTCTATTTCTTTGGCACGTACCTACGCTAGTCTATACGGTATGACAGATTTCAAGTCAATATACGACTTAGAATCTGATTCGCCCCTTGTGAAAGTATGTTTGGATGTGTATGAAGATATTTGTTACTCTTTCACGCCTAAACTATTGAACAGATTTTGATGAAACTTAGCACACAAGTTGATCATATCCTGTAACAAAACATAGGATATTTTTATTATAGGGAAAAGATAAGATCCCACGGGAACGCGGGTGAAACCGCGGAGGACAGCTATTAGTCGATAATTTAAAATTTTGTTGAGCATCCGCTTAACAATAAATAAAATGGAAAATGATCGATAAAACGTCATAAGCACATAGTTTACGTGCTGACCAGTTAATGGCCTATCCGACATCGACGCTCCTAGCGGTTTTACGTCGAGAAATAGCTCTAAATACTATTGTTACAAATTGCTCTTCGATTGTTGACGTTATATGATCGGCCGGTTGGCGTGGTTAATAACAACACTGCCTATAACGTCATAGGTCGTGGATTCGATTCCCGCCCAGGACAGTCATTTGTGTTTTTGTGTGCATGAATATGCCTGTTTGTCTTGGGTGTAATTATCTATTAAAAAAAGTAGTATATTAGCTGTCTAGCTTCAGTAGTACGACAAACTTAAGGGGGAGATAGGTAGGTGGGTCACCTACCAAATATACAAAAATGACCTTTGTGAAAATGTCACCATGTTCGAGATAATTAATATCTAAATTCAAAAATTATTTTTAGAGGAAACGCTGCCAGCCTGATGGGAACCTTGCAGATCGGCAGCCTTGAATAAGTTTTTTTATATATTATAGTTGTACATTTGTTGTAGATAAATAATATTATCATTTAAAATTATTATATAAAAATCCGAATTATTGAAATATCTCGAAAATGGTGAACTTTTATTGAGTTAAGAGAGGTATTGCGTCTTATTACTCGTCTACATTTTAAAAACAACACCTGTAAATAAAATACAATGCAGGCAATGGTGATGAGTTAAGATGTCGCCATAATAAAACGTTGATAGATAACCCAGGACATTATAAAAGTTATGTCGCAATATAAACATGAAACAAATTTATTATTGGACCAGGGGACACTCGTTAAACTGCTAGGTCAGCGTGATTTATATGTAACTATGGCCACTGTAGGTACGTATGTACGTGTGTACATCCTCACTCATAAATTAAGGAGCTAAGCTTCTTGTAGACTGACGTCTGCCGCGACATGGGAGACATGAAAAACACCTCCGCATATTTTCTTCGACGCGGATTTAATAACGCGATGATAGCGCAGTGGTAGTGACGTGGGATATCGCAGTGAAGGTCGTGGGTTCGAATCCTACAATGAGCTTTCGGTGAATGAAACCATAGCACTGTAGTAGGGTACTTTTTAGTACTCTACTGGCTGGATACCACCCTCAAGTTAATCTGTCGCCACGCACCTGTTTTTGTGTTCCGGCAGTTGCACTTGAGAGCCAGTTGCATTGAAATAAGGTGTACAAAACATTGGCAATTCCCGCTGGTTTTGCTAATGTATATGGGCGACGGTATTCACTTACCATCAGGTGACCCGCCCGCCTAGTTCTGGTATAAAAATGGATAGACAAAAAAGTCAGTGTGACATCAGCTGTCACTAGCTCAAATGCTTATTATACTCTCACACACATGAATTATAAAGAGACATAATAAAAAAAGTTACGTATAGTTTTCCCACTCTTTTCCATGCTTACACTTACTATGATTTTGTCGTGTTACTTACTTTTTTTATATTTTTTTTTATTTTCATTTACAGGTTTTACTTAAAAATAGAATAAACTAAGTGCCTAAAAACCTCATGAGTTTGTGCAGGCACTGTACATTCGTCTCATCCTAGCTTAACAACAAAATTGATTAGTCGTATTAAAAATGTGGGTAGGTAATACAATTTAAATTAGTGGTATAGTAATATATTCAATCAGCCTGTATAGGATTCATTACACTAGATTACTAGTGTAATGAATCCTATACAGGCTGATTGAAGTTTAATAAATAATTAAATAGCACTTTTATATGATTTTTATATTTGAGTTATATTTATTGATTTTTAATTATTTGTGTAATACTTTGGTGTGCGTATTTAATTTTTTATGCAGTTATTTTATGTTTTATATATATATATTTATTAGTTTACTTACTTACTTACTCGAGTTACTTTACAGATAAAGAGTATACCGATTATTGTATACGGTTCAGATTTAAAGCCATGTATTCACTGAGAGACAGTTGTTTATAAACACTGTTCAAATCTACGTGTCACTGAAACAAATTAATATGTTTCTGAAACATTTGAAATTGTTGCGGTAAATACAACGTGTTTCTAGCATGTTTCTGTGCTCCCGATGGAATTGGAGAACACCGAAACAAATCAGTTTCGCAACAGTGTGGATGGGTGTTTCAGATGTTTATAAACATGGCGGTAGTGTGGGACGACAATAGCATTTTTTTTAATTAGCAGAATTATTTCAAACGAAGCCGATGTTATGGAATACCTCCTCATGCAACATTTTGAAACAACTTCTTTAGATGTGGACAGCCAAGACCCCGAAACATTATTTCTGTAAACATCTACGTTTTGTTCCAGAAACTTAGCATCTGAAACATGTTTCTCAGTGAATACATGGCTTAAACTCAACACACTTTTTGTATTGAGTGTCTTGTTCCGACTATAATTTCCATAATGCTAATAACATTCATTTTGAGTTATAATAACGTCGATTTTCGTCGAAACATCCACGTTAGGTAGTTGAAACTAATAAAAGTAAGTGGATGCGGCGTTTACGGCCAAGTTTTATACGAGTTCGTATAACTTGCACACTATCCAACGTTGCCATGATTAAACTATGCAACGCTGCCAATATAACGTTACTAAATTAAATTTCATTGGAATACAGAGATCCTTATGCAAACTCGTAATTTACGTTCCCGACATTAATTTAAAGTGGTTTATTTTCACAGTTTTTACGATCCCTATCGTGTTGTGATTGGCACTTTCTCGGTTAAGTTCGGTTTACGAGTTCGGTCTAAAGCGGACTATTAAATGTTTGCGAGTATAAAAAAGGAATAGATTGACTTCGGCTTGAAATGTAAACGGATTGTTAACTACATATTGTTGGATTAAGTCGTAATTCATTTTGATGGGGTTGTGCTGTTTATCTTCATATTGTTAATTTTAATAAGCAAATATGTTTGTGATCTTAAGTTGTATAATTTATTGCTGGAGAGCATTGTTATTAGTTATTGGTGTTATTTTTATACCTCTAGTGACAACAAGGCAGGATCACCTGATGGTAAGTGACTACCGTCTCCTACAGACGTTAGCAGTACCTACCAGGGAGATTGCCAATGTGTTGTACACCTTATTACAATGCCTTAAAGGCAACTGGCTCTCAAGTGTAATTGCTGGAACATACCAACGCGACAGATTTTCAACTTGAGGGTTGGTAGCCGTGCAGTGGTTTCCTCACGATGTTTTCCTTCACCGAAAGCTTAAGCTCATTGTAGTTTTCAAACCCATGACCTTCGCCGCGGTATCCGACGTCACTACCACTGAGCTATAAGGACATAGAATGCTTTTGGAAACATCTAGCAAGAATTCGAGGAATCCACTGGATAAAATGTTGAATCCCTTAAAAAAGCGTTTTACTTGAAGCAACGATGCAGTCACGATATTTTTGAATTTTAAAGGCAGTAAAAATGAAACACTCGTGAAAGAAAACCTTTGCTCTCAGAATCATAATTTAAAAGCAAATTTAAAAATCATAATCGCGCATCAACACTCGGTAGTAAAATCATCACAATATAGGTCATCACAAATCGTAAAATTTATATCCTCAAATGACATTTAGTGTTGTACATAGTCCGTTCCGTTTCCAAGAATGTATTGATGGTCAGTCTGGCTGGAACCCACCGTCTTTAATTAAAGTTTTTATTACAACTTTAAGTGTATTTAAAGGCTACTTCTTTATACGTAATCTGATTTATTATATTGCAAGTGATGTTGCTTAGCATTGAGTTTCTATAGAGCAACTGTTTTAATTTTGCTTTCACAGTTGGATCTTGATTTACGCTATTCATATTAGAAACACACTAATATTATCTACAAAATTAATTTGTAATATGTATTAGTAAGGTTGATGAAACTCAAACTTAAAATATGAATTCCTTACAAGTATTTTTAATCGACTTTTTCATAATTTTATTACCTATGCGTCTTGACATGTGAAAATTTAGACTAAAGCACGGTTCGGAAGGTTACTTTAGCGTCAAGCCGGCAATAAACTCAACAATTACTTTTTTAAAAGCAACTTAGTTAGACCTATTCCACTCAATTATTATTTCTAATAATCGGTGAAGGAAAACATCGTGAGGAAACCATAGCACGGTGGTAGGGTACTTTGTAGTACCCGACTGGGTGGCTAACACCCTCAATTTGAAAATCTGTCGCCAAACACCTATAGGTGTGTTCCGACAGCTGCACTTGAGAGCCAGTTCCCATCTAGGCTTTGTGTGCTTAGCATCTTCGGCCACATCATCACTTACCATGGTGAGATTGTGGTCAAACACAAGCCTATCCAGAATTTAAAATATATATATATATATTTGCGTATTATGGCGATAAAAATATACAGGATGTCCGGTAAGTAGTACGACAAACATAAAGGGGAGATGAGTGGGCGGGTCACCTACCAAACATACAAATATGACCTGAGTAAAAGTGTCACCATTTTCGGCATATTTAATATCTAAAATTCAATCAATACATAAAAGTCAGAAATATCAAAATATCTCTGAAATGGTCACCTTTTTAATAAGGTCATTTCTATATATTTGGTATTTGACCCGCCCACTTATCTCCCCCTTAAGTTTGCCGTACTACTTACCGGACAAGGGTGAATTTTTCAAGTGGGCGTGGATGGCCAAATCCTAAACTAAAGGGAATATCGAAAAATGCTGAAAAGAGTCTCGAGGCCGATTCTGATTAAAACTAAAACTGCATCATTAGATTTTCGAAAAAATATTTCAAGCCAGGAATCGAACCCGATGAATTTAACATAAAATACTCAGCCTGTATTATTACCCCATCCGATAATGTTGCTAATAAGGATCAAATTCTCAGAAGTAATGACATACGGCAAACTTAAAGAAAGTGCTCTTTTTTAATAAATCGATTAATATTTTTTGGATTTTCCCAAAGATTATTACACCTATCGTATTATCAAATTGTAGAAATATTTTTTAATTTTGTACATACACTCGTTGGACTTGACTGATAACCAACTCAAGCACTTCCAATAGGAATTAGATAGTTTATACACACAAGCACAAGCAAAAGTATAGGCACAAGAGATAAAGAAAACGATGGAGAAAAACAGACTTTGATAGTGAAAGAATTAAAACGAAATGTTCTAGGAACACAATTAATCAGAGGGTATCTGCGGCGTAGTGAAGACAGGCGTGCGTTTGCTCTGAGACCTTTTCTCTCACTTACCTATGGATGTATGTCTTTCTGCATTTTTTTTATTTCAGTAGCCTGGTAACCCGGCATTGCCAACCATATCCAGACACACCTACCACGGCTATCATCACTTAACATCTAGGGATACATGAACCACAATAGCAATAGCCTGCGCTTTTAACGAATAAATAAATAAATATTCTGAGACATTGTTCACAAATGGCCATCTTTCCTAAACTAAGCAGAGCTTGTACTACTATCGAAACCAGTCAACTGATATGAGTAGCTTTTTTTTTAAATACCTACTTAAAAATAACAGGCGAGCCTTACAGTAGTCACACATGAGCTGTAACATCTAACATCACACCTTGGTAATGCTATTTACATGTATCAACTCCTCGGAAAATGGGTTGGTAAAATCTGACAGCCAACTCTACCACCGCGTGCGCTCATTGATCAATAAATGAGTTTTGAGTTTGATTTTGAAGCTGTATGGGTTACGCCTTAATAAGGTGTACAACACATTAGCAATCCCCTGGTATTGCCAATGTCTATAGGCGACGGTTGTCACTTCCCATCAGGTGACCCGCCTGCCTCGTTGTCACTTGTGACATAAAAAAAAAACCCTTTGCCTGCATTAGAGGAAATAAAAGTAACACTACTGATAGTCAACTTACCACCCGGCTTCCTGTTTCACACTTCCACGAAATACAACAGATTGCAGGACAGCGAAAGAAAAGATGTCACACATCAATAATTACATAATTATACCCATACTCAGGGCAAACAGACATGTTCATGTTCTGTCCTGGATGGGATCGAACCCACGACCTGTGGCGGCCAATCAAAGCCATTAATTCCAACATAAACATGATCAGTATTTAGCAGTTATAAAACTAAAAAGATACACTTTACTTAACCATCGTAAAATGGTAGTATTTTGTAAATGCATGATCTGTAAAATGATAAACATTCGCTTAATATTCACATGAATGTTTACACAGCCATTCAAACATTATACAAGTTTAATGTAAATCGAGAGGTTCACCACTAATATTATTAAACATAGCTTGTTAGCAATATGTGACACAACGTCTAATATTTGTAGGAACCGAGATAATTGTGGAAACACATCATTATGTTATTGTTAAATTATAATGAACATTGTGCGACAATGGTAGCGTCGGTATTCCGATATACCTAACCTAACATATACTAAAATAACGTTCCGTCATAATGTCATGGAAACTAATCAAAATATAGGTATAGGTAACCGGGGATCTTATCATTCCCGAGATAAAATGTGGTAAAAATCTCATATTCATAAAAATTGCTTCAACGGTTTAGGCGTGAAAAGGTGACAGACTGACAAACAGAGGTACATTTGCATTTATAATATTAGTATAAATTATTATTTCAGAAATTAAACTCGCACTAAATTGCATGCTCAGGGCTATTACGACTTGTTCTTATCAGTCTCAACCGTGAAAAACTGTTTATTAAAACAGTTTTTTGCATATACATGGATGCATATACAAACAGTAGTTCATTGCGAATAGAACCATTTCCCATTGTAATATTTCTATTGATTTAGAGGCTATTTTCAAGGTTGAAACTGATTGAAACAAATTACGTAATAGCCTCACAGAGCTCAACTTGTCCGCGTAGGTGTACCTAAATGAAGCTGTAGGACTGATGGTCCTAGTCCTTTAAAAATACCAAATCCTTTTTTTTTACTTTGTATTTTCATGTAAAAACAAAAGTGCTAAGGTCAGTAAAATCCATCTATTTTATATGTGTGGGAGGGAAAATTCAATAATCATTTGTAATGTAGGTCATAAAAATGTACCTAGTAAACTACTAAAAACTTTTGCACTCAATGTCTAGCGTCGTCGAGTGAATCGTAAATAATGTCTAATGCGATACTTTTACGATTGTACTTTCTTAAGTATCGAGTGCGGAACTTGATACTTTTCCTTTTCGAAGATAGGTACCTACTTAAAATATTGAATAAAGTATTTTTATGTAATAAAATTCTCCGGTTACTTGCAATGCTACGAATAAGAAGAAGAAGAAGCTAGATATATAGCTAAAATCTTAAGCTACTTAAAACAGACTTATCAAATGTACTGCTAGAATAAGGTTTTGGACTGCGTGCGAGTGTAAGAGATTAGCGATAAAATTCAGATTTTTTTACGTATGTAAGTTGACGTTTGACCACCACCACACGATTGAAATTTCCTTTAGTAATGCTTGTAGCGGTCTAAATATAAATTTATTTATGTTAAATACTAGCTGACCCCGAGGTTTCACCCGCGTTACCGTGAGATCTTCTCTTTTCCCGGGATAAAAATAATTGTCCGACTTGTAACATGTCGTTTTAGTTTTCATTTACATTTGTACCTCCAGGATTAATATGACGTGAAGGTTGCTCGAAGGATCGTTTTGAGTATTTTTGATACACCCAAAACGAGTTTAATACAGGGCCTGATTTGGGTAACGAAATTTAAAAAATGAAACCACTAGACTAGATATTTAGTACAAAATGCCTATTGATACTTACTTATAATATAATTTATTTTAATAGATATTATTAGTTCAATACGGTGTGTTTTATTTAAATATGTTATGGACAAAACTTGGGCCAAAAAAGATTAGGAATGCCTTTTGGAGCGACATTTTTTTTTAGGTACCGATTTTGCATTATGTTATTTTCCGAATGTGTACTTTACGATATTTAATTACAGAAATCTCGCAATGTATATTACGATAATACTAAATGCTTATTTATTACCTAATAGTATTCGTTTAATTTTTAAATGCATAATATTCCTATAATATACAAGTAAACTGAATCTATACACGTGTTGCTTACTAAGTACTACGAAATAAACTAATATCTATACAAAATTATTTTGACACCAAAAGCTTATTCGGACGTGAAATTCTTGCGTTCTACAGCGACGAATGTTCGGTGAAATTTGCATGTTTGCGCGTAAGGTCGCTTCATTCCTCGTCGGTGTGATAGGCGGTCATAAAGTGTTGAATGTTTAATGAAATGCAGCAAGGTAGCTAGGAGTTTATGTGACGGTTCTTATTAACAATGCAGTAAAGTATATGTTATAATCTATAATGTTTTGATTCCACCATCTGACTCATTTCATTATAGGCAGTTTGTACCCGTACACACAAGGACCAATGCACATGACACGTGTAACATTATTCTATGTTAAAAATTAGTTCGTAAACGTTTCAAACTCTATGCTAATATGGTAGCATTGTGGTGCCACGCAATTTTATATGTATACTTAAAAATGTGGCTTGAGAAAAAAAATCTTTTGAAAAGATACCTTCGATTTGCTGGAACGACAAAAATGGAAATCTACATGTCGTCATTATTTTAATTCCATTATTTTACGAATATTAAATGCATGTATAAAGTAGAGGTTAAATGTTTTAAAAGATAATAATTGACATAAATCAACACTATCCATTTTTTAGGGTTCCGTTTCCAAAGGGTAAAAACGGGACCCTGTTACTAAGACTTCGCTGTCTGTCCGTCTGTCTGTCTGTCACCAGGCCGTATCTCAAGAACCGCGATAGCTAGACTGTTGAAATTTTCACAAATTATGTATTTCTGTTGCTTTTTTTTTTATGTCACAAGTGACAACGAGGCAGGCGGGTCACCTGATGGTAAGTGACAACCGTCGCTTATAGACATTGGCAACACCAGGGGATTGCCAACGTGTTACTCAGGTCATATTTGTATATTTGGTAGGTGACCCGCCCACTCATCTCCCCTTTATGTTTGTCGTACTACTTACCGGACATCCTGTATATTTTTATCGCCATAATACGCAAATATATATATATATATATATATTTTAAATTCTGGATAGGCTTGTGTTTGACCACAATCTCACCATGGTAAGTGATGATGTGGCCGAAGATGCTAAGCACACAAAGCCTAGATGGGAACTGGCTCTCAAGTGCAATTGCCGGAACACACCAACAGGTGCTTGGCGACAGATTTTCAACTTGAGGGTGGTAGCCAGCCAGTCGAGTACTACAAAGTACCCTACCGCCGTGCTGTGGTTTCCTCACGATGTTTTCCTTCACCGAAAGCTCAAGCTCATTGTAAGGATTCGAACCCACGACCTTCGCCGCGGTATCCGACATCACTTACCACTGAGCTATCATCGCCTTATATAACTGCTATAACAACAAATACTAAAAACAAAATAAAATAAATATTTAAGGGGGGCTCCCATACAAAAAACGCTATATTTTTGCCCTTTTTTGCTCGATATCAATAATGGCA